>OX639993.1:80933734-82133734 GCA_951828415.1 Anomoia purmunda | reverse complement strand
GTTGCTTAGCTGAAGCAGGTCTTCCATCATTGGAAGAGCGGGTACAGCAAATCGCTATGAACTTGTGTCCCAAACTTATCCATTGCAGTAATGTAAACCTTTTCAAAGACATGAAGAAAGCAGTAGCATACAAGCGTGGCTTTAGTCGTAATTCCACAATCATGAAATGCGCAAGTTACATCAAGCAGCTTAATTTAACTGGTCCAAAGCAAAAAACGGTGCCCAAATCACCGTCCTGGAACTTAAAATCGGACACTTTTCTTCTTGAACTACTCAAGCTTCCAAAAAATAAAACATCTGTTAACCAGTACCAACAACTTTTTCTAGAGAAAAAATCCAAATTTCAATCACAATGGAAATTTATCTATACAGACGGATCAAAATCAGCGTGCAAGACAACTTTTGCAGTGGTAGACAGCTAAAATAGTGTAATAACCACTGGGCACCTTCAACCTTTCTGTTCTGTTTTTACGGCGGAAGCAACGGCAGTTCTACAAGCAGGTATTTTCGCCGCAAACTCAAAAGAAAAATATATAATATGCACGGATAGCAATTCAGTAGTAACAGCTTTACAAAACGAAAGTTACGGGAGCATTATACTGAACAAAATACGAGATTTGCTTATAAATAACCAAACGAAAATAAAAATTATGTGGGTCCCAAGTCATTCTGGAATCCCAGGAAACGAACAAGCAGATCAAGCAGCAAAATACGCTTTGAATGCACCACTATACATTTTCAACTACATGGAAAAGAAGGACATTCATCGACTTCTCGACAGTAAGTTGAAGAAGGACTCTTTAAGAAACTGGATGTCGCAACATCACCGTTATATGCAGTTCAATCCACACAAAACAAAACCAGCATATCTAAAGGAATTGTCTCACACGAAATTTATACTACTAGTTCGTCTCCGCATCGGTCACACAGCGCTGACACATTCACACTTACTCAACGGGGAAAGGAAGCCAGTTTGCCCTTTTTGCGGTAGCATACACTTTTCCATTGATCATCTACTCGACGACTGCACTAAACTGAATGCAATACGCCAATCCATATTTCCTATAACAACTCCTTCCGATCTCCTTAACATAGCTGACAAAAACCACATAAAAATGTTTTATTCATTCTTTTGGAAACTTGATATGTTAAACAAAATTTAAATTTATTGGCAAGCGAGCCGAAGGCCTTGGCAGCTAGTGCTCCTATTTTTTTTTTTAAGTAAAATAATAATTGTATTATTATTTTTCTGATAATAAATAAATAAATAAATAATTACAAATGATTTTGTAAAATAGCTCATTGAGCAAGCTTCTCATATTTATTGCGACATTAAAGTGAAAAACATATTTTTCAGCGCAAGAATGTTCTATAAAATAAGAAAATTAAATAAAGAACTTATTGAAAATGACCGCTAAAGAAAGAGAAAACATAAACAAATACTGAGGGAATGCATGTACATACATATGTACATAGAAATATTATATTACTAGCTAACATGTAAGGGATACACAATTTTTCTTGAATTAGCTATTTGGTTTACTCAGTAACAAGTGATTCATTGATTTAATAGGTTCCATAAACTACAAAAATAAAAGGTTTAAAATTTGTAAACTTTTACGAAAATTTAACAAACTCTCCAGTACGCAGTTTTGTATGCAATTACATTTTAGTGTTTGCTAATTGTTCTTTATAAAATAATGGAAGTTTACAAAAATACTGATTGCAACTTTCAAAAATTCGATGGCATTCGATTTTTAATTCGTTTCATTTTTGTGAATTTTGTATAGGCTGAAAATTTGATCTATACGATTTATGTTAGGTTAGGTTAGGTGGAGTGGCTCACTTAGGAAAAATTACCCCTCACCAAACCATTTTGCCTCACTGATGAACCGCACCATGCAATTTACTTCAGTGCTTGAAACCTCACTAAGGCCATCCAAAAACGTTGATCCCAGATATCGCATTATGCTTTACGCAGTACAGGACATTTACACAGTAAATGCAAGATCGTTTCCTCCTCCTTGTCGTTCTTGCAGCTCCTACAGCATCTTCGGAAAGGTACTCCCAACCTTTCAGCATGTTTCCCTATCAGACAGTGCCCTGTTAGAGCCCCGAGCACGTTGGAAATGTTTTCCCTTCTTAGAGAGAGAACGCTGCGCGACCGTTTCCGATCCCATTTAGGCTACGTCTGCCTTGAGGTTCGACAGGTCGTATTTTGCCTCCATCTATTGTCAGTTTGTTTATGTCTACAATTTCTAAGTAGCAGTTTGCAAGTGGCAAACGGTATACCAAAGCGTTCTTTATCTTGAAGAATCTGCTTGGTCGTACCTTGTCTTGCAAGTTCGTCTGCCATGCAGTTTCCCTCTATGTCCCGGTGACCAGGGACCCAAATGAGGTACAGTCTATTTGGCTTGGCCATGTCCTGCAGAGATAGGCGGCAGTCCAGCGCGATGTTTGAGTTAAACGTGAAAGAGCTCAGAGCTCTGATTGCAGCCTGGCTGTCAGTAAAAATGAAGAGGTTTCCTCCCCTTAATCCCGGTCCCAATATTCTCTACCGCCTCCATAATAGATGCGACCTCAGCCTGGAAGACGCTGCAGTGATCTGGTAACCTAAAGGAATATCGAGCTTTGAGCCATCTGTATAGAGGACAATGCTATGTATAAGGTGGAGTATGAAACTCATGTTTCCACTCCTCCCTGCTTGGAATTCGTGTAATAAAGTTACTTTCAGAAACCGATGTCAAGGCACACCGATCCGTGCTACTTGGAATAGAGCAAAACTTGTTCAAAATACAAGAGTGCCCTTGGCTTTCAGAGTGCCATAGGGATGTCTCTCTTAGTCGCAAAGCAGTCATCGCTGCCATCTGTTGTCCAACCAAATCTAAAAGAAGGAGGTCTAAAATGGCGTTCAAGGCCTCATATGGCGTGGTCCTGAGCGCCAGACTTATACAGATCATACTAGATCTTTGCACCTTGGTGAGTAGTCTGTGGTTAACCTCTTTTTCTAATGCAGGCCACCACACAATCACCCCATATAGGAGTATTGGTCTGACGACCGCTGGGAAAATCCATCGACAGATCCGCGGATTAAGATCCCATTTCCTGCCTATGGCTCTCTTACATTTGTAGAAGGCTAACCGAAGCCTTCTCATGACGTTGAACTAGATTTTCTTTCCAGTTCAACTTCCTATCTAAAATTACGCCTAGAAATTGTCTCTTGTAGAAAGACTTAACCGGATACCGTTTAGTACCGGTGGAGTCAGCGGAGGCACTTTATACCTTCTCGTGAAGAGTACAAGTTCCACCTTACTTGAGCTGACCCTGAGCCCGCAGTGGGTGGACCACTTGGATACCTCCCGAAGCGTTCGTTGCATCAGCTCGCTTAATGTCTGCGGAAACTTTCCCTTGAGTGCAATCGCGACGTCATCAGCGAACGTGACAACTTTTACGCCACCCCATGCTGTATCTCGCAGTAGCGTATTTACGGTGAGGTTCCATAGAAGTGGGGATATGATACCTCCTTGTTGCGTCCCCCGCGACACGTGCCGCGACAATTCGCTCGCACCCAGCTTAGCCCTTACTACTCTGCAACAGAGTAGCTGACCGATAAACTCAACCAGTGAGTGTTCAACCCCAAGATCCCTAACGGCGCCAGTTATAGCTTCTGAAAACACGTTATTAAAGGTGCCTTCAATATCCAGGAAGGCTACAAGACAGAACTCCTTGACGCTGAGAGACTTCTCAATATAGCCGACCCAGCTATGGAGTGCAGTCTCAGTAGATTTGCCTTTGCGGTAGGCACGTTGGTCATTAGACAGTAGTCGACTTGCGATCGGACAGCTAGCTACTAACAATCCTTTCAAGTGTCTTAAGAGCAAAGGATGATAGACTGATAGGCCTAAGATCCTTTGGATTAGTGTGTGAGGGCTTCCCGGCTTTAGGAATAAAGACAGCCGTGGCATTTTTTAATGTCAACGGTAGGTGATTCAGTTTGAAACAGGCCCTGAAAATAGTAGAGAGCCATTTTGCAGACACCTCCAGTGCCTTAATTAGCTAGGAGGAATTCCTTCCTCCGCAGTTGTATTTCCAGGGAAATGGGTGTCTAGTACCAGTTCAAGGGGTTCCTTTCCCGTTGTGGTCCAGGAACCGTCTTGCTTTTGCAAGAAACCTATAGGGTTAGAGGATCCTGAGAGAACCTTCCTTAGCCTGGCTGTCTCGGAAGCACCCTCGATGCCGCCGCAGAAGTTTCTCCACGAAGATCTCTTTGCCGCCCTTAAAGCTTTTTTATAGGTCTGGAGAGCCTTTTTGTACGCTTGCCATACCAGCTCGAGGCTAAGTCTCTTGGCTTTGTTGAAATTTTTCCTACAAGATTTTCGTAGTGAGTCCAACTCACGTGACCACCAATGGGGCTTACGTTTGTCCCACTGTTTTGGTTCAGGGCAAGCCTGATCTAGGGCATTTGAGCAGATCAGCGTAAAAACGTCCTCCATGTTCTCTAGATCCCCGATACAATTAAGTTCAATAAGAGGTTCGCTGGTTAGCCTATCCTCAAATAACCTTTTATAAGAGCACCAATCCGTGTTTTTTTAGGGGTTTACGCACGTTTGGGCTGATAATAGAAAAGTTCAATACGATTTCACTTTGTTCAGAGAAGGAGTGTTCATCTAGAACCCACCAACTCTCGATCAATTCAGATAGACTAACACTACATAGAGTTATATCTAAAAAGATTTATGTTACACAACGAAATATATATCTATAATTAGTACAACTTTCAACAAAACAATGTGAATGTTTAACAAAAAATTACTGTTCGACTTTTAGCCACTGTACATATATTCTCATTTGCTGCTTCTAACAATCATAGAAGAGATCACTAAAATATTTGTGTGCAAACAATAATTACTATGTAATAGATAAACATATTGCTTTTGTTTAAAAATATGAAAACAGTTAATAATAAAGAAACGTGGTCACTTGGTTCCATATATATGTATGTATGTATATTAACCGCACCTATAAGCACAATGTCAAAGGAAACAAATACTTTAATGCACTTAATAAAATAAATTAAATAGATTTATGATTTACATACGTACGTACGGCCGACATAGTTTCGAACTTTGTATTACATATCAACTACCATCACAACCACTACAACAACTACTACAACCACCGCAACAACTACTCATACAAAATAACAAAATTGTACTGAGGATTATTAGTCAGCTATTTCCATTATGCCCTTCTCTCCCTTATATCTTCTGCACTACTAGAAAATGCTACAACTACTACAAAGGTACAAAAGCAAAATGAAAAAAAGATACATCAACAAGAGTAGCGGCATCAATAACTCCAACCGTCGCCTCTCACAAAAACAACACTAGTGAAGTTAAATCGAACAAAAATGTCAAACACAAAATCGAACGAATCATAGAACTAATAAAAACGGTGTAAACATAACACAATTTAAAATCAAAGAATATAATCAAAACAAATTAGCAATTTTCCTAACCAATTTTGAAGACTATAGAAAAGTCCGGGGGTACTTAGAAAAATCAAAAGTAAAATTCTATTCTTATACGCCTAAATGTTTAAAAACAAAAACATATCTATTGAAAGGGCTAAACAGCAATACCGACCCCGAATAAATTTTTAATGAACTTTGCACCTACCAAAACGATAACCTAAAAATTCTTAGAGTTAACCTATTCACCACCAAAACCTCTACGCAACGCAATAGAAAACTACTTATGTTCATGGTTCAAACAACTGCGAAAGCAACGTTAATGAATTGAAAGCAATCAAAACTGAGATTCCGCAATGTAGAAACTGTCAAAGTTTCTTTCACAGCGCGGCCAATTGTAACCTACCACCAAGATGTGCGAAATGTAGCGGATCACACAAAAGCGGAGATTGTACTTCACTAGACGCAAACTCAACCTAAAATGGAGAGGTGTATTGTGTCTTATGCAAGAAATTTGGGCACCCATCATCCTACTAACGCTGTGAGCAACATAAAGAGCTTCAACAGAAAATTAGATTGAAAAAACAAAATCTAATAGCTGCGAGAATAAACACTAACCAAATATTTACTAACTCTAATTTAAGTTATGCAAATGCCACTAAACAATCAACTTGTGTATTTGGTGATACCAATAATCAAAATTATCAAAAATACAATGTTATCCTTAAGCGAATTATTAACAGTTCTGCAGAAGCAGCTGGAAATACAAACGGCAAGAGTTGATGTCAGTTACAATATAATAGACTCAGCATGAATTTAGACCACCCGATTACTATTACCCAGCCCCAGTTAAACATAAATTTCCTTAATGTCAACTCGCATATTAATATAAGCAGTAGAATAGAGCTAAGTAAATTCTTAATAAATAATAATCCCGATATTGTTCTGTTGAACGAAACTAAACTTAACACAAGACTTAAACTAAAATTTATAGGATATAATTTAATCAGAAAAGATAGATGGTTAGGATCGCGAGGGGGAGGAACCGCAATTCTAATTCGTGAAAATATTAGCTACATAAAAGTCTTCCACTACCAAATCGATGCTTTAACCTATTTCGAATCTTGTGTAATAAAAATACATATGCCTCCGAATAACACCTTGTATATAATTTCAGCCTAGTACCCTGCAGGAAATAATAATAACACATTTAAATCTGAACTCAGCACAATCTTTGAATCTTTAAACCTACAAAACCCCAACCATTATTACATTTTAGCTGGTGATCTCAACAGTAATCACACAGACTGGGTTAACCCACAAAACAACCCTATAGGCAGAGCCCTAAAAAACTGGATGACCTCCAACGAATTAAAGTTCAGATGCAATAAGTATGCTTCGGTTTCTCCATCTTACGAAAGAGCTAACTCCTTTCTAGATATTTGCATTGCTGATCACAGAATAGATATTCACAGAGCCAATAGCACAGTTAACTGCTTGAGATGCATTGACTACGATAGCGATCACTCCGCTATTAAAATCGTTGCTACTAATAGAGACACACAGTTGACGTTTTCTTTTACATACACGCCTTGTTTGGAATCAAATTCAGTAATTAGATGGTGTACATAAACGCGCCTCCCCTTCCCCCTACTTCTCTTTCATCGTTTCAATAACAATGAACGACCGCCCGGACCGCGGAAAACCGATGGAGCAACCACTGTTCCAAACAGATAAAATAAAAGTGTTAAAAGTTATGTCAAATGGGCCAAAATATCTCATAATGAACATAATGAACAGTACCGATAACTTAACAAATGTTTTACCTTTCTTAATTAAAAAAGTTATTGACGCCACGTGCAATGGCGAAGTAGAACTGTGTAAAAAATTAAGAAATGGGAATATTCTCATTAAAACAAAAAACTGCCATCAAGCGGCAAAATTAATAACACTAACAAGCCATACGCAATCGACTCTTAATTATTCAAAGGGAGTAATATACTCCAATGACTTGAGAGGTATAGCAGAAGATGAAATTCTTAACGAACTGAAGCACCAAAGTGTGTACGCAGTAAAGAAAATTTTGAAAAAATCAGAAGATATGATAGTAGAAATAGGCCTGGTTATACTAACGTTCTCCAGCACAACACTACAAAACGATATATCAGTCGGATATGAAAAAGTTCAAATTCGTCCATTTATTCCCCTGCCAATGAGATGTGTGGGATGCCTTCGATTTGGACATACAGCAAAATGGTGTAAAAATAAGAGACTTTGCGCTAACTGCGCCAACGACGATCACCTTAAACAGCCATAAATGAAACCAGTTATGCTCTGTCAAAGTGCATCAATTGCTCAGAAGATAATGTGACAAACTACTATCACAATGCCTTCAGCAAAAGTTGTCCAACATTCTTGAAAGGGAAGGAGATCCAAGCTATAATTACTCTTGAGAAGGTGGATAGAAAGTCAGCAATAACATTGTATAAACAGTGGCACCAGCACGGCGCAACATTCTCCTCAACTATTAAACAATACACAACCAAGACAACCCCTCAAGCTCAACTATATATTAACATGACAGGCAGCGATTCTAAGAGAAGCAGTGAGTTATGCAGATCTCTCAACAAACTCAGTAGCATCCCACTCAAAACTCCCATCACAATTATCAAAAAAACCACATTATTATACTACCAAAACATATATCACAACGTACAAAGGATCGCTGAAAAGGAACGCCAAAACCTCAAAGCAAGACGGAAAACAAAAGCAAAAACAAAGCAACGGCGATGACTACAACTCATCTGCTTCTTCATTTGAAGCAGAAACGCT
The DNA here is from genome assembly GCA_951828415.1 of Anomoia purmunda. NCBI lineage: Eukaryota > Metazoa > Arthropoda > Insecta > Diptera > Tephritidae > Anomoia > Anomoia purmunda. The sequence goes on along the minus strand of OX639993.1, from coordinate 82,125,432 downwards.
CTAATTAGTATAAATTTTAATAGGTCATAGTCAAATAATAAAAACCAGCCAAAAGCTAATTATTTTCAATGGCTTTGAAAGTCCACCAACCAACTGTTAATTCTAATTAAAAAATATAATATTAAGATAGTCTCACTGCAAGAAACCCATTTACATCCTCTCTCCTGGAACTTTCCAATCCCTGTCAATTTTAGTATTTATCCCCTTACCCACACAAATAAGCGGGGAGGTGTGGCCATCTTAGTGCATAACTCAATTCAACACAAGCAAATTTCAGTTCACCAAGACTTTGAAGCAGTCGCGGTAGAAATATATTCCAAAAAAACCTTCACAATTATATCAGCATATATTTCCCCGTCTACCAGATTCAACTACCAAAACTTAGAAAATGTTCTTCTTAACCACAACCTAGAGTTACTAATCACGGGGCATTTTAATGCTTGGCATTAAATTGGGGATCACGAAAAAGGAACGCAAGGGGTAAACGAATAGCGGACTTCATCAACAACTCAGACTATGTATTACTTAATGACTAATAAATAAATAAATAAATAAATAAATAAATGTAGACATCACATTCAGTTCGCCAACAGTAAGCATTGCCTCAGAATGGCAAATCGTAAAAGATTTGTATGGAAACGATCACTTCCCAATCTTGATTAATATGTTTGGACAGTTACACCCCCAACCAGTATACTGTAAGGCAAAGTTTAAAGTATATGCAGCAGACTGGCCCCTATCCCACAACCACGTCAGAAAAATTCACCACGGCCGGTTCCCTGGTGGAATCAGCATCTCAGTGAATTGAAAAATTTGCTTCAATATAAAAAAGCTAATGTCAAACTCAAGCGCAAGATTAAAGTCACGAAAAGACTATCGATCCAATATTTTACAGCTGAAATTAACCCGTCTAAACCCATAAAAAAATATGGGCCAATATCCGCAGCTTCTGCGGCTACAAGGTAAGTCACGGTATTCACTGCCTAAGAAGTGTTAGCATGCCCCACGAAATGTATACAGACAATAGTAAAATAGTAAAAGAATTTTGTAAGTTTTGGTCGACAAACTCGGCTGATGAAAAGTTTCCTGCCAAATTTCAAAAACAAAAGAAAAAAATTATTCAGAAATTCCCAGCAATTAACCCAAGCCTTAAAGCAAAAGCAATCGAAGAGCAAATAACCAATTTAGAGTTCTCGGCAGCCCTTTCAAAGTTAAAAGGGAAAACTCCTGGTAGGGATCGAATTTCATATCCAATGATTAAAAACGCATCTGAATCAGTTAGAAAAAGATTATTAAAACTCTATAACAATATATTTAGCAGTCAAATACCACAGAGTTTCAAATCCAGTACAGTCATTCCGATACTTAAGTCAAAATCTGACAAAACTCTAGCACATTCATATAGGCCGATATCACTTAACTTGTGTTTCGCAAAAGTCCTAGGCAAAATTATAGCGAATAGGCTGTGGTGGTTTGTGTCCACAAATCAGTTGCTAAACAATCACCAATGTGGGTTTAAAAGTGGCAAATCTACAGCAGACAGTCTATTATATATAGACTACCTGACGACGAATTGCCTATCTGCTGGAAACCACATAACGCTTGTGTCATTAGACTTTGAAAAAGCATACGAAAAAATAGGAATTGAAGAATGGTGTGAATACTCAGGTGCGACCCTATCTTCTAAGAAATGTAGATACGCTCATATCTGTAGAAAACATAATTGTACCTGCAGTAGAATCTCCTCGAACACCCCTCAGACTGAAGCTAGCGAAATAAAAGTACTTGGAGTCATTATAAACAAGAGATACAGATGGAACTCTCACATAGAATACCTTTCATCTTCTATCACTAAACAGCTCAACATCATAAAGTGCCTATCAAGTACAAAACTGAACCGCGACACTCTCTCTGTACAAATGTCCAGACGCACGGTTGGATATTTGAAAATAGAAATTAAAAAGATTGTGTTTAGTTTTTAAAATGTAATTTGAAATTTATTCAAAGGTATATATGGAGATATACATGAATTTTGCTTTACCTGTGGTGTGAATTCGTGGTAGACCTGTGTCGCTCTTGAAATCCTGTGAACGAGTGAAATTATGATAAAACGTACGGTTGCCGTCAACCGCAGTTTTATTGGAAAGCAATTAATGGAAATGTTAGCAAAAGGAATTATCCGGCGGGAAATACGGAGTAATTCGCAGTTGCATGTGTATGCGTACATACCCGCGTATTAGGGCGGTTAGAAAATATTTACGCTGCGGCGTAAACATGCCGGCCCCCTTGCGGTAAGCAAAAATCCTGAGCGTTGACAACAGTCTACTACCAGTTCACACCACATCACATATTTGATTAAAAAATATTATTTTGTTTGTTTGTTTGTTGAGCCGTTTGCTTGTTGTTTCCTTGAGCCGCTCCGTGTTCCTCCGTCATCGTCTCCTGTTCTCTACTAGGAAGGACGGTAAGGAAAAAAATATTAAGGCTGAACATACGTGTGTTGTCGCGCTAGTTGGGGTAATTATATGGGGCGTTTCGTCGTAGTGATCGGGAAGGACGTGTTCCCGAGTCAACTCGCCGCCAATTCTTTTGGATATCAGATGGTCGGAAAGAACGTGTTCCCGAGCCATCCGTTCGCTGATGCTGAGCTGGTCGGGAAGGACGAGTTCCCACGCCAGTCGTTCGTCGTTTCTTTTTTCAGGGCAGACGGTCTGAAAGGACGGGATCCAAAGCCGCGCTGCCTGGGCCGTCGGAAAGGACTGGTTTCCGAGCCGCGCCTTCGCCGTTCATGCTGCAGTGACGGTCGGAAAGTACAGGTTTCCGAGCCGCCACCCGTTGAAAGTGGTCTTAATATTGGGTGGCAAGTGATATAGAAAACAAATAACCAAAGAAAAAAAATCATTTTGTTTTTTATGAAATTTATGCATACATATATGTATGTATTTTATTATAAATTGGATGTATTTATGGATTTCTATATGTATGTATCTATTTATTATACATATGGTGTATATATGCGCCAAGTGTCCAAACACTTTCATCACCCACTGTAAAAATGGTATTTGGGTGTGATCGTATCGGTACACTTGCGCCCCCCATCGGTAGATGGTGCCTAACTCCAGTTGCTCTTGAGGGTGGTGGACTTGGCTATGTTCCACAGTTGCGAACGTATATGGCATTACGATATATTTGCATATATCGTAAAAACACCCGATGGACTGGTCAGTGTAGTGACCTAACACCTGACTGCATATGAAATTTGCAATATATTGAAATGAAATAAAAAACTGATATGAACACCTATTCCTGTATTTCGGTAATCGCGGAAAGTGCCCCCCACCATGAAATGGCTCAACATTCTGTTTTTTGTGTGGTTTATGTACATATGTACATTAGATATTTGATTGTGGTGAGGTAGGTCAGCAATCTGGCATCCAGCAATCTGGCATCCAGCAATCTGGCCTACCACCCACAAACAGTTTGTAGGCCACTGTGCTTAATTTGCTGATCACAGGGCTGTTCAAAAAAAAATTATTTACACGTGAATTTTTAACGCGAGTGGTAGTGACAATTTTTTTGTGCATAATTTAAATTAAATTACTGATTAAAAAAGTTGATTAATAAATAAAAATTCGTGAAAAATCTTTGTCGTGTCGGGTCTTAACGTTGCTCTGCCTAAAGCACAAAAGTTTTCGTGCACGAAAAAAATGTATAACGAAAATATAGATTGAGTGTTAAAAGTGCATTCAAAAAGTGTTACACGATTTTGCCAGCATTTCCATTTTGCTTGCGAATAAAAATTAGGAAATGGCAAATGGCTGGAGGCAAAGCAGGCCAGGATTCTGGCAAAGCAAAGGCGAAGGCAGTATCTTGTTCAGCACGAGCGGGGCTTCAGTGGTCATTTTTGAGGTTGGCGTACATGTCGCCATGTGCAGCTGGCCAACAGTGCCTGCCGTACATATGCGTACATCGCATTCATGGCGATGGTGGACGCATGCATGTGTACGGCGGCGATGATCAGGTAAGTGGTATTTATATATTTATACTAATAATAATATAATAATTTTTTGTACATAAATTTTTGAGGTTTTTACGTACATATGTAAGTAGGTACAATGTGTATGTATGTATATCGATATATACATATCTACATGCACATGGTGGCGTGATGCGTTCGATTGCGAGGGCACAGTCGGAGGGAGGAGGGGTATGCCATGCGAATATGGCGGATGATCGGAAGCAAAGAAAGGAGTTTATAAAGTATTAATGTGGATCGAATTTTTTTTTTTTGTGTTTAATCAATTTTGTACACTGAACTAATTTGTTTTCTTTCCCAACAGGTGAACAATTAAATGATTTTCACGATGTGAGGAGCAGGACAACAGTGGAGCTGTAACCAAGTAACCAAGTAACTGTTTTGTTTTTATACGTATATATATATATATATTTAAAATTTTTATGTGTATAGAATAAACATTAGTACTTAGATGTTTCCAATCCAAAAATGATTGAAAATTATTGAGTTGATCCAAAAAAAATATAAAGTTATAATTAAAGTTATTAAAATTTGGAAAATGATAAAATATTTAAATATACAAAATGTTTAAATATATCGAAATATTTAAAATATATAAAAAAAACTTGCAACTTCTCATTAGTTTTACGTTCTCTCCGCTTCTTGCGTCTTTACGGTTTCTCCGCTTCTTGCGTCTTTACGTTTTCCATTATTGCGTGTTTCTTTCATTGAAAGCAAATTTTCTTTACGCTCTGAAATTTAGTTAGTGGATAGGGTTTTTAGGGTTTAGGGTTTTCACAACTAATGTTAGGGTTGGACCGGGCTGATTTTTGACAATCGGTCATAAATTCCGGGAAATTAACTCGAGCTATTGGTTAGTTGTCGGTTAATTTCGAAATAGTTTCGGATATCAAAATGACCACTTTTCAAAGTTAACTGAAACTATTGGTTAGTTTTCGGTTAGTTTTGAAATAGTTTCGGGTATTAAGTGACCACTTTTCAAAATTAATTAAAAACTATTGTTTAGTTTGTCAGTTAATTTTGTAGGGGTATCGGGTACCAAATAACCACTTCTTGATGTATGTAAAAAACATGATTTCGCAGACTTCTTTATTTCTGTACGCCATCGTCGTAGGTAATCCATCGGAACATTTTCAAGTTATGTACTTATATTATTAGAAAAAATGGCAGTGCAGATTTCTTTATTTTTTTTTGTACTTCACGTACTGTTTATGAAATATTTTTTTTTTTTTTTGTTTTAAGTACTTATCCTTGGGAAGGGGAAGTAGCGGTACTTTCGATGGAGGGCAGCAAAACCAATTTCGTTATTGGTCAGCTGGTTTGTCCCTTCGTAGTATAGATGTCGACGACGCGTATCCGGTTATCCGGGCCTGGGTGTAAGTTGATGACTCGTCCCAGTCTCCACATGTTAGGCGGTAGATTATCCTCTTTTATAACCACAAGATCTCCTGTTTTGATGTTAGTTTGTGAATGTTTCCACTTTGTGCGTTTCTGCATTTCCAGCTGATATTCAGCCTTCCATCTTTTACAAAATGTTTGATGTAGGGCTTTAAGTTTCTGCCATCGGTTTACGATCGAGGCAGGGCTTTCGTTGATTTCTAGTTCAGGTGGAGCTTATAGGTAGCCACCTACTAGGAAGTGACCGGGGGTCAGAGGCTCCAAGTCGGAAGGCTCATTCGAAGAGGGGCTTAACGGACGGGAGTTAAGGCATGACTCGATTCGGCATAAAAGAGTTGTGAACTCTTCGAATGTATAACTGAAGCCGGAAGCGATCTTTTTAAAATGGGTTTTAAAAGTTTTTACCCCTGCTTCCCACAATCCGCCCATATGAGGCGCTGCAGTGGGGAAGAAATGCCATGTGATTATCTGATGGCTATATTTAATCATTGTATTATTTCGCGCTTCAGTTATAAATGCTTTGAATTCTGATCGTAGAGATCGCGAAGCTCCGACAAAGTGGGTGCCATTGTCGGAGTAAACATTTTTTGGGCATCCTCTCCTGGCTATGAACCTAGCAAAAGCTGCCAAAAAAGATGCAGTGCTAAGGTCATTGGTGGCTTCCAAGTGTATAGCCTTAGTGGCGAAACACACAAACAGGCAGACGTAAACTTTTGAGATGCGACAACCTCTGCCGCGGAAGTTTTTAATATCGAAAGGTCCTGCGAAATCTACACCCGTGTTTGTAAATGCACGCGAATAGGAGGTGCGTTCCTGAGTCCCATAAGCTGCGTTTGGGTTTGTTTTCTGTGGATTGTGCAGACCTTACAATTATGGATGACGGACTTTACCATATTTTTGACTCGGGGAATCCAGTATTGCGTTCGAATGAGACGCAGCATTAATTGGTTCTCGCCATGCAGGGAGATTTTATGGATAAATTGGACAACAAGACAAGCCAATCGGCACTTATAAGGAAGGATTATTGCGTTACGCTCGTTGCACGCTAAATCTAGCGATGCGCCAAGACGACCTCCAGTCCTCATAATCCCATTTTTATCTAAGAAAGGGTTAAGGGGTAGCGCTTCGCTTTTCCTATCGATGGGTTTCTTTGACTTTAGGTTCGAATATTCATCACTGTAGTATTGCTTCTGATAAAGGATTATTAAGCGTTGTGTCGTTGCCTTAATTTCATCGGATGAAATTAAACAAGACTCTGCTCGAAAGGAAGCTTTTTTGTTCGGATGAGTGCTTTGGTAGAATCTCATGATATATGACAAGATTCTCAAAACTCTCGGTAAATCTGAAAACCTATCGAGAATGTCATCAAAATTTTTTATTGTTACTGTTGCACATAAATGCGCCCTTTTTTCTTCGCTGTTGGTGTTATAGCTTGTCTCTTGTCTTGGCTAATTTTCCTTGTCTTCTTGCAACCAAGAAGGGCCATGCCACCACAGAGTGTTATCGACTAATTCGTAGGCGAGAACTCCTCTGCTTGCCATATCTGCTGGATTTGATGCCGACTCCACATGAAGCCAGTCAGTATTTCCGACTTTGTCGACAATTTTGGTTATACGATGTGCTACGAACGTTGACCCCGAACATGGAAGTTTACGTATCCATGCAAGCACAATTGTGGAATCTGTCCATAAGTGCACTTGTACCTGTCCTAGTGGTAGGTTGCCAAGTACCGACTCAATACTTTCGGCGAGCAATACCGCGCCGCAGAGTTCTAATCGGGGCAGGGAAATAGTTTTAACAGGAGCAACTTTTGTTTTTGCTACCAGCAGATTCACTAGAACTTCACTACCCTGCTTAACTCGTAAGTATACCGTAGCTGCATACGCTTTTTCTAAAACATCGCAGAAGCCATGTACTTCGACGTCAGGGGCGGGAGAAAAATAGACCCAACGCGGTATCTTAATCCTCTCTATCTCGCGGTAGTGTTTGGTGAAATTTTGCCATTTTTCCAAAGTAGTTGAAGACACAGGTTCATCCCACTCTGTGCCTTCCAGCCAAATGTTTTGCATCAATATTCTGGCAAGCCATCCTAGCGGATCGAACAGCTTGGCGATGGAAGACAATATCGACCTTTTAGTGATTGTGTCACTATGCTCCATTGGTCTTGTTAGGAAGTAAAAATAATCCGAATGGGCGTTCCACCTTATTCCAAGAGCCTTAACTGTGCTGGTGTCTTCGAATTCCAAAAAATCTTCGCTTAGTAGATCCTTTTTTGGAAAGTCTGCAATTATATCTTCGCAGTTGGCTGTCCATTTTCGTAAGGGAAAACCTGCTGACCGCAGTACCGTAGAAATTTCGTCCCTTGCCTTGATGGTAGATTCGATGCTGTGTCCTCCTACAAGTACGTCATCTACGTACATGCATTTTCGCAGAATATTAGCTGCTATTGGATGCGAGCTTTCTACGTCATCGGCCAACTGCAACAGTGTTCTTATCGCCAGGTAAGGAGCACAGTTTATTCCAAACGTAACCGTCTTTAGTTCATATAGGCTCGTTGATTCGTTCGGGTTTGCCCGAAAGACGATGCGCTGATATTTCGACTGGTTATCCTTTATCCAGATTTGTCTGTACATTTTCTCAATTTCACTGTTGAAAACATATCGGTATAATCTCCAGCGTAGAATCAGTATTGGAAGATCTGATTGCAGTACTGGACCTGGTAGGAGGACGTCATTTATGCTTTTCCCATTAGCGGTTGCACTTGAGGCGTTGAAAACCACGCGAACTTTAGTTGTAGTACTCTCTGCCTTTGTAACGGCGTGATGAGGCAGGAAGTAATTTTCACATGAGGCCGCTGAAATGTTACTATTTATTCTCGTCATGTGTCCTAGTGTCTCATACTCTGCTAACACCCTATTATACTCTTTTTGTAGGACGGGATCCTTGGCTATCCGTGTCTCATTCCGGAAGAATTGAGAGCAGGCTTTTTTAAGAGAAGGGCCTAGTTGTATGGTTACTGGAAATTCCTGTCGGAATGGTAACGAGACTATGTATTTTCCCTCATTAGTTCTGATAGTGGTCTTTTTATAAAGCTCTTCGCAATATTTATCATCTTCATTGAGGCTTTTGGTTTTGGGTAAACCTTCTAACTCCCAGAATGCCGTAAGTTGCTTATCCAGCGCAACTTCGCTGAAGCACGAAACTATATTTCTGTTTGTATTTGTAGTATCCGTACTACCAGTTATAATCCAACCGAATACGGTTTCTTGGGCTAGAAGTGTCCTCAAGATGTTTTTCTTTATCCCACTTAATATGATTTGTGGATAAATGTCTCCACCAAGAATGAGGTCTATTTGTTCATTTACGAAAAACCTTTTATCCGCTAATACCAGGTCCGGAAATTCTTGCCTCGTTGTCGCGCTTATATTTGTTGTAGGCAGATTTCCGGTTAGTTGTGGTAAAACCAGGACAGTTGCAGTCAAGCTAAACAATGGGTCGACGGGAGACCGCAATTGTATGTTACATGCTTCTTTCACCTGGGCATTTACCGAGTTTGTGATGCCCGAAACTTGGGCATGCATCTTTTTTGTCGATAGATTGATTCTGCGTTTGAGCCTCTCTGTTATAAAGGAACACTCAGAGCCAGAATCAATCAGTGCTCGTGCAGCAAAATCTGTGTCATTGAGACGTATATTTACGCGAGCTGTTCCTAATAGCACACCTGTACTTGAATTCGCAAAGCAGGACTTAAAATTTCTGTTTGCGTTTTCTGTTGCTTTATCGGAATCACGTTGTGCTTGCGCCTGCCTAGATGTCGATGGAGAATCATTGGCAGGCCTTGAAGACTTCCAACGCGTCATTGCCTTTGGCTGAATTGCATTTAGATGCAGGAGCGTGTGATGTCGCGAGTGACACGTATTGCAATTGTAAGCACTAGTGCATCTTGACACAGTATGCCCGGAACTAAGGCAATTCAGGCAACAATTATTTTCCTTTAAAAAATTCAATCTATTTGTAGGTGTTAGCTGTAGGAATCGGGAACAGCTGCGCAATTTGTGCTCGTTTGTATGGCACATTTTACAAGTAAAATTGGTCACGCTTACTTGGAAGGTGCCAACTCTTTTTGTTGGGGTTTCGAAAGGATGGCGTGTGATTTGTGGCGGCTTTGGCACTCTCACAGCTCTACCATCCTTCAACCCTGACAATGTCTCAAGGGTCTGAAAACGATTGGACAGGAACTTGTCCATATCGTCCCACTTGGGTATGTCGTTTTTATGGTCTATGGTTTGTTCCCATAGAGCTAATGTACTGTCAGGCAGCTTCGTCGAGCAGAGATAAACTACAATTGCGTCCCAGTTCGATATGTCAATTTGATGACTCTTTAGGGCTGATAAGCAATTGTTTATCTCACGCTGCAAACTTTTTATTGAGCTACCACACTCAAATTCTATTGCCTTTAAGCTGAACAATAGTTTTAGTTGCGTGTTGACTAGGATACGCTTGTTTTCGTAGCGTTCGCACAGGTTTTTCCACGCTGTAGTAAAGCCTTCATTCGTTAGGGGCACTTTCTTACTATTTCTTTGGCCTCCCCTTGTGTCTTATGGTTGAGATGAAAAAGTTTCTCAACCGGGGTGAGGCGCTTATTGAGGATGTAGATGGCCGTGAACATATCACGGAATGTTGGCCATGAAAGATAGTCGCCCTTGAACACGTCTGTATCGCATGGTGGAAGGTGGATATTGTGTTCGCGGACGGACTGCTCCGCTACATCCTTTTGTATGTTATTTAATGCTTCTGCTTGAGTCGCCATAGCAGACATGCATTTCACATATGTCGAAAAACATATTTTATGTTTCTTTTTTATCGCCCTAACATCTTCCTTACTTAAACCTTCTGAGCTCGTTAGCGTATCTTACGCTGCCTTCGTTTTCTCCCATAACACTTTTAATTCGTCTTGCTGAATAGCAAGACCGTGCTTATTTTGTTCGGAGGCGGGAGTGCTGTTGAAGTCAGCATCGAACTCTGCGACAGATTCTGCTAAACGGATGTATGAATCCATAGTGAAAGTTAAGAAGGATTTACTGAAGTAACCTAAATCTGATATTTTTAAAAAAGTCTCACAAAATGACAATCACCAGTAAATTTTTCTGTATCTTTATTTAATAATTTTCTTTTAATTTCAGTCAAGTGGTTAATTTTTTTTTTTTTTTAATGTGTGTGCCACCCTAATGTGTGAAAATGGCACTTGATGCCAAAGAAAAAAAACACTTGCCACCCAAAATGTGTCGACGTATTTATATAACTGTGTTTTAACAAGTAAAGTGGGTATTTATATATGTACCAGTGTTATTGTTGATTTACTTGTAGTTATGTATATATACAAAATTACAACAAAGGCTCAAAAGTGATTATGTGAAAACGCAATAGTGCAATAGAAATAGTGTTGCTCGAATCAGTGAAATAGTGACTTGCAAATAAACAATTGTGCTAAGCCAATGAACAGTATTGAACAAGGAAATTATGCCGATTTACTTTAAAGTAAATAAAAGTGAAAAATCCAAAATAAAACTTTAAATTAAAATTCGGTGGATTGAACTGTTGCAATACCGTACCACTGTTCACTGTTGTGCGTGTGTGTGTACGACCGTTAGTGTTTGTTGTTGTCGCTCGCGGACAAACGGAATTAGCACTGTATTAATTTTTCTTGAATTGTAACACTATTTCGTTTTCACAAAAAAAAATCACTTGCCTTGTAAGGCGTTGTTTCACCAAAACATTGATTAACGTGTTATAAAATATTGGAAAATATAACACGTACCTTAATGTCTGTGATTTGTGGTGATGGCAATTGATTGTATTTGCTGTTGGTGTGTATGCAGCTGGTATATGTGTGCAGCTTGTGTATATGTGCGCAGCTGGTAAATGTGTGATTGCCTTGTTTGGTGGTTGATTGTGCGGCTGTGTCTTGTGCGGCTTTTTATCTTGTGCGGCTTTGTTTTAAATTTTTGATCTTTCTCGGGCTTTGCTTTGCTTTTATGATGATTAAGTGGACTGTATCTTTATCTCGGCGCAGATGGACCATGTACAAATGTCCAGACGCACGGTTGGATATTTGAAAATATAAATTAAAAAGATTGTGTTTAGTTTTTATAATGTAATTTGAAATTTATTCAAAGGTATATATGGAGATATACATGAATTTTGCTTTACCTGTGGTGTGAACCTGTGTCGCTCTTGAAATCCTGTGAACGAGTGAAATTATGAAAAAACGTACGGTTGCCGTCAACCGCAGTTTTATTGGAAAGCAATTAATGCAAATGTTAGCAAAAGGAATTATCCGGCGGAAAATACGGAGTAGTTCGCAGTTGCATGTGTATGCGTACATACCCGCGTATTAGGGCGGTTAGAAAATATTTACGCTGCGGCGTAAACACTCTCATTAGTTTCTCTAATCAAAACCTTAATCTTACCGAAAATAACCTATGGTATATTCTTGCATGGGTATGCTCCACCACATCTACTTAATAAAATAAAGGCAATATTGAATCAATCAATAAGAACAGCATTAGGCGCCCTGCGCTCAACTCCAACTCCTAACTTAAATACAGCCCAAACCCTTCACAATTTAACTCGATGTTCCAAGAAATAAAATCAAATTTAAAAGACTGCAACTTTATTTATCCAGACCGTTCCTTGAAAAATGGGAGCATCACATACAGCGTAACAAAATTAAATCATATCGTTAAAATCTCAAATCTACCCGAGTATAGTTCTATCTTCCCCGCTGAAATTATTGCAATTTCTGAAGCTAGTGACATTTTTAAAAATCAAAAAGGTAGATATGCTATTTGCTCAGATTCGTTGTCTTCGCTAGAAGCAATAGCAAATATAAAGAACCACGAATTCTACGCAGCAAAAATCCGAAATACATTGATACATACATTTCCGAGAATTATTTTAATATGGGTTCCCGGTCATGCTCAAATCAGCGGAAATGAAACAGCAGGCAAGGCGGCGAAAGACGCTCATATGTTACCCCTGATATCAACTAATAATTGCTCCACCAAAGATATTAATAAATACATAAAAAACTAAATCTTGAAAAAACATCAAACAACATTCAACAAGTCAAATGATTGGTATAAGAAAATAAACGGAAACAAAACGAATATAAAGTATTTATCGAACTCCAATAACAACGAACTCAGCAGATTAGACATTACAAAAATTGAACGACTGCGAATACGTCTTACAAAGCTTACGCACAGTTACATTACAAACAATACCGACACCCCAACATGTACATACATGCAACCAAGCCACACTAGTAACTATCAAGCACTTACTGCTGGACTGCTCGCTTTACACAATACAGAGATACACGATATTGAAAAATTCCAATCCCTTACTTGCCCTTTCCTCTCCTTCCAAGGAAGCGACCACCAATATTATCAAATTTCTAAAAACAACAAAATTATGTTTTCCACTCTAAGTTAAAAGATATGTACAATAATATATAATCTAGTTAAGCTTAAGGCCTTTAGCTATAGCTTAGTAATTAACTTATAAGTCTATACATATATAAGTTAATATATGAAATAAATAAAATAAATAGAGACAACACAAACTATTTTACCTTGTTAGGTAAAAAAAAAACTTAACATTCAATTTCAGAGTAAGTCCCTTGTACTAAATGACAGAAACTTGAGCAACACAGAAATTGATCACCACCTGCTCCATTTAAATAATATTATTTTAAAAGCCATAGAAAATAATGTACCAAGAGCAAAAATCAATAGCCTTACTCAAACTATTGTAAACGTGCCTATCATAAAAAACTACTAGCAGAAAAATGTAAAATTCTCTCAACCATCAAAAAACACAATCGACTTCAAATATACCTACCTCCCACGACACTTCAATTAGAAAAAGCAAAACTGAAACTTATTAAACATCTAATAGTTGACAATATTAAGAAACATTTTAACAACCATCTCGAACAAAGACTTGCTACTCTCAAGACTAACGATCCTTCGTAAAAGATAACAATAATACCATCAGTCACATAAATAACCCCTTAAATTCATCCCACATAATCCAAAAAGCTGGCTTGGATTGCAACCTGCTACAAAAAGACTTGGCTAAAAACAACTAGTTATTAATAACAGCAAATTTATAAATGATATAGTCGGGACTTATTTCGAAGCAGTGCATGCTTCAAAAGAAAGTAAACCCAACAATCCAGTCCACTTGCAGGTACAAGAATGCTTCAAAAAGTTTTTGGAAATGAAAACTTTATCCAACAGCACCGGAGCAACGAAAAAAGAAGTTTTTTGTTCGTCCCAATGACCTTACAGACATATTCTCTAAACTAAAAGGTAAGCTTTCATCCGGCTTAGACCAAATACCCAATACCATTCTAAAAAACTTCCCCTCAGAACTAATATTAGAATATTGCACGACATTCCATAATATGTTTAACAATGCCTACTTCCCACCCAGCTGGAAAACAGCCAAATTGTGATAGCAAAGAAAGATAAGGACAAAAATACCTTTGAAAACCTTCGACCAATTAGTCTGCTATCAAATATTAGCAAAGTTTTTGAAGTTCTGATTAATATAAATATAAATAAGGTTACTAAAACCAACAACTTAATAAGCCCTAAGCAATTCGGGTTCAAATACAGGCACTCGACTATACACGCCATTAATCTTCTCGTCTCCGAAATAAGCTGGAAGTGGAATAAGAAATACGTCACATGTGCGTGCTTCCTCGATCTTGAGAAAGCATTCGATCAAGTATGGATCGAAGGGTTAATATGTAAGCTCATTGGCTATAGATTCCATCTTCACCTGATTATACTAATTTATAACATGATATCCGGCAAAAAATCCTCAGTATATATAAATAATACAAAAAGCAGTCGCGAATTTCACGTAGTAAACGGCTTGCAACAAGGGACAGTAAATCCTTCAACTCTCTTTGATCTTTCATCCTCGACTTAGTACAAAAAATGGACAACATTGTAGCCTACGCCGACGACATTGTCATATACCACCCCGACAGAACGATCGACAGCGTTAATAGGAACCTGCAACTCAAATACAATCCTGTTGAGGATTATACAATAAACTGGCACCTCAAAATAAATATTATCAAATGCGAAAGTATCCTTTTCCGCCCTCCCGTTAATAAATGTAACTCAAACGTTAAAACAAAATGGAAGGAGTTTTATGTAAAATCCAATGAAGCAAATATCCAAATCCAACGCAAGGAGAGAGTCAAATATCTTAATATTCATCTCGATAAGTTTTTGTATTTAATGACCATATCAACGTACAAATCTTGAAAACAAATAGATCCTTTTATACTTATAAAAGGATTTTTTCTTCAAATCTTCTATATAACAAGCTAAAAATTATCATATATCAATCGCCAATACTTTCATATGGATGCCCAATTTGGTTTAATATCTCCCCTTCATATATGGAAAGACTCAGAAAGTTCGAGAGAAAAATACTACGATCATGCACATCGCTGCATAGATCACCGAAAAGTAATTTTACTAAATTTATGTATATCTAAATCCAAACTATACGATACCGCTAAAGCTCCCAGAATTGACTGTCAAATAATAAACCTAATTAGGAAACACACCAGGCGCTGCCTATACGATGTCGATAACCCTTTAATAAGAGCTCCTTTTTACGAAAGTGATGACTACTTTGCATTAGCTATTGCAAACGGATTTGCACCACCTGAATGCTTCCTCTACTTGGACAAAAATGGTTGCATCCAAAATGAAGACTACATACTTTTGAAGCGACCTAGTAGAGATTGTTCATCTGGTTGAATAGTACACGAAACCACGTTCAAAAGATTTCTAACACCCCCAAAATCTTTTTTTAAAGTCAAAAAACCGTTTTTTTAGTTTTTTCGTCTTAACAAATTCATAAAAAGATGTTTCAATCGAATTGAAAATACTCAACGGTTTTGGATAGGTTAATGTTTACACTTTCGAAATATATATAGTGTTTTGTTAATTTGAAAAGAGTATGACGTGTTGTTTTTTGCTGGAAGTTGAATTTTCCGCCCAATTTGCCTGTTTTTTCGATTTTGACGTCATTTTTTCGGCACTAATTGGAAATGAATGATCATTTTTGGTTATATATCATCGACAAGTTATCACTACTTAAAGATACCAATTGATTTCTTTCAGCAAGGTCTTCAAGTTTTCAAGTTATGCAGCATAATCCAAACCCTAGCATTTTGGCCTCAAGCGCCCTCCAGGGGTACCGGGTGTAAAGGAAGAAATAGGCTGATTGTAAGGACATTATTTGATTTCCTAATAACAAATAGTCGTTTCGGCAAGATTACAATTCCTGGGGCGCCGCGTTTTGACGACTATTTATTGTAGAACTCGACAAAATAAACACTTTTTCACGAGTAAAAAAAATTGATATCCCGCTTGGTTTTCGAGATACAATAACAATACAGTTGTTTTATTTCACTTTTTCCAATTGTCCTTTACGCAGTTCACATTATTTTTGCGTGCAACACCTTTTTGCGTAGGCGGCCTTCGGCCGCGCTTTAAAAAAATAACCCTGGCCGGTCCAACACCGGCTACGCTGACCACAGTATTTATGCGTGCAACACCTTTGTGCGTAGACGATACTGGTTAATGATAGTTTTTATGGTGTATTAGAAAAACAAAAATGATCTCTTATTATTGCTATTATCGTAAATTATTGTTAAATAGCCATTAAGTGCCGCGAAACGGTTGACCTGTCTAAGTTTAAAATCACCTATTTTTTATGAATTTAACCCTGTATATCTCGAAAACGAAGCGAGATATCGAATTTTTTTGTAAGTGAAAAAGTGTTTATTTTGTGTTTTTCTACAGAATTAGCCATAAAACGACGGCGCCCCAGGAATCGTAATCTCCCCGTCGTTTCTGTCGGTGGTTTGATCAATGATATCTATTTTATCATTAAATTTTACGATCATTTTTTCATAAGATACATTTTGGATGAATAATGGATTTTGACATAGACAAAACTCTTATTAGAAAGAACGATACCGATATGAAAACGATTTGATTCAAAAATGTTTGCTAGATCTTCTGCGTTTATAAGATGAATCATCGGTTTCACGTTTGAGCGCCCAGCAGTAATTAGCTAGCATCTTAATCTGGTTTTTCCCTGCAAAGCGTTTTTCGATCGCAGACATTTCCTAGTGAAATCGTTCACCTTGTTCGTCGCTAAATTTACCAAGATTATCCAGATTGGTGAAAATATGTGTACTACCTTAATATTGAATGCAACTAGCTTATATGACGTAGTAATGACTTATTCAGTAATGACTCAATCAAGTCGTAATTACTTAGGTGAGTCACTAATGGAGAATAAATAGTCAATTACGTAAAGTCATTTCAGAATATGGAGTTGTAATGACTGCATTAATGGCCAACGATGTAATGGTTAATGTTTTACCTTGTAATTCTTCTTACACTCAGCAAACTTCTTCATTTACACCCGGTACCCCTGGAGGTTAGATTTTGGATTATGCTGCATAACTTGAAGACTTAAAGTCCTTTTTGAAAGAAATCAATTGGTATCTTTAAGTAGTGATAGCCTGTCGATGATATATAACCAAAAATGATCATTCATTTCCAATTAGTGCCGAAAAAATGACGTCAAAATCGAAAAAACAGGCAAATTGGGCGGAAAATTCAACTTCTAGCATAAAAAACACGTCATACTCTTTTCAAATTAACAAAACACTATATATATTTCGAAAGTGTAAGCATTCACCTATCCAAAACAGTTGAATATTTTCAATTCGGTCGCTTCAAAAGTATAAAGTCACTGTCGGACAGTATAATCTATCATAGAAGAGCAAACAATAAAGTAATCACTTCGAAAATACTCACTACTGAAAACAAACGATTCGACACATACATCTCGCTTAGAGAAAAAACTGAAACCACTTTGACCAAAAAGAATTGCTGGTGGCTAATAAATGATAATGAAATCTGGTTCAGTCCATGACACATATGGTCTGTTTACTTGTTTCCCTTTTAACCATTGTTTATTATGAAATCATCTATGCATCGTTTTTCCCCCTTTTTCCTTGCAAACAACATACAAGTATATACTATCTATATATCTATTAAGTTAAGATATAAACAATATCATTAGTTAATAAAATGTTACTGATTATTGATAGCGGAGTACTCGAGAGCTCGTCTAGAGACACTGTACGTATATATTATCGTTGTACTATTGCTTATTGTAGTAATTAAGTTTATTAATTTTAATCAAATAACCAAATAATAAAAAAAACCCAATTCGGAGACAGTAGTGAACTGCCGCAGATCACTTAACGTGATGGCAGAGCGTAATTTGCTAAAGATTTCCATAATTTACCAGCTCTAACGAAAAACAGTCCTGCCGTTGCTGAATACTTGGACTGTGGTAGAATGAAGTTACATGTCCGACTGGACTGTGCAAACGTTGATTTCGAAAAAGGATATTTCCGGTCCTAGTTGTGAACTAGCCTATGAAAAAGTATTTGAACGACGATCAACAAATTTTGACAAGCTGCAGCCAGGAATGTAGCATTATTAATAACCAATTGCAACTTATACAAGGAAGATTTGTCTATATTACTATAAACTAATTTTTTGTTAGGATATTAAAGGGACTAATCCGGTTTTTACAAGTTTAAGTTTAGTAGTTTGCGGAATATATGCAGCAGTTCTCCATAGTTGCCTCAACACAAAATATGACTTGCTAACTGATGTGTTGACATGGGCCGCACATGCAAGAGCCCCATTAAGTTTAAATCCAAGGGGTTTAACAACATTCCCATATTTTATGACATAATCATTCAACATTAATGGTGAAACACCTTCGAGATTATACTCCATATTACGAATTGAGATTAAGCATATTTTGCTTTGGCCATTGACTGATCAAATTTAAATCCTCATTGATTCTGAATATTAAGTCCTCCGAAAGACCTATAGGCGCGGATGAGTATATTTGTACATCATTTGCATATAAATGAACGTTAACATTTTTACAACATTTCACAAAGTCATTAATAGACAAGCAAAACAAAACTGGTCCAAGGATAGAACCCAGTGGAACACCAGATGATATTGCCAATAAGTCAGAGCAGGAACGTTTGGATATTACTATCTCCCATATATTAGTAAGATAAGATTTCATGAATTTTTATGCATGGTTGCTGAAACCGAAATATTTTTCAAGCTTTTGAAAAATTTAATAAAGTAAGGATTGTGAGGTGTCCTTTATCAAAGTGGTGTCTTATATTCTCAAGAACTTTTAGCATGACAGTTGCTGTTGCTTTTTTTCGCAACAGGTAATACATTGGATATTTTCAGCTATCAGGAAATGTTAACGATGTTAAAGAAAAATGTATGATGTGAGTCAAGGGTTAAATAATATATGGCAAAACTATCCGACAATTATTTTGGAAAAAAGACAACAACAGTCAGGAGCGGTAGAAATTATAGCTATTTCGGAGATCACCACATCTCCTCATCAGATTTCTTTCATGACTCCACCGGCATTTGAACCCGTAACCTACGACTTGCTGGGCAAGTACGTAGCCAATGAACCACAGTCGGATTGTGAGATGCTGTTGCTTTTTACCACTTTCCTTATATCCTATTTTAATATCTTAATAAATTTTAAGCTTATTTTGCCTTCACTAATTGCATTAGATTTAGTAGATAGAATACATGATATCACGTCAGACTCCGTCACATGAGAAAACTTAAATTTACTGCCCTTATCACACATAAGGTTACAGCCAGGGTCAAAAGCTACATTTTCGGCAATTGTTGAGAAAAAACGGTGTAATCTACGTCAAATTAGCATACCGGGGTTGAGCTAGATTTCACCCCAAGATATTTTAAATTGCTCCATAGCATCTTAGGAGGAAGATCGCAATCTGGTTTTCAGTGGAAGTAATTCTTTTTGGCCTGCATGCCATCCAATTTTCATTGCAAGGTTACATATTTTTGTTAATCTTAAGTTTTCTAAGAGGTACATATTTTTCAAATAAATACAATAATTAACAAGCTAAGAAAAATGAAGAGCGGAAGCTTCAGCTGTTGATTCTTTTATATTTTTGTTATTTAAATTTCTATAATACAAAAAATCAGTTGACGTACTTAGAGGGACGCTTAACTTTAAATTATAACTCTGAAAAAGTAATTCATGATCACTAGTACCACTGTACATATTGGCGAAACAAAACAAATCAAGTAATCTAGGTTTACAATGAATGACAATGAATTTATTTCATTTAACCCATCACTTGACATATTATCAAACAAATTACTGGCACGTTCATTTTTCACAAGCAAGTCAACATTTAAGTCGCCACACAGAAAAATGTGTTCATAAATTGCCCTTTATGTGAATATATTAGAAAATAATTTGCTTAAATCAAAATATTTGCATTTATCAGCAAACTCAACCATATGCGATTCTATCCAGGTGATCAGATTGTCAATCGTCATTGTCATTCCTAAACTAAGTCTCAGTCCCACCTACAACATCAATATTGGTAGTCTCTAAATCATAATTCAGGTAGTCAAGTTTTCTTATTTAAACTTCGAGCATTTAAGTGGCATAATTGAAATCCAGGATGAAAATTACTTATTAATTTCAAAGTAGTTTTTACATTTGAATCGTTAGAGCCAAAATCTGAATCATGGCCAGTCATAGAATACCTCAAATTGGTAGTAAACACACATATAAAAATATATAGATATAGGTGGAAGAAAGATAGAGCAGATTACATGGCACATGAAGATGCTAAAAAGTAAATAAGGGAAGATTATAAATAGTAGAATACAGTATCGGCAGTTTGAGCCTAACTTACCATTAAATCTAAGCATTATAAAAAACGAAGAAATAAAAATAAAGCTTACAATATATCGCAGTGATAATATCAACAATTTATAATTTAGTAGTACTAATAAGGGAATTTAAGTCGGCTATCGTTTTCATAATTTTGGGCTCTTCATTCGGCTTAAACCGCACAAGAACATTGTCGCGGATGCAGAATTCTGATGCTTATTTCGATTTAGCCCAGAAGCATACGACATAACTTCTCCTAAATGCAGTAGCCAACCTCTAGTGTATGTTAATCATTCCATACACAGGCTGTTCAATACCGGGAAGTGAAAGCGACCTCTTCTTCGATTTGCATAAGACAGCAATTGCCTTGCTCCCACACTGTTCATCATTTACAGCCGAAGTAGTTGCTCGGCTCGAAGCGGTATTCTATGCCTCTCGCAACAAACGAACGTGCAAGATATGCACTGATAGCTGATTAACAATTGACGGTAAACTAAGCCCCAAAACGACTCTCGTTTGTTAGCTAAAATCCCCCTACTACACAATAATCATATTAAAGTTATGTGGCTACCTGTGCACAAAGAGAGAGCAGACAAAAGAACAGAAGAGGTGCTGATTCGATTTGACATTAATCGAGTACCCAAAGGTGGAATGGCAAGAGTTTATGTTATTTCTTGAAACGTGAATACCAGACTTCGCAAAACTCGGAAGTTTATATTCAGTTGAATTTAAACTATTACAGAGACTTTTGAAGTTATATTGATATAATGAGAGAGTCGGCAAGGTTGTACAAGGTACTTCAACAAGACAAAACGGTCAGGCTAGTTTAGTGTATTGAGCAAGACATGCAACATATACAATGCATGCAATATATAATTCCATTTTTTGTTAACTAATCAATATATAAATGTAAGCATAGCAACTCAGTTAATTATTAAAGAATATCAGGTTAACACGTACATTTAAAAATGTAAATGCTTACAAAGTATATATATGTATACATATATATATTGTACGTATTTTACGAATACTGCTTAATAAAAAGGAGGAACAGACAAACAGTTTTAAAATCCTTATATACGAGTATACAGCGCTCTAAAAATAAGAAGTACCTTAACTGTCAACTGTCATAAACTTACAAAAAAACACTAAGAAATTGTGTCAGACAAATTTTGGCATAAGAGAGATAAAATAAATAAATTCCAGCAAAATACGATTTTGAAATTATTATACCTACATATATAGCTATATATAACTTTTCCGAGCTTTTGCAGAAATCAGATAGACTTGGAATTGTTTTTAACAATTATCGAAATAATTTAGAACAGCCTAAACGAAACAGGAATCATAGCACTAATAGATTTTGTAGCTTACGTCTGACAATATTGAAAAACGGATTAAATGGCCAACTCAAACAAACAATATCCGCTGCACAACCCAAATCTTTTGATATCGCTGTTGAGCTCGTTCTAAAAATAGAACAATGAAACCAACAACAACAACAGAAACATTATGTTTATCAGAAACGACTATAGAAACAATAACGACACAAACAACACCAATAACTATTACGGACAAAATACGTATAGCTACAAGCAACAGTCAATCTAGTAACAATTATAATAACAGTAAGTATGTAACAAAACATGTATGACGGATTTATATCTTCAACCGCAAGGGTTGGCCGTGGTAGCGGGGAGATGAGGGTTATAGTTTTGCTGAGAATCAGTGTACAACCTTACCACAATGCAATTAAAAAAGAAGGAGGTCGGAATCGGTGCCTTAGCTCTTTTGGCGTGGGGTGGGTTTTTGTCATTCTTTAACCGTGCCCACATAAACTTTAATTAAGGATCCCTGACTGAAGCTAAATTGGAAATTTACTCCGCGAAAAAAAAGAATCATAATAAAACGAAGCCATACTAATAAAAAAAACGACTACTATTTAGCGAAACCACTATTATAAACTCTCATGTCGTCAAAGGCTCATTGGTGGCGATGTCTAAGTTGGTAGTCGACATGCTCAGTCCTTACCCCACCCTGCCATGATCTTATGCCATTAATTGTCGCAAAGATCCCTTATACAAATTTCCTCCTACCTTTCTAAATCACCCTATTGTCCAGAAACAATAAACACTTTAAAAACTCATTATTACCTTATAAATTCACAATTTATTAAAACAATTCAAATCACCTATAACTAACATATTCATGATTATTTCAATGCAATAAACTAGGGCTTGAGCTTTTCACTGATCGAAAGCGTTTAAGCAAATCAATGGGGTTTTTGTTTTTCAGTTTCCTTTTTTGTATTTCTTTACGTTACGTTAAACTAATTACGTCGAAAATCCTTACGATCTCTTTCATTTATGCACCTGTCAGGCATATGTACACTAGGCATCAAATGAAAGTATAAATTTCATAGCAGTTATTTCAGTTCAGATTTATTAAAATAAATAAAATGTAAGCCGTACAATATTATCATATTTCCGTAGGTCTCTGAATAGCAAATTATATAAAGGTATATCTTTTTCCAGAAATCGAAAGAAAAATTTTATTTTCTAACTTCAAAATAAGAATTCTAAATCAAAAGTCGTCAAATGAAAGTATAAACTGGTGAAAAAGGTGAATATTTGTGTTTTAAAAGTAAATTTAGTAACTAGTATTCCCACCTTTGCTCTGAATTACTGCGCGAAGACGTTTCGGCATGCTTCGAACCAAATTTTCTAACATTTCCGATGGAATATTAACCCATTGAAGCTTCATCTCTAATAAAAATGACTGCAAGTTTGTGCGGTTGCTCTTTGGTATTTTGGAGTCCAAAATGGACCGCAAATGCTCAATCGGATTTAAATCTGGCGATTGGGCTGGCCAATTCAGTTTTTCGATGTCGTTTTCTTCAAAAAACTGTTTAGCAAGGCGGGACGTGTGTTTGGGGTCGTTATCTTGTTGGAAAATAAACGACCCCAAACTCATTTTTTCCGCGCTTATGGCCAAATTTTCGGTAAGAATATCAACATATGAAGCACCCGTCATTCGTCCATCGATTTTGACTAAATTACCCACACCAAATTTGGAGAAACAGCCCCAAACCATGAGAGACCCGCCTCCATACTTCACCGTTGATTGTATGCACTGCGGTTTCAAGCGATCAGAAGGTTTACACCACACTCGTTTACATTTTTTTGAATTGCTTAGCTCGAATTTGGACTCATCGGACCAAATTACTTTGTCCCAAAATACGGTTGGCATGTTTACATACTGTTTTGCAAATTGCAGTCTTTTTTTCCTATTCGCAATGTAAATCAGGGGTAGCTTTTTTGCGACATAGTTTTCCAAACCAAATGTTCGTAATTTTCTCTGCATTGTACTGACGGAAACATTCAAATCAAATCATTCGATCAACTCCCTCGATGAAATTTCAGAGTTTTTCGCAACTTTTCTTTTTATAAGCCGCTCATCGTGTATAGAAATTTTGGGCTTTGGACCTCCCCCATACTGGGTCTTGCATGTCTTCCTTTTTTTGAAGTTTTCAAAAATCTTTCTTGCTCCTCCGATCGAAATGGAATATTTACCAGAAATTTTTGAGTAAGTTTCACCCTTCTTCCTATCTTCTATAATTAAGTTCCGAATTTCTTTAGTTTTCCGCATTTTCCTCTAAAAACAGAACAAAAAACTATTCAGCATAACAGAAATTCACTTAATAAACTCAACTTTGTGAAATCTTGCGTAAAAGTCGGGTTTACCTCGTTAAAATTCAACATAAACTAAAATTATACTATCATATGACCCGCGACAAATATCTCTGGATAGGTTTTTTAAAATAAAAAAATATTTATTTAGAGCCAACTGCTCGTTTTGATTACAATTTTATTTCTCAGCTTTCTTTACATGATTTTGTGGTATTTATAATAACAAAAGTGCAAGAAATGCATAAAATAACATTTTGAAATTGGTTGATTCTTAGGAATAAACTTAATTGAACTCAAATTATTGAAAGTGCATAATTAACAAATTGGTAATTCTTAGGAATAAACTTAATCGAACTCAAAGGTAAAATTAAAACAATTATGTTGATTAAGCATGCAGCTATTTTTGTTGTTGCTGTGCGGGTTGCTTTGCGGTTATGGTTGTTGCTATTGTCTGTGCTCGTCGTTGATGTTGGTGGTGTGGGGAGCCAACATAACTCCTCCCCCCTTGGAGTAGAGCGATGGCCACAAGGATTGCGAGGTGGCCGATGCGATGACTGGTGCTGGCTGTGGTTGATATTGTATGACCCTTTTAAACTTTAGTGCAAATATTATGGCCAGGACTGTTATTCCAAGTAGTCCCACAGCGATGGAAGTATATGACAGTTTCTTTTTTGTTGTTTCTGGCAGTGTAATGACGGCTTGTTTGTTGTGGAATTGATGCTGCTGAAGTTTTTCTAGGTTCAGGACTTCGATGACGGATTTCGGTTCAATTTTTGTATAGGTGGGTGGTGCGATGTATAGTTCGTCCCAGAAAATTGTTGGATCGTCCTCGTAGATGATTTCGTTGACGGAAATGTAGCAGTTACTAAAATGAAGTAGAGCTGTTCCTTCAACTTCGTGAAGTTTCTTTCTGCAAATAGAATTTATTAAAACTTTCGGAACGTTTATAAATAGAATATAGTTTTGTTCAGGTTGCCATATGGTTTGGAGTTTTCCCATGTCCTTTAAGACACATTGGGGAGTTTTGTTGTTGATGAGGTTGCCTATGCATTTTGAATTTGAAGTTGATTCTTGATGTGGTGATGATGTGCAGTAATAGGTGTGTTCGATTTTTGGGCATGCCTTGACAAAGTAATGGACTTTATTTTCGTTATATGTTATATATGGCTTTACTACAATTTCTTTTGTATTGTTTTTTGGAAGTGGTATTATATGATAAAAATTATATTCTTCCATTGAAAAATTTTGTATCATTATATTAAACACAATATTAGAGTTATTATAATATGCTTGTAAGCCGAGTAGTTCATAAATGTGTTCGTTTGAAATGAGTTTAACGGATTGGTTAGATATATGTTTATGAACTAATTGTAGCTCGTCTTGACTTAAAATAAGTTTAGATATAACATTTAGTTTGGCTAGTACAATTGCTTCAGCTAGGTTTGTGATGTGGTTACTTAGGATATCTATATTGTAGTTAATCTGATTCAAGTATTGAATTTCTTCTAGTATATTTTCTTCTTTCTTTAATATTTTAAAATCTTTTTATCATCTGACTGTTGAGATTATGTTGTTTAGCTAAACTTATTTGGGTGTTAATTTTTTCATTTTTTAATTGTTCTATTTGATAGTTGAGCTTATGAGCGTCACTAGCGTCCATATTCCCTGTTATAAATTTAATGGCAGATCCTAAACCATCTATCAGTCCTCGTTTGTTTCGTTTGATTGGCGTTAGTGAGGATAGTTTATTTTTTAGTTCATTAAGTTTTGGTTAGTTATGTTAATGGTGTCGGTTAATTTACCATGTTTCAAGAATGCTTGAAGAGTGTCAGATATTTTCTTAATGTTAATGTCGTAGTCGTTTAAGTCCACAATATGAAGGAGGTTTGAGAAGCTATTTATAATTTTTGCCGGTCCGAGGTCCAACTGTATTATGGGTTGATCATTTTTTATATAGTGTATTTCTATGATTTGGTCAAGGGTCAATGGTATCCTGAGAATAGAAAGAATAAATTAAGATTTATGTTTATTTTTGATTCTGGCTTTATGTAGTTTTTGTCGTTTTGTTGTAATAAGTGTACTTTTATTATTTCTGCTAACCATTTGTTTTAAAAACCTGGGGGTTAGTTCGTTTCTTCGGCATTCTCTTCTATATATGGATGTGTTTTCCTCAAAATTCACAGGGTCAACTCTTAATCTGTTTAGTTTATCTATCCGATTAGAAACGGAAGTTTCTAATGTTTCTTTTACTTTTGGATATAAAATTTCTTGGAATTCATTAAGTTTTTTTAGATATTCGTGTTTATTATTAAATTTCGAATTTTCATTGAATTTATAAGTTCTACCATGAAATAGTTCGCACGGAGTAAGTTTTGTTGCAGAATGTATTGCATTATTATATGTTATGACGGTTTCAAATATGATTTCTCCATGATCTAATTCTAACCTACTTTCTTTTCGTTTAGTCAATATGATTCTGTAAATTTCGGTCAGAGTTGAATGAAGTCTTTCAATTGGTGCATTACTGCTCGTCTGTTGGAATAATGTAAAATGAAGGTCAATGTCATATTGTTTGCAAAAATCTTTAAATATGTTGTTATCGAATTCTGTGCCTTGATCACATACTACTTTTTTGGGAATACCGAACTGGCTAATAAAGTTTTTGAAGGCTTTAAGAATTGAAATACTTGTCCTGCTCGGGATTGTATAAATAGAAGCAAATTTTGAAAATTTATCGATAAGTGTTAACATTTGGTTATTATTTATCGTATATATATCAATACGAAGTATATCTAGTGGTTTTAAAGGTGTTTCTGGCTTTTGAAATTTTGGTTTAGGGGGATGTCTGTCGTATTTAAGTGATTGACACTTCTCACAGTTGTTTATAGTTTGTACTATTTTGTTTTTCATAAATGGGAAGTAATAATTTCTTTGAGATGAGAAATTGTCTATGATATTGCTCTATGGTTATTGTTTTTATGATATTTTCGTATAAGTTGTTCTTGCTCGTCAGTCTGTCTAATTTCAGTGAGTTTTTTTGTACATCGAGTAAGTTTAAAAATATTACTGTGGGAAAAGTATTTTGAATATGTGGATTGTACCACACGGAAGATTTCGTTTGTAGTGCCGCTTGTTGCCTTGCAGGAAAATATCCTTTTGTTATTCTAATACATTTTGAAATAATTGGTCCCGCCATCTATCGGTCGAGTTTACTTGTATCACCTAGCGGCAAGATTTACATGTTATTGCAGAATCCGCTTTAATTGGAAGTTTTACTTCGCTTTATCTCCTTTTCTACCAAAATTTGGAAGTGAGAGTTTCCGCCATACGAGCTTTCCTTTTTAGCTCAGCGATTTAACTCAACCCTTTTCCTCGTGGATTCTGATCAGAACAGTAGTGCGCGTATATATCGCCGTGACCTTATTTTTAAAAAAGTTTTTAAAATTTAAATTTAAAGTTTTATTGGTGAAAACTGTGCAAGTCTTCACCAAATTCGTCTTAAACAGCTAGAAAAGCAGGCATAAGTAGCCACTAGCTAAAAGAAAACCGCGTGTAATTTAGCGAAATTTGCTACCAGCACGCTTTTGGACCTGCATATAAACGAGGAAAATAAGGAAATTAAGGAAATAATTGCCTTAGTTCATATTTGCGCCCGATTTGGTGCCATTCCCAAAAGGGTAAGTTTATTTTACCCATCCCATAATTAGACCAGTTTCTTAGTTTTCATGTTTTTTTCTTGTGCAGGTCTGGCACCTAATTAGCTATCCAAAGCTACCCTAATATTCGCACCTAACCACTTTATAGCGTACTCAGAATTTTTACAAAAAAAAAAAAAAACAACCAAACACATGGAATAAGCTCCCCCGTATGTTCTCTTATTCCACCTGCATCATATGAAGAGCACCGATCCTCCCCAGTGAAGAGATCGCGGAAGCGCTAGTGTCAGTGGGGCAGTTACCGGTCATGGGCGTCTGCCGAGTAGAGCCAATCGCTCTCCCGTAATGATATTGTTTGCCGCATTAGGTCAACTTGTTTGTACCAGCAAACAAAATTAGAAAAATTAGACCCCACGATAATGATAATGAGGCCTTCAGCCGCAAAATAATAAGTTGAATTTTTTTTTTGGTTTTGCGAACAATTTGAATTTTAATTACATGAGTTCGTATTTGAAAAAGTGGAAAAATTAATATTAGTGAGGCCTTCCGCCGTAAAATAATAAGTTAGATTCGTTTTTTTTATGTTTCTGTGCTCAAGGTGTATGGAGCTGTTCGCACGGAGTAAGTTTTGTTGCAGAATGTATTGCATTATTATATGTTATGACGGTTTCAAATATGATTTCTCCATGATCTAATTCTAACCTACTTTCTTTTCGTTTAGTCAATATGATTCTGTAAATTTCGGTCAGAGTTGAATGAAGTCTTTCAATTGGTGCATTACTGCTCGTCTGTTGGAATAATGTAAAATGAAGGTCAATGTCATATTGTTTGCAAAAATCTTTAAATATGTTGTTATCGAATTCTGTGCCTTGATCACATACTACTTTTTTGAGAATACCGAACTGGCTAATAAAGTTTTTGAAGGCTTTAAGAATTGAAATACTTGTCCTGCTCGGGATTGTATAAATAGAAGCAAATTTTGAAAATTTATCGATAAGTGTTAACATTTGGTTATTATTTATCGTATATATATCAATACGAAGTATATCTAGTGGTTTTAAAGGTGTTTCTGGCTTTTGAAATTTTGGTTTAGGGGGATGTCTGTCGTATTTAAGTGATTGACACTTCTCACAGTTGTTTATAGTTTGTACTATTTTGTTTTTCATAAATGGGAAGTAATAATTTCTTTGAGATGAGAAATTGTCTATGATATTGCTCTATGGTTATTGTTTTTATGATATTTTCGTATAAGTTGTTCTTGCTCGTCAGTCTGTCTAATTTCAGTGAGTTTTTTTGTACATCGAGTAAGTTTAAAAATATTACTGTGGGAAAAGTATTTTGAATATGTGGATTGTACCACACGGAAGATTTCGTTTGTAGTGCCGCTTGTTGCCTTGCAGGAAAATATCCTTTTGTTATTCTAATACATTTTGAAATAATTGGTCCCGCCATCTATCGGTCGAGTTTACTTGTATCACCTAGCGGCAAGATTTACATGTTATTGCAGAATCCACTTTAATTGGAAGTTTTACTTCGCTTTATCTCCTTTTCTACCAAAATTTGGAAGTGAGAGTTTCCGCCATACGAGCTTTCCTTTTTAGCTCAGCGATTTAACTCAACCCTTTTCCTCGTGGATTCTGATCAGAACAGTAGTGCGCGTATATATCGCCGTGACCTTATTTTTAAAAAAGTTTTTAAAATTTAAATTTAAAGTTTTATTGGTGAAAACTGTGCAAGTCTTCACCAAATTCGTCTTAAACAGCTAGAAAAGCAGGCATAAGTAGCCACTAGCTAAAAGAAAACCGCGTGTAATTTAGCGAAATTTGCTACCAGCACGCTTTTGGACCTGCATATAAACGAGGAAAATAAGGAAATTAAGGAAATAATTGCCTTAGTTCATATTTGCGCCCGATTTGGTGCCATTCCCAAAAGGGTAAGTTTATTTTACCCATCCCATAATTAGACCAGTTTCTTAGTTTTCATGTTTTTTTCTTGTGCAGGTCTGGCACCTAATTAGCTATCCAAAGCTACCCTAATATTCGCACCTAACCACTTTAGAGCGTACTCAGAATTTTTACAAAAAAAAAAAAAACAACCAAACACATGGAATAAGCTCCCCCGTATGTTCTCTTATTCCACCTGCATCATATGAAGAGCACCGATCCTCCCCAGTGAAGAGATCGCGGAAGCGCTAGTGTCAGTGGGGCAGTTACCGGTCATGGGCGTCTGCCGAGTAGAGCCAATCGCTCTCCCGTAATGATATTGTTTGCCGCATTAGGTCAACTTGTTTGTACCAGCAAACAAAATTGGAAAAATTAGACCCCACGATAATGATAATGAGGCCTTCAGCCGCAAAATAATAAGTTGAATTTTTTTTTTGGTTTTGCGAACAATTTGAATTTTAATTACATGAGTTCGTATTTGAAAAAGTGGAAAAATTAATATTAGTGAGGCCTTCCGCCGTAAAATAATAAGTTAGATTAGTTTTTTTTATGTTTCTGTGCTCAAGGTGTATGGAGCTGCGTGGTAAATTTGAGTTTTAATGAGTTCTTAATTGTGAGAAAAGAAAATAAAAATTATAAGAAAATATGGTAGAATTTTAAATTAAAAAAAAAAAAAAAAACTAAAATACTCAAAAATTGTAAAAAAAAAAGTTGTTAAAAAGAAAGAAAATATTTTTGTTTGTTGCTGGCGGTGAACCGGCCTAATAAATCGAATCGTACATATGCATGCTTATATACAGCCATGGCGACAGTCACATATAATTACAGCTTTGAAAGTCACCAACCCCCGCACACCGAAAGATCTTTCGTCGTGGGAGCCACGTTGTACATATGTAAGTGATCTCTTTTATTTATATATATATATATATATATATATATATTTGTTAGAAATGTATATAAGCAGACATAATTTTAGTGAGCATGTTTTTTTTTTGCCTTTTGGCATCCGCAGAGTAAACCATAAGTTTCTCGCTTCCTAAAAGCTCGCGTAAATATGTATATACATTGTATATAGTCATGCTCTTGTAAATTAAAAAAAAAAAAGGACAGAGAAAAAAAGGAAAATTTAAGTTAGCATATCTCTTAATTTTGGTAACTTTTTTTTTTGTAATCCCAGCGAACCACAGTTTAAGAATTTGTAATTTAAATTTGTACACTAGTTATACTTGTACAACTTGCATATTTAATTACATTTGAATTTATATTTAAAAGTATACTACAAATACATATGTACATAAACATTAATCTTGCTTTTCAGCACGAGCCCTTGAGCAAAGTTTTTCTCTGTGTAATTATTTTTCTAGTTTTATATATATTTTCTAGTATTTGTAAATTTCCCCAGAGTTTAAGCTTTTATATATACCTATTGAATTGTACTAATATAATATATCATACTATGAATTAAAATGGATCATAGTTTAATTAAATCATTGTACAAATTATTCATGTGTTAAGCTCATTTTAAATCCACGAAACCATGCATAGATGGAAGGAGAGCAGGGACATTAAGGGCTAACGTGTTGTTTATTGGGATCACTATAAATGCTAAAAAGCTTGATATAGGCCATCAGTGATCATGGTAGGGTGGGCAGTATGTTGTTGCACTTCCATCTCGCAACAACCACAACAACCAGCAAGTCAGTAATGTTTATGGTTCTAAGTTAGCTTTTTCTCTTCTCTTTTCTTTGCTATCTACATTTCCGCGAATCTGAGTGGGTAACCTTCATCCCCCTCATCACAAACCGCACGCGAATTTTAATTGTTTTATTTTAGTAGCGCAATTGGAGCACTAACCCAGCAGTCAATAGTAACCCCACCCAAGCCTACGATGCTGAGCCGGTACAAGCGCGTGCTCTGCTGTGTTTAACCTACATCCGCTCGATACAAATTCAAACGTTATATGCTACAAATAAAATAATTTGGCGCCCAACGTGGGGCCCAACACTCTGAAAAAAAAAAACAATTGTTATTTGAATTTATTTACTTTTTCGAGCCAAACATTTTTTTTTGAGAAAATTGTATTCGTTTTTGTTGGTCGATGTTCCGCGATAACATCTAAAGATTGTTTATTCAAACGTGTTGGGTTAACCCTTGCTAGATTTCTCGAGTAAATAACATCTTTGAAATATGCATTTTTTTTTGTATAACTTTAAAACTCGATAGTACCCCTCAGATTCGCCTTTTCACTCTTTAACTTGTTGCTCAGCTTGGAGATTTGTGGAACGCTAGTAGCTTCTACGTGGCTATAGTAACCAAATCTCAGAATAAGCCGAACACAACATGCGTTTAAGCTTGGTTTCATTGATATGCTAGTTTGTACCTTCAACTTGGGTCTAGATTCTGAAATCATATTTGAGCATTAGCCATTAGTTCTTCGCGTTTCAGCCTGTTCGTGTAGTGGTTTCCTGGATTAAGTTTTTTTTCGTGGGATATAAAACTACGGCCTTCCGTTTCCTCTTACACTTACGGATAGAAACACCTTAAACTTTCTTTCAGCCTTAATAATTTTTTTTTCTGTTTTTCTAGTTTAGCTTTCCCCATTAGCAGAAACATTCTAATTTGAGTTTGCTTGGATCCCATCTCACGGCGGAACGGTGTGGATTGGCCGCTTTCAAAAAAATGAATAGTTCAGATTAATTATAGTCTCCTTTAACCCTTATTTTCTTCGTTTCCTCTCTATATCGCTTTTCTCAGAAATCGTTGCATGGTTTCCAAAGGATGTGTAAAGTTTTAAATAATTGAGTTTCAGTAATTTTCCATTATTAATTAAGTATAGTAGGAATTGATAGAATTTAGTTTGATTTGAAATGTCGGTAAGGCGTAGTTGCGAAGACTTAACAAGTGTTGAGGGTCTTCAAGCCCATTGCTTTATTTGTACCAAGGCTATAGAGCATGAAGCTCAATTGTTGAAAACCCCTTGCGATCATACCTTTCATAGAGTTTGCTTTAATACTAGAGTAGGGATTAATTCCAACAAAGGCTGTCCAGTTTGCAAAACGGCTTTGCACTCTTCAACATCTAACTTACTGGACATCCTTCCTTCTGGTCAGTCAACTAGTGCACCAGCGCACACTCCGGCTAAGACACATAATACTAGATCGCAAACCAAACGCACTCGTCCTTGGCAAGGCACGCCTATGCCTTCTGAAAGTGAAAATAGTAATAACGTTCCCCCCGGAAGTACAGATTCAGCAGTCCATTGTACCCAGGTCCCTAGTCTGGAAGGATTGAAAAAGGCAATAGAAGCCGCTTTAATTGCTGCTACCACCAGGCAAACCGAGCTCTTGACTCGAACACTAGAAACTGGATTGGACAGGCTTTCACTTCGTATTTCCTCTCAGGTTTCCAGTGAAGAGAGAGCATCCAATGTTGGAATGCAGACACTACCTGAGGTGGAACACCAAACTTTTCAGCGAATTTTAGGATTGCCTTCTCGAGCAGCGGATCCTACAGAGAATCCTGCAGGTAGTGGATCCATCACCAGGAATACGCCTTTGGAAGTCCAAAATAACTGTATGGATTTGCGCCCAGATCGCATTAGTCAGATTATTTCGAATTGGAAACTCCGGTTTTCAGGCAGGTCATCGATATCAGTAGATGATTTTATTTATCGCATTGAGGCTTTGACAAAGCAGACCCTCAATGGAAATTTTGAATTACTTGCTCATAATGCCAGTAGTATTTTTGAAGGTAGCGCCAGTGAATGGTATTGGCGATATCATAGAAGTGTTGCTGTGCAGGAATGGAATGGCCTTTGTTCCGCGTTGAGAGGTCATTATAAAGATGATCGGACGGATTATAGTATTCGGAACGAGATGCTTCAACGTAAACAGAAGCCAAACGAATCATTTGACCAATTTCATGAAGCAATCGTAGTACTAAATGATAGACTTTCTTGTCCCATGTCAGAATATTCACTTCTGGAAATCATGCGGTCTAATCTTCTACCAGACATCCAGCGGGAAATCCTTTACGAACCTTCTAGGTCCTTTGCTGAGTTGCGTCATCTGGTCCGCACTCGAGAAATATTTTTGCAGACCATGGTTAAACCCCAGGTATTTCCCTATCGTCCTGTAGGTCGTAGGCAGGTCAATGAAATTGAGATTCCTCCTCAAGAAGCCAGCAAAAGCGAGGCCAGCGACGGAGAGGATCATGATTTAGCTGTAATGTCCTAAGAATGTTGGAATTGTGAAGAGCAAGGACATCGATACCAAGACTGTGTAGCCGAACGCCGAGTATTCTGTTATGGTTGTGGACAACGAAACACTTATAGGCCCACCTGTAGCAAATGCAGTCCAAAAAACTTGCAAAGTCGTGCACCCTTGAAAAGTGCACGCAAACAAGTTACGTTGAAAGCGACCAACACGGACTAGCAGAAGAGTCATCATTTCCTAGTACCACACCCCCAGACTTTTCTACAATCCCTGATAGTCCACTTCACAAGCTCATAAAAACAAGTCCGATAGTTTGTGACACTAAATATCTAAGCCTTGATGTACCCACCCTTAAGTCTCGATCGCAATTGCGCAGAATAACTTATAATAAAAAGCGTAAGGTAGAACGAAAAAAACTTGTATCAGCAGTTATTGGGAAAATGCAAGATTTCCGTCCATATGCAAAAGTCACTCTACTTGGACGAGCAATTGTAGGTCTAATGGACACTGGAGCAACTATTAGTTGCATAGGTGGTGATTTCGCTCGTGAGTTGGTTGAATCATCTATGACTTATCAACCGTTTTCGTCTGTTATTCGCACTGCCGATGGCAAAGCGCAGAATATCATTGGCAAACTGACGACTTCAGTTACATATCAAGAGAAATCAAAACCGCTTTTGTTTTATATAGTACCATCTTTATCCCAGGATCTGTATCTTGGAATTAACTTTTGGACTAGCTTTGAATTACTACCAAAATGTTTGATAGGAAGCTGCTTAGAGACTTTGAATGTGGAAGACCCATTAATGCGAAGTTTGAACTCTGAACAGCGAAACAAATTGAGTTTGGTTATTAACCAATTTCCGTCTTTTTCAAAAAAAGGCCTAGGACGAACGACAGTGCTCATGCACACGATTGACGTGAATGGAGCACCTC
Source organism: Anomoia purmunda (assembly GCA_951828415.1). Taxonomy (NCBI): domain Eukaryota; kingdom Metazoa; phylum Arthropoda; class Insecta; order Diptera; family Tephritidae; genus Anomoia; species Anomoia purmunda. Next base: position 82,090,659 of record OX639993.1, on the reverse strand, counting down.
CAATCAAACAGCGCCATTATCCAGTCTCCCCAGCTATAGAAAAGCTAATGTACGACGAATTGGATAAGATGCTATCTTTAGGGGTTATCGAGGAGTCGTCTAGCGCTTGGTCCTCCCCCGTGGTTTTAGTTAGAAAACCAGGCAAAGTGCGCCTCTGCCTAGATAGTAGGAAGCTTAACGCTGTAACAGTCAAGGATGCATACCCTATGCCCTTTATAGACGGAATACTTAGTCGCTTACCTAAGGCTGAGTTCATTACCAGCCTTGATTTGAAGGACGCCTTTTGGCAAATACCCTTGGATCCAAAGTCGCGGGACAAGACCGCATTTACAGTGCCCGGTAGGCCTCTCTACCAATACACCGTAATGCCTTTTGGTTTGTGTAATGCGCCACAGACGATGTCGAAATTAATGGACAAAATAATACCGCCTCAGCTGCGCAACGAAGTCTTTATTTACTTGGACGATTTACTTATTGTTTCTGATACTTTCGAACGTCATCTTAGTGTTTTAAGAGAGGTTGCATTGGTGATAGAAAAAGCCGACTTAACCATTAATGTGCAAAAAAGCAAATTTTGCTTACAGCAAGTGCACTATCTAGGCCATGTTATTGGCAATGGCAAGATCAGCACTGATCCTGAGAAAGTCGCCGCCATTACTGAATATCCAGTTCCGCGCTCCGTCAAACAGTTGCGTCGTTTTCTTGGAATGACCGGGTGGTTTCATAAGTTTATCAAAAATTACGCTTCTATCACGTCTCCTCTCACTGACGCTCTTAAGAAAAAACGGAAATTTGAATGGACAGCTGATGCCCAGAAATCCTTTCAAGCGTTGAAATCCCTCATGTCCGAGGCCCCTGTTCTGCATAGGCCAGATTTCACTGCACCTTTTTACATTCACTGTGACGCTAGTCACACTGGTATAGGAGGAGTCCTAATGCAAATTAATAGAGCCGGCGATGAGATTCCCATCGCCTTTATGTCCCGCAAACTCAATAAGTGTCAACGGAGTTACTTGGTTACAGAAAAGGAATGTCTAGCGGCCATCATGAGTATAAAAAAATTTCGAGCCTATGTGGATGGTCATGACTTCACTGTAGTTACGGACCACGCCTCATTGAAGTGGCTTATGTCCCAGTCCGATCTTAGCTGCCGATTAGCTCGTTGGGCTCTCAAACTGCAGGGCTATTCTTTCAAGATAGAGCATAGGAAGGGTACCCAAAATATAGTACCAGATGCCCTATCTCGCACGTTCACAGAGGATTTGCCCGCACTTAGTAATGAGAATTTTGTAGATTTGAATTCCGAGCATTTTAGCTCTGAGGAATATGAACAGTTGAAAGCTAAGGTTATGGAGAATAACTTGCATTTACCAGATGTCAAAGTTGTTGACAAATTTTTGTACCGCCGGTCAGAGCATGCGCCTGGCGAAAAGATTGCCGATGATATGGTATGGAAGTTGTGGCTTCCACGAGACCTGATTCCAACAGCTTTGAAATTAGCCCATGACGATTCACTATCAGCTCATGGAGACATAAATAAAACATTAGAGAGAATACGTCGCTTTTATTACTGGCCTAATTTAGTCTCTGACGTCAAAAATTACGTAAATAACTGCTCTACTTGTAAGTGCACCAAACACCCTAACCGTGTGCTACGCGCTCCAGTGGGAAATGCAACTGAAACTTCCAGATTATTCCAAAGGTTATTTATTGATTTTTTAGGTCCTTGTCCTCGATCGCGTTCAGGAAATATTGGAATTTTGGTAGTTCTGGATCACTTTTCAAAGTTTCCCTTTCTAAAACCCGTTAGAAAAATGAACGCCGAGTCAATTGTGCGTTATATACATAGAAGAAGATTTGTTTCAGTGTTTCGGAGTACCCGAAGTAATAGTATCTGACAATGGAGTTCAGTTCAAATCAAACGTTTTTAACGCATTGCTGGACAAATACGGAGTCCACCAGTCATATACTGCTGTTTATGCCCCCCAGGCAAACGCTTCAGAAAGAATAAACCGCTCCGTACTATCCGCTATAAAGGCATACATTCACCCCAACCAGTCCAATTGGGATGCTAAACTCAGTAACATATGCAGTTCGCTGCGTTCGAGTTTCCACACTGCCATAAACACAAGTCCTCATCGACTGGTGTTTGGCCAGCATATGATTACAAATGGATCTACGTACAAATTGCTTCGAAATTTGAATGTTCTTGAGGATCGTTCGATTCGTTTTGATAGGGACGATTCATTTGACATTTTAAGAACAAAGGCGGCTGAAGTTATGAGAAATCAACATAGCCGCAATGCGAGGTCTTATAATTTGAGGAGTCGCAATGTTTCCTTCGCTGTCGGCCAGGAAGTGTACCGTCGCAACTTTCAGCAAAGTAATTTTCCAAAGGTTTGAGCGCAAAGCTTGCACCTACCTTCTTAAAGGCGAGAATAAAACGCAAGCTTGGCAATTGCTACTATGAACTGGAAGATTTGCAAGGCCGCCCGGTAGGCAAATTCCATGCAAAAGATATAAAGCAATAGCATTCCGAATGACGTTTCATTTTTGCTCCAAGCGTGGATCACCCTTTGCATGTTTTCCCCTGTAAAGTGTTATCTTGGCGGAGGGGATTTGTAGTGCCGCTTGTTGCCTTGCAGGAAAATATCCTTTTGTTATTCTAATACATTTTGAAATAATTGGTCCCCCCATCTATCGGTCGAGTTTACTTGTATCACCTAGCGGCAAGATTTACATGTTATTGCAGAATCCGCTTTAATTGGAAGTTTTACTTCGCTTTATCTCCTTTTCTACCAAAATTTGGAAGTGAGAGTTTCCGCCATACGAGCTTTTTAAAATTAAAATTTAAAGTTTTATTGGTGAAAACTGTGCAAGTCTTCACCAAATTCATCTTAAACAGCTAGAAAAGCAGGCATAAGTAGCCACTAGCTAAAAGAAAACCGCGTGTAATTTAGCGAAATTTGCTACCAGCACGCTTTTGGACCTGCATATAAACGAGGAAAATAAGGAAATTAAGGAAATAATTGCCTTAGTTCATATTTGCGTCCGATTTGGTGCCATTCCCAAAAGGGTAAGCTTATTTTACCCATCCCATAATTAGACCAGTTTCTTAGTTTTCATGTTTTTTTCTTGTGCAGGTCTGGCACCTAATTAGCTATCCAAAGCTACCCTAATATTCGCACCTAACCACTTTAGAGCGTACTCAGAATTTTTACAAAAAAAAAAAAAAACAACCAAACACATGGAATAAGCTCCCCCGTATGTTCTCTTATTCCACCTGCATCATATGAAGAGCACCGATCCTCCCCAGTGAAGAGATCGCGGAAGCGCTAGTGTCAGTGGGGCATTTACCGGTCATGGGCGTCTGTCGAGTAGAGCCAATCGCTCTCCCGTAATGATATTGTTTGCCGCATTAGGTCAACTTGTTTGTACCAGCAAACAAAATTAGAAAAATTAGACCCCACGATAATGATAATGAGGCCTTCAGCCGCAAAATAATAAGTTGAATTTTTTTTTTGGTTTTGCGAACAATTTGAATTTTAATTACATGAGTTCGTATTTGAAAAAGTGGAAAAATTAATATTAATGAGGCCTTCCGCCGTAAAATAATAAGTTAGATTAGTTTTTTTTAAGTTTCTGTGCTCAAGGTGTATGGAGCTGCGTGGTAAATTTGAGTTTTAATGAGTTCTTAATTGTGAGAAAAGAAAATAAAAATTATAAGAAAATATGGTAGAATTTTAAATTAAAAAAAAAAAAAAAAAACTAAAATACTCAAAAATTGTAAAAAAAAAAGTTGTTAAAAAGAAAGAAAATATTTTTGTTTGTTGCTGGCGGTGAACCGGCCTAATAAATCTAATCGTACATATGCATGCTTATATACAGCCATGGCGACAGTCACATATAATTACAGCTTTGAGAGTCACCAACCCCCGCACACCGAAAGATCTTTCGTCGTGGGAGCCACGTTGTACATATGTAGGTGATCTCTTTTATTTATATATATATATATATATATATATATTTGTTAGAAATGTATATAAGCAGACATAATTTTAGTGAGCATGTTTTTTTTTTGCCTTTTGGCGTCCGCAGAGTAAACCATAAGTTTCTCGCTTCCTAAAAGCTCGCGTAAATATGTATATACATTGTATATAGTCATGCTCTTGTAAATTAAAAAAAAAAAAAAGGACAGAGAAAAAAAGGAAAATTTAAGTTAGCATATCTCTTAATTTTGGTAACTTTTTTTTTGTAATCCCAGCGAACCACCGTTTAAGAATTTGTAATTTAAATTTGTACACTAATTATACTTTTACAACTTGCATATTTAATTACATTTGAATTTATATTTAAAAGTATACTACAAATACATATGTACATAAACATTAATCTTGCTTTTCAGCACGAGCCCTTGAGCAAAGTTTTTCTCTGTGTAATTATTTTTCTAGTTTTATATATATTTTCTAGTATTTGTAAATTTCCCCAGAATTTAAGCTTTTATATATACCTATTGAATTGTACTAATGTAATATATCATACTATGAATTAAAATGGATCATAGTTTAATTAAATCATTGTACAAATTATTCATGTGTTAAGCTCATTTTAAATCCACGGAACCATGCATAGATGGAAGGAGAGTAGGGGCATTAAGGGCTAACGTGTTGTTTATTGGGATCACTATAAATGCTAAAAAGCTTGATATAGGCCATCAGTGATCATGGTAGGGTGGGCAGTATGTTGTTGCACTTCCATCTCGCAACAACCACAACAACCAGCAAGTCAGTAATGTTTATGGTTCTAAGTTAGCTTTTTCTCTTCTCTTTTCTTTGCTATCTACATTTCCGCGAATCTGAGTGGGTAACCTTCATCCCCCTTATCACGAACCGCACCCGAATTTTAATTGTTTTATTTTAGCAGCGCAATTGGAGCACTAACCCAGCAGTCAATAGTAACCCCACCCAAGCCTACGATGCTGAGCCGGTACAAGCGCGTGCTCTGCTGTGTTTAACCTACATCCGCTCGATACAAATTCAAACGTTATATGCTACACGTTATCGGTAAATATGGCGTTCTGCTTGTTTGGCGCTAAAAACTTTTTAAAAATGTCCATAATAGTTTGTTCATCGAAGTTTGGTTATTCTGATGGTTCGTCTTTGTTTGTTTTTGAATACAGTTTCTAGTGTCATTGGTGAACCTCGATCCGTTTTTTCGAGTATTATTTGAAGATTAAATTCGTTTAATGGCCTTTCTGAAATATATATACCGTCATCTAGGTTCTCATCTGCAGAGTGAATGGTAGTGCCATTCGTGGCTTGGTTTGATGTTATGTCATTTATGTTTATGTCGGAGATTTGGTGTTCATTAGGGTTTTCAATTATAATTCTGCTTAAGGCGTCGGCATTTGTGTTTAATTTGCCTTTTTATAGATTATTTCATAATCGAATTCCTCTAATTTTAGCCTCCATCTGATCAGTTTTGAATTAGGTTCTTTAAGACTCATGAGCCAGGTCTGTTCCTATTTGAAATTTGTTTCCAAATAAATACGGTCTGAAATATTTGGTTGCCCAAACAATGGCTAGTAGTTCTTTTTCTATGGTGGAGTAGTTTGATTCTGAATCTGAAAGGGTTCGACTGGCGTAACAAATTGGTTTGTCGCTTCCAATTCTACCTTGGGACAAGATTGCTCCGATAGCTACATTGCTTGCGTCTGTGGTTAAAATGAAAGGCTTAGAATAATCTGGATATTGAAGAATTGGATCGTTAGTGAGGAGATTTTTACATATCTCAAAAGTTTTGATGTATTCATCTGTAAATTGAATTGTTTCCCCTTTTTTTAAACATGTGGTAAGTGGTTTCACTAATTTTGCGAAATCTTTTATAAATTTCCTATAGTAACCTATTAAACCAAGGAATGATTTTATGTCTTTTTGGGTTTTTGGCAAGGGAAAGTTTTTTACTGCATGGATTTCATCGGGGTTTGGTTTGATACCAGTTGTTGTTACAACGTGTCCTAAAAAATTTATTTCTTTCCTCAAGAATTCCAATTTGTCAAGTTGGACTTTAAGGTTTGATGTATGTAATTTATAAAATACTTCCTTAAGATTTGAAATATGTTCCTGTAATGAAGTTGAGAAAATTATAATATCGTCTAGATATACTAGGCAGTTTTTTCCTATAAGGTCTTTAAGGACATTGTCCATAACGCGTTGAAAAGTAGCTGGGTTATTTTTAAGGCCGAAGGGCATTCTGACATACTCGTAGTGACCACCATCTACCATAAAAGCTTTTTGTGCCTATCTTTCGGTTGCATTTCGATCTGGTGAAACCCACTAGCTAAGCCAAGGGTTGAAAAGTACATACATTTACCAAGCTTGTCCAGAATTTCCGTTATGTTTGGGAGAGGGTATCGGTCCGAGATGGTTTTTTCATTTAACTTTCGATAGTCAATCACTAATCTCCATTTTTGTTTACCGCTGGCGTCCTTTTTTTTTGGTACTATCCATACAATAGAGCTCCAGGGTGAATTACCCCTTGTCTAAGCATGTCTGAAATTTGTTTGCCTACTTCGTCTTTGGGAATAAATGGATATCTGTATGATCTTGTATGAATTGGGGTATCGTCAGTTGTTTTTATTTTGTGTTTAACTTCGTTTGTAAATGTGAGCGACTGCCCTTCTTTGAAAAGAATATTCTCAAAATTCTTACACAGTTTTATAATTTCTTTCTTCTCTTCAGAGTTGAGATGGTCGGCCTTCAAGGTTCCAGTTATTTAATTCGATATATGCTGTGTTAAGATATGGCTCAACTTTTAATGGTTGTTCTACGAAAAGTATTTTGTTTATTTCAGAAGTGTTGAGGATTTCGACTGCACTGAGCCAGTCGTTTGCTGTATATAGCCCCTCTGAAATTTGTAAACTTTCTGAAAGTTTTTTTCCTTCAATGTAGATGTCTCCGTTTTTAACATCTATCGGAAGTTTGATTATTAATTTAGAGAGTGCAGGAATATGGTGTTTTCCCGATGTAATGTTAGGTTTCGGTTTAAGTGGCAAGGTTGAATTTTTTGTACTTAATTTTTGACTTGTCAAATCGATTTTGACACCTAAGTAATTGGGTTAATAAGTCAATTACGAGTAGTCCGTCAAAATAGTTATGAAACTTGAATGTAAGGAAGGTTGGTTTTTATTTCATATTTATCTAGTATACTTTTGATGGTTATAGGTTTGCAGTTAATTTGACCTTTTGATTTTATAAACTCTGGGTTAATAAAAGATGATGATGCTCCTGTATCAACGAGGAACCTTAGTGGTCGACCGATTGGGGAAGCAATATTTACGTATGGTAAAGTGTGTCCGTGAGCGTTTACGTCTACTTATCCGGTTGGTTCGTCGAGGCATGTATACGAAAATTTTGTGAATCTTCTATGTTAAACATGTCTTCTGTCTCAATTGTATCATTTTTTTGTGTGTTGGGTATAATACCTTGAAAATTATTGCTTTGGTAATTCACATTATTTAATTCCGCGTTGTTTAGATTTGATACCCGTGATAATCGAGAGCGAAAGCTTTGATTGGTGTTATTGTTTCTCATAGTTGAATTTTTAAAATTAGTGTGAGCGGAAAATGTATCCATGGGTTCAGGTTTAGGTTAATTATGATTGAAAGTGTTTGTATTTTGATTAAAAGGATTTTGGTTCTGAAAATTTTGATTGCTATTGTTTTGGTAAGGACGGTTTTGGTAATTGGAAATATTTCGATTATAATTATCTTGATTAAACGGATTTTGGTTCTGAAAATTTTGATTGCTATTGTTTTGGTAAGGGGGGTTTTGGTAATTGGAATGTTTCGATTAGAATTATCCTGATTAAAAGGATGTTGGTTATTGGGAAAATTTCGATAAGAATTATTTTGAGGGAAAGGATTTTGAATTGGTACGTATTGGTTAAAGGGTGTTTTGTTTGGGAAATTGTGTTGGAAGGGTTGGGGTGTATACGGTTTAGTTTGGTTGTAGTATGGTTTGGAGTACCTGGGATTAAACTGATGATTATGGGGTGTGTATTTATTCTTAGCGTAAAATTTATAGGGATATTCTTTTTTTTTGATAAAAAATGTTTTGCTCTTTAATACAGTATGCGAGAGCTATTGGCATTGAATCTGGTCTCATTGCCCTAACGCTAGAACCTCGCGGTTCTTTTAATCCTGTGAGGAATGTATTGAGACACATTTCTGAAAATAGTTCCTTTTTTGCCCCTATGACCCCTTGGTCATGTTCGTGAATAAGAATATTATTGCTTAACGTTGATTGTATTTCTACAATTTGGCTGTAGAAATTTTCGACAGAATTGATTGTCTGTTTCAAATTGTGAAGGTCTCTAATTAGAGATGTCTCTGTACACTTGTCGGAATAAGAAAGAATTAGGTTATTTTTTATAGCATCCCAATTAAGGAGTGTGCCATACGTGTTTAATATTTCATTTGCTAGTCCTATGGGGTTTCTTGTCTGTTCCTCTTATGTATAGTAATATTTCTTCAACATTATTGATAAACTCGTGTAAGGTCCTGGGGTTACCGTCAAAACGTGGTAAATCCTTGATGGCATCTGGTACAGCAGAAGTGCCACGGTTAATGTCTGCACTACTACTTTGGTTTGCATCTTCTAAGTTAGGCATCTTTATGATTGACAATTCTTGGTTAACTATTTTCTTAGCTCTTCTAAACATTTAATGGTGTGTAATTAAAATCGTATGTGCTGGTTTATGTTTTTATTCTTAAGTTTATTTAATTTGTATTTTTTTAATTTTTTTTATATTTTTTTTTTTGCTTCTGTCATAATTTTTTTTATAAATTCTATTTCTTTATTTTATAAGGTAAAAGTTTTTAATAACGATAATAATTTTGATTTGATTTAAAATAGCCAATTATCTTTGACACTTATAGGCATCCCAACACACAGATCCGTGTTTTGGTATTGTTGAAAGTTGCCGGCGTGCATCCACGAAATGCGTAAGTTTCCTTGTGATACGGGATTGAGATCCTTACAGTTAGTTGTGTGTGTAGTCGATATACCTTCACTAGTTTTCACTTAAATGAGTTTTTTACTGATATTCCGTCAGTATTTTTCTGTTTTAGTGATATTTCTTCACTAATGTCACTTAAATTTTTACTGATATTCCATCAGTATTTTCTTGCTTGTTTTAGTGATATTCCTTCACTAATGTCACTTAAATTATTACTGATATTCTATCAGTATTTTCTTGTTTTAGTGATATTCCTTTACTAATATCACTTTAATTATTACTGATATCCCATCAGTATTTTTGTTTTTCACTTAAGTGTCTTTTTTACTAATATGAGGATAAATCACTTTTTTAACACACAACTACCACTGCTCACATGCCCGAACGACTGCGCCACAAATATCCCTGGATTGGTTTTTTAAAATAAAAAAATATTTATTTAGAGCCAACTGCTCGTTTTGATTACAACTTTATTTCTGAGCCTTCTTTACATGATTTTGTGGTATTTATAATAATAAAAGTTCAAGAAATGCATAAAATAACATTTTGAAATTGGTTGATTCTTAGGAATAAACTTAATTGAACTGCGAGTGAAAGTGCATAATTAACAAATTGGTAATTCTTAGGAATAAACTTAATCGAACTCAAAGGTAAAGTTAAAACAATTATATTGATTAAGAAGCAGCTATTTTTGTTGTTGCTGTTCGGTTTGCTTTGCGGTTATGGTTGTTGTTGTTGTCTGGGCTCGTCGTTGATGTAGGTGGTGTGGGGAGCACACAGCACAGACTAATCACTCTCCATCGAGAAAATATTTTTTGCGTATAAATAATAAGTGCAAATTTTATACGAACGGTTTATTTACATAACGGAAAATGTGGGAAGTAAGTGAATGCTATTAGGTTGGCAATAGGTAATATATTTATACTTTCATTTGATGCATAGTGTACATATGTATATCTTCAAATAGCGAATAGAGACCGTTGGCAAAAAGCATAGCCTTCATTGCCTATATACGCTCAAAAATGCACACAAGGTACAGACATACGTATGCTGAGAAGAGTGCATACATATCTACGTGCATTTTGCTAACATATATAAATGATTTTTTTGTTTATCGAAACAGATAAAAGGAAATTTAAATAGAGCAAAATTACTTACATATTTACATGAATTCTCCCAGCTCCAGCTTGAAGGCTTTTTCGCGTTGTACCTACTTTGCAAATATAAAGGGTGTCCCAATCGGAGTTGTTTTTAAATTAAATAAAATTTCTTTTTTCCGTTTCGTGATATGGTTTAAGTTAGGAGCGATAATCTCAAGTTAGAATTTTTCACTTTGTACGAGGTAAAACTAGATAGACTAATAAATTCTATTATTTTTCTTTAGTTACGTATTTTTCTTTTTTAAATTTCTAATGACAAATTTTAAATTCTACACAACAACACCACTAATTCACTATCACCACTGGGATGCAATGTATGGCTTTAAGGCAGCTAAGATTTCCTTGCTGAAATCGCTGGTTTTTCCTAGCTGCTGATCACTCGCACTAAGCGGCGGTGAAGATGTTATCCGGGCTTAAGTGGAACTGTGGAATGCTGTCAAGGCTTTTGTGCTTTTCCGGCGCTCCGGCTGGTACTTGTGCAAAAGCTACAGCACGTTGCAAATTATACATACTCCTAAATTAATGATGCAAAATTCTTAGCATGCATACCAGACACCATGGATGGGCCACTGAATGCTTTTCAAAGATGCGCTGATGTGGGATTGGACTGCGTTGGCTGCACTCTGCTTAACCAGACGCCCTGAAAGTCAAACGACGTTTTTGGTTTTTTGCTAGGGATTTAGCAACCAGCAAAAATAATTTGGGTTCGAAGCCTACCTTATTTCCGGGGTGAAGCTCGTCTAAATTTAGTTTGATTTTAAAACTAACCTTCCACGAGGAGGTTGTGTTCAGTGACGCTATAGTTCCGTTGAGTACGACTCAACTTTTTCGACATGAATGCTATTGGTTTCCCTTCGGACGATTGTACGAGGACCGCGCCAGTGCCGAAATCGCTGGGGTCGCAGTGCAAATAAATCTTTTTCTCGAAACTTGGATTAGTTAAGACGGGGGCAGTGGTTAAAATTTGTTTTAATCGGTCCAATGCTGTTTGAGCTTTTAGGGTTCACAAAAACTGTTTCTTTGTGGATAACATTTCTGTAATTGGGTACGTTAGCTCCACGAAATTGTGAATGACGCGACGGTACCATCCACAGACTCCTAAGAAGCCTCGAACTTGCTTCAAATTTTTAGGCAGAGCCCAATTAATAATACAAGCTACTTTGGGTGGGTCTGGGCGAATACCTCCACTACCAATGATGCATCCTAAATAATTAATGCGTGTAACACAAAACTCGATTTTTGTTAAATTCAGAGTTAGGTTGGTTTTGCAGAATTGATCTGCAATGCGAACTTAAACTGATGAATGTGAAGAAAAATCTTCGGAAACGATGTAAAGATCATCGAGATATCTGAATACACATTTTCTGAGTTCGGGCGGTATAATCTCATCCATAAGATGACACATAGTTACAGGCCAAACGGCATAACTTTAAACTGGTAAAGCGGTCTCCCAGACACTGTAAATGTTGTCAAGGGCTTCGACCCAGGACTCAACTCGATTTGCCAAAAAGCGTCCTTTAAGTTTAACTTAGAAATAATATAAGTTAACACCTGCTATCGCGCTCATGGGAAGCATTCCGTTCCCATGTGAAATGCTGACGCTATGTCTGCCAATCTGCGCGTGTCACAACTATAAACAACGGGAGCAGCGGAGAAGCGATCCAGCTGAAACTGCAGCTGCAAGAACAACAACAACCATAGCAATAGCAATAGCGAATTTGCGCTTCTCCTTATACTGCAGTCACATTAGCAACAACAACAATAGCAACGATTACAAGCTACAGCATTCTCTGCTTAGAATTAAGTAGGGTAGAGTAAGCTTTATTTTCAATTATAAATTTCAGTCTTTTGCCAGGCCCTCTAATTGCTGCTTCCGTATCAGCGGAAGAAATAAAGATCGAATAAAAAAGTAATCAAGCCTACATACTAGGCAGCGTTTTTATTCAACATCCTATTAAGATTCTAACTGGCGCCCAACGTGGGGCCACGCGCGTTTTTAAGAATATCCTCGTTAAAAGGACAAATCGCGGCGTGGTTGTGGGTTCGGACCCTCTAACAAAATCTAACATTATTCAAAAGGAGCAGACGGACATCTCGAGCAGGAAACATTCCCGGCCAAGGAGGAAGAACAAGGATCAGCAGCAGCTAATCACTGACAACTAACTCTCAAACACCGTGGATAAAATAAAAATGCTTGTAAGTAGAGTGCCCGACCTCCAATAAGTTAAGCAAGTGGAAAAGTATTATAATTTTTATAAAATATAGATAAGTGATTGTGAAGCTAACTCAATAAGCAATTAAAACTGATGATAAATGTGAATTAAATTAAGGAAAAAGAATTTAGAATTTTGTAATAAATTTGTTGCTAGTAGAATAAAGTAGCTAAGCGCTCAAAGCTCGCTATATTTGTATTGAATTGAAGATCAATAATAAATTGTGAATTTAAAAAAATGGATGAAATGCAACTTCGTGCAGTAGTCAGTGCCGCCGTAAGGGTGGCTACCGAACAGACGAAGAAAGACTTTCAAGTTGTTATAGACGAGATGACAGAAAGACTTGCTAGGATAGAGACACCGACGACGGTAGAAGAATACAAGGAAATTACGTTTGATCCTAATATTGAATGCGACATGTCATTAGATGTGGTCAAGTCATTGCCAGAATTTTCTGGTGATCAGACTCGTTACGTATCATGGCGACAGGCGGCTCATGCCGCGTACAAAATTTTTGAATGCTATCCTGGCAGTTGCAAACACTATCAGGCCGTGGCAATTATTCGTAACAAAGTTACAGGACGAGCGGATTCTGTGCTATCCTCGTTCAACACCGTTCTCAATTTTAAGGCTATTATAGCCCGACTTGATTTTTCCTACGCGGATAAGAAACCTATTCACGTCATTGAACAGGAAATGTCCACGCTCCGTCAGGGAGGCCTGACAATCAATGCCTTCTACGACGAGGTCGAAAAGAAGTTGACCACAATAACTAATAAGACTCTTATGACCTATGGAAATCAGCGACAGGTGATAGAGTCACTGATGGTGAAATATCGTCAGGATGCTCTAAGGGTTTTCATATCCGGTCTCAATAGACCATTATGTGATATCCTGTTTTCATCGAGACCGATAGACATGCCAACAGCTCTCGCCCTAGCACAGGAATTAGAGTCAAATCAAGCTCGATCTTTATTCGCCTCAAAATTTGCAGATAATAAAAATTCAGATAATCGTTGGTACAGACCAACAAATATTAGGTCTTATCCTACTGTCAATACTCCACATTTTAACAGATTAACAAGTGATCAGGTTCAACAAAGGGTTACTCCTATGGAGATTGATCCCAGCCTTTCTAAATTGAGGCATCATACCCAACAAACATTGCCCCCCTCTCGTAATCGCCCGACCTACCCTTCAGGCAGGACCCCATTTGGGAACCCTCTCCCAACCAGTGCCACTGCCACGAACACGAAAAGACCACACGGTAGTGACCAATTTGCTTACAATAAGTTACAACGAATCAATACCTTAAACCAGTGCGTGAATGATGATGTAGAAGGAGCCTACACAGTTTCTGATGGCGATTATGAAAAGGTGGCAGACGCGGGATTTTACAATTATGATGACGTAACACCGGAGATACCAAGCGATGAAATAAATTTTACAGACCACCAACCGTTGACCTTCTCAATCTCAGATAAAAACCCGAACTCAAAATTGAAGAGATGGAGATCATTTGTTGAAGAGTTCTCTCCTAGGTTTCATTATAAACCAGGAAAGGAGAATGTTGTCGCTGACGCGCTGTCAAGACAACACATTAATGCTTTAAGCACGGACCGATCCGACGAAACTGTTCATAGCGAAGAATCCTCAACAATGACAATTAAAACAGTTACAAATCCTATTAATTGTTTCAGGAACCAAATAATTCTTGAAGATGGGGACAAGGAATCCATAAATACAAAAATTCTTTTCCAATCTCAGATCAGGCACCACGTCATTTTCAATAAACTTGAGAGGATCCCCAACTTAATAAAAAGTTGCGTAAATCCTAACAGGGTTAACGCTTTATTATGTGAACTTCCTGTCCTGGGAAAAATCCAAAACCAGGTACTTTTAAGCTTCCCTTCAGTCAAATTTGTTTACACGAGGCTTCAAGTAACTGACATTTTTAACAAGGATGATCAGATAGATTGATAGAAAATATTAATCAAGTTCTTAGGGACTACTACTTTCCCAACATTCCGAAAATTTTAAAAGGCATTATTTCTTCATGTAAAATATGTAGAGAGGCCAAGTATCAGCGTCATCCACCTAATCCAGGAATAGGCGAAACTCCCATTCCAAGTAGGCCCGGCGAGACTTTGCACATAGACATTTATTCCACCGACAAGAAATACAACCTAACATGCTACGAAATTATTGCCAAAGACACACTAAAGTTATTAGACTTGTTCCCACAATCACACATAAGGAAATTACTACAACTAGACGCAGACCAAATTCTACGATTACTGGGTTCACTAAATATCCACCATCGTCATGCCAGAAGTATCAATTTGTTGGGGACTGCCTTGAAATACATTGCGGGCACCCCCGATTTTGACGATTTTAACCAAGTGTCTACCCGAGAAGAAGCGCTGATAGAATCCAATAATCGGCAGGTCTTCATCAATACCCAGACTCAGATAAGAATAAATCAGTTGACTGACACTATTAACCAGTTACTTAACTCAACAAAGAAACGTGAACTTAACACCGAACATCTTTTCAAAGTAAAAACATCCAGAAATAGGCACATTATAGACGAGCTTGAGACAATTATTTATTCAGTTACTTTAGGTAAATTACAAATAGTAAATCCGATGATGTTAAGTGATAAGGAATCTGATAAACTCATTACCAAAGGGCACTCTACCAATATTTCTGTTAGCGATTTGTTATCGGCTTCAGAGCTGAAAATTTTACAAAATAACGAGAACATTTATTTTATAATCAAATACCCTATCATAAGCCAAATATGTAACAAACTTATAATCAGGCCAGTTATTCACAATAAGAAAACAATATTGTTAGAAGCCAGTATGGCAGCAGAATGTGGTAACAAGTATCACCAACTAAATGACTGTAAAGAAATGGTATCGAAAACCATCTGTCGAGTCGTAAGCGCAACCAACTCATGCCTACTGAACCTATTGAATCGTCAAGCTGCTGCATGCAAATCTATACCAGCAGACCACCTTGCCCCTCTGAGGGAAATTGATGATGGCTTGGTGATCGTTAACGATGAAGCAGTTGAAGTCCGCGAAGACAGGTTTCCGAAAATTAAAATTAAAGGGACCTTCCTTGTCTCATTCAAAGAAAACGCCAGCATTAATAACATTAACTATACGAACTGGAAGAGAACTGTTCGCTCCTACCCGAGAGCCGCGCCAGCCCAAATATTAAACATAACGGAGCTCGTTCCCCTATTATCCCTGCCCTATCTACACCATGGAAGCTTAAAGAATCTGGAGGAAATTGCCGCCCTGCGAGAAACAACTCAGGCACAGTCAACGCAATGGTCGATTTCATTTTCCCTCGTAATATTCATTGCCGCCGGATCCACCATAATAGTCATTATTTGCAAGTGGCAACAGAAACGCAAAACTGCAGCAGTAGTAGAAAGAGTTATAAGGGGAGCTGGGGACAGCTCAACTTTACAGGGGGAGTAGTTAACACCTGCTATCGCGCTCATGGGAAGCATTCCGTTCCCATGTGAAATGCTGACGCTATGTCTGCCAATCTGCGCGTGTCACAACTATAAACAACGGGAGCAGCGGAGAAGCGATCCAGCTGAAACTGCAGCTGCAAGAACAACAACAACCATAGCAATAGCAATGGCGAATTTGCGCTTCTCCTTATACTGCAGTCACATTAGCAACAACAACAATATCAACGATTACAAGCTACAGCATTCTCTGCTTAGAATTAAGTAGGGTAGAGTAAGCTTTATTTTCAATTATAAATTTCAGTCTTTTGCCAGGCCCTCTAATTGCTGCTTCCGTATCAGCGGAAGAAATAAAGATCGAATAAAAAAGTAATCAAGCCTACATACTAGGCAGCGTTTTTATTCAACATCCTATTAAGATTCTAACTTATACGCTTTTGATAATCTGGAAAAAATACCATCAATACTCGATAAGGGATAAGCGTCTTTTACCGTGGGGGCGTTTAGCTTGCGGGCCTCAAGACAAAGACGAGCTTTGTTGGTCTCAACAAAGCCCCAAGGGCTAACAGATGGTTCGATAACGTCAAGTTGAAGCTTGCGATCTTTTTCCTGATAAAGCAGTTTTTCAAGAGCCGGACTCACGGGGTAAAAACGTTGTTTGACAGGCTTTGTATCGCTCACATTGATATGATGTTGTATTACGGTGCAACCTAAGCTATCTGTGACACTGGGAAACAAGAATTTCACAACTTCAAGTTGTTAAATTTGTTGCTGAGTTAACGGGTAACCATTATTTTCTATAGCTCGTGTCAAATGAGAAGTTTGATCTAAAGTGCATTGATATTAGGAGCAAGTTCAAAAGTTCTCCAAAACTCATGTCCCAAAATAAGCATTTGCTTAATGGAAGGAATTATATATAGTTTTATTGGCATCTTTTTATATTTATATGTCGTCCAGACATTCCACATTCCTACGATTTGTTGATTTTCACCATCAGCGGTTCTAGCATAAAATCTAATGGGTTTAAATTAAGGAAATTTTGACAAATCTTCTGTTGCGAGAGCTGAGCCAATGCAGCTAATATTCGCTGCTGTATCAAGCCTACCACGTACTGTTTATTGTAGAGACTAACGGACGTAATATGGTCGAAAGCGAAGAGGCATAGATTTCTGAGTGATTTATTTCCGATTTAAACTTCCTCAGTGTGGTGGAGTACTCTGGTTTGGTTTAGTACCTGGTTCTTTTATGCTTTCGAGCCCATCCGGTTGGGGTTGCATGCACCTGTTTGGTGGTTTTCCGACAGAATTCTTTGGCAGGTTTGGCATTGTGGCTTATAAATATTACAAGTGCCACAACCAAAAAAATACGACGTTCTGCTACGCAGTTTTCCCAAATATGACCTAGTTCGTCGCAGTTCCAGCATTTCATTTTAGAATGAGAGGTGCGAAGTGCTGCTACTTCTATGCTTATTCCTAAATCTCCAGCTGCATCTGAACTATCTTCTTCAAGGGCATTCTCTGACGACTGGTTTTGTTTTAGAAATACTATTATCGCGACAGCTGAGCTCTTTTGTCAAATTTTCACTCATCTGCACCAGACGACGTAAATGGCTAATAGAGTGGCCAGGCAGGTATAAAAGTTTCTGCCGGGTTTCAGGAAGCAGATTATTCTTAAGACTTCCAGTACCTCTTCTTCGTCTATTATAACACAAGATTTGGCTATCAAAGAGGCCACAGCGTCGTAAAATGCTGAAAACGATTCTCCTGACTTTTGCTTTGGAGATTTTATAATTTTCTTGCTCATAAAGGCTGAGCGAACCTGTTTGTTCAATCATATCTCGAGTAATATTATAGTTAACCACATTACCGTGGCGAGAATTTCAGTGTGGTTCGGTCGCCCCCTTCTTCGCCCAACGGTGGTACTGGGAGGTGAGGCTTCAGTTGGGTTAGTGCTGTGACTAGCAGTAAAATTTTAAATGAAACGAAACGCCTTCATTGTCAGTCAAATTCGTAATCCATCGTTATTGAATTTTACACATCTTATATACTATACTTAATACTAACAGAAAAGAACAAAATGACTTATGCCTCATAGGCAAATTGTTTGGGAAATAAAATTGGAACATATTTATGCAACGCAAACAAAGTATTGACTTTTATTCATTCTCTGTATACAATTTGGTTGTTGAACTACGAATTGCTGCGCTTCATAGGCAAAAGTTTATAAGTGCGCCTATGCGCAACTACTTAATTAGGCCATAAAAACTGAAAATTAAAATTGGAGTACATTTATGCGTTGTAAACAAAATATATTTAGTTTATTGAACGCTGAGGCTTCGACGAAGATTTCAAATTTATTTTAAATGTTTCAGCTCGTTTAAGTTTGTCAAGTACGATGATCAATACTATTATTAACAGGTTCCCTGTCCCCATACAAAAATTAATTTTTAACGGTACACGTGCACTATCATAATAAGCATAAACATGAATTCATAAAAAAATAAAAATAAATAAAAATCTAAAAAAAAATCACCGTGTTTTTTTCTTTTTTTACAAACAACACATTATACTCAGTACGTCCACGCAATAAAATTTCAATTTCTTCGTCTGCGTCTTTTAATAAACTTATTTCAAATCAACCAAAAATTTGTTCATATATGATACATGGACGCTGTAAACATGGTACAAGAAAATAATTTTGAATCACATGTGATACATTGGACAGGGAACCTGTTAAGATATTGATAAATATTCCGAGTAAATTAAATATTGATGTCTCAATTAAATTTTCCAAGAAAGTTTCTTGAATTATGTTCCTAAATTAAGTGGGCTTATGTGTAGTTCTCTTAGATTTCCTTTGTTTTTGTCCTTGTTCTTTTCTTTCATATTAATTATTGAATATGGTAAAATATTATGTTACATTATTTTTCCAAATTTGTTTTCAAAGGTTATGTTTCCCAAATTTATTTCACAATTACCAAATCTTATTAAACTATTTTTATATAATTTTATTTTAATGTTCTTACAGTTTTGAGTGAACTCTTTATTGGCTAGATTTTTTATAATAACCAATCCTGGTGTTATTTCCGTAATATTTTCTTTATTGTCAAATTTCATTTCGCAATTTATTTTATAATTTGGCTTACACAATCATCTTTAACAATGTTAAGGTTTCCTTTTAGGTTGTTTTAAGCATTATTGTAATATAAATTTTTATTTTCATCTGTAATATATAAATTGTCTTTAAACAGGATTGATTTATTTTCTTTATTTGGGATTGATTCCAATAGTACATTATAAAATTTCTTTTCTGAGTAGTGTGGTATCATAATTATTATTGTTATTAGATTTCTGTAGTAAGCTACTGTTATTTTTATATCTTTTAAGACTTCTAAATCAGATATTAACCCTTTCACTACCGCCAGCTTGTTCGTACAACAAATTTATTTCCAAGTAATGTTTTTTACTATAAGGAGTTCAGGAAGCACTTCAGTGAAAACACAACCCGCCTACTTATATGGGCGTGGTAGAAATTTCATGTCCACCTGAGTGGACATGGGTAGTCAAGTGAGTCAAAATAGCATGCAGGGAGCTAACTAAAATTTCGAAAAAAGATGCAAAATTGAAGTAGTTTTGTTATTGAATTCAGTTTTATTTAAGAATATATTATAATAGCCAACATCTTACAGCTTAACATTTCATTTGCATTGAGTTATGTAGAATGATATTTATAAAAACAGTCAGAGTTTCGACGGATACATATGTAGGTGTGCGTTACATTTCGTACAGAAAAAGAAGGTTTTTTGTTTACAGTCTTTGTTTTTACAGCGAACTGCATTTTTTTGCGAAGAATCATACTTTGGTAAGTGATCAGTTCTATCATAACGCGTATCAATTGGAGATTGTTGGAAATAGTTCAATCGTTTAGGAGCTGGTTCTTCGTCGTCGTTCGACGTATTTGAGATACGACGCCGTCTGGTCACATTCCCAAGAGGCTGAGGATTTGCTGGGCATATTTTCGCAAGAGTATTAGCCAGTCCTTTCCTGAAACTAAGCAAGTCCATTTGCTTATTTCGGGGTATATTATCTTTATCTGCGTCAGCTTTATATTCGAACCAACTTGCTACTATTGCAATATCTAAAAATTCATCTGTCGTTGAGTTCGGACGTGTTTTTCACTTGCCCCGCATTAATCTAATAGTTTTATTATCTTCATAAATTACTAACGGCTAAAGTACATTTATTGTTTTTTATCCATTGAGCTAAACAACAGCGACACAGTCTAAAAATTTTTGTTTTGCTTTTTGCGCTGATTCAATGTTTTCTATATTTTGCGAGCTTATAACAATGGCAAACGCAACGCAAACTTCACTAAAACGTCGTGCAAGCAGAGAATTGCCTTTTGCAAAGGCGGCAAAATTCGACGATAATGTCGCTCTTCCCGCTGTATTGGCTGCAGCGAGAGAACTAGAAGAGAAAGTTAAGCAACAAACGGATCAGCTGCACTCTCTCTTTGAAGGGCTCTCTTCCAAAATTTCGCAGATAGAAGAGAAGCTTTCTAAAAAATTAGAAAGAGAAATAACTGCACTGACAACAAAAGCAGACGAGTCAGCGGAGCGGATTGCGAAATTGGAGGCTGAGATGAAAAAGCAAGAAGGTGAGATTACATATCTACGGACGTCCCTCGAAAGTGTGCTGTCGCAGAAGGCAACTTCTGATCACGCAGCTGATGCTGTTGCATTTGGTGTGCCATATATGGAAGGTGAGAACCTCAAGAGCACCTTTAACCAAATCTGTCTTTCAATTGACTATATGGTGCCGCAAATAAAGGATGAACCCAAATAGCGCCATAGTGATAAAATTCTATTCTCCCTTGGACCGTAACCGTACTCTTCGCGCGTTCTCGGAATGTCGTAAGAGAATGAAATCGGCTATTCCTCTTAATGCGTTGGGAATTGAGGTCAGGTTTAGCATTTTCGAAAGCCTCTCTGTTGAGAACAGAAAATTGTTGCAGGAGGCAATAAAGATCAGACGTGCGGAAAAGGTAAAGGCGTTGTTTACGCTCAAAGGCGCTGTATATGTTCGTTCCGAAAAGAGTACGCCTGCTATTAAAATCTCCTCTGAGGAAGACTTACTGCGATTTCGCTGATGTTATGTACTCAATTTTGTATGTATGTATGTGTTATTCTATTCTAAGCTGTTATTTGTATTATACTCTTAAGTATGTAATTAACGTTCTGTTCTGTTATATTCTGTTATTTCCTCTCAATGTTTCTGTTAAACTTAAAATTGCTTTTGTTTATTATTCACATGAATATGCAATGCAGGGCTTCTAGCGTTACTGATAACAGCATTGCTAAGATTAATGTTTTATGTAGCCAACAGAAAGGCCTCAACATACATACATAGTTCATTTCAATGCACGTACATAGCTTAAATGCTGATAGGCTCGACTATGTTAGAAATGTGTTTGAGTGTTCTTTAATTGACATTATTTGTGTATCTGAGACATGGTTTTATGATAGGGTAAGTGATACATTTGCTGGTATATATAACTATAATATAATTCGAAATGATAGGATCGACAAGAGAGGTGGTGGAGTTGCCATTTATTGTAGATGCAATCTTCATATGAAACTCTTATCTAAATCAGGTGGTAATAGCACAGAATTTATACTAGTTGAGGTGTCTGGTAAGCATTTTAAAGCCCTTGTATCCTGCGTTTACAATCCTCATAAATCTGTATACCTAAACTCGTTTTTTGATGTCTTATCTGATTATATTGTTGATTATACTAGTAATATTGTTGTTTGTGGGAATTTTAATGTCAATATTCTTCTACGTGATTGTTGTAATGATATTTTTCTCGATTGTGTTGCTAGCACCGGACTTACATTTGTAAATACTATTGTTCCAACAAGGTATGCCATGTACTGCAATCCTAGTTTACTTGACTATTTTATTGTGTCCGACCTGACCAGTGTTCTAAAATTTGACCAAATATCCTTCGTATCAGACCATGACCTAATTTTTTGCTGTTTGGATATTGATATTGACCGATCTAATGAAGCAAGGCTTCTTTCCTACAGAGACTACCGATATCTCAATTCAAGTGAGCTTTTCTCTGACTTAGGCAGTATTGACTGGAGTGCTTGCTGGCTCTATGAATCTTTTGATGACAAACTTGACTTTCTTGTTGATATTTTGAAATCTGCTTTTGACAAATATGTGCCTGTTCGTGTCGTTCCGGAAAGATGTTCTTCTTGTTCGTGGTACAATAGAAGGGTCCAAGTAGCTATTAAGCATCGGAATAGACTCCACTCTAGATGGAAGAAAAAGCCTACTTTGGAATACTGGGAAGCTTTCAAGACTGCTAGAAATAGAGCGACACGTATTATCAGATATGAAAAACAGGCTTACTTCGGTGTAAAATTAAATACGAATCTTCCAGTTAAAGTCTTGTGGCGCAATATTTATAATCTAAAGGTACGAAGGAAGGATGACGTGCGTTGTACCTTACCTCCGGACTTGGTTAATGATGCTTTCCTTTTAAGTTGTACGTCAAGTGCAGAGTTACCGTCTTTTGTTCCGTGTAGTGATTTATGTTTTAACGGCATACCGTTTGAGTTCTCCACAGTGACAGAATATGAGGTGGGAAGATGTGTTCTTAGGATAAGTTCTGAAGGAGAAGATGGACTCCCAATAAAGTTTATAAAGGTTGTGTTGCCGCATATCCTTGGAACTCTTACCCACATCATAAATCATGATGTAGCTACGTCTTCCTTTCCGCACATGTGGAAAGTTGCTACAGTACTGCCTGTTGTTGTTGTTCTGCTAGTTGCATTAATGATTTTCGTCCCATCAGTATTTTGTCGGCTCTCTCCAAAGTTTTCGAGACCCTAATGACGGAGCAGATCTCGTCGCATGTCTATAATAAAAATCTTCTTTTCCCTCTGCAATCAGGATTCAGGAAAAATCACAGTTGCACCACTGCCATATTAAAAATATTAGATGACATTCGAACGCCCTTTGATAAAAACCACTTGACATTACTCTGTCTACTAGATTTCTCTAAGGCCTTCGATTCTGTTAGTCATGCACTTTTATGTAGCAAGCTGAAATGTTACTTTGGATTTGGGCACAGTGCGCTTGGTCTTATGAAAAGCTATATATTAGGCCGATTTCAACGAGTGCGAATTGGTGCTGATGTTTCAAAACTGAAAGCGGTGACTGCTGGTGTTCCCCAAGGCTCTATTCTTGGCCCGTTGCTTTTCAGTTTATTTTTAAATGATGTTTTCCACGTTTGCCGAACTGCAAATCTACATGCTTATGCAGATGACATCCAGTTTTACGTATCTGGACCTGTTAGTCAAGCCGACTGTCTTTGTGCTAATGTCAATGGGGCGCTATCCACAATCTCCAGATGGGCGAGTGAAAATGGTCTTTATTTAAATTGTACTAAATCTTGTGTGTTACCAATATATAACAAAAAAACCAAAGACTTTAATTTCTTACCTCCGCTTTACATTGACAATGAGCCTATAAGGATAGTTCGCAAAATAACTAATTTAGGTTTTGTCATAAACTCTAGTCTCACTTGTACTGATCATGTAAACAAAGTAGTAAGCAAGGTATATGTCACACTTAGGAATCTACGGCAATCTGGATTCTATGCCCCCTTGCAGACGAGACGTCGTCTTGCTATACAGCTAATTATCCCAATTATAATGTATTCCGATCTGATATATAGTAAGCTGGATAGTAGCTCTGCGCGTAAGATTGGGACAATGTTTAATAATGTGACGCGCTATGTTTACGGCTTATCAAGGTTTGAACATATTTTGCCATGGAAGCACCGACTTTTAGGCTGTGAGATCTCGGAGTATCACAAGGCCAATAATTGTATATTTTTATATAAGCTTATCACTTGGAAATCTCCTAGCTATCTCTATGATAAGTTGTGCTTTACCAAATCTGCCCGCATATTAGATCTTATAGTCCCTCAGTTTACCTCAATGGTCTCAGCAAGGCTGTTCTTCGTTAACGCTATCCGCATTTGGAACTCTATCCCTGCCAATATTAGAAAACAGATAAACAAAAGCAATTTTAGGGAATCTATCTATAATTACTTCAGTACTTAGCCTTTAATTGATATCCTATCTTCCATTTTAGTCCTAATTTATTCATATTTTTGTAACTTATTTCTTTGTTAAAACATTGTTAACTCGATGTTGCATAGGTGACTAGTACACACCTGTAATTTAATTTATAAGTTTTATTGCTTATTTATATAAATATGTACTGATTATTAGCTTACTTTAAGATATGCTATGTCTTGTTATTTATGTATGTGACTCTGAAATTTGTTGTACTATAAAAGATTTTAATATCTTATTGTACTAATTTGCCCTAATAAATAATGAATGAATGATTAGTCGTAGAGTCCCCATTCCATTATTATATAGCTGAACAACCTCAGGTCTTTCAATTTCCCTAAGTTGTTCTTCTTTTTTGTCGTAACGCTGTACTTTATCTTTGATGCCGATTCCCACAAAATTAGATGCTAAGTAAACGCCTTTGTTGTCGTACCATTTTGTTAGAACAACCATTCCATCACGGCTGGTAACTTGCTCAACGAACGGAAACGATTGACACGAATCGTACCAGCGGCAAGAACTTTCCTTTTCTCTAAGAGTTCAAGTAGAGAATACGTGGTGAAGAAATTATCTGTATACACTTGGTGACCAACTGACTCCTGGGAAACTCTTCTTAGAAGTTCTAATACAATGGAAGCACCGAAACCAAGCTTGTTTAGAATAGTGGGATCGATTTCAGTGGGGGACCCCTGATAGGCAATAAAATCGTAGGGCATTCCACTTTTCCCACAGAGAAAATATAGTTTTATAACCCACGGGCAAGGCTTTCCACGTATATATTGCTTTATTCCCAGGCGCCCTTTGAATGGAATAATCTGTTCGTCAACGCAAAGAACCTCTTCCAACTGGTGTTCCGATAGTCGTTTACGAATAGCATCCATTATTGGTCTCACGCGATATAGTTTATCATTGTTTTGTGGGGGAACACTAATATCTACTAAATGCAAATGTGTTCGTAGCTCATAGAAACGATTGCGTGTCATATTGTTAGTAAATATTGGTAGTGCAGTACCTTTCTCCCAAAACATTGCTATGCGTGGAAACTTCAATATACCCATCATAATATGTAGGGCGAACAACTTTTGAATTTCTCCTGGACTAGTTGGTCTAAAGTTTGATTCTTTTTGAACACTATATAGATTAGTGAAATTAGATACATCTTCAAAGAATTTAGGCGGCAAATATTTTTGAAAATATTCGTATTCACTTTTGACGGCTGTAGGAAACTGTTCAGGAGAAGTAAATAAAAAATCTGCGATTCTGTCATTACTGCGGGAATGTCTCCATTGAATATCGCTTTTTTCAGTGGCATTTGTCCAATCATAGCTTTCTCTTTCTGCTTCCACTTCTGGTGTACTTACTTTGCCAATACCTACTGAACGTAATACTCTCACCGAAAAATATTCATTTCGTGAAACATTTTCTTCGCTCATTGTTGAGGACGCTGTTGAAACGTGTGCAATAGGTGCACGACTATCTAGCTTATTTTCACTTCCTGGAGTCATATCTTCCATTTCTTCTTTGCTCGAATCATCGCTTTCCTCGTCCTTATCTCCATCAATTCGTGCTCTCCTGACCTCTTCGAGTTCTCCTGAATCAATTTCGTCATTATCCGATTCATCGTCGAAATCAGATAAATCATTTAGGAGATCAAACAGCTGGCTTTCAGTCAACACTTTTCGCCTAGCCATTGTACTTTATGTCTGCAAAAATTCTGTTATAAAACGCAACCCTTGACTACTCATGCCCATTACAAGGGACATGCGGTTTTCTGTTCCTAAAACTCTTACCTTCACTGCATCCTTAATCCACTTCCAAACCATTAAAGAGTAAAAGGCACACAAAACACTGTCGCACGCACAAATATATATAAAAACACTTTTTTTCAATTTATATTTGAAGTAAAAACTCACTGAATGGTATTTCACAACCTTCTCTTGCAAAAATCGGCGCACTAATGACAAAACTTAAAATAAATTCACAGAAATTACTTTTTATACTCGCAATATACCGCTACGTCCGTTTCCACGAAGTTTTTTGCACCCACACTTCACATTTAAAAAAACCGCCGCCCCGAAGTCATGTCCACTCTACTGGACATCAATACCGAAAGGGTTAATTCGAATTCAGTTTAAAATTTAAATCATTTTCTTAATTAAGCTGATATTTTTTCTTTCGTTTTATGTGAGCTTTGTAGTATTTTTGTCCTTTAAAATTAATGTGATTCTCATCTTATGGCTGTGAATTAATTTTTTTAAAACGTGAATAATTCTTTCCCCCTCGTACTTGCTTCAGAAATATTGGTCCTGTTCTTATTTCTAAGTTTTCTCGATTTTTATCCAACTTATTAGCTACTGTTTCTTTTCTTTCAATTAATCTTTGTTTTATTAATGGGTATGCTTCTTGTGGAATGTTTCCGTTATGGAAATCTATTGGTTTATGTCTTGTAGCTGAGTGAATTGAATTATTATAATTATTGATTATTCTGTAAATTTTTTCTTCTGTTGTTTCTATATCTTTTTCTGGGTCGTGACGTGATATTCGTAAATGTTAGTTTATCGTATTGTGTAATCGTTCAACGTCTGAATTGGATATGTGATTTCCACTTGAAGTGAAATGTATATTAGTATTGATTTCTTTAAGAAATTCCAGCAACTGGATAGCCTTAAATCCTAATTCGTTGTCAACGATCATTTTCTTGACATTACCTACGTTACTGAAATATTGAATTAAAGCTTTTTTAAATTCTATCCAAGATCTACTGGTGATTTTTAAAACCTGAGCGTGTTTTGAAAATTTGCCTATAATTGTAAGAAACAAAGCTTTACCCAAACTATAAAATACATCTACGTGTATTATTTCTCTTGGACTATCTGGTGTTTCAGTTATACGAAATTTTTGTTTTACGGGGTTTCTTTCATATTTTTCTTGATTACAAATGTCACAATTATTAATGTATTTAGTTATTCTTTATTTTACGTTAGGATGGTAATATTCTTCCTTTAACTACAAGAAACCCCTATCCCCCCATGATTATTTTTAAAATGTTCTTTTTCTGTGATTTCTGCCAATTGGCCTTCACTCTCAATATCCTTTAAAATTCTCATACATCTTATTACTGGATAATACTTTTCAACCCCTAAACGATAAATCTCTTTGAATGTTTCATAAAATTCTGAATCCTCATTGTGTATAGCTGTAATTTTATTTTATTCAAAATTATTCTTTATCATTTTTATTATTTTGTTAATCGAGTTCTTGAGTCAAGATAGTTATTCTATAATTTCTAAATATGTTGATGTTCCTAATTTTTAATGAGCCTGAATTAATCTTTTTAATCATTACTTGTCGTTTGTACATATTAAGTGGGCAAGGGACTTCCTTAATTGGTTGGTTTTCCTCGTAAAGTTTATTATAACACGCGATACGGCGTCTGCATTACCACTTTTTACCCCCTTTTTATATCTAATATTATATTAGCTGTCTTTGGTAAGGGAAATTTCTGTATGCATTGAGTATTTTCAGGATTAGATTTTACACCATTTTCTGTTACCAAATGACCAAGAAATTCTGTCAATTGTTTCATAAATTCCGATTTGGCTATCTGCACCTCAAGGTTTACGTCCATAAGTCTTTGTAAAATTTTAGTAGGAGATTCCAAGTGCTCTTGCAAGGGTGCAGAGAATATTATAATATCATCAAGATCTACGAGACATATTTTATTGATATATTCAGACAATATATTGTTCATCAAACGCTGGAAATTTGCTGGAGATGTCTTTAATCCAAATGGCATTCTGAGAAATTCAGAATGACCATTCTCTACACTAAAAGCAGTTTTTGGGATATCCTTTTCCGCAAACTCAATCTAGTGATATCCTTTAGCAAGGTCTAAAGTAGTAAAATATTGGCATCTACCAAGTTTTTGTAGTATTTCTTTCATATTTGGAATTGAATACTGGTCATCTATTGTAACTTAGTCAAGTTTACGATAGTCGACGACAAGTCGCCATTTGGATTCACCAGTAGCATCTAATTTTTTCGGTACCACCCAAACTGGGAGAGAATAAGGTGGCCTACTTGCGTGAATGATGTTTTTTCTTAACATCTCTTGGATCTGATTTTGTACCTCGTTCTTATGAATACATGGGTATCTTTAATTTTTCACCGCAATTGGTGCATGTTCCACTGTTCGAATTTCATGTTTCGTTACATTTGTGAAAGTGAGGTCTGTATTTTCATCATAGAAGATTTTATTAATTTTTTTTATAATTGGTAAAAGTTTTGCCTTTTCCTCTTCATTTAAATGTTGAATTCTTATTTTTTCTAACAATGGTTTTTTATTTATTTCTTCGAATATATAAAAATTTTCAATAGTGACTGGTGTCATATTTTTCAATTTAAGCTCTATTTGTTGTTCTTGCTCTACAATTCTTTTAACATTAACGTTTATTATTGATTTATCATTCATTCTCTACATTCATGGGTATATTTACTTTATAATATCCCTTTCTTGAAAAATGGTACGATTGGGTATCGTAAAAAAAAAATAGATTGATGTAACAGTTAACATTAACTGTTAAAGTATTAGTTTCGAAGTCAATCTTCACTTTTAAATTTTTCATTATATTATTTCCAATCAAACCATCATATTGGTTATGAAATTGGTAAACATAAAAGTCGGCCATGCGGTAATGTCCACCCATCTCAGCAAACAAAGGAATTTTTACTTTTTTGTTTATTTTAACACTATGTTGTAAAGTTTTTATTTATTTATTTATTTATTTTTATTTATTTGAATAATTAGTGTATCAACTAAATCAATTACTAATTAGGAGTGTAGCAGCAAAGGCCCTCAGCTGCTTAGATAATGGAGGAACTTTGTAAGTATGGAACGGAGCTAAATTAGATAATAGAGTTTTGAGTATTTTAAGAATTTTAAGATTTCATTAATCTACGTCCGTGCGATATTTTAGAGTAACCTAATCGTAGTCTAAGTAATTTAACGGTATCTAGTCTTGTTAGCGTTTCTGGGGTAGCTATTAGAAAATCGTTGCTGGAAGAGTGGTTGGGGTTAATTTGTCTATACCAGCTGGAAGTTAGATTCCAATTTTGCTTATTAGTATTAGTGTGATGGGATTTCAAAAAAGATTTTATGTCGGTAAAATTGTATATTTGGCGGCTCTGTCTGCAGTTTCATTGCCTTTTATGTTCACGTGGGCTGGAATCCAAATAAGGGTACCTAATTTTTGGAAATTGTTTGGTCAAAATATTTCTAATCTGGATGGCGTAGGCATTATCATTGTGTATATTTGCTACCGTTGGTATTTCCCATTTGGGGTCACAGAGTAATGGATTTATAATTGAATGGGTCGCTCCCATATCAATTATGAATTTTAGGTTTTTAACTTTTGTTTTTATTACAATATAGGGTATGTTGGTTTTAAGGCTGTTAAGCGAAAATTTTCGTTTTGTGAATTTTCATGAGTATTAATATCCATAGGTTCAGGTATATCGAAAGTCCGATTCTGATTTGGCTGTAAGAAAGGGGATTGTCACTCACAATGATTAAAAAGAGTTTCAAGTGACTCCTGTCCTTTTACGAATTGTTGTTTGTACAAATTTTAGTTGATTTTTTCACTTTATAGTTTATTTCTGACAGTCACAATTTTACGTGGCTCTGGGTTTTAGATGGTTACTTTAACAACTTTTAGGTGACTCCTGTCAACTATTTAATCACAATAAGTTTAAGTGACTCCTGTTACTTCACACTCCACTTTCCAAGCATATTTATAACTTTACACTTCGAGGGATTCGTCCGGGAATCCCATCCTCGTCGCCAGTAAAATTTTAACTGAAACGAAACGCCTTCGTTGTCCGTCAAATTCGTAATCCATCGTTATTGAATTTTACACATCTTATATACTATGCTTAATACTAACAGAAAAGAACAAAATGACTTATGCTTCATAGGCAAATTGTTTGGGAAATAAAATTGGAACATATTTATGCAACTCAAACAAAGTATTGACTTTTATTCATTCTCTGTATACAATTTGGTTGCTGAAGTACGAATTGCTTGCGCTTCATTGGCAAAAGTTCATAAGTGGATTTTTGCCTAAGCGTAACTACTTAATTAGGCCATAAAAACTGAAAATTAAAATTGGAGTACATTTATGCTTTGTAAACAAAATATATTTAGTTTATTGAACGCTTAGTTTAAATTATATGTGCAGAGGCGGATTCTGCAATCGCAGGTTTGGGTTGTGTAGTTACAGGGGCAGATTCTATAACTACTAGTATCTAAAGTGGATGACGGTGCAGCGCTGGCATCGACAATGCGAGACTCCGGCCCAGTCGTGGTTTTGGCGGCTTGGTTTTGATTTAAAGCTCTGGTTTGATTTCGAGTCATTACTCTTGACAAATAGGGACTGAAGGGCCTACATTGGATATTGCTTTAGGCGAGCAATTTCCGACTACTGACTTTAGTTCTGGTTTATGAATAATTTTGTCTAAACTATAAAAGTGAGCATTTTTTCTAACCAATTCTCTAAGCAGGATTTTTGAAAAATATGCTTACAACTCAATAAGTAACATTATTTATTTCTTGCCGCCATATAGCGCACGGGTTAGTGGTTATAGACTTTGATGTACCTGGCGGTTCTGTTTGTTGGGGCTATGTTGCGTAGGCATATTAAATTGAAACAATGTTCCTGGGGTGGGATAATCGAAAAATGTTGGACAGACTCTAAACAGGACACTATTAACAGAATGAGAGGGAAAGTTTATATACCGGACTATCGAAACTACTCATGTAAAGATACTAGATCACTTGACTCAGGATGCTATAGTTGAAATTATTCGGCATGTGCACGCCTATGTAGCATAAACACATGTTCTAGACAACAACTTGTCCATACATCGCATCAATCAGATTACCAGAAATCCGATCCAAACTATGACAATTAGCTGTACTTAAAATCGAAGAGTTGAGCTAAGAAAGCTGTATCTCAGTGACCATTAGTATTGGTATCCGGTCTTATCCAAACACGCAATAGTCTGGAATGGTATTAGAACATATCTCAAACCTTAGACTTAACAAAACTAGGCTGCTTCAAAATCACGAAAAAATTAGCAAAAATTGTGTGAGTTAAGTTGGAAATGCAGCGGTTGGACTGCTATTGGTATAATTTTATTTATCTCTTACATCCAATGTGTGCAATAAGTTTCTCGGCTTGGTATCCAAACAGAATGACCAGCATCGTAGACTTACGACTCGCTAGGAAGTCAAGCATCTTCACTTGGGGAGGCTAGACTAAGAACATCTAAGTACACCTATTCCACAGGTGAGATAATCACCAAAAGGATTTCATTACACTCCACACAAATCGGGCAACTATGAAGTGAAAATTTTGTGGCTTGGCAGTGCAAACCCATTAAATAGATGATAACTACGTGAACTCAAAACGCTAGTTGTCCCACGTTGGGCGCCAAAAATGTATGTAACAAAACAAGGGTTAGACGTGGTAGCGGGGAGTTCAGGGTTATACTTTTGCTAACTGAGAATCAGTGTTCAACCTTACCACAATGCAGTTAAAAAAGAAGGCGGTCGGAATTCTCTGGTGCCTTAACTCTTTCGGCGTGCGTTAGCTCTTTTTGTCATTCTTTAACCGTGCCCACATAAACTTTAACTAAGGATCCCTGACTGAAGCTAAATTGGAAATTTACTCCGCGAAAAAAAATAATCATAACAAAAGGAATCAATACAAATTAAAAAAAAACTACTACTATTTAGCGAAAACACTATTATAAACACTCATGCCGTCAAAGGCTCATTGGTGGCGATGTCTAAATTGGAAGTCGACTTGCTCAGTCTTTACCCTAGCCTACCATGATCTTATGCCTTCAATTGTCGCAAAGATCCCTCATACAAATTTCCTCCTACCTTTCTAAATCATCCCATTGTCCAAGAACAATAAACACTTTACAAATTTATTATTATCTTATAAATTCACAATTTATTAAAATAATTCAAATCACCTATAACTAACATATTCATGATTATTTCAATGCAATAAACTTTATAATAACAGTTGTTTTATATACGTGATGAGAGCAAAGTTCATATTTCTATAAGGTTTAAATAAATAGTAAATAAGTGGTACGAAAATATATCCCGGCCACGATCTCTGCGTACTAGCGCTTGAGCTTTAAACTGATCGAAAGAGTTTAAGCAAATCAATGGGGTTGTTGTTTTTCAGTTTTCTTTTTTGTATTTCTTTACGTTACGCTAAACTATTTATGTCGAGAATTCTTATGATCTCTTTCATTTATGCACCTGTCGATATATGCATACTGTTAAGGTCTGCAAAATATTCACAATGGAAAACAGTCACCAGGAGATGTCGCTGTAAGCTACTCGCTGACAGGACTCGTTACTTGGTTTGCCTTTGCCCGACCATATCCAGAGCCCTTGCCCGACGACTACACGCCCTGCCACGAAGCGGAGAGAAGTGCTCCCTCGTACTGAAAGGGTGGCACGAACGACTGGAAGTCAGAGCGACGGTGCTAGCCAGCCTCATGCGGAACGCACCAGAACGCACCATCGATGCTCGCGTGGCCAACGAGTTTGACAATTTGCGATTGGCAGACCCAACGTTCTACCGCACGAGTACGGTGCCGCTAATCTTGGGAGCAGAAGTGTATGGGGCCATAATGCGACCGGGACTGATGCCCGCAACCCCCACTAGACCAGCCGCGCAAAACACGATATTTGGGTGGGTCATCTCCGGGGAGACCCCATATTGAAGGTGAAGTAGCAGACCACAGAACGCTGCAGTAGTTAAGCATTTTTTTTTCGCATTTTTGTAAAATGAATTTTTAAAAATTGTTAGAAATAAGGCCAAAAATGAAAAGATGTAAATAATAACACACAATCATATATTTATAATCCAATTGTAATATGTAATATTGCAGTGATACTGCAAGGCGGGCGGCATGTTAAGGTCTGCAAAATATTCACAATGGAAAACTGTCACCAGGAGATGTCGCTGTAAGCTACCCGCTGACAGGACTCGTTACTTGGTTTGCCTTTGCACGAGTCCTGTTAGCTGAACCCGTTGCCAGATAGAGGGGCTATAAAAGCGACTGGCAACCAGTAATCGCTCTTAATCTTTTGATTTCCATCACAGCGACAGCGACTTCAGGTGAGTGACACTCCTCCATTGGGTAATCCAAAACCAGGTTCTTTTTCAGCAATAAACGGCGATATATATATATATATATATATATAAAACAGAATTTCTGTTCTAGTTATTTTTCTGTGTATTTGCACACAAAAAGGAATTGAAAAGGTACAGGTAATTATTTGCCTTAAAGGATCGGCCCCCATTTTTAAGATCCCCGTTTCCAGAATTCAAGAGGAATTCTGGACCCTAATTATCCCCGCCCTTAACATGGTCCTTCGAGCCGGATCCTTAAGGCAATAATTAATCTTTTTCAATTTCTTTTCAAAATTCTATCAACTCTCGCCAAGTCCCACTTGCTAGATTTAAAAGCAACAGCCTATCGTGAACGAGCGCATGCACAAGAAGCAGAGCTTTGACGTTTTTCTACGTGCTTTTGTATTGTGTTTTTGCTTGCAATAATTGGCTGCTATACATTGGTGGTGGTGAGCGATCTCACCAAAAGAAAGAAAAAACACCAATCCCGGAGGCGAGCAGACTACCAGGAGGAAGGCGTAGTTCCAGCAGTAGCAGCAGTAGCAGAAACCGCAAAAGGAAAAACCTGGTGAGTATTCTAACTGATAACCACGACATTTTCAAAATCTGTTTCAGCGGAGGCGACCTGCATTGATCCAGTTTAAAAACGGGAAGTCCTAGCGGACCGCTAGCTAACGGTGATAAACCGCTACCAGAAGCAGGCACTCCGGTGGACACGAGGAAGGAGTATACCACCTCAGGTAACAAAAAAGTGAAAAAGTGAAAAAAGTGAAAAAGTGAAAAAGTGAAAAAACCGAAAAAAAACCTACGAGTAGGGTAGTGCGCGTTGGCAAAAGGTGCCAGTGTGTTGATAAAACAAAAAAAAAAAGTGAAAACCCCTACAAAGAGGGTAATAAGCGCCGGCAAAGAAAAGTGCCTGAAACAGAAAAAACGCGCTAAAAGTGAAAAAAGCCGAAAAGGCAATAAAAAACAAATTAATTTGTGTGAAAGCCACTAGTAGGGCTGCAAATTAATTTGGGTGCAAGTGCAGTGTGCGCAGGCCACGAGGGCCATCAAAGAAATCGAGCAAAATTTGTAAAAAAAGCAAAAAAAAAAAAGCAGTGAAACAAATTAATTTGTGTGAAAGCCACTAAATAGTAGGGCTGCAAATTAATTTGGGTGCAAGTGCAGTGTGCGCAGGCCACGAGGGCCATCAAAGAAGTCGCGCAAAATTTGTAAAAAAAGCAAAAAAAAAATGCAAAAAAACAGTGAAACAAATTAATTTGTGTGAAAGCCACTAAATAGTAGGGCTGCAAATTAATTTGGGTGCAAGTGCAGTGTGCGCAGGCCACGAGGGCCATCAAAGAAATCGCACAAAATTTGTAAGAAAAGCAAAAAAAGCAAAAAAAGCAGTGAAACAAATTAATTTGTGTGAAAGTCCCTGAATAGCAGGGAAGCAAATTAATTTGGGTGAAAGTGCAGTGAGCGCAGGCCACGAGGGCCAACGAATAAAACGCGCTGAATTTGAAAAAAAAGCAAAAAAAGGAGTGAAACAAATTAATTTGTGTGAAAGTCCCTGAATAGCAGGGAAGCAAATTAATTTGGGTGAAAGTGTGCAGTGTGCGCAGGCCACGAGGGCCATCAAAGAAATCGCGCAAAAATTGTAAAAAAGCCGAAAAGGCAGTGAAAACAAATTAATTTGTGTGAAAGTCCCTGAATAGCAGGGAAGCAAATTAATTTGGGTGAAAGTGCAGTGAGCGCAGGCCACGAGGGCCAACGAATAAAACGCGCTAAAATCATAAACTTCTATAAAACAGCCATACTGGCAGTGAAAGGCCCTGATTAGCAGGGTAGCAACTATAATTTGTGTGAAAGTCCCTAAAGGTAGGGCAGTGAGCGCAGGTCACGAGGGCCAACAAATACAACGCGCTATTACAAAAATTTATATAAACAATACAATACATCAAATAAAGGCAGTCGAAGTAAATTGCCCAGTCATCGTCAACGTGAAGTGCTGCAAGGGCCTTACCAACGCCCTAACAAACTGCCATAAGGAGGTACGAGGTACGCTGAACTTTTGGCAGCACCAAACAATAACCCCGATAGTAAAAGCTGCATAAAAGGTAAGCCTTTGAAATCCACCACGTATATTTGCGTATTCGGGCGCGAAGCAAAACGTTTCGTGGGACTGGTAGAACGACAAAAATACCAGTCTCACATCTAAGTGATAATTACAAAAAAAAAATAAATAAATAAAAATAAAAGAAGAAACCCAAGAAACAAGAAACCGGGATCACCAAGAGGAGGAGTACACCAGGTGGCAAAGCCAGGCAAAGGCTTGAAGGAGTTCGTCATCAGCATACTCACCCGGACCCCCAGTAAGACGGATTTTCACCCCAGTCAGAGGAAAATCAACCCAAACAAAAAAAAATTGTTTTTTTCTTATTTATTGTAAATTTTTTAAAGTTGTTATTTTGTAACTGGACTTTAAAGAAATAAAAAAAAAAAAAAAGTTTGTTAACAATGGCTCACGCAAACGATTTTTCACGCGCCTGTAGTGCCCTGTTGGAGTTTGAAGAGAGATACAATACAACTCCAGGGACAAGTCATTCCATATTTTCGCTTGAGATTCAAAAAGAGGAACTCAAAGCATTATGGACAAAGGTCAAAGAATCTTTTGATAGCCACTCTAGGGATTTGTCTGAAGACGAATCAAATAACGCTGCCATGAGTTTAGCAAAATGTAGGTATCAGGATTGCTATACAGCATACCTGACGTGCGCTGCGTTGATGGGTGAAACCATTCATAATCTGACCTTTGTTCAGCAAAGCTCATCAACGGTAATCCCCTCAAACCGCGATTCTGAGCCACCACTGCGCTCAAACGTAAATCTTCCTCCGTGCGATACGGAAATTTTTTATGGGGATTATATGGCATGGCCCTCGTTTCGGGATTTATTTACAGCCATCTACGTAAATAATTCGCGTCTAAGTCCGGTGGAGAAATTATACCACCTCAATCAAAAGACCCGTGGGGAAGCCAGGGACATTGTGAAGAAATGCCCCTTGACCAATGACGGCTTTGCTATTGCGTGGCAAAATCTATCGGATAGATATGAAAACAAACGAGTCATGGTGAACAGTCAGTTGAAGATCTTGTTCAACTTGCCTACGGTGACAGTTGAACGCGGCACCGAGATAAAACATCTCCAGCGTTCAGTAAATAATTGCATCTCAGTTCTGCAAATGTATGGAATTGAAATCGAAAACTGGGATGCAATTTTTGTCTTTTTGGTTTCGAGCAAATTGCCGGATACGACATTAGCTTTATGGGAACAGGGAATCGTTCACAAGGCTGAGATTCCGAGGTGGGAAGATTTAGACAACTACCTCTCGAGCAGGTTCCAGACTTTGGAAACGGTATCCGATATCCAAAGTTCACGAGTAGTTAGGGCAGGACCAAGTCGTGCATCAGCCGGGATACACGACAGAAAAATATCGGCCCATCACAGTCAAATGACGCAATCAGCTTGTAGGTTGTGCCCGGAACAGTCGCATTCTTTGAGAGCTTGTTCAAAGTTTTTAGCGATGAAGGTAGATGATCGGTTTAAGGTAGTTAGGAAATACAATTTGTGTATGAACTGTCTAGCGCATTCCCATCTAGCGAAAAGTTGTAA
The DNA here is from genome assembly GCA_951828415.1 of Anomoia purmunda. Classification (NCBI taxonomy): domain Eukaryota; kingdom Metazoa; phylum Arthropoda; class Insecta; order Diptera; family Tephritidae; genus Anomoia; species Anomoia purmunda. Next base: position 82,053,743 of record OX639993.1, on the reverse strand, counting down.
GAGCACTTTTAGCTGTTTGAGCTGCCATCAAAGGCACCACTCTTTGTTGCATCGCACTCCTAATAGCAATCAACGTCCGTCTACAAAAGACGGGGAGGCTCGAATGCCTCACACCCCAGCGCCAACCGGAAATATGAATGCTTTGTTCGCCGCAAGTGCCAAGAACGTTGTCTTGGGTACGGCCATGATACATATTAGTTACTTAGGAGTAGACTGTGAGGCCAGAGCCCTTCTTGATTCAGTTTCAGAAGGATTTTTTTTTCACGGAGCGGTTGCAGAGACGCATCAAGCTTCCGACTCGACCAGCTGACACACAAGTCTGTGGAATAAATGCGACAGCTTCGGCTAAGGTGCGAAAAGTCGCACACTTTGTTATAGGTTCTCCTGTCAACCTCCAGATTAGAATTGAGGCAAGAGGTCTGATTCTACCCAAACTGACAGGAGACCTACCCCAGTTTTCGGTAGATCAAGCACATCTTGATCTACTGCCCCCAATGAACTTAGCCGACGTTAATTTCCACAGAAGTCAGCAGGTCGACGTTATTATTGGTGCGGACTTGTACCCAGACATAATGAAGGGAAACATAAAGCGAAATATTTTAGGCTCGCTCCTGGCACAGGAGACAGTATTTGGCTGGGTCTTGATAGGCCCAGCCCCCCAGTCTGCGGCAAAGAAGCCAGACTCATGTGTTTCTCTACTTGCGGAAATTTCAAGTTCTCAGCTAACTCGTTTTTGGGAGCTTGAGCAAGTCCCGACAAAAAAGCAGCTCAGTCCGGAGGATGCGTTTTGCGAGCAACATTATACGAAGACAACTACGAGGAATGACCAAGGGAAGTATGTGGTGGCATTACCATTTCGGAACGAATTTCCCGAAAACATCAGTCTTGGAGATTCACGAACCATCGCCGCGCACCAATTCGTCCGAAATGAAGCTACAATGATGAGAAGACCGGAGCTGAAGGCAGAATATCATCGAGTACTTCGGGAATACATCACACTCGGTCATATGAAGCCAGTGACCAGCGCCGATAGTAAACCACAAGCAGACATATACTACCTACCCCACCATGCAGTCATAAAACCGGACAGTACCACCACAAAGGTTCGAGTGGTATTTAACGCATCAAGTCCAACTTCAAATGGAGTAAGTTTGAATGATGCACTCTACCCTGGGCCAGTCCTTCAAGCTGACCTTATCGCACTGCTATTGAAATGGCGGTTTTTCAAATACGTTTTCAATGCAGACATTGAGAAAATGTATAGGCAGATTCTTCTGCACCCTGATGATACGCGGTATCATAGAATTCTCTTTCGAGAATCACAAGCAGAAGAGCTCGTAGACTATGAACTCCAAACTGTGACGTTTGGGGTGAACTGCGCCCCCTATTTAGCAATAAGAACTCTTCTGCAATTGGCGGAAGACGTTCGCCTTAAATTTCCGTTGGCTTGTACTGGCAGGAGCTCATGATTGCGAGACCGCCAGTCGCACCCGCGACGAACTCATCGAAGTACTCAAGGAAGCCGGGTTCCCCCTCCGAAAGTGGACGTCGAACTGCAAGGACATCCTCGCAGCCTTGCCAAAGGCTCATTTATTACAGGAAGATTTTTTGGAGATAGATGATCTGAGTGAAGCTAGAATGTTGGGCATTCGGTGGAATGCCGCTCGCGATATGTTCCATTTTAGCTTCCAAGAAATCCCCATTCGACCAAGCTATACAAAACGAGAGGTTTTATCGTGTGTTGCCAAGTTGTTCGACCCAGCCGGGTGGTTGGGCCCTATTGTTGTAGAGGCAAAAATTTTAATGCAGGACATCTGGTTAGCCAAGATAGATTGAGATGACACTTTACCTCGAGTTTTGTATTTGCGATGGGAAAATTTTCTTAAAAATTACACGTTTATTTCAAATATCAAAATCCCAAGGTGGATCCATTTCACCCCGTGGAATGAAATTGAATTTCATGGATTTTGTGATGCCTCTGAAAAGGCATATGCAGCTGCTCTGTATGTGAGAGTTCGCGATCGAAACTCAGACAGGGCCCCATACATAAATTTACTTGTAGGTAAGACGAAAGTAGCACCGGTGAAAACAGTCTCTCTACCTCGATTAGAATTGTGGGGAGCACTGCTATTACCAGAATTAATTAATGCTTTACTTCCACAGTTCGACGTTTGCCAGCCAGTGATCTACAAATGGACTGACTCCACCATTGTGCTCTCATGGCTAAGGAAGCCCCCCTGTTACTGGACTACGTTCGTGGCAAATCGAGTTGCCAAAATAGAGGAGCTCGTCGGAGTGAAAGGATGGAATCATGTGGATTCAAGCGATAACCCGGCAGATTTAGGTAGCCGTGGCTTATCGCCCCAAGAATTGGAGAAGAGCACTCTGTGGTGGCAGGGTCCTAGTTGGCTAAAGGAGAAACCGTCTGGCTGGCCTCAAAAAACTGATGAGGTGACGGTGGAGACAGGGCTGAAGCAGAAGGTCGTTCGAGTCCATGCAGGTCAGATTTTGCAAGGGACAGATATTTTAGAACGATTCTCCGACTTCTCTCGTGCCCTAAGAGTAATTGCACGAATTTTTCAATTTTATTATAAGACACACCCGGTACATAAATCAACCCCTCGACAGGAAACGTCAGAATTAACAGCGGTAGAGATTCGAAAGGCAAAAATGTGCCTTATTATGTTAACTCAAAAACAGTGCTTCTCCAATGAGTATCAAGCACTTGTGGCGTCAAAGCCAGTAAGCGCAAAAACCTCCATCCGCACTCTCAATCCCTTCCTCGATGGGAACGGAATCATGAGAGTTGGAGGGAGGCTTGCGTTAGCTGGGCTACCTTACAACGAACGATACCCTGTACTTTTACCGTACGATTGCCAATTTTCCCGACTTCTCGTCAGATTCTCACATCTGATTTCTCTGCATGGGGGAAATCAACTCATGTTGAGACTCTTGAGATCCGAATATTGGATCGTACGGATGAAAAATTTGATAAAAAACATTATTCATAATTGTAAAATTTGTTTAATCCACAGAAAAAAGACACGAGAGCAACTGATGGCATCATTGCCCCCTGAACGATCGGACTTATCTCGCCCCTTCGCCAACACAGGCGTGGATTTTACTGGCCCGTTCGAGATAAAGAATTTCACCGGCAGGGCGTGTCTAATAACAAAGGGTTATGTATGCGTTTTTGTTTGTTTTGCTACGAAAGCAATACATTTGGAGGCAATCAGTGACTTATCGACTTCTACGTTTCTGGCGGCATTTTCTCGTTTGTAGCTAGGCGAGGCTGCCCCCGTAGCATGTACTCCGACAATGGGACGAATTTTGTTGGAGCCAACAAAGCACTAAGGCAAGATTTCCGACACTTTCTTGCCGAAGCCTCGCGTCTAACCACACAGTCATATGCACATCAAGAAATAACCTGGCACTTCATTCCTCCGGGAGCTCCCCACATGGGAGGGCTTTGGGAAGCAGGTGTAAAGAGCTTCAAAACCCACTTCCGTAAGGTAGCCAACACTATGCGCTTCACGATGGAGGAGCTCTCGACGTTGCTGGCCAAGATAGAAGCTTGTCTGAATTCGCGACCAATTAGTCCGCCTTCAGAAAACCCCGAGTCAACAGAACCCCTCACGCCAGGACATTTTTTGATCGGCAGTCCGCTACTCGCGATTGCGGAACCTGAGAGTAGAGGAAACCCGATGACGATCATAAACCGATGGCAGAAGATAAAGGCAATTCATCAAGGATTCTGCCAACGGTGGAAAGAGGAATATCTGAAGGAACTACACAAGCGTGTCAAGTGGCATTACCCCCAACGAAACATCGAGGTGGATGATTTCGTGGTTGTCAAAGAAGACAACTTACCCCCGAACGAGTGGCGACTTGGCAGAGTTGTTAAGGTTTTTTCAGGAAAAGATAGTCGCGTACGAGTCGTAGACATACGTACGGCAAGAGGCATAATTACACGCCCAATCGTCAAACTAGTGCTATTGCCTCTAGTCAAACCAAATTAACGCTTTCTTTATTTTCAGAAAACATATTCCAAAATGATCCGTGTGGCCCGAGAGCATAACAGATGCCCAGTGTGCAAGCACAACCACAACTTACTTTTTTGCCGGCAGATGCGCCGTATGGAGCCAGAGGAGAGACTGCGTTCTGTTCTCCTACACGGTCACTGCTCGAATTGTATGTCACCGTGGCATACAACCAATGAGTGTCCGTCACCGCGAAACTGCGACCAGTGTCAGGAACGACACCACAGTCTCCTACACCTGGGGGAAACTCCCAGAAGCGAGGAAGACGTGTCGGAAGGACAAAGGGCGGTAGACAAAGGGCACGAACCATCAGCCGCAGCAGCAACTGTGCCGATCGAAGAGGTGCTGGAGATCGACGCGGGCGATGACGACATCCCGCAGGCGCTTGAAGATGCGCACGCTACGACTGAGCTCCGGATATTCAGACCTCCTCTGTCGGGTATCCGGTCGGCAATTCAACGCCCCCCATCTCGGCCAGAGAGCCGAAGATCTAATTCGCGACGATCAGATGTAGACAAACCCCGTAGACGAGTGAGAGACGCCCGCGAGCTAATCAAGGGACCTGGCCGAAGAGCTCTAGGGCAATCTGTCCTCACTCCGACCATATTGGTGAAGGTAATGACTGCCGGAAGAATCCATACAGTACGCGCTATCCTGGATCCTGGTCAGAGCACAACGACCATATCCAGAGCCCTTGCCCGACGACTACACGCCCTGCCACGAAGCGGAGAGAAGTGCTCCCTCGTACTGAAAGGGTGGCACGAACGACTGGAAGTCAGAGCGACGGTGCTAGCCAGCCTCATGCGGAACGCACCAGAACGCACCATCGATGCTCGCGTGGCCAACGAGTTTGACAATTTGCGATTGGCAGACCCAACGTTCTACCGCACGAGTACGGTGCCGCTAATCTTGGGAGCAGAAGTGTATGGGGCCATAATGCGACCGGGACTGATGCCCGCAACCCCCACTAGACCAGCCGCGCAAAACACGATATTTGGGTGGGTCATCTCCGGGGAGACCCCATATTGAAGGTGAAGTAGCAGACCACAGAACGCTGCAGTAGTTAAGCATTTTTTTTTCGCATTTTTGTAAAATGAATTTTTAAAAATTGTTAGAAATAAGGCCAAAAATGAAAAGATGTAAATAATAACACACAATCATATATTTATAATCCAATTGTAATATGTAATATTGCAGTGATACTGCAAGGCGGGCGGCATGTTAAGGTCTGCAAAATATTCACAATGGAAAACTGTCACCAGGAGATGTCGCTGTAAGCTACTCGCTGACAGGACTCGTTACTTGGTTTGCCTTTGCACGAGTCCTGTTAGCTGAACCCGTTGCCAGATAGAGGGGCTATAAAAGCGACTGGCAACCAGTAATCGCTCTTAATCTTTTGATTTCCATCACAGCGACAGCGACTTCAGGTGAGTGACACTCCTCCATTGGGTAATCCAAAACCAGGTTCTTTTTCAGCAATAAACGGCGATATATATATATATATATATATATATATAAAACAGAATTTCTGTTCTCGTTATTTTTCTGTGTATTTGCACACAAAAAGGAATTGAAAAGGTACAGGTAATTATTTGCCTTAAAGGATCGGCCCCCATTTTTAAGATCCCCGTTTCCAGAATTCAAGAGGAATTCTGGACCCTAATTATCCCCGCCCTTAACACATACATATGTACATATGTAAGTTAACTTAGGGTAAGTTAATACCACCCAAGTCGCCTGACATATGACTCGCCTTCATATATCAACTACTTCAAGCCGACTCATTAGAACCACCCACTCAGCCAAGATGTCGTAAATTAGGCATTTACAATAGACCCGCATTCCAGAGAATCAAATAACACATATGCTATTATGTTATTTGATTACCAACCATAAATTGGCTACACCAAGTCGACCCACATCACATCACACATCAAATCATTTAATGGTCAACTCAAGAAATGCCAATACTGCACATGTTGCCCGAAATATGATTACCCATCATAATTCGGCCGCACCAACAAACGTACAGCGAGCCGATCATGCAAAGTGGCACACAACTATGTAGACCGGAAACTAGCGAACGATCGACCCAGCACAACTGCAATTGTGTAAACATGACCCGCTTAACAAACAAAAACAGCCGGATTCCGCATAATTGTGACCAACATTAATGCTGTAAACATTACAGCGCAATACCGGAAACATTACCAGTGCAACAACTAATGGGAACCATCCGCTACATACAACGTCAGCATGCAGTCGCAGCGAAGCACCATGGATTTACCACGAAACAAAATACAGACGCCACGCAGCAGAATGCAGTTGCAGCGCAGACACGGCGAAGTATAAATAGTCAAATTATTGTAACTTAGTTTTAGAATTTATTCTCGATCCAATAAACGCGATCTTGCTGGGTATCCCCACACTCGCCGTAAAATAAAAATATTAAAAACCATAACTGGCGCCCGAGCAAAAGTATCGAGCCACGCAAAAAATTAAATCCTGAAAACAAAAAAAGTAAGGATACGCGCCCGCACGAGCGAACAGCGTGTAAGCCTGAAAATAAAAAGTTAGGCATCGCTAAATTAAAACCGTGTTAAAATCAAAAACTCAAAATTAAAAACAGTGATGATAATGCACGCTTTGCAAATGCAAATGCGCCACCCAGGCCATCAAAGCCACAACCACGACCTGAACCCATGGAGGTCGACCAAACCATGTATTCACGGAAAGTGAATTATATGAATAAACCAGCGCAAACCCAGTACCAAGGGAAAAGACCCTCAGAGGCTCCCAATCAACAGGTCAGCAAAGCGCAAAGGACTTTCCATATATCCGAGCAAAAGGAAAGCGAAACCTCAGAAGATGAACCAATTTCGGATGTTCATTTTTTAGCTTTATGAGCTTCTCGCTCCCGTATTTCGAAGCCAGGGCGGAGAGAGGGAAAATACTACGATTCCTAATAGATACAGGATCTAGTAAAAGTTATATTCAACCATTCTTAGTGAAAAGAAGTATAAAAAATAAAAAAACCATTTCATGTCAAAGCGGTGGCAGGTGATATAAAAATAGAGGAACACACGTATTTAAAGCTGTTTAACCTCGATGACGAAATCAGATTTTATTTGATGCCATCATTAAAGACTTTCGATGGAATCCTAGGAAACGATACCCTAAGGGATCTCGGAGCCATCGTACACAGTAGTGAAAATTTCATAACATTTAAAAATGGGGGAAAAATAATGCTTAAACAGCTTCCCTCAAAATCTGTTAACATTATACAAATAAAGGATGAACATCTATCATCAAAACAAAAAATTGGTATGAGTAGAGTGATTCAAAAATGTCCTAGTTTATTCTCAGGACCTAATGAGAAATTAACGTATACGACAAAGGTCGTAGGAGAAATAAGGACGGTAACAGAAACCGCCGTTTACTCCAAACGTTATCCATATCCAGCATCTCTCAAACCAGAGGTGGAGAGACAGGTAAAAGACCTGTTAGCTGATGGAATCATAAGACCATCTAGGCCACCCTACAATTCACCAGTGATGATTGTTCCGAAAAAAGCGGACTCAGAGGGGAAGAAACAACACCATATGGTAATAGACTATCGTAAGCTGAATTCGGTAACGAAAGCAGATAGATATCCAATACCCGAAATATCCGAAGTGATTTCCAATTTAGGTTAAAATAAATTTTTTTCAGTATTGGATTTGAAGAGTGGTTTTCATCAAATTCCTCTAAAGGAGTCTGATATCGAGAAAACTGCCTTTTCAATAAACAACGGCAAGTACGAATTTACACGTTTGCCATTTGGGTTAAAAAATGCACCCTCAATTTTCCAAAGAGCGCTTGATGATATATTGCACGAGCACATCGGAAAGTACGCTTACGTTTATATCGATGATATAATAATTTTTAGCAAAACAGAAGAGGAGCACCTCGAGCACATTGAAAAATTTTTTAAAAAATTAGAAGAAGCAAATATGAAGGTTCAGTTAGACAAATGTCACTTTTTTAAAGAAGAGGTTGAATTTTTGGGATTTGTTATATCGCCAATTGGTGTCAAAACCAACCATGCGAAAGTGCAGGCAATAGCAAATTTCCCACAACCAACAACTTTGAAAGAACTTCGCAGCTTCTTAGGTATGTCCGGATACTACCGAAAGTTTATGAAAGATTATGCTAAATTAGCAAAACCCCTGACATCTCTTTTAAGAGGGGAAGAAGGAAGAATATCAAAGCATAAATCCTCCAGAGTAAGGATTAACTTGGACGAAGATGCAGTAGAAGCCTTCAATTGCATAAGACGCTCACTCACTTCCAGAGACATCATTCTTGCGTATCCAGATTACAAAAAACAATTTGAGTTAGTAACAGATGCCTCCAATTTCGCTATAGGAGCCGTGCTATCTCAAGAATCAAAACCATTAGCGTTTATTTCACGCACATTAAGCAGAGCCGAAGAACATTACGCGACTAACGAAAAAGAAATGTTAGCCATAATTTGGGCTTTGGATTCTTTTAGAAATTATCTTTATGGTTCAGCTAAAGTACAAATATTCACTGATCACCAACCACTTACGTATGCTCTAAGCAATAAAAATAATAACGCTAAAATGAAAAGATGGAAAGCAGCGCTAGAGGAATACTCATACGAGATATGCTACAAACCAGGAAATCAAAATGTAGTCGCTGACGCATTATCCAGGATATCAATTGAAGAGTCCCAAAGTAACCCTTTGTCAATAGCAACAAATTCTGATGAAAGCTCATCACAAAATTTGATATACAGCATTGAAACGCCAATAAGCGTTTTCAAAAACCAAATCTTTTTGAATAAGAGTATAACAACTGATTATCAGTTTAAAATAATTTTTCCAACTTATCACCGGCACAGCATTTGACAACCGAATTATTCGCAAGAAGATCTTGTTCAAATTCTAAAGAAATATTTGAACCCTTCGGTAATAAACTGCATCAAAGCAGAAGAAGATATAATGGGAAAAATACAAGAAGTATATCCCCTACATTTCAGTAAATACAAAGTCAGGTTTTCCAATGTACAAGTCGATGACGTAACCAATTATCAGGAACAACAAAATCTGATAATAAGAGAACATAATAGAGCGCGTAGAAGCACCCATGAAAATAAAATTCAACTTTTAAGAAAATACTATTTTCCAGCAATGTCGAGTAAGATTAAAAAAATTGTTAAAGCTTGCATCATATGGAAAACAAATACGACCGGCATCCAGCAATACCGAAAATTCAGGCGACGCCTATTCCCAAATTTCCAGGTCAAATAGTACATATTGACATACTTCACATGGGAAAACAATTAATTTTGACTGCAGTAGATAAGTTATCCAAATATGCAGTGGCGAAACCCATCAAATCCAAGGCAGCCGAGGATATAAGACAACTTTTGAGAGACATCATATTTTCCCTTGTACCGGAAACAGTAGTTATGGACAACGAAAAATCGTTTAGATCAGAAACAATAAACTACATGATGGAAATCGAATTTGGGATAGAAATTCACCGGACAGCTCCATACACAAGTTGCTCCAATGGTCAAGTGGAACGTTTTCATTCCACATTGCAGGAAATAATGCGATGTCTCCAGTGTGACAAAACCCACCAATCTTTCAACGAAATTTTGGAAAGATCGGTCAAAGAATATAGCCACTCTGTACATTCCACCACAAAGGAAAAACCTGTAGAAACATTTTTCGGAAGGAGAGTCAATAGTGACCCCCAATTATTAAACAAACATAGGATAGATATAGCAAATAAAATGAGGGAAAAACCAAAAATTGATCTTACTTACCATAACAAAAATAGGAAAGAATTGAAGTAATATGCTCCAGGAGAATTAATATTTGTTAAGATCAGTAAAAGATTAGGTAACAAACTGACATCTAGATATAAAAAAGAAATAGTTTTACAAAACTATAACACTACAGTTAAAACTCAATCAGGAAGAGTAGTTTTTTTTCTTTCCTAGGGAAATTTGAGCAAAATAGCCAAAATGAAGACGATCATAGTTATCCTGTTACCATCATTGATTGCTATTTTCGCTCAAAAAATCGACATACAAGACTTAACAAATAACAACAGATATATACCCAGGGGAGACAGGGGAGCAAAAGACCATAAGCCACTTCAGTAAAATTCTTCACTTTATAAACTTAACAGCTTATCACAAAACAACTTCATTGATCACAAACAATATTGAAGCCTTAACAGCGACGAATATAGAGGACAGACAGTTACTAAATACGGTAAAAAAAAACCTTTTATTACTCAAAGCAAAAATAAGCTACTTATACCCCCATACAAAAACAAAACGAGGTTTAGCGAACATTATAGGTAAAGGACTCAAATACATAGCAGGTACTATGGACAGTGACGATGAACAACAAATAACAAGCACATTAGAAACAATGCAAAGCCACGAAAAAAATACTGCAGACTATGTAAATAACTTAATTTACATTAATAGACTCTTAACAGACCAAATTAGTAATATTACAAATCATATAAACAAACAACAGACCCTCATTCAAAACTATATAAACGTATTTAGGGAAACAACCCAAAACAAAATCAAAACTATAGAGGACGAATTAGAATTTATGAGACATACATATCAAATTAATAACGATATATTACTCTTACAAAATGATATTAACGACATAGGACAAGTAATTTTTTCAAGCAAATTAGGTATAATTCCAACAGATATATTAACGCAGACCGAACTTGACCTAATTAGTGACTTTGATACATACAATAGTATACAGTTATTTTTTACGAAGACAACATCATACTAACCTTACTAATACCCCAATTCTCCTCCAATATCCTATCTAAAATAAATTTTGAACCTATTCCCGATCAAAAAACCTATCATTAGTTTTAGATGAATATGAAATACTTACAGATGAAAATTATAATTTGTATAAAAAAATTGTTAAGGACAACCTAGAAAAAAATCTAATCAAATTAGATAACAACTGTTTAAAAAATATTATTAAATTTAAAGAAGCAAATTGTAAGCTAAAACCATTAGAAGAAACATAAATCAAAGAAATTTTAACTGGAATATTAATATTTAAAAATTTTTACTCAAGCATACTTCACAATTGTAACAAATTAGAAATTAAACAAACAGGAACCTTTTTAATAAAATTTGAGAATTGTAAATTAACAGCTGCAAATAAACCATTTGGAAATATTAAGATTAAAATGTATGATTCATTTGTACTACCGAATAGAATCACAAAAATTAAAGAAGAGAAGAATATTACACAAACAGAATTAAAATTAGAAAAATTGTACTTAAACCAAATTAACCAGCAAGAACACATCAAGCTATTGCTTAAAAACAATAAAAGTGTTCATTTAATTAGTTTAAGTTCATATTTATTAATTGTTATATCTATTATTGTAATAATTTCTATTGTAATATGTATCAATAAATATAAAAGAAAATTACGTATATCGCCTGAACTGCAAGATACTGCAAAAATAACGGAAGGACCATTTCTGCAATTAAGAACAACAGCATAACTCATCCACAACAACAATACCAATTGAGGGCAATCGATTTAAAAGGGGAAGAGTTAACTTAGGCTAAGTTAATACCACCCAAGTCGCCTGACATATGACTCGCCGTCATATAAGTTGACTTAGGGTAAGTTAATACCGCCCAAGTCGCCTGCCATATGACTCGCCTTCATATATCAACTACTTCAAGCCGACTCATTAGAACCACCCACTCAGCCAAGATGTCGTAAATTAGGCATTTACAATAGACCCGCATTCCAGAGAATCAAATAACACATATGTATGCTATTATGTTATTTGATTACCAACCATAAATTGGCAACACCAAGTCGACCCACATCACATCACACATCAAATCATTTAATGGTCAACTCAAGAAATGCCAATACTGCACATGTTGCCCGAAATATGATTACCCATCATAATTCGGCCGCACCAACAAACGTACAGCGAGCCGATCAAGCAAAGTGTCACACAACTATGTAGACCGGAAGCTAGCGAACGATCGACCCAGCACAACTGCAATTGTGTAAACATGACCCGCTTAACAAACAAAAACAGCCGGAGTTCGCATAATTGTGACCAACATTAATGCTGTAAACATTACAGCGCAATACCGTAAACATTACCAGTGCAACAACTAATGGGAACCATCCGCTACATACAACGTCAGCATGCAGTCGCAGCGAAGCACCATGGATTTACCACGCAGCAAAATACAGACGCCACGCAGCAGAATGCAGTTGCAGCGCAGACACGGCGAAGTATAAATAGTCAAATTATTGTAACTTAGTTTTAGAATTTATTCTCGATCCAATAAACGCGATCTTGCTGGGTATCCCAGCACTCGCCGTAAAATAAAAATATTAAAAACCATAACTTGTATATATTCAAATAGCGAAAAGAAACCGTTGGCATAAAGCATAGTTTTCATTGCAGATATATGTACATAAAGGCATGCCTATATACATACGCTCAAAAATGCACACAAGGTACAGACATACGTATGCTGAGAAGAGTGGTATAACTGCATACATATCTCCGTGCATTTTGCTAACATATATAAATGAGTTTTTTGTTTATCGAAACAGATTAAAGTAAATTTAAATAGAGTAAAATTACTTACATATTTACATGAATTCTCCCAGCTCCAGCTTGAAAGCCTTCTCGCGTTGTAGTTACTTTACAAATATAAAGGGTGTTCCAATCGGAGTTTTTTTTAATTAAATAAAAAAATTTTTCCGTTTCGCGATATTGTTTAAGTTAGGAACGATAATCTCAAGTTAGAATTTTTCACTTTGTACGAGGTAAAACCAGATAAACTAATAAATTCTATTCTTTTTCTTTAGTTACGTTTTTTCTTTTTTTTTTTAATTTCTAATGACAAATTTTTAATTCTACACAACAACACCACTAATTCACTATCACCACTGGGATGCAATATATGCGTGCAAGTCGAAGCGACTGGGCCAGGTTGTGTTCTGGCTTCAAGGCAGCTATGATTTCCTTGCTGAAATCGGTGGCTTTTCCTAACTGCTGATCAGTCGCACTAAGCAGCGGGGAAGAGGTTATCCGGGCTTAAGTGAAACTGTGGAATTCTGTCAAGGCTTTTGTGCTTTTCCAGCGCTCCGGCTGGTTTTTGTGCAAAAGCTACAGCTCGTTGAAAATTATACTCCTAAATTAATGATGCAAAATTCTTAGCATGCACACCAGACACCATGGATGGGCCACTGAATGCTTTTCAAAGATGCGCTGGTGTGGACGCCCTGAAAGTCAAAAGACGTTTTTGGTTTTTTGCTAGGGGTTTCTCTAGGGATTTAATAACCAGCAAAAACAATTTCTTTCGGAACCTACCTTATTTCCGGGGTGAAGCTCGTCTAAATTTAGTTTGATTTTAAAACTAACCTTCCACGACTCAAAGAAATAATTACGTGGAGGATGTATATAGAGGTTTGTGGAGCCGTTTGTAACCGCGTGCTCGGTTTTATACTCCTGATTTCCAACTACTAGAGCTTTTCTTTTGGAAATCGGGACATAAAGCAATGCGCTTGCAAAGAAGTTAAACATAGCAACGTAGCTGAATAAGAATGTGAAAGACCAACATACATATAGTATAAGCAAGAGCTTACAGCATTCTTTCTTTCTGGCGACAGCTTTTATTTCAAAGTGCAAGCAATGAAGCTTAGTTTATCTACAGGAAATATGTACACTGAGAAAAATCAGTGGACAACCATTACAAGTAACACCTACTTATGTAGGGGACAATGGATCTCAAAAGTAAAAGTCGAAACCTCTAAATATAATACCTACTTATATAATAATAACAGAATACCAAAAATCAGCAAAACGAAAATTTAATTAAAATTAGAATACATGCGTAAAACCTCATCACACACGGGAATCTGGGGCAGTCCCGCAGCAAACAGGTGGCTCAATCCCAGAGGCACATAAGTTTCTCAGTCCCCGAACATCCGTTTGAAAGTGGGCTTAAGTGAGAAGGCGAACCTGGTGGAGTCACTTCGACGTTTTCGGTTCATGGGCTCACCAATGAAAAATTTCAACAAAAAACCTTGAATGAGACTCCCCTTTTCTGATGACGACCGCGGCAGACGTTTAAAGGACTATGACTAACCTTACTAATACCCCAATTCTCCTCCAATATCCTATCTAAAATAAATTTTGAACCTATTCCCGATCAAAAAACCTATCATTAGTTTTAGATGAATATGAAATACTTACAGATGAAAATAATAATTTGTATAAAAAAATTGTTAAGGACAACCTAGAAAAAAATCTAATCAAATTAGATAACAACTGTTTAAAAAATATTATTAAATTTAAAGAAGCAAATTGTAAGCTAAAACCATTAGAAGAAACAGAAATCAAAGAAATTTTAACTGGAATATTAATATTTAAAAATTTTTACTCAAGCATACTTCACAATTGTAACAAATTAGAAATTAAACAAACAGGAACCTTTTTAATAAAATTTGAAAATTGTAAATTAACAGCTGCAAATAAACCATTTGGAAATATTAAGATTAAAATGTATGATTCATTTGTACTACCGAATAGAATCACAAAAATTAAAGAAGAGAAGAATATTACACAAACAGAATTAAAATTAGAAAAATTGTACTTAAACCAAATTAACCAGCAAGAACACATCAAGCTATTGTTTAAAAACAGTAAAAGTGTTCATTTAATTAGTTTAAGTTCATATTTATTAATTGTTATATCTATTATTGTAATAATTTCTATTGCAATATGTATCAATAAATATAAAAGAAAATTACATATATCGCCTGAACTGCAAGATACTGCAAAAATAACGGAAGGACCATTTCTGCAATTAAGGACAACAGCATAACTCATCCACAACAACAATACCAATTGAGGGCAATCGATTTAAAAGGGGAAGAGTTAACTTAGGCTAAGTTAATACCACCCAAGTCGCCTGACATATGACTCGCCGTCATATAAGTTGACTTAGGGTAAGTTAATACCGCCCAAGTCGCCTGCCATATGACTCGCCTTCATATATCAACTACTTCAAGCCGACTCATTAGAACCACCCACTCAGCCAAGATGTCGTAAATTAGGCATTTACAATAGACCCGCATTCCAGAGAATCAAATAACACATATGCTATTATGTTATTTGATTACCAACCATAAATTGGCAACACCAAGTCGACCCACATCACATCACACATCAAATCATTTAATGGTAAACTCAAGAAATGCCAATACTGCACATGTTGCCCGAAATATGATTACCCATCATAATTCGGCCACACCAACAAACGTACAGCGAGCCGATCAAGCAAAGTGCCACACAACTATGTAGACCGGAAACTAGCGAACGATCGACCCAGCACAACTGCAATTGTGTAAACATGACCCGCTTAACAAACAAAAACAGCCGGAGTCCGCATAATTGTGACCAACATTAATGCTGTAAACATTACAGCGCAATACCGTAAACATTACCAGTGCAACAACTAATGGGAACCATCCGCTACATACAACGTCAGCATGCAGTCGCAGCGAAGCACCATGGATTTACCACGCAGCAAAATACAGACGCCACGCAGCAGAATGCAGTTGCAGCGCAGACACGGCGAAGTATAAATAGTCAAATTATTGTAACTTAGTTTTAGAATTTATTCTCGATCCAATAAACGCGATCTTGCTGGGTATCCCAGCACTCGCCGTAAAATAAAAATATTAAAAACCATAACTTGTATATATTCAAATAGCGAAAAGAAACCGTTGGCATAAAGCATAGCTTTCATTACAGATATATGTACATAAAGGCATGCCTATATACATACGCTCAAAAATGCACACAAGGTACAGACATACGTATGCTGAGAAGAGTGGTATAACTGCATACATATCTCCGTGCATTTTGCTAACATATATAAATGAGTTTTTTGTTTATCGAAACAGATTAAAGGAAATTTAAATAGAGTAAAATTACTTACATATTTACATGAATTCTCCCAGCTCCAGCTTGAAAGCCTTCTCGCGTTGTAGTTACTTTACAAATATAAAGGGTGTTCCAATCGGAGTTTTTTTTAATTAAATAAAAAAATTTTTCCGTTTCGCGATATTGTTTAAGTTAGGAACGATAATCTCAAGTTAGAATTTTTCACTTTGTACGAGGTAAAACCAGATAAACTAATAAATTCTATTCTTTTTCTTTAGTTACGTTTTTTTTTTTTTTTTTTTCATTTCTAATGACAAATTTTTAATTCTACACAACAACACCACTAATTCACTATCACCACTGGGATGCAATATATGCGTGCAAGTCGAAGCGACTGGGCCAGGTTGTGTTCTGGCTTCAAGGCAGCTATGATTTCCTTGCTGAAATCGGTGGCTTTTCCTAACTGCTGATCAGTCGCACTAAGCAGCGGGGAAGAGGTTATCCGGGCTTAAGTGAAACTGTGGAATTCTGTCAAGGCTTTTGTGCTTTTCCAGCGCTCCGGCTGGTTTTTGTGCAAAAGCTACAGCTCGTTGAAAATTATACTCCTAAATTAATGATGCAAAATTCTTAGCATGCACACCAGACACCATGGATGGGCCACTGAATGCTTTTCAAAGATGCGCTGGTGTGGACGCCCTGAAAGTCAAAAGACGTTTTTGGTTTTTTGCTAGGGGTTTCTCTAGGGATTTAATAACCAGCAAAAACAATTTCTTTCGGAACCTACCTTATTTCCGGGGTGAAGCTCGTCTAAATTTAGTTTGATTTTAAAACTAACCTTCCACGACTCAAAGAAATAATTACGTGGAGGATGTATATAGAGGTTTGTGGAGCCGTTTGTAACCGCGTGCTCGGTTTTATACTCCTGATTTCCAACTACTAGAGCTTTTCTTTTGGAAATCGGGACATAAAGCAATGCGCTTGCAAAGAAGTTAAACATAGCAACGTAGCTGAATAAGAATGTGAAAGCCCAACATACATATAGTATAAGCAAGAGCTTACAGCATTCTTTCTTTCTGGCGACAGCTTTTATTTCAAAGTGCAAGCAATGAAGCTTAGTTTATCTACAGGAAATATGTACACTGAGAAAAATCAGTGGACAACCATTACAAGTAACACCTACTTATGTAGGGGACAATGGATCTCAAAAGTAAAAGTCGAAACCTCTAAATATAATACCTACTTATATAATAATAACAGAATACCAAAAATCAGCAAAACGAAAATTTAATTAAAATTAGAATACATGCGTAAAACCTCATCACACACGGGAATCTGGGGCAGTCCCGCAGCAAACAGGTGGCTCAATCCCAGAGGCACATAAGTTTCTCAGTCCCCGAACATCCGTTTGAAAGTGGGCTTAAGTGAGAAGGCG
Source organism: Anomoia purmunda (assembly GCA_951828415.1). Taxonomy (NCBI): domain Eukaryota; kingdom Metazoa; phylum Arthropoda; class Insecta; order Diptera; family Tephritidae; genus Anomoia; species Anomoia purmunda. The sequence continues at coordinate 82,036,256 of OX639993.1, read as the reverse complement.
AACCTGGTGGAGTCACTTCGACGTTTTCGGTTCATGGGCTCACCAATGAAAAATTTCAACAAAAAACCTTGAATGAGACTCCCCTTTTCTGATGACGACCGCGGCAGACGTTTAAAGGACTATCAGTTAGGGGTATGCGTCTGGAATATCCAGAGCCTTGCCTGGGAAGGTGCCTTCACTCGGCTGGTGAATGTCCTTGTAAAGGGAAAGCTGACATCACCGCCATCCATGAGATGCGATGGACGGGACAAGGAATAAGGAGGGCCTTATAGCTGCGATGTGAAGGTGTGCAAATTCGGGGTCTGATTTGTGCTGTTATTATGAGATTATGCCGACAGGTAAAGATCACTTCCATGAGAGCCTTGAGCGTACGATATAAAAGTCGAGCTAGGCGATTTTAACGGACTGAGGCTGATCAACTCTACTGGGGCCCGAAACATGGTTGTAGGTAGTACCAGGTTAAAGCAAGTTGATCATGTTGTAGTAGACGAAAGGTATGTTTCCAGTGTTTTAGACGTGCGCACTATCCGAAGAGCTAACATCTACTCTGATCATCATCTTGTCGCAGCCAACATTCATAAGCGCTTCTGTGCACCAAAACGCGCGCGCTCAGTGACACAAGTAAAGTTTGACGTCCAAAAGCCGCAATCACAACACATAGCCGACCGTTTCGTTACTCGACTGGCACTCCAGCTCTCTGGGAGCAATGTTTAACAAAAAGATATCAGCGTGCGATGGGACCATATTTCTCGTTCATTACGTACCGCCGCTGAAGAAGTCATTGATTTTCAGCGAGCCCGAATAAACGACTGATATGATAGGGAATTCCGCGCCGCCGTGGAAAAGAAAGATGGCACCTACAGGGCCACGCTGCGATAGGGTGAAACGCGAACTGTGCGAGAGAGATATAAAAAGTTGAAGAAGGAAGCGAGGCGCACCTTCCGAGAAGAGAGAGGCCGACATACGTGAGTGCGAGGAACTTGAGATGTTAGTCGATAGGAAAAATTACCGAAAATTGTATCAGAATGTAAAGCGGCCTGTGGAAGGTTTCAAGACCGGGTAAATTTCCTGTAGGAATGAAAACGGCGACCTGATGAACGACATCCATTGCATTGTGTGAAACATTGAAGACCACCGTGAACGAACTTATTGGATCTTATCACTGTGACTTTAGACCTTGCAAATCTACCATCGCGTGCAACTTCTGGGGTATGCTGATGATATCGATATCATCGGCATCAACAACCGGGACGTTACTTCTGCCTTTTCGAAACTAGATTAAGAAGCGAAACATATGGATTTGGAGATGTACGAGGGCCAAACTAAGTACTTCCTGTCATCAAATAAACAGTCAGCGCACTTGCGTCTTGACTCCCGCATTACTGTCGACAATTACAACTTGGAAAATGTGGAAGGCTTTGCTTATCTGAGAACCAGCATTGATACCTAGAATAATGCTAGCCAGGAAATCCAACTTAGAATCTCCCTGGCCAACAACTACTTTGAACTGAGTAGGCAACTGCTTAGTAAGACCCTCTCTCAACGAACCAGAACCACCCTCTATAAGTCTGTCATCGTGGCCGTGGTATTATATGGCGCTGAAGCTTGGACGCTGTTAACATCAGATCAGATGGCCCTTGGAGTGTTCGAGAGAAAGATTCTCGGAAAGATTTATAAGGCTGTATCAGCTTTACCGTGACATAGACTTAGTCCAGCGAATTAAAATTCAGCGGCTACGTTTGCTGGGACATATCGTCCGAATGGGCGAAAATACTCGCTGAAAGTATTCAACGTGGTGCTAGCTGGTGGTGGTAGAGGAAGAGGACGGCATCGTCTGCGTTGGAAGGACTTAGTGAAAAAGGGCTTGACGTCACTTGGCGCCAGTTAGCTGGAAGAAGGAGTGAGTGGCGCTTTTGTTGAACTCGGCCAAAATCGCTTGTATCGGTTACAGCGCCTTTTAAGAAAGTAAGCAAAAACATTTTTTTTATTAAACTGGCGCTATAACCACTTAAGCGAATTTGGCTGAACTCCTCCTACAATTTGTGGTGTGCGTCTTGATGTTGTAACACAATTCGAGGGACCAACTCTTTCACGCCGACTCTGAATGGCAAATGTTGTTTGTGAGTAGTTTTTTCATAGCAGAAATACAATCGGAAGTTTGCCATTGCCTGCCGAGGGGCGACCGCTATTAGAAAAAACTTTTTCTATAATTTTTATCTTACTTGCCCCGGCCAGAATCTGAACCAGGGACCCACCGAATGAAGCGCGCACACGCTGCACACCCGGCTACGCGCATTTATATTCATATATCAGTACATACATATATCTCATTATTAAATTTGGCGCATTTCATTAAATATACATAAAAATATATATATATATATGTATATTTGTATATGTGCACATGTACATACACATGAATATACATATGTATTGTTACCGGTTTTTCTCAAATCTCTTAATAACTGAAAATTCCGTTAAGTATAAGTAATACCCGTTTGAAAAATCCAACAACGGGACTTAGACGCCAAATACAAAACACAAATTTATTTGCGCCAATTACCTACATATTTGCACAAGGACTTGTGTCGTGGGCGGGCTGATTGCGCCATTTGAGCAACGAACTGTGCTAAAATCAAAACGATTTTAATGTTTACGCATGCCTACCAATACTGCGTATGCATTTTGTATCGTGTATGGGGAATTTAATACAGTTCATCAGTTCGGCACATCGCTACTGCTCACAACTACAAATACATATTTATATATTTCTCACTCACATTGCTAAAAAAATGGAAGTTAACGAGCTCACGCATGTGTGCTCGAAAAAATTAAAGTTGGGGTCCGCATCACGGCCCCAGGAAGTCTTTGCTAAAATATGTAAAACACAATTATTAAATTTGAGTGAGTATATTTACCATCACCGTTCGCTGTCCAAATTGACATGAATACAAAATGTTTCTTAAAGCTACGGTTTACTGACTAACCGGCTTTATTAGTTGCTGACGCTGCGCTTCCCATGGATTCGATTTTGAATACGCTTGCATTATTGGTTTTGCGTAAAAAAATTTGTTAGGAATAGTGACGTCTCATCGATCATTTCAATGATTCTGCTGTTGGATGGCTCGAGGTGGCATTTCGCCTTTCCGTCTTTTAATAATCTCGCTATGCATCCGTCTTAGGGTAGTCTAGTCAGTGATTTCGGTGAACAAATGGAATAATTTCCAATGGACGGACAGTCGCTATTTACATCGAACGTTTTATCCTGATTAATCAACATTTTCTCATATTCGAGTACCACGTGTTGTCCCTTTATAATAGCCGCTCGTGTCATTAGGAGTCGATAACTGTCTGGTTTTACCTTCGGCATGGAAAGGACATACAAAAGAAGTGTTCCATTCGAGTATACAGATGCCGATCCGTGTTCGATGGCCTCGATGACGTTTTGGTATGGTAGGGACTCTTCTTCAAGAATAATTTTTTGGACTTCCATACGGTCAAGCAGATTCGTGTCTACGATGCCTGTTTTTGCCATTTGACATGCCTGCACAAATTCTGATACTTGTTCTTTAAGGATAAGCACCTTACTCAGGTCCAGAAGTTCGCGGTTTTCTTCTTTAACACTTTTGCTGATTGCGTTAATGTGAGTCATCATCTGATTTGCTTTCTATGTTGCTTCACGAGTCCCGTTAAAGAGCTTCTCATTGACGCGATATTGGTGGTTATTGTTGGTTACCACTTCGTTGAAGCTTCGTAGAATGTAGTTCCAATCCGCAGCATCCGGAGAGCCAGCAATCCACTTCCATGCTGAGACGATCCAGTCGATAGAACGTGTCTTTCTCAATTAGGTGGTCTGAAGTTCCTCTAGACGGAGCTCGGTCTGGTCTAGGTGAAACTGTAACACTGTTTTTACCGCTTCGCTGTCGATCTCATACCGTATTGATTTTCTTAGTTTTTCCAGTGATATGCTAAAATAGTTAAGGTCAATCACGTGGACTAAACTAAAGTGTCCATTCAAGATCCAGCCGTGCCCGTGATCAATCGTCACCAGGGGGGAGTCGTAACTGTAAATGTTGAGGCTGCAAACGCCAGATACGAAGAGCAGACTGCTTACAGCAAAGAACATTATTTAATTCTTAAATTTTCGTAGCTTTACAATTCGATCATTTAGAGTTATTTAGTTTCAGGGACGGATACAATGATGACTCAAAACAATAAGTCTTAGCGCCTTATTTTTATTTAGGCATCAATCAAAGCGTTACAATATGTGACTGTTTTATTTACTGCTTTATTTATTATTTACTTAATTAAATCAAATGAGTAAAATAATTATTACGTAATTATCTTCCGTCCCTGTTTTTCATTCGGGCGAAACCACAGGATATATTGGCTTAATGAGGATTTTATTTTTCTACTGCTAAAAAATTAAAAAGATAATTTTCGAATGGTTCCCATTCCTTAAGATATCCGGTTTTAATCCAGATTTACCCATATCCTGTAAGTTTCCTCCGAGGATTATTTCTGTGGTGTTTTTAATCTAATCATATTTAGAGTTGTGGCGTATAAGTATGCCTCTTTTATTCTTACTTTTATACCTCTGTTGGTATAACAGTGTTCAATATGTTTTGGGCCATTTCGCCTCTTTTGTGTGTACCTGTGCCGGTATGACAGACTTTATTGTTTTTGGGCCATTTTGCCTCTTTTGTGTTTGTATCTGTGCTGGTATGACAGTGTTCATTGTTTATTGGGCTATTTCGCCTCTTTTGTGTGTACCTGTGCCGGTATGACAGAGTTTATTGTTTTTGGGCCATTTTGCCTCTTTTGTGTGTACCTGATCGGTTTCTCATTGTAAGCATCATTGTCCGTGTTTATACTTCATTGGAAAAAAATGTTTGTTTGTTATAATTTTTTATTATTTTTCTTTTTTTGTTTTTACTGAGCCCTAGTTTTTACTTGTGCCTCGTGGATTTTCCTACCAGTGTCCGTCTCTAAAGTTACTCGGTTATCCTTACGAACCTTTTCCTTTTTGTAAAGTGGTTTTTGTTTACCCTTAATCTGTTTGTCCCTTACGTAAATGTCGTCCCCTATTTGAAACTGTTTTACTCCTTTCCTTTTTCTATTTAGTCAAAGGTTTCGCGATTCTTGATCTTTCCTAACGCGGTCTCTAATTTACATGTGAACCTTACTTTCAAAACCTGTCAGTCCTTGATAATTTATCCTTTCGGTACGATTAAAGAACACGTCACTGGGCTTCCTTTTAGTCACCGAATGAATCGTTGTATTGTAGCGGTCGACCGCAATGTAGGCTAATTCTTTTGAACCTGTATTGGTTGTTTCTCTTCCCAGGCATCGATAGATTTCGATCAGAGTTGAATGGAATTTTTCGATTTGACCATTCACCTCTCTTCTTTGCACTGGAGTTTGGTATAATTCGATCCCTAAACCTCTTAGGTAATTGCTTACTAGCGAGCTCATAAATCCCAGCTCATTGTCCGTTACTATGACCCTAGGGGTTGTGAAATAGTGAATAAGCTTGGCAAATTAAGCACGAAGAGTGAGGGATGACCTGTTTTTTATATGAAATAGTTTCCCAAATTTCGAAAATTTGTCAACGCACGACAAAAATTTTTCATTTTGAATTTCAAATATATCTACGTGTAAAACTCCGCAAGGGTATTTAGGGATTGGAGTTTCCTTAATAGGGGGTACCGCGGGATGTCTATAGTATTTGTTATTGAGGCAAGTTTCGCAGATAGATGCGAATTTCCTTATTCGACTTACCATTTTTGGAAAGTAGTATTTTTCAAGAATTTGCTCTTTATTTTCTCTGGGACTCCTATGCGCCCTTTTATGTTCATCTTCAATTATTCTGCAAATCCTGCCCTCGTTGGCCACATCTTCGACCACCCTCTGCGTTATCCTCACTTTATACAGGAGAAAATGCTCTAGATATACTTCTTATAGGAGTTCAAGGCGATTTTCCGGAATTTTGATTCCATTTATGACTGCTGGATTAAGTCGTTCTTTTAGTGTTCCTATTAATGCTGGTTTTTCAATACTACTCAGGGTGATGTAGTGCCGAGTAAAACCATGGTGTGGGTTTTCCACGCACATTAAGGTGTTACCTTCCCTGAAAACTATTTGATTACGGAAGACGTTCAAGGGACCTTCGACGTGAGGGATGTGATCCGATGCATCTTGTTCCGCACTGTGGACAGTTACTATATCGCTTTCTGAGGTTGAAGCGTTATTCAACTGAGCATTTATCCGAAAAGAACAGTCTCCTTCATAACTAGTTATTTTTGCTATTGACTTTGCGCTCGTTAAAGTATTTGCTTGGCATGGTAGTCTTGACAGAGCATCTGCCACGACATTTGATTTACCAGGAGTATAAATCAATTCGTGGTTATACTCCTCGATCCTGACCTCGCATCTCTTAAGCTTTGTATTGCAATTTCTACTTCCTAGTGCAAATGTAAGAGGTTGATGGTCAGTGAAAATCTTAATCATTTTTGCCCCATACAAATAGGATCTTAGGTTATCCAGAGCCCAAACATTTGCCAGCATTTCCTTTTCGTTTGTGGCATAATTCTCCTCTGTTCGGGTAAGGGAGTGGGATATGTACGCGATTGGCCGGTCTTTCCCAGATTCACCCTGGGATAATACTCCTACTATGGTATAGTTTGAGGCATCGGTTGTCAGATTGAAGGTTTTGCTGAAGTCGGGAAAGGCAAGGATGTCTGAGCAGGCAAGCAACTTTTTTAAGTCCTCGAATGCTTGAAGTGCGTTTGTGTCCAGATTATTGCGAATGTTTCTGGACTGACTAGCTTTAATCTGAGCATTTTCCCACTAAGGTTTCGCTACTTTGGCATAATGTCGGATGAATTTTCGGTAGTACGATGGCATCCCAAGAAAGCTTTTTTACTCTTTTAGCGTTCGAGGAGGTGATAGGGCTTTTATTGCTTGGACATTTGAAGGGTCTGCTCTAATACCGTCGGATGTCATTATATACCCCAAGAACTCTACCTCCGTTTTCATGAATTTGGGTTTTTCTAAATTTACCCTAATATTGGCGTCTACTAGTCTTTCGAATATAATATCAACGTTCCGCAAGTGCTCGTCTATATCTTTACCAACTACTATTATATCGTCGATATACACGTAGCATATTTTCCCAATATACTCCTTCAGAACGTCCTCTATCATTCGCTGAAAAATGGCCGGCGCATTCCTCAACCCAAATGGAAGTCTTAAAAATTCGTACTTCCCATTCATGGTTGGAAAGGCTTTGAAAACGATATTGACCCAAGTCTCCGAGCTTTCACATTTGAATACAATCGCTTAGAATCGGTCTATTCTACTTGGTCAGCAACTCTAATAGTAGACTACACAGAGTAAGGACTCTTGATCAAGGTCAAGATCCAACAACTGGACGAACTCTGGAAATCACTCGTAGCCATTTTTAAAGCGGTATCCCTGTCCGCAAATCACTTTGAGTCAAGTGGCTCAATCAAGCACAAATATAAAAAATGCTATGAAAATTTCATGTCCCAAACTTTAGATACCTTTCAGCTTATCAATCCAGCTCTCACCCCCGTAGCCTCTAAAACACTTGACCGACCGGCATTTAGAGACACGTTTGTGGCAGTCTATAAAAATCATACAAAGCTTACACCAGCCCAGAAACCCAATAATCTGCGCCAGGAAACACGAGGTCAAGCAGGGCAATTGGTCAAGCAATAACCGCTGACTGATGAAAGTGCAGAGCGCCTCAATTTTGTAAGGCACAATAAATATTGGGAAAGTTGCCCTCGTACTCCGACTCCAAGAATGAATGCTCAAACTAGTTTCTATGTGTATGCATCACTCCCTCTTACACTTTAAGGCACAAACGCAAAACATTCAGGGAAAACACGGAATATCAGAAACGGTGAAGATCACAAAATTCGTGCCCTAATCGACCAGGGTCCCATTTTGAAATACTTGGAATGGGAGGAATGGTAGTACAGAACTAAAAAAGAAGGTTTGCCATCTAAAAATATAGACCACAATATTACTGCCTTCGCGCTATCATTCCCTCCAATCCACTTTTAAAGTGTCAAAGGTCAGTCTAAGTGATTTCCGATTCCTTCCACTAATTGCTTTACACCAGCGAAAATCGATATGGTTATAGGAGGCGATATAACTCCGCCAATTCTTCTTGAAGGACTCCAGCACAACGTCCATGGAACCCGGACAAAGAACAAATCTTTACGTTCTCCACCCAAGTCACGGAATCAACAGAATCGGAACTCAGCACACTGCTCAAATGGTTTTGGGAGCAAGAGGAAATAGGTGGTGAAGTTTATGAGGATCTTTACAGGACCACAACTGTTAGACGAAAGGATGGAGAATATGTAGTGAAACTTCCTTTCAAAGCTGAATTCCCAGACGTAATTGCCTTAGGTTACTCCAGCCCCGCAGTGGAGCAGAAGTACCTAAGTACTGAACGAACTCTGGATACGAATTGCGCAAGAAGTATTCAGAAGTTTTGAATGATTACTTAGAAATGACTCACATGGAGCCCATAATCTACTATTAAATCAATGTCCCAAACTATCAAGGCTCTACGGTCGGCAGGCTTTTCACTCAGGAAAATAGCAGTTAACCGTCCACAATTTTTCGAATCAATCCCTGATTCAGATGTCTTAGATACTGAGTTTCTCAAGTTCCCTCCTCTGGTTGGAAGGAACTGACTGGGACAAACACGTTCAACTCAAAGTTTGCCACAGGCTAAGCACCTTTCGTGAGAACGTTCAGGCTATAAGTACCATCAACGCTCCCCGTTTGGTGCCCTTTTCTCCAGGAAAACTCATACAGCTACATGGAGTTTCCGACGCGTCGCAAAAACCAAAGTTATACCTTTGCAAACGATAAGTTTGCCTGCCTAGAACTGTCGTATTACTACTCACATTGATTAGTCATACTCGCTCCGAATTGACTATTTGGTCAGACAGTGTCGATCGTGTTAGCTCGGCTCGAAAAACCAACACATACATGGAAAACGTATTTGGTTCTCTCAAATTCTCCACAGCAACACCACTTGCCGCCACGTACCCAGCAACCCAGCGCACTTAGGAGCTCGTGGAAGGAAACCCGCTGAAACCAGCTGTCTTAGCTGAAAGCTCCTTATGGTGGAACAAGGTGTCTTAAAATCCGTCCCCTCCGGAAAATGGACAAATTGAATCCCTACATTCATGGGATAACACAGATATCCTTGAACGGTTCTTCTCATTTCCACGAGCGTTGAGAGTTGTTACATTTATGTATCACTTTATTAATAAATCGAAAAATCTCCCGATTTCCACCCAGTAGCTTATACGCAGAGACTTTCGAAAGTGAAACATATCTCTATAACTCAGCGCAAATTAAATTAACTTAAAAAAGCTCACTGCTGCCTTTAACCCCATGTTAGATAAAGTCTGCGCGTGAATGGTCATTTGGCTCATGCCGCACTAAGTTATAATAAAGCCAAAACTTAAAACAAGCAAATAAATATTTAGACGTTAACAATTATGGAATAAAAATGCAGCAAATATAATAGGTATTGCAAAAGGTTACCGAAAATCAAAACATGATAATAACATAAACATAAGTAATTTTGAAATAGGATGTTTAGTTTATGCAAAAGCGGAAGGTAGAAGGAAAGAAAATATTCCGTTATAGAAATTTTCAAGCTTAGGTGCAATAAAAAGATTTACCAATAGAAAATATTTGCTATATTCATTGAAAATGGCCATCACGGGGCGACCCGGATTGGCAATATGCTTTTATGTTTTAATGTTTTTCTCTGCGCTTTAAAATTCATTGCACCCTTAAAAGATATTCTATACATACATATTTAATAAATCAATATTTTATACTAAATTAGAAACGAAACTCCTTTCGTTTCATTTTACTTGACGCCCCCTGCGTAAGTAATTATTGCTACTCCCTAATAAAAACAAAAGGTTTTTCTTAGTCAAATATTTTCATATGTACGTATATTATTTTTCAGTCTGTTTTTTATTAAACGCTAATATTAATTTTTGAGCTCAAGGCCAGTATAAGGCAAAGTATATAAGAGAAAAGACAACAACCGTCAGGAGTGGTAGAAATTATAGCTATTTCGGAGATCACCACATTTTCTCATCAGATTTCTTTCATGACCCCACCGGCACTCGAACCAACAACCTAGGACTTAATGAGCAAGTGCGTAGCCGATGGAGCACAGTCAGCATCTATGCATTTTTTTTTTTCTTTTAACATAATTTTCCTTATACTGGCCTTGAGCTCAAAAATTAATATTATCGTTTAATAAAAAACAGACCGAAAAATAATATACATATGGCTATTTGAAATGGATGACTTCATTCAAAAATTTAGAGTTGGGGGCCCTTTTTATACTTACACCAATTTTCCAATGGATTCCCAAAAACTCGGTTGATTCGGTTATACTTAATTTATTGTACTGTACAATTGCGTGTCTACCAGGAGACTGACTGTTCTAAGACTAAGTCTTCTTATATGTAAGCTAAACCTATGATTAGGCTGCTCTAAGTTATCGCTACCTTGCACTTCGCCGCTAGACTTATGACTTGTGCAACTATGTTCTCACGCTACACCTGTATGCGACCGGATGCGCGTGCAGTAAACCAGACGCAAAGCCAGCACTTTCGGCAGGTGAGTTGGCTGCCGGCTGTGTTAACGCCTTCCCCTTGCAAAATCTGCGCCCGCAGATTCACGTGGGTAGAACGGGGGGTTGGCGAAGTTCCTTCGGCTCTTCTTTGTATTGCCTTGGTATTTGGGATGATGATGGTAGTAGTGATCTTCTTCCAGATTGCGTAACATACTACGGCGAGAGTTATCAGCATCGTGACTTTGAACGTGGCAGAGATGTGGAGTCGGTCACCTACTTTGCTTAAACGATTTATATTCTGCACGCTTAGCGGGTGAACATAATCCAGATTTAGTTTCAGCCCGTTTTAACAGCTTTTTCAGGCACTTTCCTTCACAGACCGTCGCTTTGTTAATTTTTACACATTCGCCAATAAGTCTATAGGTTTCTTCATCATTCACCAGCAGCTGCGGAAATTCGACGTCGACCCGCTTTCCTCCTACTGAGGTGCCTCTTGCTAGAATTAGCTGGTAACGAGTAGACTTCACTTCAGGGGCATAAAGAGCATAGATGAGAAGTGCACCGTTCTTTCATTTAAGTCATATTCCAAAGTGGCCTCCAGCTTGGAGATAGTTTCGGCGAAGTAATGATGTGCAATAGTTTAAGGTAACCGTTGACGATGAATCCGCCGCTGCCTTGCTCTAGCGGTTTTAGTGGGGTGTCATACTTAAACACGCTGAACGCGCAAGTGCAAGGGAATATTAATAATCAAATTTGTAAGAAAATTTTTAAATCATTAGAACGGGATTTCGAGTTCCCGTGGGAAAGTTCTATGCCTGTGGACTTAACAAAAATGCGTTTTAATTCGCAAGTATGATTTGTAATGGATTTTTCTCCCTCAATTTCGCTTTAAATTCAAGGCAGGAACTCTTCCCAAAGAAAAAGGTTACAAATATTCATTTTTGTGTTTTTTCTCTATATGCTCTTATTTGATCATACCCGTAATAACTAGAGCACTACACTTTCTTGAATTCTGAAATAATTTGCTACTTGAATAAAGGATATAATTACAAAGTTATCATACCTTCAAGAAAACTTAGATTAGGTTAGGTTGCAGTTGCAGCCGCCTGCACCGGTTCACTTAGGCCAGTATTAGGAGGCCCATTGTGTTACCACAAATAACAATTTTTACCATCCAAGAAGAAGAAATTACCCCTCACTAAACCATTTTGCCTCACTGATGAACCGCAACACGCAATTTACCTCGGTGTTTGAAACCTCACTAAGGTCATCCAAAAAAGGTGATTGTTTCATCCTCCTTGTCATTCTTGCAGCTCCTACAACGTCTTCGGAAGGGTACTCCCAACCTTTCAGCATGTTTCCCCATCAGACAGAGCCCCGATCACATTATAAATGTTTTCCCTTCTTAGAGAGGGAACGCTGCGCGGCCGTTTCCGATCCCATTTAGACCACGTCTGCCTTGAGGTTCGACAGGTCGTATTTGGCCTCCATATATTGTCAACTCGTTTATATATACAATCTCTGAGTAGCAGTTTGCAAGTGGCAAACGGCATAATTTTTCCTAAAGAATCTGCTTCGTCGTTCCTTGTCTTGCAAGTTCGTCTGCCATGCAGTTTCCCTCTATGTCCCGGTGACCAGATACCCAAATGAGGTACAGTCTGTTCTGCTTGGCCATATCCTGCAGAGATAGGCGGCAGCCCAGTGTGATGCTCGAGTTAAACGTGAAAGAGCTCAGAGATCTGATTGCAGCCAGGCTACCGCTAAAAATGAAGATGTCCCTTCCTATAATCTTGGTCCCAATCTTTTTTACCGCTTCCTTGATAGCTGAGACCTCAGCCTGGAAGACGCTGCAGTGATCTGGTAACCTAAAGGAAATTCGCAGGAGAAAGTTTCGTGAGAAAACGCCTCCTCCTACCTTTTTATCGAGTTTCGAGCCATCTGTATAGATGACAATGCTATCAGGTGGAGTATGCACCGTGCTGCTCGGAATAGAGCAGAACTTGTTCAAAATACAAGAGTGCCCTTGGCTTTCAGGATGCCACAGGGATGTCTCTCTTATTCGCAAAGCAGTCATCGCTGCCATCTGCTGTCCAACCAAATCTAAAGGAAGGAGGTCTAAAATGGCGTTCAATGCCTCATTTGGAGTGGTTCTGAGCGCCACACTTATACAGATCATACTACAGCTTTGCACTTTGGTGAGTGGTCTGAGGTTAACCTCTTTTTCTAATGCAGGCCACCACACAATCACCCCATATGGGAGTATTGGTCTGACGACCGCTGTGAAAATCCATCGACAGACCCCGGGATTGAGACCCCATTTCCTGCCTATGGATTTCTAACATGCCTTCTCATGACGTTGAACTAGATTCTCTTTCCAGTTCAACTTCCTATCTAAAATTACGCCTAGAAATTTGGCTCTTGTAGAAACTCTTAACCGGATACCGTTTAGTACCGGTGGAGTCACCGAAGGCACTTTATACCTTTTCGTGAAGAGTATAAGTTCCACCTTACTTGAGCTGACCCTGAGCAAGCAGTGGGTGGACCACTTGGATACCTCCCGAAGCGCTCGTTGCATCAGCTCGCATAATGTCTGCGGAAACTTTCCCCTGAGTGCAATCGCGACGTCATCAGCGTACGCGAAAACTTTTGCGCCACCCCATGCTGTATCTCGCAGTAGCGTATTTACGGTGAGGTTCCATAGAAGTGGGGATATGATACCTCCTTGTTGCGTCCCCTCGACACGTGCCGCGTCAATTCGCTCGCTCCCAGTTTAGCCCTTACTACCCTTCAACGGAGTAGCTTTCCGATAAACTCAACCAGTGAGTGTTCAACCCCTAGATCCCTAACGGCGCCAGTCAAAGCTTCTGGAAGCACGTCATTAAAGTCGCCTGCAATGTCCGGGAAGGCTACAAGACAGAACTCCTTGACACTGAGGGACTTCTCAATATAGCCGACCAAGCTATGGAGTGCAGTGTCAGCAGATTTGCCTTTGCGGTAGGCATGTTGGCCATTAGACAGTAGTCGACTGTCGATGGTATGGGACAGGTAGCTACTAAGGATACTTTCAAACTCCTTAAGAGCAAAAGATGATAGACTGATAGGCCTAAGATCCTTTGGATTAGTATGTGAGGCCTTATCGGCTTTAGGAATAAAGACACCGTGGCATTTCTCCATGCCAACGGTATGTGATTCAGTTTGAAACAGGCCCTGAAAATAGTAGAGAGCCATTTTGCAGACACCTCCAGTGTCTTAATTAGCTGGGCAGGTATTATCCCATCCGGCCCTGCAGATTTGTATGGTTTAAAGCTTTGGATAGCCCATTTAACCTTTTCAAGGGTTTCCTTTCTCGTTGTGGTCCAGGAACCGTCTTGCTTTTGCAAGAAACCTATCGGGTTAGAGGATCCTGAGAGAACCTTCCTAAACCTGGCTATCTCGGAAGCACCCTCGATGCCGCCGCAGAAGTTTCTCCACGAGGATCTCTTTGCCGCCCTTAAAGCTTTTTTATAGGTCTGGAGAGCATTTTTGTACGCTTGCCATACCAGCTCGAGACTAAGTCTCTTGGCTTTGTTGAAATTTTTCCTACAAGATTTTCGTAATGAGTCCAACTCACGTGACCACCAATGGGGCTTACGTTTGCCCCATTGTTTTGGTTCAGGCCAAGCCTGATCTAGGGCATTTGAGCAGGGTAGCGTAGAGACGTTCACCATGTTCTCTAGATCCCCGATACAATAAGGTTCAATAATAGCTTCGCTGGTTAGCATATCCTCAAATAACCTTTTATAAGAGCACAAATCCGTATATTTTAGGTTTTTACGCATTTTTGGGCTGGTAATATAAAAGTTCAATACGATTTCAATATAACGATGATCAGAGAAGGAGTGTTCATCTAGAACCCGCCAACTCTCGATCAATTCAGATAGACTAACACTACATTGAGTTATATTTAAATCTTCTTTACGATACCAAGTTCCGCACCATAGAGGGAGGAGGGTACTCGGTTTCATACGGTATGTAAGCCGATGCCAGCACGATTGATATACCCCCTTTCTCCGCGAGAATTTCCGTGACGTCGCCATCACTGTAATTAGGTAAAAGAAAGATATTTAAATCTGCTTTAGCCAGAATACAAGCTCTAATTTTAACAGCGTGGGAGAGTTCCGGTTCGGGCTCCGGTTCTGGTGCCTCAATGCCCACATCCATTGCTTCACCAGCTCCGGACGCGTCCTCGACTCGGACGACCCTCCAATCACTTGTCCGGAGGGCCCGGTTCATCACCTGAAGCGTCTTCAGGATACTTTCCGGTGCCGACGGTGTCACCGGAACCCATGCCCTCGCCCCGGGTCTGATTAGAACGTCACGCAACGATCTGCCGTTTCCAGCACAATCCCCGCCAAAACACCCATAGTCACGGGCCGGTGTGTAACACTCACCTCCTTCCCGGAAGAGCTCCTATTGGAGCGAAGCGGCGCATTAGGCCCTTGCGCCCGCGCATTCTTGCCCCGAGATGGGAAAAGGAAATCTTTGTGCTAGGCACTCGCGCCTGCAAAGTCTTACCCCAAGATGGGGAAGATTGAGTTTTTGTGTTTGTATTTTTAAAGTTTCGATTCATCTTGGTCGTACGACCACCTGCCCGACGAGGCAAGCGCAGCGGTCTAAAAGTATAAAAGGGGAAAATGGGTGGTACATAACGACAGCGCCCTTTGCCGCGGTAAGGCCAAACTTACTCACTGAGGTGGCCCGGTTTAAGGGAGGCGCCGTTAAAATACAGCCGGAATTCAGATCCTCTGGCTGCAACCGACCAATGGGCACGGTGACGCTTGACACCCTGGATTAGGGGGAGGATTAGTTAGAGGGGAAGGAGAGCTGGGAGATACTAGGAGGGATACAAGGTATGCGGAAAAGAGAGATGTTGGTACGGTAATCTCCACTTAAGATGCCGTGCAAGATCGAGTCCTACATTGATTCCTATGTCGAGCCTCTCTCTTAGTTCGTGGTGGCATGGAAATCACCGAAAGGAACAACCATGCCAGCACTTAAGCCTTATCCCCACGCCAAGGAGACCAACTTAATAATTACACAATTATTTACATTTTAAGTTTAAAATTTACATTTTGAGTTTAAAATTTGCATTTCGAGTTTAAAAATTTGTGTTTTGAGTTTAAAATTTGCACAGATAATTTACTTTTCTTTTTCTGTATCTCTGAGTAGAGAGAGAGAAAAAAAAACAGTGATTACTTTTTAACTCTGCATTATTATCTGCGTTAGGGAGATATCTTTTCCCCAGAATTTTTATGAGGGATTAAGAATCCCAAATTTTTATTTTACTTCAGATTTCGCATTTTGCGCCTGATTTTTTTTTGCTGTTACGCCCATTTTTATAGAAAAAATTTAGAATAAGTAACAATGTCGTGGAACCACTGGATTAAAGATTTTTAACTTGAATTTTATGAATGTTTTTCCCATGTTCCGTTCTGAGCGTGATCCTATTGTCTTTTTGTACATTTTCCTTTTTATACTGGGGGGAGTGCAATCTTTCAACCTGACCATTAACCTCGCTAGACTAAATGGGTGCCTGATAAACACTTATTCCCAAACTCTTTACATAGTTACTGACCAAGGGGCTCAGGAACTCCTTCTCGATAATGGAGTAACTTAGCAAATTTACCTCGCAGATGAATTGCAAATTTGCTTTTTATATGGAAAAATTTTGCGAATTTCGAAAATTTATCTAGACAAATGAGAAATTTTTTCCCCTTGAATTTCGAATATATCGACATATATGTAAAAATTCGCAGTGGTTCTTTGGTATTGGAGTGTTATTTAGCTTACGCGACAAACTTCGCAGGCCTTCGTATGCAACCTTATACTGTTCGCTATTTGCGGAAAATAGAATCATTCCAAAATTTGCATTTTATTCTCGACAGGATATCTGTGAGCTCTTTTGTGTTGTCATTTGCTACATTTTCTACTACTCTCTGGGTTATTCTGATTGTGAAACTACGGAAGTTTTCTAGATAGACCTTCTGGAGCAACTGCACATTTTGTTTTGGTATCTTAATGCCGTTAATCACGGCCGGGTTGAAACTCTCTTTTAATTTTTGCGTCAAAGTCTCGCGATAAATTCTTTCGATTGTTACATAATGACGGGTATATCCACGATGAGGTTTTCCATCGTAAGGAGCTCCTTCCCTTTGCGCACGATTATTTGGTTCTTAAATACATTCAAAGATGTTTCAACATGAACGATTAGATCTGAGGAGTCGTGCAAGGCACTGTGCACTGTTTGACCTTCGCTTGCCGATTCGGTATCGGATTCACGAGGAGCTGTCAATGTTCCACAACTATTCGTAGACTCTTCGGTCGCTGTGTCTGTGCTTGAATCGTTGCCATTACTAATTGTCCTTAAATGTCCTCCATTCTTGAGAGGGCATCAGCCACAAAGTTCGATTTACCAGGAGTGTAAATCAACTCGTAGTTGTACTCCTCAATGCGGGCTTTCCATCGTTTCAACTTGGCATTATAATTCCTATTCCCCATTGCGAACGTGAGAGGCGGGTGATCAGTGTAGATCTTTATTTTCTTCGCACCGTATAAATAGGAACGCAAGTTGTCAAGAGCTCAAACAATTGCCAGCATTTCCTTCTCGTTTGTGGCGTAACTTTTTTTTGGACGACCTGAAGATAAAATAATTGGCTTGTCCTTGCCGAACTCCCAAAATCTGGGAACATCAATATTTCTGAGGAAACAAGAAGGTCCTTTAAATCAATAAATGCCTTCATGGACGCGTCATCGAGTGTGATTGCGACCTTACTGAATTGGTTGGCCTTTACCTGCGATTTCTCCCCCCCCCCGTTCTTTTAACGTTACCGGTGGTTTCAGATTTTTTATGGCGCACACCTTATTTAAGTCTGGCTTAATGCCATCAGGGGTAATCACGTATCCTAGGAAATCAACCATGGGTTTCATAAATTGGGTTTTCTCTAGGTTAACTTTTGGTTTCGCTTCAGATAGTCTTTCAAAGATTGTCTCAACGTTTTTGAAATGCTCCAATTCATTTTTCCCAAACACGATTATGTCGTAGATATAAACATAGCACATTATTCCTATGAAATCTTTCAGCACATCGTCAATCATGCGGTGAAATATGGCTGGAGCATTTTTCAGGCCAAAAGGAAGCCTCAGGAATTCGATCTTGCCGTTCATAGTCGAAAACGCCGTCTTTGGGATATCATTTTCTCTCATGCGATTTTTATGAAAATATTTTGCCTCACCTAAACTGGCCAAAGTGAAATTGATATCCAAGATGGGATACGCGTCGGGAATGGTAACGGCGTTCAATCGCTTGAAATCAATAACCATCCTATATTGTTTTTCTCCAGATGGTTTTGGCTTTTTTGCCACGACCCAGATCGGTGAATTGTACGGACTCTTTGAAGGACGTATAACACCCTCGCTTATCAGCTCATTGACCTGTCTATCTATCATGCAAGCAGGATACGGATGTATCTTGGTGTAGATTGGATCCTCCCTAGTGATTCTTATTTCGGCCCTTACGTTTGTTCTGGCAATTTCCTTATTGTTTAGGGGCTCAAAAAGTGTCTTGTGGCGGCGAATAATTTCGAGTTAATAGTGAGAATATTTTCCTTCCTATCGATTACCACTTCCAACTCCTTTAGGGTATCGTCAGCGATAATACTATCGAAGGATTCAAGGCCAGAAAGGGCATAGGAAGTGATTATTGGATCGTTCCCAAAACGGTGGAAGAACCTGCCACTGACTTGTTCGTCAATTTCAATCTTACCATAGGCGGACTGCACAAAAAAAAAGTTTGTCTAGAATTTTGCAGCCTTGCGACAGTGATTTGTTAATAAAATTTTTATTAGAAGCGGTATCGACTAGGAATTCAAGAACTTTGCCCTCTCTTCTAATGTATTCTATGTATGGTACGCTGGATAGGCCTCCGTCCTAAAATTTATTTGGTCCTCCAAGTTAGCTTCTGCCAGTGATTCATACTCCGTCGTTGCATTGTAAATCACTATTTTACAATTATTACAATTATATTCTCACAATTACTTTTTGTTACAATTATATTTCAGATATCCTGGGCAGCCCCTTAGGACCCAGAAATAAAACATTTCACAATTTTATATGGTCACTGATTTTTTTGCTTCTGGTTTGAGCACCAATTTAACTTATTGCACTATTCCACCACTCACTGAACTAATTCTCACTCTTAATTTTGTGGAGCACTTTTCTTAATTTGTATTAAAATTAGGATTCCTTTCTTGGAATCTTTCACATTGACCCACTTCAAAAAAATGAAAAGGGTCCCTGCTCGGGCGCCAGTTAATGAACTCCTTTTGACTTCATTCAAAAACTTAAAGTTGGGGGCCAGTCAACTTGGCCCATTTTTATACTTACACCGATTTTCCAAAATGGATTCCCAAAAACTCGGTTGATTCAGTTATACTTAATTTATTGTACTGTACAATAGCGTGTCTACCAGAAGACTGACTGTTCTAATATCAAGCCTTCTTATATGTAAGCTAAACCTATGATTATCTTGCTCTAACTTATCGCTACCTTGCACTTGGCCGCTAGACTTATGACTTGTGCAACTATGTTCTCACGCTGCACCTGTATGCGACCGGATGCGCGTGCAGTAAGCCAGACGCAAAGTCAGCACTTTCGGCAGGTAAGTTGGCTGCCGGCTGTGTTAACATAGATTTTGTGTTACCCAACAACAACTAAAAAACCGTACATTCACTTAATATCGACAGACTGTCGTACTTGAATTGTGTTGGTACGACATAAGGAAAAGTGTTAAAAACCAGCAGCAGCTTACATGCCGACTGTGGCCTATTGGCTACGCACTTGCCCAGAAAGTCGTCGGTAGTGGGTTCTAGCGCCGGCGGAGTCATGAAAACAGTCTTATGAGGAGATGTGGTGATCGCCTAAATAGCTATAATTTCTACCACTCATGACTGTTGTTGTCTATTTTCCAATATACTTTTCCTTACACTGGCCTTGAGCTCAAAAATTAATATTATCGTTTAATCCAATATATATCGATTGCACCACTGTAACCGTATTCGGGGTAACTTTTAACAAAATAAAAATATAAATTATAAAAGAAAATTGTACCTGATTCTAAAAAGCTAAATACATACATACATTGTTTAAACATTTTCACTGTGTGACATGGAGTTTTGTACTGTCGATTTGCTTCTAAATAACTGTCTATGCAAGTGAGCGCAGTTGTCAGTGTCCGTTTTGTAGTTCAATCTTTTGGCCTCGAGCCGGCATAAACACTCCTTACAAGTGAAAAGGCGCCTAGGTACATACCAAATCATAGTCAGCTGTGACAGACAAGCTACATTAAAGGCTTTGGAGACTACTTGCAACTCTTTTTTGTTTTTTTTAACTCTCTACCATGTAGGTGTAATGTTGCAAGGGATTGAACAAGGTAGGGAACTCACTGACGAATTGACTAATTGCGGGTCATTGGCAGACTCCATTGGACCGCAGCCAATTATAGGAATGGGAATCGTTGGTGCACTACCGACACCTGCAAAACAACCAAGTGCTTCCTGAAAAGACCGTTCCAGATGGTGGTAAAATTCTTTCTTAAGCAGAGAAGGAAGAGTTATGAACCCTGGTTCAGCTTCCCAGACTCATAAAAGAGTGTAGTCCGTTCCCCATTTTTTTCAATACCCCTTTCCTCAAGTCCTTGGGATATCCCTGTATGCAGATACCCAGATAAGTTTGATAAAAAATACTCCGAGAGTTTCGAAAGAGAAGTCCGGTAAGCTTTAACTACTTAGTTTCGATCGCATTGTCATTGAGTTCATAGCTCTGATTTCTGCTTGGCCATCAGAGTAAATATCCACTTCCCTTACAGCGGTCGCACTGGTAGGCAACCATTTGGCCGCTTCCTTTTGTCGGGCGCCTCCACGTAGAATACAGTGATTTTTGCTTATACTGAGTTCTCGGTAGTATACTTCACCTCCAACCTTGCCATGATGTTCCCATCCTTCCGGGAACATGTTCAGCAGCCCAATCTTCCTTAAAACGAATGACGATAACAAAGTAAACCGTGGGAGCCGTCGTCCGGAAAGAAGTCGAAACCTTGTAAAATTCTTAAATGGCCATAATCCGAGTTAAGTGTGTGCCCAATATTCCGTAAGCTGACAGGATTTTTCCCGCAGTATCTACTGGGGTTATATTCAACATGGCATTCTGCCCTAGCGTAAGTATTGTCCGAAGGGCCTGACTGATTCAATTCAGAGGCGATCTTAGCTCCCTCTTGCCGACTACCACAATTTTACAAGGGAACCTCAACATACTAGTTACCTATACAAGACTATTAGTTTTCCTACCTGCTCATATAACCATTCAATAACTAGAGACCCCAGCGCTTGCCGTATTATACTTAACCCAATCAAAAAGTATGAGCTGACCACCACCCAGCGAAAGCAGGGGACGCTAAGAATCTTGTACTTCCTGGTAAAAAGAAGGCCTCGGGTGTTCGCTGGTTTACAGTCAGTCCGTAGATCGGATACCAATTGTTTTCAATACCTAGATATCCTTGCATGAGCTCAGACAAGGTACCCATGAGCCTCCCTCTGATAATAAGCGCCAGGTCCTCCGCATATGCAGAAACCTGGCAGCCCTCCCTCTCCAGTCTTAGTAAAAGGTTATTGACTATAACAACTCAGAGCAACGATGAGAGAAGTCCCCCTTTGGGGGTGCCCCTGCTCTCTTTTCCTTGATTTATAGCGCTGTTGCACTGCGCAATGACAAAGAAGGCAGCCAGCAGGAAATCTTAACATGAAAGAGAGGCCTCTATAGACATCAAAAGGGTATGTAGGGCAGATTCTACCAATTTTCCCTTACAACAGGCTTGTTGTGAAGGCAATAATTTCTCGTGCGGAACGCCATTTCTTATGTTTAGGTCAATCTATTTCTTGAACGATTTAAAGACAAACAACGAAAGACCGATTGGTCTGAAGTCCTTAGGAATATTTTGGAAGCCTTCGGTATAAATATTACCTTAATCCGCTTCCAGCCCTCAGGAATATACCCATTTCGTAAGCAGTCTGCCAGCCAACGACATGCCACCTTCCCACCCTTTGCAGCTGCGCAAGTATTATACCGTCAGGCGCCGGTGATTTGATGGTCTGAAACGAGTTAACCACCCCCACCAGGCGCCGCTCCTCCAACAGACTGGACCTAGGCTGAATGGTTCTCGAAACCCGGACCCCATCAACGCTGAATTTCTTGGAAGCGGAGCATCTAGAAACTCTTCGCTGCTCATGCTCCAGTTCCCTGCCACGTCCCTCATGTACCCTATTGGAAGGCGATTCCCGGAGAAAATTCGCCTGAGTGTAGAGGTCTCATGGCATCCCTCCACGAGTCCCGCTTGGCATTCCTTATCTCAGCTTTGTAAACGGTGTGACCTGCTCTATACAGATTCTAGCCCGAGGGTAGTCCACTCCTCCTGGCCCTGTTAAAGAGATGTCTACTAACGCCCTAAGCTCAGAGAGTTCCCCAGTTTACCAGTAAGGTTTTTTCCTTTGGTGATTTCACTCACTAAGGTTGCTATTGCACCCTTCGGTTATCTTGTGTCCCCAGTGAGAGCCTCCTGAAAAAATGCAGTTTTCTGCTGTAAAGGTCCCAATCCACACTCCTTAGATTGCTAAAAGCACGTTCGCTTAGAACTCTTCAGCCCGACATCTGGATACCGCCTTTTGCGGCGAGGGTGCTTCCACCTCATGAGCCAGAGTTTTTCAGCTCCAAACTCTATGCTTATTGTGACAACGTCACCACCACTAAATCTCGGTTTACCTGAGCACGCCTGCACCATCACTCAAGGTAAAGGAGAAGATTGGTGGTTTCCACCTTAGAGTTAGAGTCATCCCCAAAAATCCTTCCCTGCCCCCCGGCGATGACATCGCTGTCAGAGACTAGAAGCCTCTCCTCCGCCCTTTCAAACGGCGATCCAACACTGAAGACTGATCCCTCTCTTGAAAGATTCGTCGGATTCGACGACCCTCGGCCACCAGGGTTTAAGGTCTTACCCCCGACTTGCGACGGTTCCTCCACTCCTCCACTGGCCATGCTTGAGTACTGAGAAACCTCTTTACAAGCAGAGTTAGTAATGAGAGTCACTTCCGGCTCTCCCGTACCCCTCGAAGCTTCATTGGAATTCGACCCTTTTGGTCCAACTTTGTTCAAACTTAAATTTTTGTTCGAATTCATCTTGTTCGGAGCACCTTCTGAACGTGGGAAGCTCAGTAGTCAAAGTAATATGGTGGGGAAATTTAACATCCACCACCACATTGCTTCTTGGCGCGGAAGGGCAATTGTTACTCCTTGAGATGGTCCGGAGTCTGGAAAGCGCCGTTAAATAGAGCCAGTGTATTAAACTCTCTGGCTGCAAACCTCCAGTGGAGTCGGTAGCGCGTAACAACTTGGTTTAGGGGGTTAGCCGAACTTAGACATCGCCCAAAAAGCAGCACAAACCAGAGGAGTGAAGGTCTGATTAGTGGTTCGACTGCGTGGTTCAACTGCGCCCCCGCATCACGACATTGTGCGTACCATTGCGGAGGAACTTTTATACCTACTGTTTGCTGATTCGTCAAAATGAGGACCATCATATAACGTTTCATCAATTTGTTGATATGTACACATTGACTATTTTTATCAGCTAACATAACGTTCAGATCACGTAGTATCCAAAAAAAAATTTTCACAATATTAATATCATGTAGGGTTTTTATAATTAGCCTTCTGTATAGTAGCTATTATAGTTTTTCCAATTTTTAATGTTAAACCATCTAAGCGTTGTGCAAACACAGTCGAACACAGTTTCTCGAATGCCATATTTTTCTCAGCATGCAACTTTGAATTCATTTCTTATTGGTTATAGCCTCTTTCTAGGTGAGGGCGTTGTTGTCGTATTCTTAGCTCTGTCATTATTTATTTCAGTTTCAGCTCTCAAAAAAGAAGGACACTCATGAAATATATGTTCGCTAGTTTCCGGCACATTCCCACATGAAGCACAAACCACTGTATTCATGACCGTCCCTACATAGGTACTCTCTGAAATATCCATGACCACTCAGCAGATGGGTCATAGAGAAATCTACTTCGTCATGCGATCTGTCAATCCGGGATTCGATCTTGGGTATTGTGAGGGCTCTGCCTTTGAAACCACCATATGAAACTGTCCAGAAAGCGCTACATGTACGTAGGACACCAAGACGGAAAATAGATGTTATATAAAAAAAAATCGTGTTTATATTTTTACAGTAAGTCTGATGGTTGAGTGCGTGCCCCTAAAGAGGGCCTGCATACATGATAAACAATTGCATTACCTTCGTCAAAAGTGTTCTTCATGCGGCAACATAAGCCAAATTATAAACATATAACTGATATGTTTTTCCGTTCTGAATGGAAAATTCCAAGTTAAAAGAAATTTATATCTCCTTTATTCACGCACTGACATTCCATCAAGGTCAACTTGAAGCATGATGCAATGCCAATGTTCGGGGCAATTATTCAACAAGTAAATATTCTCCTTGGTACAAACAGGATAGAACAAACAAAGTGTCTGAAACAAAAGTACGAAATCATTTACCATTCAAATAACCCATGGAGAAATAAATACTGCGACGAGTCTTATAAGGAAAATACATCTCCTAACTGATTAAGAGTCTTCAAAAGAAAATAGCAACAAAATACGAAAAATATTGCACAAGAATACATATCCTCATGCACTAATTGAAAGGTTAATACAGACAACATTGAACAAACCCGACCGTCGTAATCATAATGACAAATCACAAACAGAAAACGCAAATAAAAATGCATTTGTTTCACGTATATACCAGGACTAACAAACAACCAAACACTTCGAAGGTTCATGAAAAATGAAAACACTAAATAGAATATTCACAAAAACGAAAGAAAAGAGGGAGAGAACAGCTTCATATATGTTCATAGACATTTTTTACGCCCAAAAAAATTAAATAGGTCACATGTGTTGGTTATTATTAAAATTTTATAATATTAAAACATATACATAGAAGACAAAGCATTTATTGAAGAAAAGGTTTCGAATTGCTTCAAATCTTCACAGGTGTGAAACAAATTACGTTAGATATCGAACCAATTTTAAAACACCATTATTTAACTCACTAATGCAAAGGCTAAACATTGAAATTTACGTTTGTGATCCGCGACATAGCATAACTAATCGACAAATTGAAAGAGTCCATTCCACGATAATTGAAATAGCGCGATGCTGAAAGGAATAATATAATTTAGTAAGCGACTTAGAAACAATTTTGAGACCCGCACAGCAATATAACATGACAATACATTCCGTCACAAAATAAAGACCAACAGATTTTTTCCATAATAAAAAAAACATTAAAACTGAATGATACTATAGAGCATCCACAATAAAAAATGCTTGTAGTTCACTATACAAATAGAGCCGACAAACAATTTATTCCCGAACAAATTATTTACGAAAAAATCATAGAGGAGAGAAATAAATTGAGACCTAGATATAAAAGGTAGGAAGTTGATGAAAATTTAGGTAATAAGATAATAATTAATAATAGAGACCGAATTATACATAAAGATAATTTGAAATCTTAACTAAACTCTTTGATGAACTCAAAAATATCATATACTACCAGCACGGGGCAATGACAATCACAGACTTAATGGATATTTAAGAATTTAAAATTTTACAAAAAATAATAAAGTTGTACTTTATGTTAGCTATCCAAAAATAGCATCAACTTGTAGATATTATGATATATAAATATAAAATGAAAATTTACAATTGCAAGAAATGACCACGTTATTTTTGTTAAAATTCTTAATAATCGGGACGATTCATCTTACGGAGTGGGGAGTTAACAGCAGCAATCAAGCCAAATTATAAACGAAATTGCACCTTAGAGATCGACTGCATTTATCAATATAACTGATATGTTTTTTCCCTTCTGAATGGAAAATTCCATTTTATAAGAAATTTATATCTTCTTTGCTCATGCATTGTCATTCCATCAAGTCAAGTTGCAGCACGCCAAGGCGTCATGATGAAATTCATTTAATGTAAACAAATTAGAAATTAATATACATATATGGCAAAATGGAAAATAAAGTGCCTAGTTCTTGGAAATTACAGCTCAACAGGATTCTATAATTTTAATGCGCAAAAGAGGATACGAATTTAAATTAATGTCAAGAAATTAAACTATTAAAAAATTTGTATTTGTTTATTTATTTATTTTTTATATTTGGATATTTTGGTTTACTTATTATGTGGCTTTATGAACGATTTACCAAGATGCCATGCGTGGTGAGCTAACTCCTGACGTTACTTTTATGCACTGTCCTGCCTGATTGAGTCTTTACTGTTGTCCCGCTTTTTTCTGTAACTATTTCCTCTTTACATCTCGACGATAGTCCAGAGCTTAATCTTTTATTAATGAATTGCTGAGTTGTATTCTTTATATTTCATAACTTCAGAAAACGTCGAATGGAATCGTTCCACTTGTCACTTGGTGTAACAAATACTTCGATATTCATTTGGTCTTTTAGCAATGATGTAATAGAGACGGAGGTTTAAGATTCTTCATTATCGATTACTATTAGCTTGGGAATTCCAAATGCAATCATAAGTTCGCGAATTGGATCCTCTATATGCTCTACTGCTCTGGATAAGATTACTTTTACCTTGCATATTTGGAATATTTATCAACGGAAGTGAGGGTAAATATTCGCTCTGTAGAATAAATATCTATGTGGACAATTTCTCCAGGATTTTGGGAAAGCGGGGATGTCCGTCGTATTTTTGCTGGAGGCGAGTTGAGTAAACAATTTTTCTCTATTTTGGAGTACATGCTAGGGAAATAGTATTTTTTTAGAATTTGGGTTTTGTTTTCGCGGCTATTTCTATGAGCTCGTGATGATTTCTTAATAATCTTACTTTTAATACAGGTTGTGTAAAGCGGAGTTGTACGTTTCTGAAATGAACTTGAGTTCTGCCTACAATATTTTATGTTGTGTAAAGCCAATTAAAAAGATCTGGATCTAAACGTTGTTTAAAAATGTCAATGAAGTCCTGTGTGGAATAGTCAGTTTCAGTTATAGTATGTCCGTGATAAATGGTGTAAGAAAGTTGAAAGGAGTAGTTGTTTTCATTACCAATTAGTAGAAATAATTGGTTTTTGAATGCGTTAATTCGAGCTTCTATTGCTAGTATGAGGATATCTGCTGAGCTTTCATCGATGTGGTCGGTAGTCGTAATGGTATTTACA
Source organism: Anomoia purmunda (assembly GCA_951828415.1). NCBI lineage: Eukaryota > Metazoa > Arthropoda > Insecta > Diptera > Tephritidae > Anomoia > Anomoia purmunda. Next base: position 82,009,256 of record OX639993.1, on the reverse strand, counting down.
TCTCATTTGGGTGGTCTATAAAGGGCGTCTACAACAATATATTTTTTACCCGGTTCATACTTGAGTTCATAGTTGTGCTCTTCCAGAACACATTTCTAACTTTTCGTTATCGGTTTTATTACTTAACGCAGATGGGATTGCACTTTCTTTCGAGCATTTTAAAGTGTTTGAAAAGTTCTCTAGATGGCTACGTTCGGCCTATTTAGCACTATTACATCCTCTATGTAGGCGAAAAAAGTTTTTCCTAAATGGTTCATTATACAAGGTGGCGCAAAAGTAACCTTCCGATGTTTTTTGGCTGTAATTTAAAAAAAAAAATGAAAAACTTTGATTCTTCTTGTGGATTATTTTTATTTGGTCTTTTAATTTTTTTTTAACTTAAATTCGAGAATATGATGTCATGTAAATGGCCGCCGCCACAGTTGATTGTCATTTGAGCCCTTTTTATGGCATTTTCCATCACTTTGGCCAAAACTTCCGGCGATAGGTCCTCACATTCTTGACGGATATTCTCTTTAAGAGCTGCAAGAGTCTGAGGCTTGTTGTTGTTGTTGTATGTCATCTAAGGCACGCTGGAAAATGGCTAATACTTACTTTCAGCAAAATGGTAGTCTTGTGAATTCGTAGTTCCCATTGTGAACAGAGTAAGCTACGTTTTCATATCCGACTCCTTGAAATGAATTTGATTTAATCGAGAACAAATGGGATGCTAGCTAGATGCAAAATTATTTCGTTGATTTGTATTTTATGTATGGTAACGGAGATCATGAGAGTGCAATGGGGTGTGGTAACTCTTCTGGGTCTGCAGTTACAGATGAGTGGCTACACTCAATCCCTACTCTTGCGTCCTCGTCGCGCACTCTGGGCAACGTGAGCAACCCTTGTGTGAGATATGGTAACCAACCCGTGTGGAGCCTTGGGTCACGGCAGAAAGAGAGGGAGCTTCAGTGGGGCCACTCCGACATATTCGGTTTAAGGGCTCACTGAAGTCAGCAGCGTCTGTTCACCAGGAGGTGCGGCGGCAAGCGCGCGTCTGACTTGGAGCAAGCGGCTCGCTATATAAATGTGTCTTCAAAAACAAAACAACCCTCCAGTATTTGGTTGTGCGCTGGGCTTGGGACCCGCCACGTAAAAAACTATACCCAATGATAAATTTCAATGTGCCTCGGATGAGATCTCCCTTTTTTGATGACGACCACAAGCAATGTTTTAAGGACTACGATTTAAGGGCATGTACCTGGAATGTCCGAACCCTTAATGGGGAAGGTGCCGCTGCCCGGCTGGCTGATGTCCTGTTAAGAGTAAGGGCTGACATCACCGCCATCCAAGAAATGAAATGGACGGGGCAAGGCAAGAAACCCGTTGGGCCTTGCGACATCTACTACAGCTGCCATGTAAAGGAGCGCAAGTTCGGTGTTGGATTTGTGGTGAGAGAGACTTCGTCGCCAAGTACTGTCGTTCACTCCAGTGGACGAGCGTCTCGCCACGATTCGCATCAAAGCGAGATTTTTCAACATCTCGCTGATTTGTGCCCACGCACCGACAGAAGAGAAGGACGATGTGATCAAGGATCACTTCTACGAGCGCTTAGAACGCACTTACGAGCGCTGCCCCCGTCACGATATCAAAATCGTGCTTGGTGACTTCAATGCCAGGGTGGGAAAGGAAGGGATCTTTGGTCACACTGTCGGAAAATTCAGTCTCCACGACGAAACCTCCGCCAACGGACTGAGACTGATCGACTTTGCCGGGGCCCGAAACATGGTGGTCTGTAGCACCAGGTTTCAGCATAAAAAAATACACTTGGCTACGTGGCTGTCTCCAGATCGAAAAACGCGAAACCAAATCGATCATATTGCGATAGACGGAAGGCATGCTTCCAGTATATTAGACGTACGTACACTCCGAGGACTGAACATCGACTCGGATTATTATCTTGTCGCAGCCAAGATGCGCATACGCCTCTGTGCATCAAAAAACGTGCGTGTAAATACACAGCGAAAGCTTGACGTCGGAAAGCTGCAATCGCAACAAACAGCTGCAAACTTCACCACTCGACTCTCACACCTGCTCAATGAGAGCACTTCTCAAGAAACCGGAATTTGCGAGCACTGGGAGCACATTTCTCGATCACTGCGTACCGCCGCTGAAGAAGTCATTGGCTTTCAGCGAACCCGAAAAAATGACTGGTATGATGAGGAATGCCGCGCCGCTTCGGAAAATAAAGATGCTGCCTACAGGGCCACGCTGCGATCGGGCGCAACGCGAGCTGTATGGTAACGCTACCGGGAGTTGAGAAATGAAGAGAGACGTATCGTCCGTAGAAAGAAGAGAGAGGCCGAAATACGTGAGTGTGAAGAGCTTGAGATGCTAGCCGACATGAAAAGCGCCCGAAAATTTTAACAAAAGGTGCTTCGACTTACGGAAGGTTTTAAGACCGGGGCGAATTCCTGTAAGAACAAGAACGGCGATCTGGTGACTGATGTCCAAAGCGCACTTGGATTGTGGAGGGAACACTTCTCCACTCTGCTAGATGGTGACAGCGAAAGCGTCGCCGGAGAAGATGAAGATCCCGAACCCCAAATCGCTGATGACGGCATTAACATCCCGTCACCCGACCTCGATGAAGTTCGAATAGCAATCATGCGGCTACGGAACAACAAAGCCGCTGGAGCTGATGGGTTACCAGCTGAGCTATTCAAGCATGGTGGCGAGGAGCTGGTAAGGTGCATGCACCAGCTTATTTGCAGAATATGGTCGGACGAATGCATGCCTGCCGATTGGAATCTAAGTGTACTCTGCCCAATCCACAAGAAGGGTGATCCTGCAATATGCGCCAACTACCGCGGGATCAGCCTTCTTAACATTTCGTATAAGGTTCTATCGAGTGTATTGTGTGAAAGACTAAAGCCAACCGTCAACGAACTGATTGGACCTTATCAGTGTGGCTTTAGACCTGGTAAATCTACCATCGACCAGATATTCACGATACGCCAAATATTGGAAAAGACCCGTGAGAAGAGGATTGACACACACCATCTATTTGTCGACTTTAAATCAGCTTTCGACAGCACGAGAAGAAGTTGCCTATATGCCGCGATGTCTGACTTTGGTATCCCTGCAAAACTAATACGGCTATGTAAAATGACACTGAGCAACACCACCAGCTCAGTCAGAGTTGGGAAGGACCTCTCCGAGCCGTTTGATAGAAAACGAGGTTTCAGACAGGGTGACTCCCTATCGTGTGACTTCTTTAACATTATGCTAGAAAAGATAATTCGAGCTGCAGAATTAAACCGGTCAGGTACCATCTTTTATAAGAGTGTGCAACTGCTGGCGTATGCCGATGACATCGATATCATTGGCCTCAACAACCGCGCCGTTAGTTCTGCCTTTTCAAAGCTGGACAAGGAAGCGAAGCGAATGGGTCTGGAGGTAAACGAGGACAAAACGAAGTACCTCCTACAATTTTGACAAAGTAGAGGACTTTGTTTATCTTGGAACCAGCATCAACACCAACAATAATGTCAGCCTTGAAATCCAACGAAGAATCTCTCTTGCCAACAAGTGCTACTTTGGGCTGAGTAGGCAAATGAACAGTAAAGCCCGCTCTCGACGAACGAAAACCACGCTCTATAAGTCCCTCATCATGCCCGTGCTAATGTATGGCGCAGAAGCATGGACCCTATCAACATCGGATGAGATGGCGCTTGGAGTGTTCGAGAGAAAGATTCTCCGAAAGATTTTTGGTCCTCTACGTCTTTGCGATGGCGAATACCGCAGACGATGGAACGATGAGTTGTATGAGCTGTACCGCGACATAGACATAGTTCAGCGAATTAAGATTCAGCGGCTACGCTGGCTAGGTCATGTGGTACGTATGGAAGTAAATGCTCCAGCCCTGAAAGTATTCGACGCGGTACCCGCTGGTGGTAGCAGAGGAAGAGGAAGGCCTCCTCTACGTTGGAAAGACCAGGTGGAGAAGGACTTGACTACACTTGGGATATCTAACTGGCGCCAGGCAGCAAAGCAGAGGAGCGGCTGGCGTGCAATATTGAAATCGGCCAAAATCGCCTAGGCGGTTACAGCGCCAATTAAGAAGAAGAAGAACGGAGATCATGCCATTCTAAAAAATGTATGTCTGTAAAGTCCCATAGCGTTTGTTCGCACTCCTGCTTTCGTCCGTTGAGGGCGTCAATTCTTGGTGGTGTCTTCTCAGCCGTTTTGGTCCGCTTAGGATATAAAAATTACATACATTTTATGAACTGCCCCAGATTGCATGGAACGATCGGCGTCCATGGGCTCTGGTTTCGGCAATGGCCTTGAAGCGGCTGGGCGAACAGGTGGATAATTAACTTGAAACTGGGGGAATAGTTGAGAAGGTCGTGATTGACCTGACGGTGGAGCAAATGTAAGGTGCAATTGAATATGTTACTGCGTATACCAGTCAAATTGAGCAGGTTGAGGTTTTTGTTGGAACGGTGGCATACTCTGAAGGAATCGGGATATTGTAATGTGCTCGCTTATTTAAGGTATATTCCTTTGTCCATTAAATTTTACAGGGGCTGGTATTGCTGGTCTATTTGATCTGTTGGGGGTAGACAGGATTTCGCACAAATGAAGTGAATGTGGTAGGTCCTTTGGCTCCTTTAACGCTAAAAGCCTTGGCATGTCGCTGTTGAGCCCATTTATAAAAGAAGCCTTAGCTTTTTACCTGTACATGTTTGTGAGGATCCTAATAGCTTCTGGACTTTCTTCCATACAGGATATTTTTTTCACTATTAGAGATACATAGGTAAGAATAGACCTGCTGATAAAATTCACGAATTAGTAAGCGTCTTTTAACCAGACTACACAGCTGGTGTCCGAGAGTTTTTAAGTCTCTCTTATCGACGTAGTGCCATGTTAGACAAGAGCGCATCCCCGTCTAATTTAAAGGAGTACTGTGTGACTCCAATACTTTCTTGTATGCCCCTCAATTTTATTCCTTACAGCCATGAGTATACCGAAGTATTTCGGTGTTCTGTCCTAGTAAAAAGTGAAAAATAAAAAATAGTTTAAAAAACAAAAAAAAAACACGCTTTAGTGGTATATAGCACTAAATAGCAGAAAACAATGTTTGATATAAGTGTAAAATTATTAACAGAAAAAATTCTATATCATTTTTAAAAAGCGCATTTTACATTAAAAAAAGCTAAAAATCGATAGCTATAGTAGAACTAGCGGCGGGCTTGTTAAGGCCGACTTTGTCTGACCGCTTTAAATCTGCAGCTTGAAATATCTTTTCCAACATAAGGTTAAAATGATTTTTTACACAAATTCCAGAGTATTAACGTTTATTTGATTTACTCACATAAGCCCACTATATGTGGCATTTCGAGGTACGCGACTTTTTTCCTTAATTTTGTTATGTAAATGGAAATAATTAAGTTTGTTTCAAAAATAATTTTGGTATTGCATCTTCTGTGCTGGTTTTTGTATTCGTGGGGTAATAGTTTTGCTCCAAGCTACACGCATATCAAGGTGGATCCATAGAAGGTGATAGCGAAATTAGCAAGAGCAATCCTTTGTGTAATTTTGCGAGCAAAATGTCCCAATATGAATTCTCTCAGTATTGCTAACCTTTTTTGATGGTGTAAGACTGCCTTCACACACGTCAACTTTTACTGCGGAAAAAGAAAGAGAAAGAAGTGAAAAGGGGAAGAGTGCCGAGTTGCGCGTGCTTGGGCAATATGCGCTGTGCTATCTTTCTGCTTAATAGATCAGTACTCTTACCTCTCACAATCTACAATTGCATGCAAGAGATTGCTGTGTGTGAACTAGTGTTTTTTTATGTGTCACGACTTCTCGCGCGAATTACGTCACCCGGTCATTCCACTCAGAAAGACAATAGAATTGAAGTGGGCTGGGCTTCGTAACTTAACACCCAAAATATGTGGCATTGCACCATACAACAAAATGAGTGCAACGCCACAATTAGCAATAGGAAATATAATGCTGACATATCATTTACATTTAACTGTCATTGCACCATTCCATTTCACAAGCAATATGCTTACTAGCTTGCAATGAAATGAGTGCAACGACACTTATGCAAACAGTAGAACGCAATAATTAGCAATAGGAAATATAATGCTGACATATCATTTAGATTTAACTATGTCATTGCACCATTCCATTTCACAAGCAATATGCTTATTAGCTTGCAATGAAATGAGTGCAACGACACTTAGCAAACAGTTGAACGTAAGAATTAGTAATAAGAAATACGCCGATAACAACAAGAAATACCTTATTGACGAGCCGATAAAATGTAATAAATATAAGCTAAATTAGCTTTTAGGTGGCTTTTGTAATGTAACGCTTCATTGAATAAACACGTAACAAACGAAACATCTGTTTTTTTTAAGCCACGACTATTGGCTATCCTTATCTGGCGCAGTCGAAAAAGGAATCAACTCTAAAGAATTGATCGAATTAGATGAACCCTGAAGGATCATCAAAGTGAAAACGATAACAACTAAAGTAATCGGGCAAATCTCTAAGAACTATCCAAGTTTATACCGCCGCGAACTCAACCAAAGTTGATCGTGTAATCGGGCAAATCCCTAAGGACTGTCCAAGTTTATACCGCCGCGAACTCAACCAAAGTTGATCGTGTAACCGAGCAAATCCTCAAGGATTGTTCGCATAAAATAACGCATCGAAAAAAAAAACTCAACCGAAGTTGAGATAAGTCACGTAGTCGGGAAAATCCTCAAGAACTTGTCCAAACAAAATTTGTGAAAAGGAATCAATTAAAAAAAAATGCCGTTGTTAAAAACCCACCAACAAACACCATTAAACATGACGGAAAACCAAGGAGCTTACCAGCAACCCCTTACAATTCCAGTAACGGAGCTGATAAAGGCAGCATCAAGAATAAGAGAATTTAGAGGAGACAAGTTCTACGATCTATCCGCCTTCATCAGAGAAGTGGAACTTATTCCTCCGCTATTTCGCGAGAACGCTTCACTACAGGAATTCATATTTCAACGTTATATAAGGACCAAAATTCAGGGAGCAGCTTTGAATGCACTAAGGACCCTCGGATCAACACCAACGTGGGATGAAATCAAACAGGAATTGATAAGAAACTTTGGCATAAAGGAAACATACCACAACCTCTATCACCAATCTATCAACATAAGAAATTATAATGTAAGTGCCTATTTTTATTATCTTAGAAATATTTTAGATAAACTTAACACTAAGTATGAGCAAGACAATAGTAAACCACCAGAGTTCGCACCACAAATAAATGAATCGATTATTCTAAAAACGTTTTTGAATGGCATAGACCCAAACCTAGCTAGCATAATATATAGTCGAAATAAGACATCACTAAGGGAAGCGTATTATTTGCTTGAAGAGACAGAAATGATCAGGAGATATGATAGCAAAACAATAGGTCGAACAGATTTACACAAAATAGCCGACAACACGAATCAACACAGCAATCATTTCAACATGGATCTGTACAAAACACAAAAACTCATGGACAAGTAACCAATTCCGACTCTTCAGGACAACTAAGACTAACGAATGCCAATTCTGGGCTATTCAACCGTAATTCCCAACAGAGTGGGAGGTTCCAGAATAATACAAGTAGTAGAAATTCAGGAGTTGGAAGTTGACGAAATTAGAAAACAAAAAATTTGACGGAATACTCGAACAAAATATACTAAAACCAATGGATGCAATAATTAACCTTAAAGATGGATACATCGAGATCCACAACGTAAAGACGAAGTTCATCGATACATGTCCACATAAATACGAGGACATGCGCACACTTGAAACCACAAAAGTGGACAACACGATTATGCAAAAACTTATGCGTGAAGACATAAACGACGAAGCTAAACATTTACTAAAAAAAAATAGTAAACGGCAATGCTGATTTATTCTTTCAGGAAGGACAAAAATTTTCCCATACACATGACGTAAACCACAAAATAGTTACAACAACTGATAGGCCCGAATATTCCAAAATATACCGCTATCCTCAAATTCATGAGGAAGAAATAAACAGGCAAATGAAAGAAATGTTAGAACACGGTATTAGTAGGGAAAGCTGTTCACCTTATAACTCCCCACTGTGGATCGTCCCCAAAAACGTTGATAAATCCGGCAAGAAAAAATGGTGTCTCGTTATAGACTAAAGAGCCCTAAACGATATTACTGTCAGTGACAAATTTGGAAGAGCCCAATATTTCACAACATTAGATCTCGCTAAGGGTTTTCACCAGATTCTCATAAAAAAGGAAGACAGAGCGAAAACTGCCCCAGCCACTTTCCAGAGGCTAAGAATTCAGTCTTAAGAGAATACATTAATAAAATATGTGTCGTTTACCTAGACGACATCCTTATATTTAGTACCACAGCCCAAGAACACATGGATAACATCAAGAAAATCTTCGATAGGCTAAGATAACATAACTTACGAATTCAAATTGACAAATGTAATTTCTTCGCTACAAGCACGGAATATCTATGGCACATCTTGACAACAGGTGGGGTCAAGCCAAATCCCACTAAAGTGGAGGCAATTCAAAAACTTAAGCTGCCGCAAAGAGGCAAAGCAAATAAAATCATTTTTAGGTGCAACTGGATACTACCGTAAGTTTATAAAAAATTACGCTAAAATAGCTCAAGCTATGACAAAATATCTGAAAAAAGACACAAAAGTAAATGTGCACGACACACAATATATGAACGCCTATTACAAACTAAAACAATTATTAATTTCTCCACCGATACTGAAATATCCAGACTTTAAAAAGAAATTCGAAATCGTTACAGATGCTAGCGACTACGCTATAGGAGCTGCATTAATGCAAGCAGGTCATCTTATATGCTATGCAAGTAGAACTTTGAATGACCATGAGAAAAAATATTCAACTACGGAAAAGGAACTTCTTGCCATAGTATGGGCAGTCAACTATTTTGGACCCTATGTTTATGGTAGAAAGTTCGATTTATTACAGACCACCAACCACTCAAGTGGCTACAAACGAAATACAGAGGGAAGGACATTAACCCAAGATTACAAAGATGGATACTGAAATTGGGGGAATATGATGTTAACATCGGTTATATTAAAGGAAAAGAAAACTCCTTAGCTGACTTCTTAAGTATAATCAATAGTGAAACAGGTGATATTTACTTGACAAACGCAGACGCACAAAAAGAAGATAACATAGATAACACGAGCACTCGTGCAACCATACATTCCCAGAAGGAAGAACTCAATGATTACTTTCCAATTCTGGATACAGTGGTTAATCGTTTCTCTACCCAACTAATCCTAACTGAGTATAAAAATAGAGTGATAGAAATTTTCGATAATAGAAGAAAGATATTTATCAGCTTAGATGATATTAACAGCGGTTTTATGTCCGACATCTTCCGAAGATTCCTCAAAACAGGAAAGGTAGACATTTTTTCCGAACTTCCCGATAGTGAATACATATAATATCGTACAACAAAAATTAATAGAATTGTTTAATGGAAGATTTTCAAAATTTGCTGTAGCGGTTTTCTTAGAAGATAAGAATAGCATTACGTTTGTTGAAACCTTACGCATGTATTTCGCAATGAGAGGAACACCCAAACTATTTATAACTGATAATGAATTTAATTCTGTGCACGTAAAAAACTGTTTTAGGGAGGAAGGAGTTGAAGTTCATTTCACCAAACCGAACAGTCATTCAGGGAATTCAGGTATAGAAAGGCTCCACAATACGCTCGGAGAAAGATTTAGAATCATGGAATTAGAATCTCCAAATTTATCAGCAAGGGAGAAAATGTACAAAAGTATCCAGACCTACAACAATAATATTCATTCCACACTGAAAGAAAGACCTGACAGAATAAAAGAGTCTAAGGAGAAAAACATTAACAAGGTTAATATGAGTAGAGAGGGTTATAACGAAGAAAGATCCACAGGATACATAAAAAATTATAGAGCCCTAAGACACAAGCACGAACCTAAATATAGAAAGCTACTTCTCCAAAACACCCATGCAAGTAATATTAAAAGACCTAGAAAATTTACAGGTACGATCAACATCAATAACAATACTAATACTACTGATAACGGGAACGGCCTTACCGAAATCAAACTTCACAATATACAGGCGATCACGGACTTTGACATTATCCTCCACATAAGCAGACCACGAGAAATAGAAAAAATCATCGACGCACTTGAAAGTTTAGCAAGAGACTCGAAACTAACCGAAAAAGAACAAATTTTAACACAGGAATTTACCACATTACGAAGTAAGCTTAACACCTTACTACCTCACACACAGAAAAGAGGACTTATCAACATACTAGGTACGACAATGAAATGGTTGTACGGAACTATGAACGACGATGACAGACAGAATATTGAAGAGCATTTAGAGCTTATTGACACAAACAACCACAATGCTATAAATGCTTTAAACAAGAATATATGTATATACATATCAACGATAATTTTAACAAAACATTCCAAAATATTCAAAAAGCTATTGAATCAGACAGAAGGCAAATTTCCCAGGAACAGCCGCTTCCGCAGATAACATAATATTTTCAATAAAAATTCCATCAAACACAACTGTAGCAAAACATTTATAATGCCTTGTTCAAACAAAAATTCAGAAGATCTACAATGCAAAAGTGAACGTGTATTAGAAATAAGCAATATAAGATACACTTATTCAAAAAACGTATATCAAAAGAACTTAAAAGTCTCAAACTCATGTGCAATCAAGAAGAACTGTAAGAAAATTAAAAATAATAAGAAAGAAATTATGGAAATAGAAAGAGGCTTAATAATTGTAAAAAACACAAAAGGAACTAAAATAAACAGTACATGTAATGAAAGAATATTGAATTTGATAGGAACTAAGCTTGTTTCATTAAATGACTGTGAAATTCATATTAAAAATGAAACCTTTAAAAATTTTAATAAATCATTTACACAAAAATACGCAGTGCACTACCTTGCATCAAATATTAACCTGGCACAGCTCGAACCGACATTTGATGAATTAATTATTAACCAAATTAAAAACGCTCAGAAAATTGAAGAACTCACATTCCATAAAAAATCATATCAAATAAACATTTGGCTAACAATTTCATCCATTGTAAAACTTCTAATAATTTTATTCGTAGTTTTCATTCATTTTACAAACAAACATAAAGCCATTGAACTTAACATTAACGCAAAAACCCAGGAGAGTTTTCAATCAAAGGAAGGGGAAGTTACGTCACCCGGTCATTCCACTCAGAAAGACAATAGAATTGAAGTGGACTGGGCTTCGTAACCTAACACCCAAAATATGTGGCATTGCACCATACAACAAAATGAGTGCAACGCCACAATTAGCAATTGGAAATATAATGCTGACATATCATTTAGATTTAACTGTGTCGTTGCACCATTCCATTTCACAAGCAATATGCTTACTAGCTTGCAATGAAATGAGTGCAACGACACTTATGCAAACAGTAGAACGTAACAATTAGCAATAGGAAATAATATGCTGACATATCATTTAGATTTAAGTATGTCATTGCACCATTCCATTTCACAAGCAATATGCTTATTAGCCTGCAATGAAATGAGTGCAACGACACTTATGCAAACAGTAGAACGTAAGAATTAGCAATAAGAAATACGCCGATAACAACAAGAAATACCTTATTGACGAGACGATAAAATGCAATAAATATAAGCTGAATTAGCTTTTAAGTGGCTTTTGTAATGTATCGCTTCATTGAATAAACACGTAACAATCGAAACATCTGTTTTTTTTAAGCCACGACTATTGGCTATCCTTATCTCGCGTGAACGTAAGTGCTTTTAATTAAAAAATCATGTGAATTGCTTGACCGTCCGTGGCTGTTACTTTTATGTAAGTGAATTTGAGTTTTGTGTTAATCACGAGATTTCTATCTGTAGATATGTTGAAATGTACAAATTTAACTGCTCTTCTTGCAGCTATTTGTTTGTAAGTAGTTCAGGCATTATCAAAAATTTTAAAATTTCTTGCTTTATTATCAATTTTCAAAAACTTTTCAGAGAACTGTTCGGAATTTAACCCAAAAATACATGACATTTTGTGGTAGAAAAATTACAAACACAATGCGTACCGAATATGTCTGATTCAATACACCTCTTAGAAAAGAATACAGGTTTAAACTTCACAGGAACATGGAACATAGTTAAACAAGCGAAAGCGGAAGAAAGGTGATAAACGTAGTAGTTTTTAAATTTTAGTAGAAAGAATGCTGCATGAAAATACGTGATGAAATAATTAGGCATCAAGTGGCGCGTATGAAACTTTAGTGAAGCCGGAACCACTTTAGCGTTCGCTTTAGTCTATAGCCCTTTTCCATATTTCCATAAAAATTTATGTTTACATTTCTTATTCTTTACTAACAGATTTCACCATATCCCAGACTTTACTGTCATTTATCATACGTGAGATTGCATTTTCCGGGTTTGTATGACATAGCTTATTTTTTATCGTTCAAGCAAAAATGTCGGACACTACAAGAATGTAAATTCGGAAAGCCATTGTTTTATCAGAGCCACAGGTAGTGACTGAAATAGGCCCCGGCTGAGCAAGTTCGGTCATATAAAAATCCATTTGGCCATGCGATCTGCCTAGCCAGGCGTTACATATATGTGGGGCACTAATCCGAAAAATGGAGTTTAAACTTTTGCAGTAAGAATTATGCTTGAGTGGGTTCCCCCATATAGGGCCTTCTTCGATTTTGCCCAGGATCCCCTAGTTTGCACTAATCTAGCTATGGGTTACTGGCGTTTTGTGAATAACTGCTTCAATATGTATTTTGTATGATTTCATAGGATCTATTATTACACCTAAATACCTTACAGCTGAAAAACACTCAAGTACATTTTCTTTTTTCATCCTTCTTGTTATAAGAACACCTTCAGCAATATGGGTTGCTAGCTGAGGTCCTTTGATTTATCTTATTTTAATTGGGTATTTTAACCGTTTTCGTATGAATTTGAAATTTTCTGAATTTGAATTTTTCAGAGCGTCCTTGAAATTTTCTCATAGCTCTGTTGCAATCTACTTTGGGTGGATATATTGTGGCGTCTTGGACAAGACTGTCTAGAAAATATTCAGACTCCTGCTGACCAGAGACCCACGGTTGCTAGGTTGGTCGCTAATGCTCAACCTTCCACATATCCATATTGCGGCTTTCCCTTGTTCGTCATAGACATTGTTTGCGTACTCGTTTTAAGCTTGTCGCTGTAGGACATGCCTCTATGGCGTTAAATTAACTGTTTTTGTGTTCAGTTTATTTCAGTTATTTGCACCCATTCACCTTGTGGTATTTGCTTATCATTCGACAACGCATCTCTATAAGGTGTCACATTTTCCGAAAAGTTGCTTTTTTGCCACACGACTGCTCTGTTCGTATTTCACTTCGAAGGATTGGATTCCTTAGATGAGGAATCTCATCCACCGAACCTCGGTTTAGTTCGTGTATGGAACGCCTCGGTAGAGGTATCTCAACTACAACACCACTGAATTTACCTTCCAAGAGCGTCAACGGATCCTTCCTTTCTGCCCTAATATCAGTTGCCGTGCTCATTGGTTTCACTCCTGCATCCACGCAATCTCGGCTGAGGACAGGGAAAAGTTTTGGGCGCCCTTTTTGACATCATGTAGGGTTAGCTAAACTGGATCGTAAAGTGGTCTACAGGAAGTGCGCTCGCTATCAATTCTAGCAATATGGAGCTCGTCTTGTTTACCAGAAGGTATTGGATGCCAGATGTCCGACCTGATTCTGGACAGGAAGCTCTCCTAGGGGTCAACTATTGAGGAAAGAGTGAAAAAGGCATCGGTTGCTGTATACTGTTGTCGAGGTGTTATTGGGAAGATATGGGTCCTCTCTCCCAAGGTAAATCACTGGATATATGAAACTATTATTAGGTTATATGGTGTGGTTGTCTGGTGGCACTCACTGGAGAAGGTATCGAAAGTTAAGCAGCTAGAGCGGGTGTAACGAACCTCGATCATTGGAATCAATGGAGCACTTAGAACCACACTCACTCTCGCACTCGATATTATGCTTAATGTGTTACCTGTGGGCATTGCCAGCATAGTTGCTGAAGCCCGTGCGGCAGCTCGGCTAAGATGCAATGGATACAGCTTCAATTCGGCCTATGGGCATTTTAAAAATCTTGCCAGCATCGACTTTGTCCATACAGAAACGGATTGTTGTATGCCGGTTGTAGCCCGTGGTGGCTCTTTCTCCACACACATTCCACTAAGGAATGAATGGGAGGAGGGTAGCGTTTCGGGCTGGGGGCCAGTGAGCCTTTCAGCCGGAAATTTAGGCTTCCGGACTACTTTAGTGTTTTTCAGACGGAGATGGCCGCAATCAAGGAGGCAGCCGATTCTCTACTCACCAATGGGATGCTCTCCAGACGGGCAAACATTTATTCTGATAGTCAGGCCGCTATTAAGGCCTTAAGATCGCTAATGGTGAGGTCAAAACTTGTCGGGGAGTGCTTGACTTCCCTCTCAGTCGCTTCTGAATACCTTGACATTGGACTAATTTGTGTGTCGGGCTTTGCAGGAAACTGCATGGCTGAAGAGCTCGCTCGGCGGGGTTCTCTGGAAGTTTTCACTCCACGCAGAGAGAATGGGGGCTCCTTTGGCTGCCTATGAACTTCTCTTGGAAAGAACGGCTCTCTGTCGACTCAGCGAGCGCTGGGAGACTACTACGACATGCAGAATCGCAAAGACCCTCTGGTCGAAGGTGGACCGTGGGCGCTCAAAGGAACTGAGGTCGCTAACAAAGCGACAACTCTCGATCCTCAAAGGAGTTCTGACTGGTCATTATCCCATGGGTATTCATGCGGTTAGGCTGAATATAGTCTCTGACCCTTTCTGCCGCAGCTGTATGGAGGATAATGAGTTGGAATCATCTTTTTATTTTCTGTTGCCCTGCTTTTGCGAAACTGAGGTTCAAGTACCTAGGCTCCTATTTCTTAAGCTCCCCAGAAGAGCTCTCTGGGGTGGAAATTGGCAATTTGCGTGACTTTATTCCGATGTTCGTTACCGTTCTAAATAACAGGTGGTATCACAATGAACTTATTTACTATGTCTAAGTGAGTTCCCCCCGCGGGGACCACCACATTAACCTAACCTAGCCTAACCTACGCTCACCTCTCATATACATAATTGTAATTTACAACGAATCAAAATATATAATATTTTACTGCATCATGTCGAGAATTCTTTAAAATTTGTTATAAAGAATTTAGTAAGGGAGATAAAAACTTAAAAAAATCAAAATTTGAAAAGTGGGTATGGTACGTTAACTGATTAATCTCCACCGAATACTTGCGGATATAAGACGAATTAAATTTTCTCTTCCATTGTTCCAAATTTATATATGTATATCCTAAGTTGGGCCAAGGGACCACATGCACATACTGTTAAAATTTCATGAAGATCGATTGAGTATTTTTAACGTCTATAAAGGACGCACCTTCATTTTTATTTATAAGATTAACTTTATTTTACATCCGAGGTGGTGTCCAGGGTATTATAACTTTGTTCAGCTAACGGTTGTTGGTAACAGCATAAAGCAACCGAGATAGCTGTAGACATATGTATACCAAAATGGTCGAAAATAATAGCGAAATTGTAAATATTGAGCTTTCTCAACGTAACTTGTTATATGACCCAGTTAGGTTGGTATTCTGAATTACCGAAATCGTAGAATAACCGTGTTTTGTACAACCCAAAATCATGCGATAATAATAAGCTTGTATATAGCGTGAAACAAACTTAGCAAACTCAAAAATTTTGTACGCGCATTGAATTTTAAGTTAGCAAGCAAAGTTTTTAAAATTTTGAAACCGAAAAAAGCCACGCCAACCCTAATATAATGGAAATTTACAAAAATTAAAAAATCGATATTTTAGTAATTTTTAAAGACAATTTCCTCATATCTCATGTGCGTCGCCCACTCTTTGAAAATATCTGAGCAAACTTTATAAAGTTTTATACACACTATAGATTTCAACTTGATAATCATAATTTCGAAATTTATGAAAATTGGGCCAAAAATTTAAAAATTTCGATATTTCTGTAACTATAGAAGATAATTTGCTCAAATTCCTGGAATTTTTCTGAATAGATACATATGAGGGTTTAAAAAAGACGGCCATGGAAGGGCCGTTTTAAAGGAAATATGTATGTATACCACCGAAACCACTTCATCAAACTTTACCATATAGCCTGACTATTTATAATGTTTCCGCTGGTAGGTAATTATGTACATCTATATATATAAAAATAAGTTCTATTGTGTTAGTGACTGATGTTCTCTGGTAGGCCTGAATTGATTTTGTTTCTGCTAAGTTCATATGAAAGGTGACATCAATACCAAGGTTTTTATGTATAAACGGTCTCTGTATGTGGATTGGTTCATGAGTTATAGCCATTTTGGTGAACACTGCATTCATTTCGACTTATATGTTAACTTAACAGCTAACGACTTATATGTTAACTTAACAGCTAATATATACATGTGATGCTGTAACGGACTTTTTCTCCTTTCGACTTATATGTTAACTTAACAGCTAACGACTTATATGTTACCTTAACAGCTAATATATATATGTAATGCTGTAACGGATTTTTCTCCAAGGTAGCTAGCTTTTGAGTGCCTGCTATGACTGAAATTTCATGATTAGCTGATCTATTTCAATTCTTAATAATTGTTTTATTCAACTAACATATGTGCTTCAATTTTTGAATTTCGTGAATAAATAAAATTTCATTTACTTAATATTTAATTGGTGAAGCAAACATTTTTAATACAAAATGGTACGTACGCGCAGTAATTTGGGGCGTCAATCACGTCATAATAGAAATGCTGCGGCATCTAGAGCATCTCAAAGTGACGAACAGCGTGCAAATAATACTTTGGCTGCTCGAAATGCCATGGCACGTGGTAGGACTATGCGAAATCCAACTCAACGTCCGTATGTGCGACATACTTTGGAGCGTGCTGCATTCAATTATGATGCAAACTTTGATTACGTTACTCATGGCAAGGTTTCAATTGGACCAATGACTACTGTTTGCAGTTATTGCAAGGGATTTAAGGTTAAACATGAGATATCTGGATTGTGTTGTTCAAACGGACAAGTTAAATTACCAGAATTGAATTCACCACCGGAGCCCTTGCATAATTTGATAACTGGTGGCACACCAATTTCAAAGCATTTTCTGGAAAACATACAAGGGTATAACTCTGCATTTCAAATGACTTCATTTGGAGCGACGAATATTATTCGGGACAATTTTATGCCAACTTTCAAGGTATTTTTGTTTGTTTTGATGTTTACTTAGATGATCGCGAAACGTACTATTGTGAAAATTTCAATCTTCAACAGATTCAAGGCCAAGTTTACTATCGACTTGGTTCTTTGTTACCCTTTCCTGATCAAACCTATCAATTTTTGCAAATATACTTTGTGGGTAACTCAAATGTGGAAACCGATCGTCGTTGTGATATATCATCAAATTTGCGGAGGGATATTATCGAGCGTTTGCAGAATATGTTGCATGCTGAAAATGAATTAGTGCGACTTTTTCAAACTGCTCTCGATCAAATGCCATCAGATGAATATGCAATTGTGATTCGAGCTGACAAAACGCCTCCTGGGCAACATGTCAGACGTTTTAATGCGCCCACAATAGATGA
The DNA here is from genome assembly GCA_951828415.1 of Anomoia purmunda. NCBI lineage: Eukaryota > Metazoa > Arthropoda > Insecta > Diptera > Tephritidae > Anomoia > Anomoia purmunda. The sequence goes on along the minus strand of OX639993.1, from coordinate 81,991,448 downwards.
TGTCGCTATTGTAATCGTAGGCGATGAATTCAATTCCCGTGACATTGTGCTGCGCCGTAGAAATATGCAACTGCAAAGAGTATCTGAAAGTCATCGCTGCTATGATGGATTACAGTACCCATTGTTGTTTTGTCGAGGAGAAGACGGTTATCATGTTAGCATTAAAATGATCAACCCTTATAACGGTTAGTTCATTTAAATTTTATTTAATTTTTATCGTTTTTCTAATAATTTTTAATTCTAGGAGCGGAATCAAATAAAAAAGTTAGCGCAATGAATTATTATTCATATCGCCTTATGGTCCGTCAAAATGATATTAATCATATTTTGCATTGTCGGAGACTTTTCCATCAATTTGTTGTTGATATGTACGTTAAAATTGAAAGTGAACGACTAAATTTCATACGATTTAATCAGAAGAAATTACGTTCGGAGGAGTACATCCATTTGCGTGATGCTATAAATAATGATGGTAATGTTAATGATCTTGGGAAAATTACCATTTTGCCTTCAACGTACACAGGCAGCCCACGTCATATGCATGAGTATGCGCAGGATGCAATGACTTATGTGCGTCATTACGGTCGACCGGATTTATTTATAACATTTACGTGTAATCCGCAATGGAGTGACATTAAAGATAATTTATTTGCTGGCCAAAGTCCAACCGACCGCCATGATATCACTGCCCGTGTTTTTAAGCAAAAATTGAAAGCGCTTATGCATTTTATAGTGAAATCTAAAGTGTTTGGTGAAGTCAAATGCTGGATGTATCAAAACGTTGAAGTCGATAATCGTTGGATTGTGCCGTATTCACCTTTATTGTCGAAAGTATTCAAAGCGCATATTACTGTCGAATACCGCAATTCTGTCAAGTCCATTAAATACATTTGCAAATATGTAAATAAAGGTAGTGATATGGCCGTATATGGAGCTACTGATCCAAATAGAAACGACGAAATACATAAGTATCAAATGGGGCGTTACATTAGCAGTAATGAAGCGATTTGGCGTATTTTTTCATTTCAAATTCACGAGAGATATCCAGCTGTTGTTCACTTAGCTGTTCATCTTGAAAATGGCCAGCGTGTGTATTTCACTAACGAAAATGCTGCACAGAGAGCTCTATCACCACCTACTACAACTCTAACTGCATTTTTTAAATTGTGTGAAGTTGATGCTTTTGCCAGAACGTTATTGTACGCAGAAGTGTCAACTTATTTTACGTGGAGTGCATCAAAAAAGGAGTTCCAATGGCGCAAGCAAGGAAAACGTGTTGATGGACATCAAAATTTATATTCAAGTGATGCTTTGGGACGTATATATACTGTTCACCCAAATAATGCTGAGTGCTTTTATTTACGTTTGCTGTTAATAAACGTTCGTGGGCCAACATCATTTCGACAGTTAAGAACAATCAATGGAGTTTTGCATACGACATATCGACAAGCGTGTCAACAGCTCAATTTGTTGGAAAATGATATTCATTGGGAACAAACACTTGCAGATGCAGCAGTTGTCGCGCATCCTTATCAAATTCGAGCATTGTTTGCAATTATTTTGTCTACCTGTTTTCCATCGAATCCATCTGAATTGTGGACAAAATTCCAAGACTGTCTATCGGAAGATATTCTGTTTCGAGTACGTCAAGAAAATCGTAATCCTGCAATGGATTTCACGCCAGAAATTTGCAATGAAGCATTGATTTGTATTGAAGATTTCTGTTTGCAGATTGCTAATAAGGCATGACCACAATTGGGAATGCCATCACCTTATCGTGCAATGCATGCCATTTTTGAGTTAGAACTGCAACGTGAACAACAATACGATCGCAACGAATTAAATGCTTTTGTCCACGCAAATCTTTCGACATTGAATGCGGAGCAAAAAAAGGCGTACGATAATATTATGCAAGCTGCAAATAGTGAAGCCGGTGGATTTTATTTCCTGGATGCACCAGGAGGCACCGGAAAATCGTTTCTAATTTCATTGTTATTGGCAACGATACGTTCCCAGAATAAAATTGCATTGACATTGGCGTCTTCTGGCATTGCAACCACTTTGTTAGATGGTGGTCGGATAGCACATTCTGTTTTGAAATTGCCATTGAATTACCAAGTAAATGAAACTCCCACATGTAACGTTTCAAAAACATCTGGAACGGCAAAATTATTGAAACGTTGCGGTATCATTATTTGGGATAAATGCGCTAAGGCGAATAAGAAATCTGTTGAAGCTTTGGAAAGAACAATGAAAGATCTCCGAGATAATTCAGAGTTGTTTGGTGGTGCATTGATTTTATTGTCAGGCGATTTTAGGCAAACATTGCCCGTCATTCCTAGATCGACCGCGGCTGATGAAATTAACGCTTGCTTAAAGTCTTCATATTTATGGAGATTTGTTAAAATATTGAAACTCACTACCAACGTTCGTGTTCAGTTGCAGAATGATCCATCTGCTGATAAGTTCTCTAAGTAATTGCTGAAAATTGGAAATGGTGCAATGCCAGTTGATGACACTGGATTAATAACATTGCCAAATGATTTTTGCCGTTTCGTACAGTCAAAAGAGGAATTGATTGAATGTGTTTTCACTAACATAGCACAACAATATACATGCCATGCATGGTTGAGTGACAGAGCAATTTTAGCGGCAAAGAACAAAGATGCTACTGAATTAAACATGGCTATACAATCAAAGATTCCTGGCGAATTGGTGTCGTACAAGTCTGTGGATACTGTTACGAATGAAGAAGATGTTGTGAATTATCCAACAGAATTTTTGAATTCGTTGGACTTACCAGGATTGCCTCCGCATAATCTCCAATTGAAAGTTGGAGCCACTATTATTATGCTTCGCAATATCAATCAACCCCGTTTGTGTAATGGTACAAGACTTGCTATAAAAAGGTTGATGGCTATGTAATTGAAGCTATTATTTTGACAGGAAAATTCAAAGGCGAAGATGTATTCATTCCACGCATTCCAATGATTCCGTCTGATATGTCATTTGAATTTAAACGACTTCAGTTTCCTGTTCGCCTTGCGTTTGCGGTTACCATTAATCAGGCGCAAGGCCAATTCTTAGGAATTTGTGGAGTGAATTTAGAGTATCCAGTTTTCTCACATGGACACAAACGGTTTTGTATATTTACACCGAAAATGGAAAAACAACTAATGTTGTTTACCACAGAACATTACAATAAAAGCAATTTATCACTGATTTAAATGAACTTAAATTGATTTTTTTATTTTCTTTTTTGCACTACAAAGTGTGCAGGGGGCTCGCTAGTATATATGTATATATATATGTATGTACATACATAAAAAAATCATACACTAACAAATCCACTGTTGCATGGTATTTATTTTTTAAATACAGAGTTATTTTATCCAAACGCAATTGTTAGAGTTCAGTCGTCAAAGTCAATGTCGAGTACATCTGCTCTATGCCAGTTTGACGAATTCGTTCAACTCGAGAAAATGATGATGATTCAGAAGCTTTAAGAAATCATGTTAGCCTCACAGACTGTAGAGGCATTTACCTTCAAAATATTAAAAATGAGCCCACAGCAGTTTGCTTTTGCTGTAGTGGCTTACGGGTTTTGTACCAAGTTAGAATGCAAATTTTTAACGTGTTTAGACTTTGTGCGACTTGCAAAAGGACAATTTCGAGTAACAAACTTCCAAAATTATGTTTCGCTAATGGCTTACATTTTCCAAAAGAAGAACGTCTAATTATGTTCAGATTACTATTCATGACGATTCGCCCATTAGGATACCAGGTTCAGATTCCATAAAAGGTCAGCATTCCTATTCCTGTCAATGTGATAGCAACGCCCCTTCCTCGATCGTTTGATCATGCACATGCCATTCAAATTAACCTAAGGAGACGTATGGAATTACAGATTTTAATTAACACACCTTTGTACCGTGAGCATAATATTCATGTTAATTCATGTTAATGAAAACTGAATTGAAAGTTTTAACCACAAAGTAGAAGTTTCCTTTATCGCATTTGCTCAAGATACACCACTAATTGAAAATATATATGAAGCACAAGTTATTTCTCCTAATAACTCTTCAACTACTCATCCATAATATGTTGATGACCTGTGGTCAAGAAACTCTTCGTCTTTTGCTACAATTTATGCTGGACATAAGCGCACTTGTACAGAGACACACAACAAATTTGTACGATCTGAAATCCGCAGGTTCTACAACTACAAAAGGTTAGAGCTGTAACAAATTAAGAATAACATATCAGTTTGCCTTAGAAAATTTGCCGGTTGTAACCGAATTACCGCTCATAATACTTTAAATGACAACTGTGTGCAAAACCTGATTCAATGATTGCTACAAAGTTCTTAAAGGTGTGTGATCTGAAAAATACATTGCTATTATTAGCCAATTCGGCCTCCCTACTTTATATAATATTATCGGTCACTGAGTCTCAATGGATCAAGATTTTAGTAATTTTATCGGAAACAGTAGGTTTTAAAGATATTTCAGAATATGATGCAAATAATTTGTCGTCTTATCCGATCTTGTTCTAGGTATTCTGATTAACGCTATCGGCCAATGCTTAAGATTTTCAAAAAAAACAGAGCCACATTTGATGAACATTTTGCTATGAACTTCTATTGGAAGGTTGAATTCCAACAAAGAGGTTCACCGCACGTGCATGGGATATTTTGGCGTAATAATGCCCCTAAGATAGATCTTCAGGATCCTTTAACCTTTCCGGATGCCATTTAGGAAATTAGCCATTAGCCATTTAGGAAATTATTGGTTGATATTGGTTGATGGTTATTGGAAACTTGGTTGATATCTAATGTTGTGGAAGTGATCGCTTCTCTTTGCAAACCTCTGTTAACGGAGTTGAAGCCAACGTATTCGATGGCATCCGCATCATTCACACGACAGTCGGTTCTACGATACCGGAACGACCCGGATTTATATCCGGCTAAGGACTGTCCCTTCAGCAGCATTGTTTTATGCAAAAATAATTGAATTGTTATAATATAATTTTTATGTATTGAATTAAAATCGAAATTAGGTAAGAAAACAATACTGTTAAATGTTTTGTTATTTATGCAGTAGTACTACGGATAAGTATAACAGCTCAATAATATGTTTATTATACGTTAGAATTACTTGCTATTCATAAAAAGATACATGAAATAACATGGTATATGTCGCTGAACAATAGCAGTTTGAAAAGAGATAACAATAGGATAACTAATAGTAAAATTGCGTGCATCGAAAAAGGAAAGGTGCTCACATGTACAGCAGGGAATGCGTTATATTCATCCTGGTGCCCTACATGAATTCACGGAAAGTTTTTGAATTTCTCAGCGTACTTTCCGTAGTAGTACATGTTATACATATAACGTGTGAGATTACAGATAGTCCTATTACTGGAAAGCTGACAACAAATCGAAATAACCGAACGTATGAAGCAAAAAGGTTTGCTATGTTTTGACAGCATCGTCATAAGTTTGCTACAAATACATATCTTACAACACATACATAGCGTTGCATATGTATAAATTAACGGCATCAATCATGCCATCATGCTAAGCCAAACTATAAACTAAAATTAGATCTAACAGATTAACTGCATTTATCAATGGGCGCATTCATATGATGCAGCTGTTGCGTAACCGTGTAGTGTTTGCCTTCGAAACGCATAGTTTTATAGTTCCGCTCAGCTCAACAGTTAGGCAAAGATAATAAGATATGAAACTTGCTTAGCTGATCAATCAGAGCGTCCCATAATCTTGTGGTTTAGGCTGCCAACAAAACCGAATCATGGACAGATTAACAGATGACAAGCGAATGGTGGACTCAAATACGTGAAATAAATGCCAGAATCAGTGGGTTTTCCAATTGGATGGAAAAAGAGAGTGAATGTTTTTGCTAAGAAATCGTGAGATTCATATTAAAATATTTAAAAAAAAACAGGTGTATTACATATTGGAACGACAAAAAAAAATATACTGCTCAATTCCACATGCAATTATTGCGTTTATTTAAAATATGACATTAAAAATGACGATTAAAAGTTGTTTTTTAATACAACTGTATACAGATTGATTTTTAAATGTTATATTTTTACGAATATATTGAAGTTAACACACACCGGCCGCACTTACTGCGACGCTCCCACGGCCGGCTTATACGTGCCGCCCAATAAGCACAATTCTGTTTCACACATTGCAACCCAACACCTCAGTCAAGGCCAAGGCTAATACCAGCGACTTATACCTACACGGACACTTATGCTACGGTAATACTCCAGACGCACTGTCAGCATAATTTTATTTCAGACGATTGTGAAATGATTGCAACGCATATGGCACCTGTGGGAAACCACTGGCTTCTGCATTCTCAGACAACGGGCTACAACCAAGTTATGCAAGAAATGCGTCGCTGCTGGAGAACTGGTTATTTAAGGCAGTAATTGCGGCAGAGCAGGCAGTCGAGTTCGGGATGGGAAACAATCTAGTTAGGTTAAAATAGTTTTAAATAAAGTTATTCTTAATTTAAATAATTGTGTTCTTGTATTTATTCTCTGGGCAGCTGGGCCAGATTCATTTTTTTATAACTCAAGGACCAAGAGTCCTTAACTGGCGCCCGAGCAGGCACCAGGAGTAAAAAAAACAGTGGAACAAAAAAGTAGAATTAGTGATAAAAATTCAATGATATAAAAACATAACAGTGATATAATTGAGAAACGAAAAAAACAGTGGAACTAAGACAAAGAATTAGAGATAAAATTTAACGATATAGAAACATAACAGTGAGATAATTAAAAAACGTGGTGTGCTACAAAAAAGAGTGCTTCTTAAGTAAAATCGAAAGGGCATGTTTAATCGTCCAAACGGAGTAAAGCGCTAAAGTGAAACAAAAAGTTAGAGGATGTTTAATCCTCGCAAACGGAACAAGGTGTCGAGGTGCCAACTGCATTGGAAAGTGAACCTTTTAAATAGAAGGAGTAAACGATAGAGAGCTGCGCATACCCCCAGATGCCAATTATTTTGATTTTGTAAGTAAACTTAGTAAAATATTTTTTTTCACTTATTTCCAGAATGGAGGACCTAAGGGCTACGGTAACAAATTTGACTGGGGCTGCTAATGCCCTTCTGGACAAAATTAATACTTTAGTAAGGCGTGTGGCGCTCATTGATGCGACTAACTCTATGACCGTAACCGCCGCTGGGGGAACAGCTGAGGATACCGAAGAAGTGGTGGCCCAAGCCCCTGCAACAGAAGCAGACATCAGGGATATCAGTAGGCTCCCCGACTGCGTAAAGGAATTACAGGTATTCGACGGTAATCCCGTCCAGTATATTTCCTAGGTTCACTCTGTTGAGGTGATCCTTTCAGACTTTGAGGTCATGAAAGGGAGACCTCTCAATCGCGCAACTCTCCAACATGTAAGACAGAAGGTTCGGTAACTTTTCCGTCCACACGACTAACTTTAATAACCGAGTGGCTATTCCGGTTAACAATTGGCCAAGTACCTCTTCCTTTCAAAACAGGAACAAGCCTCCTCAGGTGCCTCCTAAACCTACTTGGCGCATCCAGGAACAGCGTCCACATTAACGTAAATAATGATCGTCCGTTCGGTCGAGTTGAACATCCTAGCTTCACGCGACCATCACCAGTTGAGAAAATGGAGGTTGACCCTTCAGTGCAGACGAGTAGGATAAATTATATGAATCGCCCCAATCCATTCAAATGAAGCGCGAGATCGGAAAATCTCCCCCGGAGGCAGCAGAGATTATTCCATGCGGTACCAGAGGGGAGCGAAGAAAAGAGCGAGGAAAATGATGAGAAAGATTCATCAAACGAGGAAAACTCGGAGGATTTTCTATCTTCCGATCATCTAGCGTACCATACCTAGAATATACCCTGCTAGATGGTAGTGCGCTAGATTTCCTGGTGGATACTGGTGCAAATAAGAACTTCATTAGACAAGATATTGCGAAAAAAAATAACTCCAGTTAAAAAACTATTTAATGTATCCTCGGTGGGAGGTACCGTGCCGATAAAGGATATGGCTAAACTAAGATTATTTGAAAGCTTTGGGTAACTCCACAGAGTTTGAATTCTTCGTGTTACCCACTCTTAATGGATTCTGTGGAATCATTGGGGGCGACACCTTGAGAAAATTAGGTGCCATAATAGATAGGAAAAATAATTTTACACTAGGAAAGGACTTACCTCTCGAAGTCCAGGAAAAGGTTAGTTCACTATTGAAGAAATATTCGGGACTTTTCGAACCTCTGAACGGTTATGAGCTTGTAGACACAAACATCCGTGCAGAAATAAAAACATCAACCTCTGCACCGATATACATATACTAAAAGTTACCCGTACCCGGCCTGCATGAGGGATGAGGCTGAAAAACAGGTAAATGAATTACTAGACGAAGGTGTTATCCAGCCTTCAAGGAGTCTCTATAACTCTCCAATTTGGGTAGTACCTAAAAAACCAAAAGCGAATGGGGAAAAGCAGTACCGTATGGTGATCGACTATAAGAGGCTGAATGCAGTAACAATCGCCGACACTTATCCCATTCCCGATATAAACGCGACCTTACGTAGTCGTGGGCAAGCTACCTATTATACAACAATAGATCTAACCTCTGGCTTCCACCAAATCCCAATGAAGGATTCAGACATCCCGAAAACAGCCTTCTCTACGATGAACGGGAAATATGAATTTCTCCGTCTGCCATTTGGTTTGAAGAATGCGCCCGCAATTTTCCTGTGGGCGCTCGACAATTTTCGCTCCTACCTGTACGACGCAAAGAAAATCAGAATTGACACCGATCACCAACCTCTGACATTCTCTATCAGCAAATCGCAATTACAACGCAAAGCTCAAACGATGGAAAGCGTGAATAGAACAGTAAAATTTTGAATTAATATATAAACCTGGTAAGACGAATAAAGTTGCTGATGCACTCTCCCGTCTTAAGATAGTAGTGAACGCACTCACTGACTCAATAATTGCTCATCCATCGGGTACCGTGGCTGATGCGGCATCTGAAACAGATACTGCATCAGAGGGTACTATGCATTCCGCCGAACACAATAGATCCGACCTCATTCCGGCATCTGAAACAGGCACTGCATCAGAGGGTACTATGCACTCCGCCGAACAGGATAGTTCAGACCTCATCCCGCACGTGGAGGCACCAATAAATGTGTTTAGAAACCAAATAATCGTTAGACGGGGGGCGAGTTGCGAGTGTATGAAAGAGCTTTATGGGGGATATAAAAGATACTTCATTACAATGCCTATGTTAGGAGTCGAAACTCTGTTACCTGCCCTCAAAAACTATCTTAATCCAAATGCCATAAACGGCATTAAAATTCCAGAAGATGAGCTTCATAGTCTGCAAAGTGTTTATGTTAATCATTTTAATAGATATAAAATTAAAATTACGCAGCGCATGGTAGAGGATGTAACGATCGCTGATAGAATTTACAACATAATCGAAAGAGAGCACAAGCGTGCACATCGGAACGCTCGCGAAAATAGGGAACAGATCCTTGAGAAATTTTATTTTCCTGCAATGTCTAAACAAATTAGAGAATATATAAATCAATGTGAGATATGTAAAGTAAATAAGTACGATAGGCACCCTTCAAGACCTTATATGCAGCCAACTCCTATTCCTAGTTATCCGTGTGAAATCCTGCATATCGGCATTTTTAAAATAGAACGTCAAAAGTATTTAAGTTGTATCGACAAATTTACCAAATTTGCTAAGCTATTTCCAATCAAAAATAAATTCTCCACTCATTTGCGAACGAAATTAACGGTGGCATTACACTATTTTACAGTACCAAGAGCTCTGGTCATGGACAATGAGCACGAATTTTTAACACCGCTTGTGCTGAACTACATCAGGTCTTTAGGAATAGAAATATATCAAACGCCAACGCAGCGAAGCTAGGCCAGGTAGAGAGATTACACTCTACCTTGATCGAAATATATCGCTGCACTGGAGCTGAGTTTCCCAGATTAACGTCGGAAGAGCGCGTTGCGGTAACTGTAGATAGGTACAATAATACCGTACACTCGGTAATAAAAAGAAAGCCCTCTGACTTTTTCCTCAATAGGACTGCTAGGGTAAATTATCAGGACCTTGCTAACTTCAGGGAGCATACAAATGACGACATAAAAGCTCTTCTACTGCACGAACAGGAAAGTAGAATCTCACGAAATAACAAAATTCACTCGCCCCCTCGCAATTTTAATAGTGGCGATGAATTGTTCATTGCTAACAAATAAATAAAAAGTAAACAAAAGCCACTTTATAAAAAGGAAACTGTCGCTGAAAACCGAAATGCGACTATCACCACACAAAGTGGAAAAAGTTCCACAAATCGGACATAAAAAATGTCTAGTACGGTAAAAAATATATGAGACAAAAATGTTCAAAGCATATTGAAAACATTGGTCAGGAGGCAAAAAAAACTCATGCATAGATTCCCAAGCCCCAGCGGTCTGGGTACAAATGGTTTTTGTATTCGATCTGTCGTATTGGTTCAATTCTAGTTCACTCTGTGGTCCGAGCGATATCAATCGAAGTGGTTCAACTCCTCCAGGGGACTATTGGCTTTAATTGAGGTGAAGCCACTCGTACCATGAGTAGGTCATTTGCAATTATTAACGCTTATGGTTTAAAGGGATCAACACGAGCCTTCCAATGTCATCTGAGTTTACGCCTGTATTCCGATGAAAAGAAATTGAAATTAATATACGCAAATAAAATCCGCAGGATTATAACACCTGCGTAAAAACGCAATAAATAAAGCGTGAAAAAATTCGTAAAAACGCACATTACAACAAGCTAAAATTGAAATTACAAGAAATAACAAAAAGAATGATTAAAAAATAAATAAAATAACATTTAAATAACAAAAAAAAAAAAATTTTCATTTTAATTTGAAGGCACTTTTTTGCCTCAAGAAATGTTCAAATTTTAAAAGAAATAAAAATAAAATTTTAACTACTAACGATTAAAAAGTATTCACTAACAAAAGTACTCATTAAATTTAAATAAAAATTAAATGAATAGAAGGGCGAGCCCCCTATATATAAAAAAAGGGAAATCACTCCAAGCAAAAAATAAATAAAATAATAATAAATAAATAATAATAAAAAAGAAAATACAAAATAAAGTAGAATAAAACTGAGAAACTAACATACTAACAAACAACTAAAACCCTTATTAATAAGTTCGTAGACTAATACAACACATTTTTTTTTTTAGTTGGTCTAACATACTAATTTTTACTAACGAATTAACTATAGTTTTGAATAGTAAAGACTTAACTGTCAGACAAATTCCACTGTTAACATCACTTCCTGGGTCCTCTTAAATCCTTATTAACCCTTACCCTTCCCGAACTCCACTCACTAGTGGTAATATTAGAAGCTAAGTTACTAAAATTAGATTGCTACTTTAAGACGAACTTTTGTTAAATTTTCGGCATACTCACTTCGAAAAAATTTAAAATCTAATTAATAAATAAATATGCTATATTTTATTTTAAGGAATAGTTACTAAATTCGATTACTATCTTAGAATAAGATACACTTTTGTTAAATTTTCGGCATACACACCAATTGGAAAATAAAGATAGGATTAATCTAATACTTTGTAATCTAATTCATAGAATTCTGTTCAACCGCACAAACATATGTAATATTCAACCTAGACTCTCCCGTCCTAACCGTTCGTGATGGATACGGCTGGATAGTCAACGGACACTTCAAACTAATTCATATGATCGATTTGAGCTGCTATAAGAAAATTTTAAGCCGCTTAGAAGACAAAGCCGCCAGGGTAAACGAGACCAATGGCATAACAGACGTCATCGCCTATCAGTTAGAAAAAATTCGCACCCAACTAGACGAACTGAAGGGCCCAAAAATTAAGAGACCAAGGCGCTCAATCAACTGGATCGGGTCGGCTTGGAAATGGATTGCCGGATCGCCTGATGCTTCAGACTGGGATGAAGTCCTGCGGAGCCAGAATGCACTAATTGCCAATAACAATCAACAATACAAGGTAAACTCTGACATTTTCAAAAAAACTCTGGAGTTATTGCAGGTTGTCAACGAAATTGCAATAGCCACGAACGATGTCCTGATTCGAGCCTGCCAAATGGCCAAAGCTGGCGTAGTAAACAGCAATCTATTGAATAAGGAAGAGATAAACCAGTTGATAAGCGAGATAGAAGTACTTCCTTATAGCAATGTCATCAAAGCCATTTAGTACAGTGAGCCCTCAATCTACACAAATGGCACTATTTTGCTATACGTGCTCTCCATGCCAAAGGTGGCACAAACAAGATTCAACCACCTAATCACGCGAGCAATTTTGAAGGATGGTCAGCGGGTGGATCTTAAGTATAAAACAATCCTGATGAATAAACAACTTACGTATGGGGTTAAGGAAAGCTGTCTTCACCTCACCACTGCCATGGTTTGTAAAAAAGAAGCGCTGGACTTACTACCTGAAGAAGATTGCTTACCACGACTGCTTAAGGGTGGTCAGACAAGCTGCCGCTACATAACCTGCACGGAATCAACAGTTGAGGTCCTCAAGGAAGACACAATATTCTTGGATAACTTCAGTAATAGCGTATGGTCAGGTAAAACACCTAAAAACCTTTCTGGGCCCTATTCCACAAAACAACTTATCAACTTTTCACTTTGTACTTTGCAAATTTTTCGTCAATTTGTAAAGCTTTCTGTTCCACAGATCTATGAAATTTGATAAGTGATAAGTTGAAATTGATAAGTGTAATTTGCAAAGTCTTTGCAATTTTTATGTTCTCTTTGTAATTTCTGTTCCACGTACGTTCTCTTGTGCAAAGTGCAAAGCTTATATTGAAAAGTGTAATTCGCAAAGACTTTGCATATAATTATGCTGTTCCGTTCCACAAAAACTGTAAACTCTATTTTTGCAAAGCAAAATTTGATAAGTTTGTCAAAAATTTGCAAGGTAAATGATCGCTTTGCAAATTCATATTATCATAACTAGTCAAGCTTTCAAAATGTTAAGACGTGAGTTTTTTTTTCGACAATAGTGAAGACGCGGTTAAAGCTAGAAATTATAGAGACCGAATTAATTTTTCGGGACTACAAAATTTCAATTTTAAAGAGTGCTTCCGTTTAAATCCAATCCAGGTGGATTTTCTTTTAAATAATGTTGGACAAAAATTAGAGCACAATACACAGCGCAGTCATGCTTTGTCGGCTGAAAATCAACTGCTACTGTGCCTGCATTGGCTCGGAAATGGTTGCCAGTACCATGGAGTTGCAGCTTTGCATGGTGTTGCAAAATCCACAGTTTGCAGAACCATCCATAGAGATGTCGACATTATAATAGACATTTTATTTCAAAAAACAGTGCGATGGCCCGATGATGTCAGTAGTATTGCTGAAAAGTTTTTTCTGATGGGTGGATTCCCTTCTGTGTGTGGTTGCGTTGATGGCACAATCATTAAAATTGATGCGCCTCCATTACACGAGGAAGGATATGTTGACCGGCATGGAAGCCACTCATTGAATGTGATGATGATATGTGGGCCAGACTACACATTTTACAGTGTAAATGCAAGTTGGCCGGGCAGCGTTCATGACTCAAGGGTGCTACGGAATTCGGCTGTAAGTCAAAGATTTGACAATGGATGGAGACCATTTCCGGATGCTGTTGTTTTGGGTGATAGTGGTTATGGATTGAAAAACTGGTTGATACCACCATTACGCCGAAATCCCAATAATCCTGCTGAAGATGTTTTCAATCGTTGCCACAAAAAAACACGCCGCATAATTGAAAATGGTTTTGGCATTCTTAAAGAAAGATCCCCTTGTCTAAATTATTTGCGACTGAGGCCTGAGTTTGCAGGAAAGACAGTCATAGTTTGTGCCATCTTACACAATATTGCCTGTAGCATCGGAAGGAGTAGTGAAAATATGCAACCCACTGAAGACACTGACAATGAAAGCGAGGAATTGGATGAAAATGCTGAAGAAGAAAATGATGCCCTTAATAATATAGATCAAGAGAGTGGAATGGAAAGGGTTACTTCCCTGCTACAATACTTTACCTAATGCCAACTATTATAGTATTGTTTTAAAATAAAAGTGGTGTTTTGGCCATGACCTTTTTCCACTGCAAAAGCGTTGTATCTTTTTGGGGCATTTTTAGGGTTTGAGATTAAGGTCTCAGAGAATAAATATAAAAGGAAGTATTTTTGTATTTATTTACATCATTTTATTAATTTCAGAGCTTTTTTGTTTTTATCACAAATTATTTCAAAATAAAAAGTTTAGAAATCAAATACACACAAATGAAAAATTGGCCTTTGGTAATCAAACCTCCTCAAATAACAGACGCGATACATTTTCTGTTTCTGCCGTTGCAATTCCCAGTGTGATAGCAGAGGGTGGAAGTAGGAGCTCCCTCTCCAGTTTTAGGCATTGAAGTTTCCGGTAGTAAACCTCAACCTCAAGGAGCTCCATCCGGCATTTTTTCTCTCTATCCAAAGTTTCACTTGGAAACTTGGTAGAGCGCTTCCTCTTTCTTGGGTTTAGAGGTGGATTGGCAATTGTTTCTTCTGAAATAGATATTCTGGAATCATTCTCAGCTGACGGTAGATTTTGTGAGTTGCCATAACTTTCTGGCAAATTCAAACCATCTACCACAGCTGAGTCTGATTCCAGAATATCGAGGATGGCCAAGTCAGCTTCATCCATTACCTTGTCCTTCCCACCTCCGGATCCAGTATTTCGGGCGTTATCCCTTTTACTCTGCAAATTAACAAAATTAAATTCACAAAAATACAAAAAGTTTCTCGTTAAAAACCGGAAGCTCGATTTTGATTTTAAAGCCATGGTTTCTTGGGCAAATTTTCTTAGAATTCATCGTAGCTTACGATTTTGATAACCGCTTCGCCGAAAAAAAAATTGACCCACTCTAGTACACATAGCAATTAGTAATATTTTGGTTAAACCGGTTGTTATCAGCAAGAGTTGTTGATTGAGTGCACTGTTAACTCACAACAACAATGTCTATGATGACGTTTTGTTTTGTTGTTGTCAACAACATGCTTGTTAGTTATTAGCAATGCACAATATAAGAATTCCAACAACAACAAATGATGCAAATATAATTATTTGCTATGTGTAGGCAATAAATTGTTGTACTTACCATTGTCCGGCTTGCTTCGTCAGAACATATACTAAAATTGGAACGATACAGAGAAGATTAGCATGGCCCTGCGCAAGGATGACACGCAAAATCGTGAAGCGTTCCACATTTTTCCTCATCATCGTTGGTCTCCTTGGCGTGGGGATGAGGCTTAAGTGTTGGCACGGTTGTTCCTTTCGAGGTCCTCCATGCCACCACGAACTAAGAGGGAGGCTCCATATAAGAATCAGTGTAGGATTCGTTCTTGCACTGATTCTTATGTGGAGATTACCGTACCAACATCTCTCTGGTCCGCATACCCTGTATCCCTCCTAGTATCTCCCAGCTCTCCTTCCTCTCTAGCTAATCCCCCCCCCCCCCCCCCCCTAATCCAGGGTGTCAAGCGTTACCGTGCCCATTGGTCGGTTTGCAGCCAGGGGGTTTAAATTCCGGCTGTATTTTAACGGCGCCTCCCTGACACCGGGCCATCATCGTTGGTCTCCTTGGCCCCATCCGGGGTAAGACAAGCATGAAATATTCTTCTTCCCCATCTCGGGGTAAGAATGCGCAGGCGCAAGCGCCTAACGCGCCGCTTCGCTCCGATAGGAGCTCTTCCGGGCTGGATGTGTGTGTTGCACGCCGGCCCGTGACTTCGGGTGTTATGGCGGGGCCTAGCACCAGCAAAGCTGCGGGGATTGTGCTGGAAACGGCAGATCCCTCCGTGGCACTAGGCACTAGGGGCCCGTCAAACACCGGCGCGGCTGCGAAGCCTAGTCTCGCGAAGGCAACGGTCTCACGGCCTGGCCCGAGTGGACTAAGGCGACAAGTAGCCGCACAAGATAGTATAGAGGGCGTGGCAGCGATGGAAACTACGAGCCACGCCCCTCTGATGTTGGAGTCGGAGCGGTTCAAATTCGCTGACAAGCGTAAGGCCGCGAAGACGTTAAAAAGATACGACGGGGTCCCGTTGGAAACGTTGTCCCAGAGCGCGAAGGAAGCGGTGGAAAGGGCGAAAGCCCTGCTGCCTAACTTCCGGGTCACTGGGGCTTCGGTGGAAAACCGGGTGCCTCCGTCAAAGCGACAAAGATCGGCGGAAGAACAAACTCCGGCCTCTAAAAGAATCCGGCCGCACTCGTGGGTGGGCAGGCCTAGCTTTGCCGAGGTTGCGAAGGACAGGATCCTTATTGGGGTCCTGGACCGAGGCAACGAGCTCGGGTCCATACCAAAGGACCAGTGGAGGTGGGTGAAGGCAGCTCTGGCGAACGTCATCTTTGACGTTCTGCTGGAGAACCCTGGAACCCCCCCTGCCTGTAAGGACGCTGGTTGGTACCAGGGCCACATTAAGGTGGTCGCCTGTGAGGACCTGAGATCGGTGGCGCTGTATAAGGCCGCCGTTGCAAAGGTGGGCCCTGTCTACCCAGGGGCTAAGTTGGAGGTGGTAGACTGGAAGGACATTCCAGTCAGACCCCGGGCGAGGGCATGGGTTCCGGTGACACCATCGGCACCGGAAAGCATCCTAAAGTTGCTTCAGGTGATGAACCCGGCCCTCCCAACAAGTGATTGGAGGGTCGTCCGGGTCGAGGACGCGGAAGGCCCTTCGAGACAAGTGGTCTTGTCCCTAAACAAGGAGTCCATCGGACTCCTTGAGAAGAGGCAAGGCCGCGTCTGCTATGGCCTCGATGAGGTCATCATTAAGGTGTACCGCGGGGACGCTCAGCGTGCCTCTGGTGCGGGTGCAGCAATGGACGTGGACATTGAGGCACCCGAACCGGAGCCGGAACTGGAACTCTCCGACGCTGAAGGCAGCGTCTCCTCTCAGACAAACTTTGCACCAACAATGCACAGGATGTTTGCGGAGGAGGAACTGCTGCTCAGCGACGGAGAGAGCGTGGCTGATGTCACCGTCGTGGCTGGAGGGGAGGCAGCGGTTTTCTCGCATGAGAATTCTGCAGATAAACCTCCATCGATCTAAAGCAGCCTCAGCTGCTCTCCTAGGTCGCCTGAGCAAAGGCGACGTTACGGTGGTACTCATTCAGGAACCCTGGGTTTGTAACTCAAGGGTATGTGGGTTGAGTGCCACCGGCTTTAAGCTTTTCGTGGAGCGCGGTAAAGGTAAAATTAGAGCCTGCATTCTGGCTAAAGCAGATTTAAATATCTTTCCTTTACCTAATTACAGTGATGGCGACGTCACGGCAATTCTTGCGGAGATAGGGGGAATGTCACTGGTGCTGGCATCGGCTTACATGCCGTACGAAGCCGAGTACCCCCCTCCCTCTATGGTGCGGAACTTAGTGTCCAAATTTGAGAGCGGACACATGTTGGTCGGCAGCGACGCAAATGCTCACCATGTCAACTGGGGGAGCACGGACATCAATGATCGAGGTGAGTTACTCTTCAACTACCTTCTAACTACTAACCTACTTATATGCAACAAAGGTAGGGATCCCACCTTCATTACTAGCAATCGTAAAGAAGTTTTAGATATAACTCTATGCAGTGATAGTCTATCTGAATTGATCGAGAGTTGGAGGGTTCTAGATGAACACTCCTTCTCTGATCATCGTTATATTGAAATCGTATTGAACTTTTCTATTACCAGCCCAAAGGTGCGAAAAAACCTAAAAAACACAGATTGGTGCTCTTACAAAATGTTATTTGAGGATAGGCTAAACAGCGAACCTCTTATTGAACCTAATTGTATCGGGGATCTAGAGAACATGGTGGACGTTTTTACGCTGACCTGCTCAAATGCCCTAAATCAGGCTTGCCCTGAACCAAAACAATGGGGCAAACGTAAACCCCATTGGTGGTCACGCGAGTTGGACTCACTACGAAAATCTTGTAGGAAAAACTTCAACAAAGCCAAGAGACTTAGTCTCGAGCTGGTATGGCTAGAGTACAAAAAGTCTCTTCAGACCTATAAAAAAGCTTTAAGGGAGGCAAAGAGATCCTCGTGGAGAAACTTCTGCGGCGGCATCGAGGGTGCTTCCGAGACAGCCAGGCTAAGGAAGATTCTCTCAGGATCCCCTAACCCGATAGGTTTCTTGCAAAAGCAAGACGGTTCCTGGACCTCAACGGGAAAGGAAACCCTTGAATTGTTATTAGATACCCATTTCCCTGGTTCCCTGGTAGTACAATTGCGGAGGAAGGAACTCCTCCGCTCATCTCCTCCAACCCCGTTAACATACCGGTTTCGGAAGAAAAGGTTAAATGGGCTATCCAAAGCTTTAAACCATACAAATCTGCTGGGCCGGATGGGATAATACCTGCCCAGCTAATTGAGACACTGGAGCTGTCTGCAAAATGGCTCTGTACTATTTTCAGGGCCTGTTTCAAACTAAATCACATACCGTTGGCATGGAGAAATGTCACGGCTGTCTTTATTCCTAAAGCCGGTAAGGCCTCACACACTAATCCAAAGGATCTTAGGCCTATCAGTCTATCATCCTTTGCTCTTAAGGCACTAGCTACCTGTCCGATACCATCGACAGTAGACTACTGTCTAATGACCAACATGCCTACCGCAAAGGCAAATCTACTGAGACTGCACTCCATAGCTTGGTCGGCTATATTGAGAAGTCTCTCAGCGTTAAGGAATTCTGTCTTGTAGCCTTCCTGGACATTGACGGCGCCTTTAATAACGTATTTCCAGAAGCTATAACTGGCGCCGTTAGGGATCTAGGGGTTGAACACTCACTGGTTGACTTTATCGGCCAGCTACTCTGTTGCAGAGTAGAAAGGGCTAAGCTGGGTGCGAGCGAATTGTCACGGCACGTGTCGAGGGGGACGCCACAAGGAGGCGTCCTATCCCCACTCCTATGGAACCTCACCGTAAACACGCTACTGCGAGATACGGCATGGGGTGGCGCAAAAGTCGTCGCGTACGCCGATGACGTCGCGATTGCAATCAGGGGAAAGTTTCCGCAGACATTATGCGAGCTGATGCAACGAGCGCTTCGGGAGGTATCCAAGTGGTCCACCCATTGCGGGCTCAGGGTCAGCTCAAGTAAAGTGGAACTTGTACTTTTCACGAGAAAGTATAAAGTGCCTTCTGTGACTCCACCGGTACTAAACGGTACCCGGTTAAGTCTTTCTACAAGTGCCAAATTTCTAGGCGTTATTTTAGATAGGAAGTTGAGCTGGAAGGAGAATCTAGTTCAACGTCACGAGAAGGCTTCTGTAGCCCTCTACACATGTAAGAGAGCCATAGGCAAGAAATGGGGGCTAAATCCCCGGATCTGTCGATGGATTTTCACAGCGGTCGTCAGACCAATACTCCTGTATGGGGTGATCGTGTGGTGGCCTGCATTAGAAAAAGAGGGTAACCTTAGACTACTCACCAAGGTGCAAAGATCTAGTATGATCTGCATAAGTGGGGCGCTCAGAACTACTCCAAATGAGGCCTTGAACGTCATTTTAGACCTTATTCCTTTAGATTTGGTTGGACAACAAATGGCAGCGATGACTGCTTTGCGACTAAGAGAGACATCCCAGTGGCACCCTGAAAGCCAAGGGCACTCTTGTATTTTGAATAAGTTCCGCTCTATCCCGAGCAGCACGGATCGGTGCGCCTTGACATCGGTCTCTGAAAGTAATTTTACTACACGTATTCCAAGCAGGGAGGAGTGGAAACTTGAGTTTCATACTCCACCTGATAGCATTGTCATCTATACAGATGGCTCGAAACTCGATAATAAGGTAGGAGGAGGCGTTTTCTCACGAAACCCTCTCCTGCAAATTTCCTTTAGGTTACCAGATCACTGCAGCGTCTTCCAGGCTGAGGTCTCAGCTATCAGGGAGGCGGTAGAGAAGATTGGGACCGGGATTACAGGAAGAGACATCTTCATTCTTAGTGACAGCCAGGCTGCAATCAGAGCTCTGAGCTCTTTCACTTTTAACTCTAACATCGCGCTGGACTGCCGCCTATCTCTGCAGGAGATGGCCAAGCAGAACAGACTGTACCTCATTTGGGTCCCTGGTCACCGGGACATAGAGGGAAACTGCATGGCAGACGAACTTGCAAGACAAGGTACGACCAAGCAGATTCTTCAAGATAAAGAACGCATTGGTATGCCGTTTGCCACTTGCAAACTGCTACTCAGAGATTGTACATATAAGCAAGCTGACAATAGATGGAGGCAAAATACGACCTGTCGAACCTCAAGGCAGATGTGGCCTAAATGGGACCGGAAACGGTCGCGCAGCGTTCTCTCTCTAAGTAGGGAAAACATTTCCAACGTCATCGGGGCTCTAACAGGGCACTGTCTGATAGGGAAACATGCTGAAAGGTTGGGAGTACCCTTCCGAAGATGCTGTAGGAGCTGCAAGAACGACGAGGAGGAGGAATCGATCTTGCATTTACTGTGTAAGTGTCCTGCACTGTGTAGAAGCAGAATGCGATATCTGGGATCACCGTTTTTTGATGACCTTAGTGAGGTTTCAATTGCCGAGGTAAATTGTCTGTTGAAGTTCATCAGCGAGGCAAAATGGTTTGGTGAGGGGTAATTTTTCCTTTTGGATGGTACAAATTTTTCCTTGTGGTAACACAATGGGCCTCCTAATATTGGCCTAAGTGAGCCGCTGTAGGCGGCTGCCACTCCAACCTACCTACCTACCTATTGTCCGGCTCTTCCAGAGCCCAAACAAATTGTCCCTTGCATAGGTTCATGTTTTTTGTGCTGACGCCAGTTGTAGGGATTGGGCTTTTTTTAACACATCCTCCCATGCTGCCTGTTTATCTAATTTGTTAACCTTCACAAAGAAATGTATACTTAAATATGCTTGAAATTTACAATTATTTATTTAAAAAATACTTACTCTGTTGTTTTGAAAACTAGCAAATAAAATGCTTTTTTTTCTTTTATTACATTTAAAACAGCAAGTTTTTTTCAATTTGTATTTTGCGGCTCATTTTAACAACTCATATAAAGCAATGCGAAGTGAAAAGTGATGAGACAGAAATGCAAAGTTGATAAAACGCTTTGTGGAACACTTTGCACACTCACTTTGCAAGAGAGTGCAAAGACTTTGCCAATAAAGCGCAAAGACTTTGCACTGAGCGGAAAGAGCGTAAAGTCTTTGCCAAAATATGCTCAATGCAAAGTGAGATTCGCAAAGAATATTGTGGAACAGAAACGCTTTTCACTTTGCAGTACAATATCAATTGATAAGTGCAAAGTGAAAAGTTGATAAGTTGTTTTGTGGAATAGGGCCCTGGTTCTTATATTTGACAGTTGGAGAATGAGACGGTAACAATAATTAACCAAACCTACTGGAGTATAAGTGGCTCAGGCGTGCAGGCCCTCCCATCTGTGCTGTCTACTATAACGAACAAAAGTCTAGCTGTGAATCTTAATCCAGTCCATGAAATGACCTCTGGAAATATACGACTCCTGGGTTACCTAAAAGATAAAACTAACTGGTTCGCAACATCCGAAGCCCCGGGACTTACTTTTCTGACGATCCTCATTTTCCTGGTTTGGAGAAAGTTAACAACTGGTACGAAACTTCCTGAGTTGAACCTGTCTATACTGCAACAAAGTCTTCGTAACTTACCTAAGAGGACCGCTTGTTCAAACCCTGATCTGCGGGACGCAGATCTTTAGAGGGGGAAGAGTTAACAGACACCGGCCGCACTTACTGCGACGCTCCCACGGCCGGCTTACACGTGTTGCCCAATAAGCACAATTCTGTTTCACACATTGCAAGTCAACACCTTAGTCAAGGCCAAGGCTAATACCAGCGACTAATACCTACACGGACACTTATGCTACGGTAATACTCCAGACGCATTGTCAGCATAATTTTATTTCACACGATTGTGAAATGATTGCAACGCATATAGCACCTGTGGGAAACAACTGGCTTCTGCATTCTCAGACAACGGGCTACAACCAAGTTACATATGCAAGAAATGCGTCGCTGCTGGAGAACTGGTTATTTAAGGCAGTAATTGCGGCAGAGCAGGCAGTCGAGTTCGGGACGGGAAACAATCTAGTTAGATTAAAATAGTTTTAAATAAAGTTGTTCTTAATTTAAATAATTGTGTTCTTGTATTTATTCTCTGGGCAGCTGGCCCAGATTAATTTTTTTATAACTCAAGGACCAAGAGTCCTTAACTTTGATGTATGCTGTTTTCTATATATTCATATGAAAAACTATTATATTGGCATTATTAGTTATTGAAAACAGATAAATTTCTTTGATATATCAATTTTGTCACTATATTTTTTTAAAATTTTGCGAAACCTTATTTATTCTTACTCCGTTTTATTTTTGTTATATTTATATTGCTTAAATTTCAATATTTATATCTTCCATATTGGTACCATTGGAAAATGTTATAAAAAATGTGGATTTTGACAGCGCTCTCACGAAGGAAAGAGTTTCGTATCAACAGCTGATCGAAGAAAGAGGTGCCGTTTATATCTAAATGCAACGCCGCTTTGTTAAGTGACAACTTCAAGCTAAATGGTTCAATTTTGTATTACTGATGTGATAAAGTAACTAAAATATTTTAAAATAATGCTAATCTCACTAAATATGTATATAGAAGACTCTAGACTCTCTAGAAGACACTATACTTCTTTACATTACAAAATTGAACAATTTATTTGCTCATGGCGGCAGCTAGACGTTGAATTGGAAATAATTATCGGCGCAACTATTTAATTTTTGTTTCTTTTGTATGTACATACATACATATGTATGTAAGTTATATCACCA
Organism: Anomoia purmunda; assembly: GCA_951828415.1. Classification (NCBI taxonomy): domain Eukaryota; kingdom Metazoa; phylum Arthropoda; class Insecta; order Diptera; family Tephritidae; genus Anomoia; species Anomoia purmunda. The sequence continues at coordinate 81,968,495 of OX639993.1, read as the reverse complement.
TCTATTCCAAGCTTTACATAGGAAAAATTCCAAGATTGCATTTATCAAAACATTCGTAAGTTTTGTTGTTGCTTCCCACGGTGCACCTTTGCGCGTGTGGAAATAATGCTGACGCTATGTCTACTACTTGCCGAAGTGCAACGGTCACGTTGCCTTGAAATGTGTTGATTTCCCTTTCCTCGTTATTTGCCAACACTTTGTAAATTTAGTTCTAAGTCTGCTTTCATTGAATAAAGTTGAGCGAAGGCTCATAAAACAAATAAAACATTTTTTTCTTTTGCCGCCAGGCAAAATACTTAATTGCCGCCCAACGTGGAGCAACGGAACTGTGTAATAGTTATCCTGAAAACTACAAGTAAGGATTCGGTCGCGAGTGCCACAAAAATTAACATAAAAGTATCCAAAAAAAGGAGAAAACCAGAAAAAAACCGAAACAAAAAACATTCGTTTAAGAAGATATTTATGCAAGTATTTAATAATGTGAATAAAAATTTTCCATTATTAAATGAGAAAGTGAACTGAAGAGAAAGCAAGTGAAAAATATTAAGAAAATACAACAAAAATGCAAATGAAAATTTTTCAATAAATGAAAACAAGAACTTTTAAATAAAATTTTGAACTTGAACCTGAATCAGAGCAGCAAATACATGCAAACAAGTTAAATCGAATGATAAAAGTCAGCAATCAACTACGACAGTCAGCGTTAACAGCCAGCCCCAGCAACCACTACAACAATTAATCATCTTGTGGACTAAATCAACTACAACATTCAGCATCAGCAACCACTACGGCAGTGGTAAGTTTATTACGTTATCATTGAAATAATATCCTGGAGGGAATTCTTAATAAATCGGCTTGTACGGCCAATAACATAAAAGAAAATTTCATTATAACTCAGGTAAATTCTGCGAATCCCTCAAAAGGGACCCTCCAGGATAGTAATCCATATAATAATATTTTTGTAAAAACGCATAAAAAAGTGAAAATTGTACTACTTTAAGGTTAAATAATAAATTAGTATTTAAAATATCAAAGAAACCACAATATTCTATCATTTAATTTAATCCAGCGTTATAAAAAAAAGGAAAAGACACATCCTGGACGATTTAGTAGACAAATTCGCAAACATGACTACAACAGATTCAGAATTAGTAGCTAGGATGATTGCCAGAAGTACAGCCGCGCTCCAGGTTGAATTAAATACACTAGCCAGAAAATTAGAAGCACTTTCCACTAATACGACTGTGACCGAATATGAACCACGAGCCATAGTTAACGGAGTGATTTGTGATGAAACCTTGGACGTTGTAAGGTCAATGCCAGCTTTTGTAGGTAAGGAAGATTCATATGTGAGTTGGCGCGAAGCAGCGCACAATTCAATGAGTCTTTATGTGAGAGGCAGTCGAAAATATTTCGCTGCGTTAACCATACTAAGAAAAAAAATAATAGGGGACGCTAACAATATCCTATCCAACCATGGAACAGTCCTCAATTTTGATGCCATTATAAGTATACCCGATTTCGCATATGCGGATAAGCGACCGGTTCGCATACTGGAACAAGACTTAGGAATTATGAGGCAGGGTAGTATGCCAATAATAGATTATTACAATGATATAAACCACAAACTGACGCTATTAATAAATAAGACCATAATGACCCATGGCAATAATACCGAAATGAGAAAGGAAAATAATAAAAAGAACAGGCAGCATGCCCTCAGAGTTTTTATAACAGGCTTAAGAAGCCCATTAAATGATATTTTATTTTCCCTTTCACCCGAAGATCTTCCAAACGCCTTAGCCAAAGCACAAGAAATAGAACCAAATCGTATGAGAACGAATTTTGCTGAACAATTCTATAGGACAAAAAAAGGTAGTTCGTCAACACAGAAACCTTTTAACTATTCGAGAAACAACCTTAAGTTCCCGCAAAGGGATAATGCAGCTAGACCGAATAGTGGAAACTATCGGCCCCGTCATCAACCCCTACCAATGGAGGTGGATCCTTCCTTGTCAATGCTTACACAGAATAAGTAACTATCCCAGGCAAAACCAAAATCCTAGAAACCTTAATCGATATCAAAATAACCTAGGAAACTTCACCAATAACTATGTTCATCCAAGTTATTCAGATCGCCCCAATTTTAAGCAACCACCGCCCAAAAGACAAGCTAATAGTAGCCAATTTAGTAACCAACCGAACTATAAGGCACAAAGGATTCAGAACAATCAGAAGTACTAGAAGAACAGTAAAAATCTTATTGGATACAGGAGCAACGTGTTGCTACTGCAAACCCAACACGTTATCCAATAGGAAAAAGTTTGAAATAGCTAAACGAGTAAACACTATTAACGGATATACGATTATAACACATTTTTCAGAAGCTATAATATTCGGTATAAAAACCCGATTCTACGAGATCGCGAATTTAGAAACAGATGTCTTGATAGGAATGAGTTTGCTTTTCCAAGCAAAAGCCAGAATTGATTTAGATAAACTGACCCTTGAAACAGAAAAAGTAAAGAAATAAATATATATTTCGAGTCAGCCGAAGGAGCTGATACCCAAACCCTACGATTATGTTTGCAATTTAAGGTTAATTGAGTGTAACCAAGAAAGTCCTTTAAGGAAAAGGATGCCGGAGAATGTAGATAACCTCAAGAATGTAATTGAGCGTAAAATTAAATTAATGCATTCAAACATAGATTTGAGTTTACCTTTTAGAAGGGATGTGCAAGCAGAAATCTGCGCAACTGCTGAATCGCCTATATGGAGCAAACAGTACCCCTACCCCTTAGGAGTTAATTCATTCATAAATGAAGAAATCCAACAAATGTTAGCAAAAGGAATAATACAACCAAGCAAAAGCCCATATAACTCACCGGTATGGGAAGTACCCAAGAAGGATGTAAATGAAGATGGAACACCAAAATTAAGGATGGTGATTGATTACAAAAAGACACCAATGTTATTTTGTCAAATTTAGGAGAAACCAAGTGGTTCTCAACAATCGACCTCGAATCTGGTTTTCACCAGATACTCATGAAAAAGGAACACGTTGAAATGACGGCCTTTTCAGTTAATAATGGCAAATACGAGTATTTACGTATGCCTTTCGGGTTGAAAAACGGACCCAGCATATTTCAAAGAGCAATGGACGCTATCCTAAGGGATCACATTGGAAAGTTTTGTCATGTTTATATAGATGACATAATCATCTACTCAAAATCAATTGAAGAACATACTGAGCATTTACAAAAAATTATTCGAATTCTTAGGAACGCAAACATGAAGATGTCAATAGAGAAATCTAAATTTTACGAACAGGATGTAGAGTTTTTAGGCTACATTATTAGTCATAACGTTATTATGACAGACCCAAAAAAAATTGAAGCAATAAATTATTACCCCATACCAACTACGCTTAGGCAGTTAAGAAGTTTTTTAGGGATGGCCGGCTACTACAGGAAATTTGTTAAAAATTATGCAAAAATTACGAATCCGCTAACAAAATTTTTGTCAGGGAAAAATGGAATGGTGTCGCAATATATGTCAAAAAAATTTAAATAAAGTTAGACCAAGAGGGAATTTTAGCTGTGAATAAAATTTAAAATTTATTAAAGGATCAAGTGGAACTAACGCAACCAGGCTTCGGAAAAAAACTCGTATTAACTACCGACGCTTCGAACGACGCAATAGGCGCGGTTCTACAGCAAGAAGGAAAACCAATCACCTTCATTTCAAAAACCTTAAACAGCACAGTGTCAAATTATGCCACAAACGAAAAGGAGCTTTATGCGTCTGGGCATTAAAGACATTGAGAAACTATTTGTATGGAGTATCTGACTTAGAAATTCATACAGACCACCAACCACTTACCTTTGCAATTTCAACAAGAAATCCAAACTCAAAGATTAAAAGATGGACTTCATTTATAGAAGAATTTTCCCCTAAAATGGTATATAAACCAGGAATCACAAACGCCGTTGCGGACGCATTGTCCAGACAATTTTTAAATAACCTTTCCGAATCTATATCAACCGACGACACCCAACATTCGTGTGAAAGCACCTTACACGAGGCCATAAAAGAAACGCCGAAGCCATTGAATGAATTTAAACAACAAGTTTTATTAGGAAAAAATTCAAAATTCACAATTCACGAATCTGTAAGGAATTTTGATAGAATAAGGCATATAGTAGAATATGACACAGTAGACAATTTAATAGGAATATTTAAAGAGTTCTTACAACCCAATTTAATAACAGGAATCCATTGCACACCAGAAGTTTTAAACGAAATCCAACAGCCAATAAAGGACAACTGTATAAACAAATTCGTCTTCACTAGGAAGTTTCCTATAGATATAATCAAAACAGATGACCAAAAGATCATAATTGAGCAAACCCTTACACGAGCTCATAGGAGCTATATCGAAAATCATAAACAAATCTGCGATATGTACTATTCGCCAAAAATGAGGCAAGAATTTAAGCAATTCGTTAAGAGTTGCGACATTTGTAATAGAAATAAATACTGCAGAAATCCTCAGACGGTACCTATTGGAGAGGCTCCAATTCCTAAGAAAGAGGGGGAGCGGATCCATATAGACATTTTTATATTCAAAAATTTAAATTCATAACGTGCGTTGATTCTTATTCAACATTTTTTGTCATTAAGCAAATTGAGGACAAACTTAAACTTGATGAAAAAATCATGGATTCGAGGTATATTTCTGTAGTCCTCGACACAGTGCCACAAATGGGCAGGTCGAGAGAGTCCATTCAACTCTACTCGAGATGTCCAGATGCATGAAAGAAGAACTCCATTTAATTAGCGATGTTGAAGCAATTTACAGAGCTGCTCAACAATACAATAAATCGATACACTCCGTTACTAATGAAAAACCTTTCGAGAGCCTGTATAATAAAAAGAGACATGAAAATATAGAAATCCTCCTGAAAAAAGCTCAGGAGAAAATGCTAAAAAGAAACAACCCCAATGGCACAAAAAATTATAAAGAAAATTATATAGTGTATGAAAGATTAATAGGTAAAAGAAACAAGAATGAGTCCTAGGTATAGGAAACAAAAGATTAAGGAAGATTTAGGTAATAAGGTTAGGATACAAAATAGAGATAGGATAATTCATAAAGATAACCTTAAACCATGAAAATACATATTGAATACTTTTCAGAAAATGCTACTTTTCATCATATTTACATTCTTTGCAACCAAATCAACCGATCTAACAGATTATACAAGAGAAGATTACGAGTTGATTCAAAGCGGAGACGCTATAATCTATGAAAAATATGGGGATATCTTTCACCTTACCAACCTCACCTTCTTCTCTAATTTAATAATTGAAACTAGGGAATTAATGAATAGAAAACGAAATCGTTTTAACACTGGAAAATTCACTGCAATCGCAATACAAGGAAATGAACTTAGAACCGGAACTTATTGACACTCTACTCGGGCAATTGACCAAGACAAATTTCGGGAACAAAAGAGGTATTAGCGAGATAGGAACCGTATGGAAATGGATATCTGGCACCCCAGACCACGACGATATAGTAAACATCAATACGAAACTAAACGAACTTGTAGAGAACAACAATAGGCAAATGACAACAAATTCCGAAATATTTAAAGCTATTACAGGCTTGACACATTCACTAAAAGAAATGAGAACCAACGTGCAAATTACGTTAGCAACCAGATACAGAAAGAGGCTAATAACCACAGAATTGCAAAATATTATTCAGACAATAACTTTATCGAAGATAGGCATTCTAAATCCGGCTATACTCAATTTAAAAGAGGTACTTGAAATTACCAAACATGAACATGAACAGATAACACTGACCGACTTAATGGATGTGTCTAAACTTAAGATTTTACAAAACAAATGATGTCTTAGTAGTCCATATCAAATATCCGCTAATTCAAAAAAATTGTAAACTTTATGAAACCAGATCAATATCTCAAATGCGGAAATAGCTTCTATAATGTTGAAACTTGTAAACCCGAACTAAATACTAACTTTTGTAGATTAAATAAAAAAATCTTGCTTTTTAAATTTGTTAAATAATAATAAAGGCAATTGTACTAAAATAAAAGAAAAAAATAAAGATCTAGATATAATAAAAGAGGGAGCGATATTGATATCAGGATAGCACATTGTTGACGAGCAAAAGATAGACGGAGTTTACCTTGTAACTTTCAAAAACACAAACAAGATCGATAATGTAACATTTGAAAACCCATCGGGGATAATTTTGGATTGCTTGAAAAACAATCAATTAAATAATTATAAAGTTTTCCAATATCTTGAAAGCTCAGATGAAGAACTTAAATTTAAGAATATAAATTTTATAAATTCATTTAGACAAGAAATTAAAAGGCAGCCAATAGTCTATTCCGCTCTATCCCTTCTTACCGTTACTGTTACTATATATATATTTTATGTAATAATCAAAAAAATTAAAGGAAACCTTTGAAGTAAGAAAATTGGAAATGAAAGAAAAATTGTATGACGAAATGTTAAGTAAGATTAAAAAAATGTATGTGGAAATGGAAAGAAACGGGACGTTTCAAATTTAAGAAAGAGGGGAGTTATATCACCATTTACTCCAAGCTTTACATAGGAAAAATTCCAAGATTGCATTTATCAAAACATTCGTAAGTTTTGTTGTTGCTTCCCACGGTGCACCTTTGCGCGTGTGGAAATAATGCTGACGCTATGTCTACTACTTGCCGAAATGCAACGGTCACGTTGCCTTGAAATGTGTTGATTTCCCTTTCCTCGTTATTTGCCAACACTTTGTAAATTTAGTTCTAAGTCTGCTTTCATTGAATAAAGTTGAGCGAAAACAAATAAAACATGTTTTTTCTTTTGCCGCCTGGCAAAATACTTAATTTGTACATAGTTGTTTGGTTCAACAGTTGCCTGCGATTTTGCAGCATGAATGCACCTAATGTAGCTGATAAATGGAAAATTCTAAATAATAGGAAATCAAAGTCTTCTTTGCTCACGTAGTGGCGTTCCCCCAAGGTCAAGTCGAAGCATGATGCAAAGCCAAGGCGTTGTGGTGAAATACATTTTATGAAAACAAATTATAAGTAAATAAATAGCAAAATTAATAATATAGTGGCCAGATTTTGAAAGTTACAATTGATGCTTAATCTTTGATTTTATTTTATAAAAGTTTTTAAAAACAGTTGTCTTACAAAAAATAATTGGCGCCCAACGTGCGGTGCCCGTTGTTTTTGACTAAAATGGAGAAAAGTCATGGTATCCAAAGTCAAAGTGCATAAAATACTTAACTAAAGTGCGTGTGACATTAAAAGAATAAGTATCCTCGCGAGATGAGAAAAAATTAAGAACACATTCAAAATCAGAAAGTAAAAGAAAATAAAAGAGAGGTGCGGCTGGGTGAAAACAATAGCACAGTGAAATATTAAATCTAAGCAAAGAGAATGGCAGTAGTGTTAAATAAAATAACACAGTGAAAATTGAACATATAATATTTTAGATCTATGGAAGTGCCGTACATTGAAATCCCATTAAAAAATTTGTTATGAAGAACTGGTTTATGTGGTGTTGAATGAACAGCGAAATTAATAATAAAGAAGCAACGACTGGTGAGTGAGCGAAAGCCATAATTACTCTACCCACAGCCAAAATCTAAAATTTTATGACTTTATCATTTATGTCATTTTACGAATCACCCAATTATAGTGTAGTGCAAAATAGTTTTGTGTTTATTGTGTTTTAAAGTATAATATTAACAAGTTATTAACATTATTTGATAAAAAGAGCAATATATGTATCTAACGGCTTATATAGCCAATAATAAGAATAAAAATTCTTCTATAACTTAGCTCAGTTCTGCGAATCTGAACTCCAGACCCTCCAGAATGGAATAAGTCCTTTCATAAAAGGGATCACGCAAAGTAAATAAATAAAAAGAAAAGTGCCGAAACGAAAACAAAATATTTAAAGGCTTGTAAAATATATTCAAGCCGCGATCCCACACCGCTAGGGGACCCTCCGGTTGATAATATAAGCTTAACCTTGCAATTCTGAATTTCAAACCCTCCAGTGTATAAAAGCCTCATTTCGTAGAAGGTGCAAAAGAAGGAACTTAAGTAAAAGTGCCGATAATAAATTTTTAAATAAAAATCCGCCATTCATCTCCGCAAGGGGTTTATAAAAGTAAAATAACTATGCGATTTAAGGGGGACTCTCCAGAGATTATTAAATAAAAATTAGGACTTGCCTGACGTCTCGGCAAAAGCTCAGTAGCTTGAGTCCAATAACCGAAGAGTTGGTTTTTCACACAACTTTGCAATCGAAAGAAATAAGTTAAAACAAAATTACTCGAATAATAAATTCCTAATCGGAATAGTTCCAAAGCCTGAACCAATGGATATAGATACATCTATCTCTAGGATATATGTTTAATACAAATTATAATAAGTTGACAGTTGAAGTGAACAGACGTGTTTTTTCGTGCTCGATAGTCTTCTTAGTTTTTTTCTACTTATTTTCTTCACTTGTCGTTTATATAATGGGAAAGTGCTCTAAATGCAGTGCTCAGTGCTCACCGGGCGATTTTCTATTTTGTGGTGTTTGTCACTCCAAAATTCATATAAATTGCACAAACTTGCCTGAAAATGCAATCAATTTATTTAATAACAATAACAACATTATGTATAAGTGTGACAAATGCATTGCTATGTTTTCGCGCTCTAGAATTCATAAAGCGCTAAAAAGTGTTGGTGCGCTGCAGTGCTTTTTTGACATGCTAATTCCCGGTGGAGATGATGCGAATAACGAGAGAAATGAAATTCGTACGCGCTCAAAGACAAAGGTCAGTGCACCTAAAGCAACACAAAATATTACAGCACAGGGCGAAACTGCACAAGATAAATCACAAAACAAATCAACTCAGCCTGCCCAGCTCAAGGCAGTGAATTCTGTGGGGAATGATAAGTAGTGCTTTTCATCGTCTTTAACTGTGGGTGATAATTATAGTGAGACAACAATATGTCAACAACCACAGCTAGTGTTGTTTCTAATAGTGGTGGCTCTCCGTTGAATGCGCTCGCTGAAGCCAAAACCAGTTTTAGCAACGTAAGCAACAATAACACTAACATTGACTTGTTGAGTGCTCCCGGCACTCGCTCTTTCGCTGCTGCTGCTGGCGCTGCTAACTTTCCTATGGCACCTATTGATATTGATACTACTGCTGAGTCCGAGCAACTCACAAATGCGGGCAAAACAACAAGGCAGATGTCACATGCAGTTGTAAAGGGTTGCAATAATAATGCTGAGTTAGATGTTTTTGTTAAATACAAATGGATTCATATATCTTCTTTTAAGCCCTCTGTCACGGAAGACCATATTATTAAATATATCTCTGAGCATGCTCTTATAGATGCTGATAAGATTGCTTGTTTCAAGTTAGTTAAGAGAGATGTCGATGTCAAAACCTTGGTCAGAGTTGCTTTTAAAGTACGAGTGCTATCTAATGACTACAGTAAAGTGTTTAATGATGAACTGTGGCCCTCTAACGTGACGGTAAAGCCATTTCTCTTTTTTCCGAAGAAGCAATAAATCTTGCCGGAGACATAATCTCACAGGCTGGTGGTGTTCTGATCGCTGTGCGCCGTCATCTTCGCTCATCATTAGTGGATCTTAGTGATACGGATTCACTACTAGATCAACTCTGTGTGTCTGTTCATTGCTCTAAACTATTTATCTTCGCATCCTACATTCCTCCTGCAAGTTCGGATCATCTCTATAAATCGCATGTTAATAACATTATTGACATGTTACAAATCATGATGGTGAAAATTTCTGCATCTTTGGTGACTTCAATTTGCCTAATATTGTTTGGTCATGTGTCAACGATAGTTCAACTTTAATTCCTACGAATGTTTGCAGTACCTCCGAGGTGTATCTTATTGATAATTTTTTAAGTTTTAATCTATCCCAGATAAATAGCTTCTCGAATCAGTTATCTAGAACGCTTGATCTTGTATTCATTAGTGATAATATTAATTGTACGTTGACTGAATGTCTCGATCCACTTTCTAGATCTGGTATGCACCACATACCGCTTACGCTTGTTGTGGAGTTTTACTTATTTGAGAGTATCAGTGCGGATATTGAGGCTCCTAGTTTTTCTTTTAGACGTGGCAATCTTGATTTGGTTTTTCAGGAGGTCTCATTGATTGACTGGGAAGCTCTTTTTCTGGGTTATGATCTAACTGAGTGTTTCGAAGTCTTTAAAAATACCGTAAACCAAATTTGTATTAATAACATACCGCGAAAAAAAAGAGTTGTTATAAAATTCCATGGTATACTAAAAGACTAAAGCGACTAAAGAATTTGAGGAACAAATATTTCAAAAAATTCAAATTTACCACGCTATTTGTTTATAAACGCAGGTATCTATTTTATTCCAATAAATTCAAAGCTTTGGGAAAGAAGCTCCACAGGTCCTTTGTCAGCAACTATGAATCTGGCATCAAAGTAAACCCTTAGGCATTCTGGAACTATGTTAAGGCAAAAAAACTTTGCTCGTCAATTCTTTCATCTATCTTCTACAATACAGAGCGAGCTTCTTCACCTTCGGAGGCGGCTAATTTATTTGCAGACTTCTTCCGCTCTAACTTCGTGGCCCAGACTGATCTCCCAACGGGTTTCCCCTCAATGGTTGACAATCCTATCAATTTTGGCGCCCTCACTCTATCGCTAGACGATGTTGTAAATGGAATTCAGAATTTAAAACTATCTACCCAGACTGATATTGACGGCTTATCGTCATATCTTCTTAAAAAATGCTTGGCGTTGGCTACCCCACTGCTTCTAATTTTCAACAAATCGCTAGGGTGCGGCGAGTGTTTAGCTGCATGGAAGGTAACCTTCATTAGCCCTATTTTCAAAAATGGTAACAAAAATAACGTTGCCAACTATAGGCCCATTGCTAAGCTGTCAACTATTTCTAAACTCATTGAGTATATTGTCAAACAAAAAATGTATTCTGCTGTTAGGCGTCTAATCTTGGATAATCAACACGGTTTTGTGACTGGAAGATCGACTGTGACTAATCTCTCGATTTTCTCTGAATTCTGCCATTCAGCTTTCAACAATCGCCTTCAAGTCGATGCTATATACACTGATTTTTCCAAGGCTTTTGACAAAAACAGCCATTCAATATTGATCTCAAAATTGGCCAATGTGGGTTTCCATTCAATATTTCTATCTTGGCTTAGATCGTATCTTGACCAACGGATAGATAAGGCGCTTTCAAATTCTTTTGTTGCCACCTCTGGCGTGCCACAAGGTAGCATTCTTGGACCATTATTATTTGTAATTTTCATAAATGACATTTCGGCATGTTTCCAACACTCGAACTTTTTGCATACGCTGATGATTTAAAGGTTTTCTCTACCATTTCTAGCCCCGCAGATTCAGTTAAGATACAATCCGACTTGAACAATTTAGCAGTCTGGTGTAACACAAATAACACAGTGTTACAAAATGGAAAAAATTGAATGAACTTTTAAAGTGACATAGTGGAAATTGTTCACCTGGTCGAATATAACTCAAAACGGGGTTTGAAAAATTTGTAACACCCTCAAAATCTTGCTTTACCGTTAAAAACCCGTTCTTCGGAAGTGTACGCGCTAATCTTTTCATTACTTGGCCATTTCTTTACCGATTTTCAATATGAAATATGTTTTGGAAAGGTGAGGATTATACCTTTAAACTGAGATAGAAAGATGTATTTGAGCTAGCGTGTTGCAAGTTTTCATCGGGTAAACTTGGAAAATTTGTTTTTTCTTCAAATTTTTCTACTTTGACCGCATTTTATTGCAGTATTTTACTAAAAACATATCAAGTATGAGGAATTATTTTGAAAGTACATTCATGTCCAAAAATTTTGAGTGCTCATGCAATGAAATCGGACACAAATTGGCGAAGCTATTAAATTTTTTCTGCTATTAAATAAATTTACCTTGCGAAAAGTTTTTTTTTTAATTTTTCTACTTTGACCGCATTTCATTGCGTTATTTTACTAGAAACATAGCAAGTATGAGGAATTATTTTAAACACATTCATTTCCAAAAATTTTGAGTGCTCATCTAATAAATTTACGCCGTCAATTCAACCTTGCGACCGCTTCGCAATTATATTGTGTGATAAGTGTGGTAAAATGTGTGATCGGCGCAACAAATTTTGTTACGCCTGCGGTCTATTTGTTGATAAGAAATATCGGTTCGATTTAAGAACAAATAAAGCTGTGGTGAAGCGTTCAATCTCTTTTTCAGTTGTTCATACGTGGAAAGTGCTTGGTATGAACCCGAATATATTTGTTCGATGTGCTGTACAACATTAAAACAATGGAAAACCGGTAAATGTGATGACCAGCGTCTGCCGTTTGTGACTCCTATGGCTTGGTATTATCAAATATATCACAAGCCGGAGGGTTGCTACTTTTGCCAAACAAAAATCACTGGTCACCACTATAAAACTCGCCACCTCATAGAATATGCCAATGTGTTGACTGTATCGAAACCGATTCCAAGAGGAAAACAAGATCAGCGAACTGAAGACAAAAATCCAGCTACATTTCCTGATTCAAGCCACAAATCTTCTAATGAGGTAAATGACGAACCGTACCTTCCAACCAAAGCAATAAAAACAGAACGTCATTTCGTGTCAAATCACGATTATTGTGATCTTGTGCGGGATATGGATCTGTCTATAAGACAGACAGAGATTCTGGCCTCCAGATTAAAGCAGTGGAATATAGTAGACAGTAACTTTAAAGTAACGTCTGCACGAGACAGAGACCTATCTTCGTTCGAACACATTTTCAAAGCTGATGACACCAATAACAAACTAGTTTATTGCGTTGATGTGGATGAATTGTTTGCTGCACTCGATCACGTGCACTGTCCACAAGATTGGCGATTATTTCTAGACGGTTCTTGCAAAAGTAAGTATTTAATGTGTTATGAGTGTGAGAGAACTAAATTTGAATACAATTTATCAATTAATTTTCAATTGACTAACATCGTAGGTCTGAAAGCAGTATTGCTGCACAACAGAAATGAATTGCCATCAGTTCCAGTGGCATACGCTACTGATATGAAAGAGACTTATCAAACGATGGAAAAAATTTTACGATTGATTAAATACAATAAATTTCGCTGGCAGATTGTCTCGGACCTTAAAGTCCTGACAATTCTACTTGGAATGCAAGGTGGCTACACTAAATATCCTTGTTACTTTTGTGAATGGGACAGTCGTGCCAAAAATCATTACAAGTGTAACATATGGCCACCGAGAAAGTTTCAAATTGGCAAAAATAATGTTCTCAATATTGCATTAGTTAAGCCTGATGATATAATTTTGCCGCCATTGCATTTAAAATTGGGGTACATGAAACAGTTTGTTAAACGACTCGAAAAAAACAGCGAGGCTTTTCTACACCTGAAACTTGTATTCCCCAAGTTGAGTGACGCCAAGATTAAAGAAGGTACTTATAAAAATTTCCCAACAAGAATTCTTCAAAAAGAATTCATCCTAATTTATTTTTACATTTTGATCAGGCGTTTTCGTTGGACCGCAGATTCGTAAGATTATGACTGATGATGACTTCATAAAAAAATTGAACCCAGTAGAGAAAAGAGCATGGCTGAGTTTCATTTCTTTGTGCCGAAACTTTCTTGGAAACACAAGAAGTTCACATTACGTTGAGGTGGTCCATGAATTTTTGGAAGCTTATGGAGAAATGGGATGCAACGTGTCTATAAAAATTCACTTTTTGCATTCTCATTTGCAATTTTTCCCGGATAATCTTGGTCAATTCAGCGACGAACAAGGTGAAAGATTTCACCAAGAAATCTCCAACATTGAAAAACGGTTTACAGGAAAGAACCAAGTTAGGATGATAGCTAATTACTGCTGGTCACTCAAACGTGAAACAGATGACTCGTCTTATAAACGCAAAGATCAAGCAAACATTTTTAGCTATAAAGTTATTTAGCATTTTAATGATTAATTTTTTTTTTTTTCAGTCACAATAAAAATTTGAAGTTGAAAGATAATCAAAATGTATGAATTTTTAAATATGGTCATCATCTAAAATAATTTAAATAGTAATAACTCTGTCAATTTCCAACCGATTTTCGATTGAAATAGCTTAATCGACGCAGTACTAAATTCACTTTAATAATATTGTCTTTGATAGGTACCTTTCTGAATTAAGACTGTCGTAAAATCGTAGTCAAAGTTTCAAAATTAATTTTTTTTTATTAAGCTACGATTTTTTTTCTCTGTAGCTTCGTCAGTTCTCGTTTGATTTTGATGAGTTATACGCCATTAAAAATAGTGATTTGTCGCCTTTCAAAATATATAAACAACTTTTGAATCGGATGAAAATTCGCAAAGATATTGATGATTGACTAGCGAATGACCTCAAAAACAGTTTTTTGGCCCTAAAATGAGATTTTGGGGGTGTTTCGCAAATTTCAAGTATACAGTTTTTCTTAGTTTTATAAGGCCTAACGCCTAGGCTAGGTCTCTTTCAAAGTTCATTTTCAGTGTTACACAGTGTAATCTGCCGCTAAATGTTAGTAAATACTTTCACGTAATGTTTTCAAAATCGCGCTATTCCATTTTCACATTTTATGCCATAAGTGGGTCTCGTCTCGCGATTCTTACGGAAGTGAAGGATTTAGGGGTAGTCTTTGACTCAAAATTTTCGTTCACGACTCATTTAAACTCTACAATTGCAAAGGCTTACTCTGTTTTAGCTTTTATCCGCCGTTTTAGCACGGACTTGACGGATCCTTATACTCTTAAGATATTGTTCACCTCAGTTGTTCGCTCCAAGTTGGAATATGCTTGCTTCATTTGGCGACCCTATCATGAGTGTCATATCAAGAGGCTCGAACGTGTGCAAAAAAGCTTTGTTCGGTTTGCGTTACGTTCATTGAATTTCTCCGATCCGATTCCTTCCTACGAGGCCAGATGTGCACTCATCAACCTTCAAACTCTGGAATGCAGAAGAACGTTACTGTCAATGTCTTTTGTCTTCGACATTATTAGCGGTTAAATCGATGCACCAGCTCTCCTCGAGAGTATTCCGTTCCATTTTCCAAGCAGGCCGCTTAGAAATAGTGACACGTTTTATACGGGATTTTCTCGGACCCTGTATGCTTCTAACGCTCCCATCTTTCGAACATTAACGGAATTTAATCTACACTCAAATTCTTTAGAAATGGACTTTTCAGTTTCTAAGCATATTTTTAAATCTTTAATTGCTCATGCTTAATTATAATAAATCAATTTGTATATTGTTATCTCTACGTAGTCTGTAAGTATTTTTAGCACTAGACTACTTTTGTAATTTGTAACTGATCAAATTACTAATAAATAAATAAATTCAGCAGATTAACGGGTTTCTTAATCAAACCAGTAATGACCAACACAAACGCTCATGGAAGTGGATTTCAGGTATAAAGTGCGCATGGAGTAAAGCGACTAAGAGAAAAAACCTAAGCTTTCGGCGGCAAGAAAAAAGTCAAAGGATAAACAATATCCAAGAGAACTGTTTAAGGCGAAAGGACGATGCCCTCCCCTACATCATCGTCTACGGCAACAAATAAAGGATTAAAAGCTTTTGTCGATATTGGAGCAATTTCCTGGTACATTAGACAGGGAGTATATGAACATAAGAATGAACTAACCATTTACCAAAGAGTGAAGTTATAACGTTTTCTCTATCATAAAATATTATCATCCTATTAGCGGAAAAATATGGCAATAAAAAAGTAGAAGAAAGCAAGGTCAACAACTTCCATAAAGTAAAAGAAAAATGTGAAGAAAAAAATATTGATGATTGATGGATTAAAAGCTCTTGCCAATATTGGAGCAATTTTACGCTACATTAGATAGGGAGTATATGAAAATAAGAATGAACTAGGCATTTACGAGAGAGTTAAAGCTATAACGTCTTCTCTATCATAAAATATTAGCGGAAAAATATGGTGATAAAAAAGTAAAAGGAGGCAAGGTCACTAACTTCCATGAAGTAAAGGACAAATGTGAAGAAAAAAATATTGAAAATATAAACCCTTTAGAACACGTCATAAGGCGTCCGCTGAAGTAAATACCCGCAAAATAAAAGAAAAATATTAAAATCGAAACGTACAGATGGCGAGGAATGCAAATACAAATATTGGAACCAGAAGTTGTCTTGGTAATAGAAAAGAGCGGTATAAAAAACAAATATTGAAAATATAAATATGTACATATATAGTGCGTCCGGCGAAGAAAATATCTCCAATAAAAAAAGAATTCATAGTTCTGGAACAAAGCCGGCCAAAGAATTTACCGGCAACTATATACTGGAAAAATATTTTTATTTGGAACAATTTAGTAATACCGGCAAGATAAATGAAATTGTAGGAGAAAAACAAATTACGGGCGAAAAATGCTCAGACAAATCAGCGGAAGATTATGCCAGCGAAAAAATGGAAATCTGAGTTCGGTCTAAAAACATGAACCTTCAAGGGACAAAAATCATGGACTTGAATATAAGTAACTGTCAAGAATTAAAACAATTATAACAATCGAAGAAACGCATGCTAAAATTAATATGAGGTTCCCATTTAGAACTGACGTAAAATCGAAAATAAGAACGGATAATGAGGAACCAATATGGAGCAGACAGTACCCATATGCACTATAAGTAAATTCGTTTGTAAACAAAGAAATTAATAGAATGCTTGGCGAAAAAATGATATGACTTAGTAAAAGCCTTTATAATTCACCAATTGGGGTCGTTCCGAAAAAAGGCTCAAATGACGACGGTTCCCCAAAACTTGGAATGGTAATTGATTGTAAAAAAATTAACTACTATCGGCATTAAGAATTATTCGAAAATATTTGTACGGTGTCACTAATCTAGAAATCCATATCATCCCGTAACTCAAGCCCAAAAATTGAAAGGTGGCACGCGTTCAAAAGAAAATTTGCTTCAAAATTTGTATTACAACCTGGCAAAACCAACCAAAAACCAACATTCCGTCCAAAGTATTCGAGTACAGGAAACACAAAAACCTGTATATCAGTTAAAAGAGCCAATAATATTATGGAAAAACGGGTTCAAGATTCATGAATTAATCAAAAATTTGGGAAATAAAAAACGTTTTACCAAAATTTTTTATACCAACCTGGCAAAACTAACCAAAAACCAATCTTCCGCCCAAAGTATTCAAGTACAGGAAACACAAAAACCAGTATATCAGTTAAAAGAACCAATAATATTATGGAAAAACAGGTTCAAGATTCATGAGTTAATCAAAAATTTGGGAAATAAAAAACGTTTTACCCAAGTCGAATCAATACAAGGTGGTGTTATAAATACAACTACAAAATTCCTATGTATTCTGTTTTTGTTTCTGCGTAAGAGTTTTTTGTAAGAGCTTTAACGGCTTTTGAAAGCTCATACGCAAAAGCAAAAACAAAACAGATGTAGGTGAATAAAAAAAAATCAAATCAGCTGCTCTTATGCCATCACCTTCTATAAATTCGCCTTGGTTTTCTCTATATGTCAACAGCAACATACCCGGGTACGTTTTGCGTTTTCAAATAACTATACTTTAGAAACTTGACATCGGATTCACTTGGAATTTCATGATATCATCAACAAAAAAGTTTTGCACCATATTTCAAAGCCTTAGTGGAATTAGGCAACCTAGCTCAGAGATCTGGCCAAGTTGATACAAATGAAAAGTAAAGTTTATTCCGAATAAAATTCTCCAAATAGGGCAAGAATATAATGAGTTAATATTTAATTATTAACTTTGTAATTACATCTAAGACATTGTGGCATTTTAGTAGAATGCTCTGTACGCACGAGTATCTTGCAAAATATACAAGATAGCCTTATTGAGCGTCGTTTGGTGCATACACATACATACACCTGCCAATACCGGCACATTCCTCCACGCCTCCAATTGCAACATCCATTATCCCCAAAGGACCGCTATTAATATTATTGCTTCTTATTTTATTTATGTAATGCGTTAATATAAGGACCACAACTGATTTATTTAAATGAATATGTCAAGCCGCTCAGAAAAACTAGCTTCCGGTATCCATGTCTGCTGTTGTCTTTTTGTGTTTTGAGAATTCTCATGTTCATAGCCTTGTTTTTCAATTTTTTCATGAATAATTATGCCGCAAATTTTATCAAACATTAGCAATTTGAATGTTTCTACAATGGATAGACCTTTGGTAATATAAACAGGATATCATTTCGATCTAAAAGTTCGCACACAAATATTCAAGTAAATGTCAACGCTGAAATACTTGTTTGTCTACGGGTCCTTCAGCACAAGGAAAAATTTTGTACCATCCAAGAGGAAATTACCCCTCACCAAACCATTTTGCCTCACTGATGAACCTCAACAGGCAATTTACCACGGTGCTTGAAACCTCACTAAGGTCATCCAAAAACGGCGATCCCAGATATCGCATTCTGCTTTTACACAGTGCAGGACACTTACACAGTAAATGCAAGATCGTCTCCTACTCCTCGTCGTTCTTGCAGCTCCTACAGCAACTTCGGAAGGGTACTCCCAACCTTTCAGCGTGTTTCCCTATCAGACAGTGCCCTGTTAGAGCCCCGAGCACGTTGGAAATGTTTTCCCTTCTTAGAGAGAGAACGCTGCGCGACCGTTTTCGATCCCATTTAGGCCACGTCTGCCTTGAGGTTCGACAGGTCGTATTTTGCCTCCATCTGTTGTCAGCTTGTTTATATGTACAAATTCTGAGTAGCAGTTTGCAAGTGGCAAACGGCATACCAATGCGTTCTTTATGTTGAAGAATCTGATTGGTCGTACCTTGTCTTGCAAGTTCGTCTGCCATGCAGTTTCCCTCTATGTCCCGGTGACCAGGGACCCAAATGAGGTACAGTCTGTTCTGCTTGGCCATCTCCTGCAGAGATAGGCGGCAGTCCAGCGCGATGTTTGAGTTAAACGTGAAAAAGCTCAGAGCTCTGATTGCAGCCTGGCTGTCACTAAAAATGAAGATGTCTCTTCCCATAATCCCGGTCCCAATATTCTCTACCGCCTCCATAATAGCTGCGACCTCAGCCTGGAAGACGCTGCAGTGATCTGGTAACCTAAAGGAATATCTGTATAGGGGGCAATGCTATGTATAAGGTGGAGTATGAAACTCATGTTTCCACTCCTCCCTGCTGGGAATTCGTGTAATAAAGTTACTTTCAGAAACCGATGTCAAGGCGCACCGATCCGTGCTGCTCGGAATAGAGCAGAACTTGTTCAAAATACAAGAGTGCCGTTGGCTTTCAGGGTGCCACTGGGATGTTTCTCTTAGTCGCAAAGCAGTCATTGCTGCCATCTGTTGTCCAACCAAATCTAAAGGAAGGAGGTCTAAAATGTCGTTCAAGGCCTCATTTGGAGTGGTTCTGAGCGCCCCACTTATGCAGATCATACTAGATCTTTGCACCTTGGTGAGTAGTCTGAGGTTAACCTCTTTTCCTAATACAAGCCACCACACGACCACCCCTATATAGGAGTATTGGTCTGACGACCGCTGTGAAAATCCACCGACAGATCCGGGGATTGAGACCCCATTTCCTGTCTATGGCTCTCTTACATTTGTAGAGGGCTACGGAAGCCTTCTCATGACGTTGAACTAGATTCTCTTTCCAGTTCAACTTCCTATCTAAAATTAAGCCTAGAAATTTGGCTCTTGTAGAAAGACTTAACCGGATACCGTTTAGTACCGGTGGAGTCACCGAAGGCACTTTATACCTTCTCGTGAAGAGTACAAGTTTCACCTTACTTGAGCTGACCCTAAGCCGGCAGTGGGTGTACCACTTGGATACCTCCCGAAGCGCTCGTTGCATCAGCTCGCATAATGTCTGCGGAAACTTTCCCTTGCGTGCAATCGCGACGTCATCAGCGTACGCGACAACTTTTGCGCCACCCCATGCCATATCTCGCAGTAGCGTATTTACGGTGAGGTTCCATAGAAGTGGGGATAGAACGCCTCCTTGTGGCGTCCCCCTCGACACGTGCCGCGACAATTCGCTCGCACCCAGTTTAGCCCTTACTACTATGCAACGGAGTAGCTTGCCGATAAACTCAACCAGTGAGTGTTCAACCCCTATATCCCAACCGGCGCCAGTTATAGCTTCTGGAAACTCGTTATTAAAGCCGCCTTCAATATCCAGGAAGGCTACAAGACAGGACTCCTTGACGCTGAGAGACTTCTCAATATAGCCGACCAAGCTATGGAGTGCAGTCTCAGTAGATTTGCCTTTGCGGTAGGCATGTTGGTCATTAGACAGTAGTCGACTGTCGGTGATATTGGACAGGTAGCTACTAACAATCCTTTCAAGTGCCTTAAGAGCAAAGGATAATAGACTGATAGGCCTAAGATCTTTTGGATTAGTATGTGAGGCCTTACCGGCTTAAGGAATAAAGACAGCCTTGACATTTCTCCATGCCAACGGTATGTGATTCAGTTTGAAACAGGCCATGAAAATAGTAGAGAGCCATTTTGAAGACACGCCCAGTGTCTTAATTAGCTGGGCAGGTATTATCCCATCCAGCCCTGCAGATTTGTATGGTTTAAAGCTTTGGATAGCCCATTTAACCTTTTCTTCTGAAACCGGTTTGTTGACTGGGATGGAAGAGATGAATGGAGGAGTTCCTACCTTTCCCGTTGTGGTCCAGGAACCGTCTTGCTTTTGCAAGAAACCTATCGGGTTAGAGGATCCTGAGAGAACCTTCCTTAGCCTGGCTATCTCGGAAGCACCCTCGATGCCGCCGCAGGTGTTTCTTCACGAGGATCTCTTTGCCGCCCTTAAAGCTTTTTTATAGGTCTGGAGAGCATTTTTGTACGCTTGCCATACCAGCCCGAGACCAAGTCTCTTGGCTTTGTTGAAATTTTTCCTACAAGATTTTCGTAGTGAGTTCAACTCACGAGACCACCAATGGGGTTTACGTTTGTACCACTGTTTTGGTTCAGGGCAAGCCTGATCTAGGGCATTTGAGCAGGTCGGCGTAAAAACGTCTCCCATGTTATCTAGATCCCCGATACAATTAGGTTCAATAAGAGGTACGCTGGTTAGCCTATCCTCAAATAACCTTTTATAAGAGCACTAATCCGTGTTTTCAGGTTTTTGCGCACCTTTGGGCTGGTAATAGAAAAGTCCAATACGATTTTAATATAACGATGATCAGAGAAGCTGTGTTCATCTAGAACCCGCCAACTCTCGATCAATTCAGATAGACTATTACTTCATAGATTTATATCTAAAACTTCTTTACGATTTGCTAGTAATGAAGGTGGGATCCCTACCTTTGATCATCATAAGTAGGTTGGTAGCTAGAAGGTAGTTGAAAAGTAACTCACCTCAGTTGACATGGTGAGCATTTGCGTCGCTGTCGACCAACATGTGTCCGCTCTCATAATTGGACACCAAGTTCCGCACCATAGAAGGAGGAGGGTACTCGGCTTCGTACGGCATGTAAGCCAATGCCAGCACGATTGACATACCCCCTATCTCGGCGAGAATTGCCATGACGTCGCCATCACTGTAATTAGGTAAAAGAAAGATATTTAAATCTGCTTTAGCCAGAATACAGGCTCTAATTTTAACTTTAGCGCGCTCCACGAAAAGCTTAAAGCCGGTGGCACTCAACCCACATACCCTTGAGTTGCAAACCCAAGGTTCCTGAATGAGTACCACCGTAATGTCGCCTTTGCTCAGGCGACCTAGGAGAGCAGCTGGGGCTGCTTTAGAGCGATGGAGGTTTATCTGCAGCACTCTCATGCGAGAAAGCCGCTTCCTCCCCTCCAGCCACGACGGTGACATTAGCCTCGCATTCTCCTTCGCTGAGCAGCAGTTCCTCCTCCGCAAACATTCTATGCATTGTTGGTGCAAAGTTTGTCTGAGAAGAGACGCTGCCTTCAGCGTAGGAGAGTTCCGGTTCCGGCTCCGGCTCCGATTCGGGTGCCTTAATGTCCACGTCCACTGCTGCGCCCGCACCAGAGGCACGCTGAGCGTCCCCGCGGTACACTTTAATGATGACCTCATCGATGCCATATGAGACGCGGCCTTGCCTCTTCTCTTGAAGTCCAATGAACTCCATGTTTACGGACAAGACCACTTGTCTCGAAGGGCCTTCCGCGTCCTCGACCCGGACGACCCTCCAATCACTTTTTGGGAGGGCCGGGTTCAGCACCTGAAGCATCTTTAGGTTGCTTTCCGGTGCCGATGGTGTCACCGGAACCCATGCCCTCATCCGATGTCTGACTGGAATGTCCTTCCAGCTTTAACTTAGCCCCTGGGTAGACAGGGCCCACCTTTGCAACGGCGGCCTTGTACAGCGCCACCGACCTCAGGTCCTCACAGGCAACCACCTTAATGTGACCCTGGTGCCAACCAGCGTCCTAACAGGCCGGATGTTCGCCAGAGCTGCCTTTACCCTCTTCCACTGGTTCTTTTGTATGGACCCGAGCACGTTGCCTCGGTCCAGGACCCCAATAAGGATCCTGCCCTACGCAGCCTCGGTAAAGCTAGGCCTGCCTACCCAGGAGTTCGGCCGGATTCTTTTTGAGGGCGGAGTTTGTTCCTCCACCGATCTTTGTCGTTTAAACGGAGGCACCCGGTTTCCCACCGAAGCCCCAGTGACCCGGAAGTTAGGCAGCAGGGCTTTGGCCCTTTCCACCGCTTCCTTCGAGCTCTGGGGTAACGTTTCTAACGGGACCCCGTCGGATCTTTTTAACGTATTCGCGGCCTTACGCTTATCCGCGAATTTTAGCCACGCCCTCCATATTTTCGTGTGCAGCTGCTTGTCGCCTTAGTCCACTCGGGCCAGGCCCTGAGACCTCCGCCATCGCAAGCTTAGGCTTCGCAACCGCGCCGGTGTTTGGCGGGCTCCTAGTGCCTACGGCCACGGAATGATTTGCCGTTTCCAGCACAATCCACACCCATGGTTACGGGCGGTGTGTAACACCCACCTCAAGCCCGGAAGAGCCCCTAACGGAGCGAAGCCGCACATTAGGCGCTTGCGCCCGCGCATTCTTGCCCCGAGATGGGGAAGAGGAAGTTTTTGTGCTAGGCGATCGCGCCTGAAAAAGTCTTACCCCGAGATGGGGAAGATTGGGGTTTTTGTGTTATTTTTTCTTCTTTTGTTTTATTTATCTTGGTCGTACGACCACCTGCTCGACGAAGCAAGCGTAGCGGTCTGAAATTTTAAGAGGGGAAAGTGGATGGTACACCATTACAGCGCCCCTTGCCGCGGTTATTCCAAACTTACTCTCTGAGGTGGCTCGGTGTCAGGGAGGCGCCGTTAAAATACAGCCGGAATTTAGACCCTCTGTCTGCAAACCATCCAATGGGCACGGTGACGCTTGATCCCTATAGGGATGCAAGGTATGCGGAAATGAGAGATGTTGGTACGGTGATCTCCGCATAAGCAGCCGCGCAAGATCGAGCCCTACATTGATTCTTATACGGAGCCTCCCTCTTAGTTCGTGGTGGCATGGAAGTCCTCGAGAGGAGCAACCATGCCATCACTTAAGCCTCCTCCACACGCCAAGGAGACCAACGATGATGAGGAACCTGATATAACATTTCACATTTTCCTCACAACACCATGCCACTTCACATACAAAATGTTTGAGCATACCCTGGTATACTGCTGTTGACGTATGTATAATAAAGGTTAATAGAGTATGCTACGGTATAAAATTGATTAACCATTCTGAAAGAATTTGTGGAGCTAAGATTAGGAACCGCTATTAATTGCACAATAGAGGATTTGCATGAAATACAAGAAAGTTTTTTGAACAAGATCAGTCAGCGAACTTACATCAGAGCGTATCGTAAAAATAATGGAAATATTGAACAAATTGAGAAATTGTATTATTGGTTAGGAATGAGAAAGATATTGAAGGAATTTATTCGAAACTGCGTTTTCTTATATAAAAATGAAATGGTGTTCGTTGAAGTGATTTGACAGAATTTTTCTGTTACATTGACTGTGGCCCGAGGAGTGTTTGTATGAAAAAAATTGCCGGTAGGTGGCACTGTGCTGGAGATATTGTGGCCACACTCTCACTTTTACATGAAAAGTAGCAGCACTGTTTTGGATTGACAACTACTCAAAATCTAACGAACGACGCGCTACAAGTTCGGACAAGCAGTTTTTTTTCAACACGCACATCAAAATTCGCTAATAATTTAAGTTCGTTTTAGTTTTAAGTAATAAATCGTGTAAATACTAATTTGAAGTAAATAAAAGTATTTAACACGATAAGGTAGCGTCTTATTATCGATTACATCCGCTACATTGGTGACCCCTATTAGAAATGAATACGGAAAATACCAGCGAAACCCAGAACTCAACGATGGAGCATTCATCATCAGCGGTACCATCTTTGAGCGTTTCCGAATTCGCTTCTGCTATTAACGACAGCTCCATATGTGTAACGCGTGCAGTGAAACTACCGCCTTTCTGGAAGGACAACTGTGCGTTATAGTTCGTTCAGGTGGAGGCTGCACTCGAAATAGCACAAATACGCAGCGACATATCGCAGTACCGATACGTACTAGTGCACCTGGATGAGTTTACTCTACCGTTTGTAGTCGACATCATTAAATCGCCACCCGCTGATGGTAAGTACCTGGCGCTGAAGACGCGATTACTCAATACGTTTGAGGAAAGCAGCGAGAGCAAGCTACGACGTTTGCTACACAATACCGAATTTACCGACGGGAAGCCATCACACTACCTACTGCGCCTCAAGGGTTTGGCTGCTGGCATGGTGTCCGAAGACATTCTGCTTACGATTTTTTTAGAGCAACTGCCGCCGAACGTTCGCTGCATATTGGTGGTAAACGACACCAACGATCTTGATCACCTTGCCACGCAAGCCGACAAAATTTTCGAAGTACAAAATAGCATAATGTCAGTGAATACAAAAGCCACTGGGCCTAGCGATTCTACAACATGCACCGAATCATCAAAACCGCCAACGTACGGCATCGACGAACTAGCCGCCCAGGTTCAAGCGCTCACCACGGCATTTAAAAAGGCAAACACCAACAACACAAAGGAGGTCTCAAAGGACTTGCGCTATTACCATTTACGGTTCGGTGCACAGGCAAAAAAGTGTCGAGAACCCTGCAAATTCAGCAAAAACCATAATTTAAACTAGCGAGGCCGTCAGTCATCCTGGTAGGCACCGCTGATGGTCCGTTCAATTCTCGCCTACAAATCATCGATTCGAAAAACCACCTCAAGTTCCTCGTCAGCACTGGCGCCGACATTTCAGTGTTACCCAGGGGAGTTATTAATAATATTCGAACAGATTTCAAAAAAAGTAATTTTACCCTCTTTGCAGCAAATGGCTCAAAGATACGAACTTACGGTTTACAGCAACTGGCACTCGACATCGGGCTAGGCCGAACATTCAACTGGCAGTTCACGGTCGCAGACGTTGCGCATCCTATACTAGGCGCCGACTTCATCAAACACAACAGCCTACTCGTTGATCTACGCAATCATAGACTACTGAGCTGCGACACAGCCGTCAAGTCATCGACACCTCCATGCTCGCCAACAAACCGTAACCACCAACATGTTACAACGGCATCCGACATTAATGTCTTAACGCCACATTCGCCCACAATGTCCATGCAAGTTGGATCCATCGCCTGTGACATCGACGATATCCTGGTAGCATCGAAATCCCTCGAACAACACAAAAATCACCTTCGTCTGGTCTTCGAACGTCTTAAACAACATGGACTTGCAATAAATGTCAAAAAATGTACATTTGCACAGACAATCGCCGAGCTTCGCCGTTTTTTGGGCTCATGGAATTTCTACCGGCTGAACATGCCACATGCAGCAGAAATCCACGCACCACTAGTCGCACTAACCGCAGGTGCGAAGAAAAACGACAAACGCATCATTCCATGGACCGAAACAACAACAAAGGCCTTTGACGACTGCAAAAAGGCCCTCGTGGATGCGGTCCAGCTGGCATACCCTGCTACCGACGCCCCTTTAACACTTCGTTGTGATGCATCCGACCAGTCAGTAGGAGCAGCGTTAGACCAAACGGTAAATGGGGTAGTACAACCCCTAGGCTTCTACACAGCTAAGCTCAGTAAACCGGAACGAAACTACAGCGCCTATGATCGCGAGCTTTTGGCGATTTTCAAAGGAATACGATTTTTCAAACATCTACTCGAGGGTCGAAACGTTACAGTGCTTACTGACCACCGCCCACTTTCCTTCGCTTTGGATCAAAATTCCGACAAGGCTTCGCCCCGCCAGCAACGTCAACTTCAATACATCAGCCAGTTTACCAGCACGATCGTACATACACCTGGTCAAAACAACGTTGTGGCCGATGCATTGTCGCGGATCAACGCTGTAAGTCTTCCGGTAAGCATGTCAGCTAGGGAGATTGAGCAGGAACAACGCGATGACCAAGAGCTACACCACCTTTTGCGATCAAACCCAACCTCGTTCCAGCTACGAAAACTTAAAATCGACGACTCAGACGCAGAGTTATATTGCGACGTGTCAACGGGTAAGGTGCGACCATACATACCAACGTCACTACGACGAAGGGTGTTCGACCAGACGCACAATATCTCACACCCCAACGGACGCACCACGCAAAAGCTAATAAAGCAGCAATATGCTTGGCCGAACATGAATCGTGACAGCATCCGATGGGTCCGCACCTGTATACCGTGTCAACGAAGCAAGATTCACCGCCACGTGAAAAATGTTCCGCAGCACATCGAAATACCGAGCGAACGTTTCAAGCACGTCCACGTCGACATCATCGTTATGCCACTTTGCGACGGCTACAGGTATTGCCTGACTATAATCGACCGTTACACTCGCTGGCCAGAAGCAATACCCCTGAAAGACATCTATACCGACACAGTGGTCAAAGCATTTTTCAACGGCTGGGTAAGCCGTTTTGGAGCACCAGCATCAGTTACCAGGGACAGAGGCTCCCAATTCGAGTCGAAATTTTTCAACGCCTTTACCCAACTAATAGGCTGCAATCGAACCCGAACAACTGCTTTCCATCCAGCATCAAACGGCATGGTCGAGCGCTGGCATAGGTCACTGAAGGCAGCAATAAGGTGCCACGCTTCACCAAACTGGGTAAATACACTACCAGTAGTGTTACTCGGTCTTCGCACCAGCTTTAAAGAAGACATCAATGCCAGTGCAGCTGAAATGTTTTACGGTACTACACTTCGCTTGCCGGGCGCATTCTTCATCGACGTCGAGATGGGTCCGGAGCCACAACACTTCGTCGAGGAATTCCGAGAATTTATGCGTGCAGTCCGATCGTCGCCTACAGCCCATCACAACAAATCTCGGGCATTTAAACATAATACCCTGCACCGATGTACTCATGTGTTCGTACGAGTGGATGAAGTTAAACGACCACTTGAACAGCCTTATCGTGGTCCCTATAGGGTGTTGGAACGCATATCTGACTGGGTGTTCAAGGTGGACGTCGACGGTAACGAAACTACAATTTCGACAGAAAGGCTTAAACCAGCCTTCATCGAAACCGAATATCAAAATCCAGACAGCGCTGGTTGTAACCCAACGACATCGTTGTCATCGAGCGGTTCCATGTGGCCAAACGACATGGTCACATATCCTAGAGAAAGACGACGTAACAACCCGTGACTTTTCATACGCATTCAAGCCACTCCGGGGGGGCTACTGTGGCCACACTCTCACTTTTACATGAAAAGTAGCAGCACTGTTTTGGATTGACAACTACTCAAAATCTAACGAACGACGCGCTACAAGTTCGGACAAGCAGTTTTTTTTCAACACGCACATCAAAATTTGCTAATAACACTACTCGACAAATTTTGATCAACTGATTCCGAATATGGCTTCCATTTTCTTGTGGCAGATCTAGTTTCCGAGATATCGGCGAAAATATGAAAATTCCCATTTTTGCAGAACACTACTTCATATAGGTACGGCAAAAATTTGCATTTTTCATTTTTTCGTTTTTAACTGTTGAATTATGCATTATACTAATTCCCATAAAAATTTCTTGCCTTCACCTCCCTCAAGTATCTTCAGTAGTTTGGCCACTATGCCAAAAAACGTTCAAAAAATGTTGAAAAAAAAACGAAATTTTTTACACAATTTCAGATTAAACCACTTTAAAATCGGAAAAATTCTATTGACGAAAAAAAGTTAGCCCTCCTATGTTGTAGGTAATTTAACTACGAAAATTTTAAGCATACCAGTACAACAATCGGACGTGCCATTGAAACTATAGCCCCGTTAACTTGCAAGCGTCTATCCTACAATTTTAGTATTACTCTGATAAAATTGGCGAGACATTTCATTTGGTCACTCTACCTTAGGGTCTAATAAATTTAAAAAGACATCAAGTATTTAATTGTCACTACTGTTTGTTGTAAATTTTGTTTTGCAAATTGTAGTGCAAATTTATACATACTATATCGGTAGATGTGTTTACGAAATGGCTTGTTGCAAAAGAGATTTTAAATGTAAAAATAATCCGGATGATTTTTGCTTTATTTGCGGACATTATATTTTCGGAAACTCAGCTCGGAAAATAACTAATTCTGTCAGAGATGCATACTTTCATTATTTCGGTTTCCGTGTAAAAAATCTCGATAAATCTTGGACACCTAATTTTATTTGCGCCTCCTGTAGATTAACTTTAATGAGATGGGTATCGGGTAAAGGTCATAACATGAAGTTTGGTGTTCCAATGATGTGGACTGAACCCTTTAACCACGACCAGTGCTATTTTTGCGTGATAGACCTTAAAGGTAAAACGAGAAAAAAGAGGAAATTAATAAGTTATCCAATGTGGCATCAGCTAAAAAACCAAAACTACATGACCATACCTTACCCATACCTAGACCGCCTATAAGTTTTGAAGCCTCAAGCGAAAGTGACTCCGAAGCAGATAATTCAGAAAGTGGACAAGAAGGAGAGATCCCACATCGAGTCTCACAAGCCGAACTTAATGACTTGGTCAGAGATTTGAAATTATCGAAATTTGATAGCGAGTTCTAGGATCTCGTTTGCAGCAATGGGGCAGCCTGGGCCCTTCGACAAGTACTTCCAAATTTCGAAATAGACACAAGACTTTCTCTTCTTTTTTTACTAAAAGTGAAAATATTTGCTACTGCAATGATGTTCAAGGTTTATTTGAAGCACTAAAATTAGAAAATAAAGTGGATGATTGGCGCTTGTTTATAGACAGTTCAAAGCATAGTTTAAAAGCAGCATTACTCCATAAAGGAAATTCGTTACCGTCAATACCAGTGGCACATTCTGAGATTACTAAAGAAACTTATTTAAGCATATCAAATTTACTTGAGCTCATTCAATATAAACAATTTAATTGGAAAATTTGTGCGGACTTAAAGGTAAGCAGTTTCGGTGGTACAGTTTAAAATAAATAGTATATGAAATACATCCTAGGTTGTAGCTATAGTTCTCGGACTTCAAGGAGGTTTCACTAAATATTGCTGTTTTCTCTGTCTTTGGGACAGCCGTGCTAGAGAAACCCATTATATTCAGGAAAACTGGCCACCAAGAGCTGAGTACGAACCAGGTGCCTTCAATATCGCAAACCCGCCTTTAGTAAATCCCGAACGAGTTATTTTGCCAGCACTTCACATCAAATTAGGATTAATGAAAAATTTTGTAAAGGCTTTAAATAAGGACGCGCCATCCTTCCAGTACCTAACGAAATTTTTCCCTAAAATAACTCAAGCCAAATTAAAAGAAGGTATATTTGTTGGTCCGCAAATTAGAAAGTTGCTGAAAGACGAAAATTTTGCGAATCATTTATCATCAGTAGAAGCAGCGGCTTGGGACAGCTTTAAGCAAGTCGTTAGTGGGTTTCTTGGCAACAACAAAGATCCCAACTATAGAGAGATGGTCAAAGCCTTGTTGAAAAACTACAGTGCTATGAAATGCAACATGTCCCTCAAAATGCATTTTTTGCATTCACATTTGGATAATTTTCCCGCAAACCTAGGTGCTGAAAGTGATGAACAGGGTGAAAGGTTTCACCAAGACCTCATGATTTTTGAAAAGCGTTACCAAGGTTTTTGGAATGAAGAAATGATGGGAGATTATTGCTGGACAATAATACGGGAGACAAACCCAGAAAATTATAAACGGGTAGTTAGAAGTACCCACGTCCCTCACTATTGACCACCACGGTAAAATCGCTCAATTTGACTTTTTTAGATGTAGATATGTATGTATTTAATGTTGTTGTCGTTGTTGTTTTTTACTGAATTGCTGATTTATACTCATATTACTCAATTGAATACAGTTTAACGTGCAAACATATGTCTATAATAAAACGTTATAAAAAAATAAAAACCTAGTTTGAATAAAAATTTTCTCTATAAAAAAATTGTAGGATAGACGCTTGCAAGTTAACGGGGCTATAGTTTCAATGGCACGTCCGATTGTTGTGCTGGTATGCTTAAAATTTTCGTAGTTAAATTACCTACAACATAGGAGGGCTAACTTTTTTTCGTCAATAGAATTTTTCCGATTTTAAAGTGGTTAAATCTGAAATTGTGTAAAAAATTTCGTTTTTTTTTTCAACATTTTTTGAACGTTTTTTGGCATAGTGGCCAAACTACTGAAGATACTTGAGGGAGGTGAAGGCAAGACATTTTTATGGGAATTAGTATAATGCATAATTCAACAGTTTAAAACGAAAAAATGAAAAATACAAATTTTTGCCGTACCTATATGAAGTAGTGTTCTGCAAAAATGGGAATTTTCATATTTTCGCCGATATCTCGGAAACTAGATCTGCCACAAGAAAATGAAAGTCATATTCGGAATCAGGAGAAAATTTCACTTTAGGAAAGGCCTATTTTATTCTTGGAGATTTTTTTTGTCGAGTAGTGTAATTTAAGTTCGTTTTACTTTTAAGTAATAAATCGTGTAAATACTAATTTGAAGTAAATAAAAGTATTTAACACGATACGGTAGCGTCTTATTATCGATTACATCCGCTACAATATTTCTAAAAGTCGTATTTATAGGTCGATTTGATTCATATTCAGTACGTGGGTTGGCAGTGCAAAGAAAACATTTTTTGGAAAAGTTGGCTCGGTAGGGGGGGGCTGAAGTCAACATACGAGTGTTTGCAAACATTTGTTATAGACCAATTTGGATCACACTTGAAACAGAGATTAATTAATTAGAGTAAGAAATATTTTGATCATTTTCTCGAATCGAGATTTTTCCAAAAATAATATTTGTTGGCATACTTGGTTCGTAAAACAATTTATTTAATTTTTTTGTTTCTCTTTTCTTTTATTCGAAATATTGTCGCTGCATCCCTACTCAAATATTTGCCTTACCGCGGGTTATGTTTAAATATTCCACGTGTTATATTTGATATTTGTTAATGACAATGAATTTTTAAGTAATTCAGCTGGTGTAATCAAAGAGTGATTATCACAGGTTTTCCTTCAAGGTAATTTGGGAAGAAAGAATAGTTATGCAGTAAACGTATTAATATTGATATCAGTACTTTTCAATTTCAATTTATTCGGTCTATGACATGATATGTCTTACAGACTAGCGGTACAATCAAATTAAAACTAAATATACAAAATTAACTTAAAACTAAAAACCAAATGTAT
Organism: Anomoia purmunda; assembly: GCA_951828415.1. NCBI lineage: Eukaryota > Metazoa > Arthropoda > Insecta > Diptera > Tephritidae > Anomoia > Anomoia purmunda. The sequence goes on along the minus strand of OX639993.1, from coordinate 81,936,676 downwards.
GCGAAAAATAAAAAATAAAAAACTACCCATACAGATCGTCTATGACTGATTTAAAGACAGATCTTGGTGACGAAAAATCAATATTTACTTTTTTTGAGATTTTGTTAAACTCTAAAAGCGCTCTAAAAATTGGTCCATGAGAAAAATAATTAACTTTGACAACTTGGAGATAGAAAAATTTTTGAAAACGAAGAGCTTTACTAGGTATATTAAAACTAACCATCCCTAGAAGTTCGGAACAGTCAATGAAACCATTAATTACATCATAAACAAACATTAAAGACTGAATTGTTCTTCTGCTCTGAAGTGATGTTAAGCTTATTAACAAACATCGGGCATTGTATGAGGGCAACGGCTCTTCAAATCTGATCGATTGGAGTGCAAAGCGAATGAACTTACGCTGAACCCTTTCAATCCTAGCAGCATGGCAATCATAAATCGGATTCCAAATAACAGCAGCATACTCGAGTTTCGAGCGAACTAAGGTATTGTAAAGAAGTCTCCTAGTATACGGATCTTTAAAATCCTTAGAGTAGCGGCGTAAAAAAGCTAGATTTCTATAAACCTTTGGAAGGACATAACATATGTGATTTCGGAAAGTAAAACGGTTATCGAACACAACTCCAAGGTCAACAAAATCATTAACTGAAATAAGTTGGTGATTTGTAATAATATAGCACGATTTCCGAAACTCCGGAGATTTAGAAAATGACATATGGAAACATTTGCTAGTATTCAATGAAAGTTTATTACTGCGACTCCACTCGACCAGATTGTTTAGGTCATGCTGCAGGAGATGAGAATCATTCTCGCAAGTAATAATACGAAAAAACTTCAAATCATCAGCATAAAGTAGAAAATTTGAGTTTTTAAAGCAAGAACCAATGTCATTAATGAAAAGAATAAATAGAATTGGACCAAGAATGCTACCTTGTGGAACACCCGAGGTCGCCACAAAAGAAAACGACTTGCAATTTTCTATTTCAACAAATAACAATCGGTTTGAGAGATAAGATTTTAGCCAGGCCAAGAAAACAGAGTGGAAACCAATACATTCGAGTTTATGCAATAAAATTGCGTGAGATACTCGATCAAATGCTTTCGAGAAGTCTGTATAGATGGTATCTATTTGAGAACCACTTTTGAATGCTGTGATACAGTACTGCGAGAAAACAGCTAAATTACTGACAGTAGAACGCCCTCTGACAAATCCATGCTGGCGCGGCTCTAAAATAGATTTGGTAGCAAAGGTAATTTTTTCTTTAACCACTTGTTCAAAAAGCTTTGAGCATACTGTTAGTTTAGATATTGGTCTATAATTGCTTATATCATTCCTACTACCTGATTTAAAAATTGGAGTAATCGAGGCGAACTTCCACCGATCAATGAACACACCAGTAGAAAGCGATAGATTGATGATCAAACATAGAGGCTTACTGATCGAAAATTTACATTGCTTCAGAAAATAAGAGCAGAAACCGTCGTAATCAGATTTCAAAGAAGTTTTTATAGCCGTTATACCATTCTGAACATCTAATTCAGAGACTGACAAATAACCGAAATCCAGTGAATGGGTAGAGGCATTACAGACGGGCGTACAAACAAGGTCATCGTTAGCTAATTTACATTGACTTAAAAAATTCTGCAAACAAATTTACAGACTGAGATAAAGTTTGCGAAGACAGCCCATTCAAGCTCATGCAAGTTGGAATATTAGTAAAACCCTTTTTGGAACGAACGTATTTCCAAAAAGCTTTTGGATTGTCTTTAAGTTCGGTTTCAAATCTACATATATGTATATTGATTGTATAAAAACTTATCAAGAACATTGAACTGATTCATGTAAAAAATGTATTTTTCTTTAAAATTTAAATTACTGCGTTCCGCTTTATACAATTTATAAAACTTGTTTCTTTGATTTTTTAACTTTTTTAGATTTTTGTTATACCATGGCAATTTATGAATAGGAGGTGCCAGAATTGAAAGGGTTCTCGAAAAAACATCGTGAGTTATGTTCAAAAATTTGTCAAAACAATCAGCTACATCACTAGTATTAAGAACGGAGTCCCAATTTATTTCCGTTAAGGCAGCATTTAACCTATCATAGTTAGCATTACGAAAGTTAAAAGAAATGGCATTTTCATTAGAATTCGCAACAACACTATAAAACTCCAACATTATGATAAAAGGCACATGATGTTTATCTATTTTACTTATTGGAAATGGGCATTCAAATAAATTAAATATTATATTATCATCAACGAATGCAAGATCCAAGATTTTATTCAACTTATTAAATAAAGTATTAATTTGGATAAGATTAAGACCAAGAAGGCTATCTAAAAAGTAAATTTCATGAGATCTATTTACGTTAGTCGGTGTTAAGACACCATTGTATTGTATGTCAGACCAAACCAGATTGCTAAAATTGAAATCACCAAGTACGCAAAAGTTGCAATCATGATTTTTTCGCAAAGACTTACAATATTTTCTGCATGTTCACTATATACACTGTCAGAACTATTCGGAGGAATATATGATACAAATATAAATATATTACGGAAACTGCTAATGCAGACGCACAACTGATCTAAAAGGGTGTCATTGGTTGATAGCTGTTGTACTGAAGATCGTAAACTGCTCTTCACGGCGATCAGAACACCACCACCCTTGAGATGGCCAGTTTTTAGAGCATCCCTATCTTTGCGATATACAACAAACTGATTTGAATCGAAAAATTCTGAATCGAAAAAATCCTTATTTAGCCACGTTTCAACAAACACGTAAATGTCATATTCTGCGCGAGAAGTTGCTAGAAAAATATCTTTGGCTTTGGTCCGCATTCCGGACATATTTTGAAAATAAATGTTAAGAGATTTATTAAGACAGTTTGTTACTACTTGATTTCTTCCGCAATTACCTCCTTTTGAAAAAAACGAAAAGGACGAACTTTAATATCAGCTGGCCAAATAATTGGATTTAATACCTTCGAATAAAATGATGGCGAAACGCCTAATTTAAAATTTATACTACGAAAATTGTCTACAGAAACATCTTTCTTAATCTGTTTATAGCACGCAAATTGATTACTTTGAATGCCCGAGTGTCGAGAAACATAGGATATTACATTATCCTCAGTTACAGACGGTTTGAAAGAGGATATATGTAACCACTTCTTTTTTTTAACAACATCCAACTCGGCACTATCATTACATCCAAAAACTATTTTCTTAAATTTATGCCCTTTTTTATGACGCGCAGTAGTCCATTCGTTCGGATTTACAACAATTGATGCAGGCGACTCAGCAACAGCAAACGAATTAGAATTAGAATTTTGAGCAGGCAGCAAAGCAGATAACTGAGCACACGGAGTAGCAGCAATCATCGGAGTAGTCGTCGCAGTCACTAAGTTAGTGGTAGTAGCCGAATCGTGCAAAGGCAACAATGATGAGCGAATTTGAACGGGCAGCAAAGAAGATAATTGAGCATCCGTAATAGCAGCAGTCACCTGAGTTGGCTGCGCAGTCACTACGTTGCTGGTAGTAGCCGAATCTTGGAGAGGCAATATTGATGAGCAAATTTGAGCGGGCAGCAAAGTAGATAATTTAGTATCGGTAATGGCAGCAGTCACCTGAGTTGGCAGCGCAGTGAATACATTAGAGGTAGTAGCAGTAACGTGGGAGGACAACGACGTTGTTGTAAGCGCCACCGTAGCAGAGCGTAATGGCAGTTTAGCTCTCCCAGCGCCCATAACAGCGTCACTATACGATTTATGAGTGGGCGAAACACTAATACCAGCAGACAAAGCGCTTGAAGATGACGATTTTACATGTTTGCTTTCGTTAATTTTCGTATTAGGCAGCCAATAACAACACCACGCAAACCTCTGATTTCTGATAGCAGGAGCGACAATGTATCATCTTTAGCATTAAGTTTGGTATGCAATTCAAGAATCTCCGCTTGAAAGATATCGGATTTTTTCAATAAACACTTATTATCTTCGTGAAGAGCACTGATAGCAGATAAAAGGCGAGAATTAACCGCTTTAATTTCGGCAAATTCATCGGCTACAGAAAATGACTTTTGCTGCTGTTCAATTACGTGCTCATGAGTGTTTTTATTTTGGTCCACGGTACTTATATCCACAGCCGCGAGTGGTGGAGGAGAACGAATAGAACAACGGCGCACAGCCACACACACCTTGCAAAAGAATGGCTTATCTGTGCTCAACAAATAGTCAAGATCAGCCTGTTGGATGCCAACACATTTGAGATGAAAAAACTCATTGCATTTAGAGCACTGCACTGTGGACTGAGGGCGTTCCACTTTCTGCCCACACACACACGGCATATTAAATGGATTAAGAAATGGAAAATCACAATTTAATACAAAATCAAAAAAAAGAAGAGTCACTGTCTCAGATTATATAAATATGCACCATGCCAATAATTAGCAAATTAAATAACTATGCGATTTGTATTTAATTAAAATCGGAGAGCGAATAGAAACACGACTGGTCGGCTCGACCGCTTAGCTAAGTTTATGTCTCGGGTGACATAAGTAAACTTCAAAATCTTGCTTCAGATATTACTGAAATATTTGTACCTAGTATTTTAGAGCACTATGTTCAGATGCCTACATAATTAGGAAGTGGCAGAAGAGATTACTTCAAGGAAATGGTAGTGCTATACCATCCATGACGGGATGAAATTCGTGATATCATTGAAAACGATATTGAACAAACATGCTCCAATTAAGGAAAATCGAAAAAATATGATAGATTTGCTCAACGGGAGCTTGAAAATGTCTTAAATCAACTTCTCGATGATGTCCACCTTGAGGCAAGTGAGCATATTGTCCTTACTATTGAAGGCAATGAGTTCAGGATTTTAGAGCTTCTCTGTGTTTTCATTTCTTGTAAATCAGTCAAATCGAGAGTTGGGGCCAGTTAGTACTTAGCACCGCCAAAGATAGTAAAGGGAATAGGAGTGTAACTTTAAAAACCACAGCTAAATATATGATCGTTGTTAATATAAACACAGGTGATGAGTCTTCCAGGCCAGCAACCCTTTTCACAAATTTTTTTGGCTGGTCGAAAAAATCTCATCCCAGTGACGCTTTTTAGACGTCAATTGAAAAGATAGTAAGAGCTTTTCAATGTAAAAGGAATCTGCAAATAACAATCCAAGGAAACCAATCCATAAATGCCAGGGTGCTACGTAAAACAACGTCGTTGTTCACACCCGGGCTAGGATGCCTAGATCAGCTCTGAATGTAGCTTGCATTCGAGTGTTGATGGTTTATTTATATTAGGCACTTTACAGTCTAACCCATTACAGAATCAGATCCTGTGTATAAAGTTAATTGATTAAATAGCTCTACAAACCTAACAACAACGTTTAACTTCGTGCTTCCTCGAACTTGAAAATTTGAAATTTTGTTGAAACCGAGTATCCGATGCTTTCTTCAGATATTTTATATTTTGTTGAGACGCGAAGTTTTCCCCCTGAAAACTTTGTAATTCTAGGTATTGATCAATTAAACGAGTTAAGAATAGATAGCACCGAAACTCTATATGGAAATAAACGAGGTATCTCTATATATGCAAAGGCTGAAATTCCTTATTCTGTTGAACTTTGTGGAATCGATAAGATATGTTCTGGGCGAAAAACTTTAGAAGCCGTTCTAGTTATTTTTTATTTATATAAATGAGTAACAATTATAAATAATTGCTACACTTAAAATCTAAAACACGGCCGTCGGCTTGTAATTTTTACATAGGCTAGTAATTTTTTACATAGGCGATAATTAGCATAAATGTAAAAGTGCGTTTACAGAGGGCAAACTTCCGAGCAACACACGCGCAAGAATATACCTACACATAATAGTTTATTATCTTAGAATACATACATATGTATAATGATATGTATAAATAAAATATTAGGCAAAGTAATTAGTTAGATGCTTAATTTTTATAGACATACAAAATTGAATATCATATTGATGTTAGTATCAATTATAAATTTAAGACGGTCGGACGGTTTGGTGTCAGCAAATACGGACGTTCTGATGTGATGGAGACCTGGGCATACATCAAAAAGGTGTGCTATTGTAAAGATGCCGCCACAGAAAGAACAAGGCTGCGCAGTCTGGCCATTGTAGTCTAGCAATTGTATGGCCAATCCTAAGTCTTGTGAAATTAGTTATACTTTTGATAGACGTGCTGGTCGGGAAGATTGGTCGAGCTCCAGAAGGGTTATATATTTTGTAATTATGCATGTATTTGTCCCATTCTATTTGCTAGCTTTCGTGCAAGAGCTTTTTGCAGTGTTTGCAAATATCTCTGTTTATAAAATAATTGAAGACGTAAAGAGGTTACGTGCCAGCTTCTTTTACGCAATTTCATTTCCGCCAGTGCCTGTGTGACCAGGTGTCCGCATGATTTTTAATGGAACTATGCTAGAGGAGAAATTCCCGAATTTGAGCTACGAGGAGACAACCGGTAAATGTGTTTAAAATGGGTTCTACAGAAGATTTACTATCTGTGCATACCGAGCAGTTTGTGGGTGAAGCGCCAACGGTAATGGTATCACCAATTCTTTTTGTTACCCCAAACGTAGTATTGGGGTCAGACTTTGATCCGTCGGTGTAAATCACTTCCCAACCTTCGCAAGGATGTAAGGCTTCATTATGTAGTTTTATATATTCATAAGACCTAGTGTTATGCTTATGATGATTCTGAAGGTTAGTTATAAATAAAGACGTAGGAACCTTGAACGGTGGATAGGCGGGTGTGTTAATAAATATTGGTTTGATACGACGTTAGATTGGTGTGTCAGTATATATTATACCGTGATAATGTAGACACTACTTTAATATTGTTTGATTGGAGCATAGCAGATTTTACTTGTTGAAATAAAAGCGTATTCCCGCAATGGAGCAGTTTTGGTACTTGCGTAATAGTGTTGCGGCAAGGACGGATTTGATTGGAAAAGTAGCAAAAGACCGAATACTTCTTTTAGCAGCAATGGTAAGGAGAATGTAGGCGTTTGATGTGCGTTTTCGCGCAGTTTCCATAAATGGAGATTATCGATTATTGATACAATGAATGCTTTAGTTACGTTAACAAGGGTGCTAGTACGTACAAAACTATGTCTGGACGACAGGAACTCAATTATATTTAATCTAGAAAATAAGCTTAATCTAACGTACTTGTAATGTTCTCTAAAACTTATTTTTTTATCAAACACTACGCCTAATATTTTCAGTGTGTCTGTGTGGGGAATTTGGTTATTGGAAAACGATACGAGAGGAAAGAAGCACTTGTGTTTCCTGCATATTTTGTTAATGAAGTATTGGCACCTGATGTTTTGGACCAATTTAAAATATCATCAAGAATATTTGAAAAAAAAATTGACTTTATGCAAGTCTTGAGTCCATGTAAAAATAAGGGCATCATCGGCATAAACAAAGTGCACAAGGAACTGTGCGATGCAATAATGGGGTTCAGATTTATGGTTATTAACTTTTACCGCGAATTTGCGATTGATTAGAAAGAACTTTATAACATTGTACATTTTGTTGCCAATCTTCCAACGTTTAAGTTTCTTGTAGTACGATGTGCGCTCCAATTCGGTAAAACGCCTTTTCAAAATCTTGGCTCAGTACAGAAACGTGTGTTCTAAATGCTAAGGCCGTGGCAGCGAAATGTTCAAAGTATAGCAACGGGTCGATAACCCCTACGCCTCTTTGGAAACCAAATTGGTGTGGTATCAACAAGCCATCCACTTTAGCAAACCACATTATACGAATGGAAATAATTTTTTCGAATATCTTTGATATACATGGCAGCAAGGATATTGGTCTATAGCTTGATATAAGGAACGTAGGTAGGGAATGGAAAAATAGACGAAATTTTCCTTTGTTGCGGGAATAAGCCGGTATCAAAAATGCCGTTATGTAAAGTAATATGTTTGGATTTAAGGATATGTAAAACTTGCATTATGTATTCAGAAATGTGGTCTTCTATAGGCAAGGTGGGAAGTGGAGTTATATCGGGAGATACAAGTTGAGTTAGGAATGCTGGAAGTATTGGATTTGTTGCTAAGTCATCGGCTGAGAACGTTGTTGGTGTTATATTGTGTGTGTTTTGGTTTTCGTTGTTTACTTGTTTTTCGATTTTATGTTGGTTGTTGTTGGAGATTTTGCTCGTTTGAGTTTCGCTTGTTTGTGATCTGTTTACTTCCTGTTCGTTTGCATTTAGAGAGGTACTTCATTGGGTTAGGGTAATATGGTCTTACCTTAGTGGTGTATTAAGATATTCCAATTTTTTCCGGGAAATGGTACAATTCAAATGTGAAAAGCACAACGCCCCTAGGTTTTTGCCTACCATCAATGAATTTGGGGAATTTAAATACTGAAATTACACCCTGCTGTTTTAAACTCTGATTGTTTTCAACTATCTGAGTTTAAGCTAACTCATTGAGGCAAGGAGCATATATTGCTTCCTTGGTACTTTTAAGGCTATTGTGCAAATCAATTTTTACATTGCAAACTCCAATTAATTTAGTTGCTGTTGTGAAATTATTTTCGATTGCCGAGTTGTTTGCTAAGAGTAATAGATTGCCGTATCTAAGTTCGGCAATGGTTACAATTTCGCAACTTATATTTTTTAGCCCCTTATGTACTGCGAAACAAGAGTATTTGCTAAGTGGTTTGCTTTAATTTATAGCACTTACTACAAGATATTTTGGGTGGTCCTTTTTTATTATTGGTAGAACTGGGAAGTTATCGTTTATTACGTTAATTATTTTTTTTCATTTTGATATCGGACTTGTTGACAACAGACTAAACCTGTTATTCCCAAGGGGGGTAACCCGGGGGGCATTGTCACTAAACTCTGATTGTTGGAAAACGATAAAAAGAGCGACTTTAACTAAATGTATGCAGAAAGCTCAAAGAGTGTAAAGAAAGAACGAAATAAAATCACCAAGTAGACTAAACGCACAATCTTTCGCGACGAGTATCAGTCGATGACTGCCACTCTATTTCAACGTAATAATATTTACATATGTATGTGCTGGTGCTCTACAGAAATTAAATTTTTTCTATCGGAGAGCTAAAAGCAGAGCTCCGCGATATTCTGGTTAACGCAATTACTTTTGAAGCGGTTCACATTTACCATAATCGTATTTACATTTCTGTCCCTGACTAAATTTCCCTACTTTAAATTTAAGTATAACATTACTAAATTGTATATAACATAAATACTATTTGCATATACTTTAAAAGAAAAGTATTATTATAAGTACTTATACTTAACAAGTATAATTTCAAAATTGTTTTAAATAATAAAGAATAAATATATACAAAATTAAAACAGTATTTGAATATAGCAAATGCAACAATACTTTCTTAATCATTTAGCTGTACGCAAGCACATAAGTTGAAAGCATACAAATTTTGTTTTGTTTTTATTTAAATAAATGAAAGTCGTTAAAGTTTTCAAAATAAAGATTATTGCATTCACTGGTTTTATTGAATACAAAAAGTACTATTAATTTGCAATAAAAACTTGCGCTGGGTATTTAAAGTTCTGTTGACGGTATGTTGATGCAGATCTGCTCTTATTCCTCACCTCGGGTTGGGGTAGTAAATGCTAGTCGCTACACCGTCTTGGCTCCCGCGTCACTGTTGGCAGTTGCAATTTTGACAAAGTAGAGGACTTTGATTTTCTTGCAACCAGGATTAACGCCAACAATAATGAAAGCCTCGAAATCCAACGAAGAAAGAATCTTCCTTGCCAACAAGTGCTGTTTTGGGCTGATTAGATAAATGAGCAGTAAAGCCCCTTCTCGACGAACGATAACCATATCCCATAAGTCTCTTATCCTGCCCGTGCTATTGTATTGCGCAGAAGCATTAAATGAGATGGTCCTTGAAGTCTTCGAGAGAAAGATTCTCCGAAGGATTTATGTTCCCTTACGTCTCTGCCAAGGGGAGCTTTACCGCGACATAGACATAGTTCAGCGAATTGAGATTCAGCCGGGACGTTTGCTAGGACATGTGCTTCTCTCCGTTTTCAGTTGGCCTCGTCTCCATCGCCGACTACAACAAAAACCAGTAGCCATCCTCCCCGGGTGTCAACTAGTGGCAAGTCTTTTCGAGTTCCGCGACATTCACAACATGGATTTCAAAACAAAAAATCATTCTGGTTAATCCAGGGGTAAAGCCTCGACGTTTTTCCAAAAATACAAATAGCTAAACCCAACGTAATGGATTTAAAATAATTAAAAACGAAGAACAATAAAAGATTACTATAGTAAAAAGAAACTAAAATTCGTAGTAATAACCAAACAAACAAAAACGGATTATGCGAGTAATATTCAGGGCACACTACAACGTAAATTACGTATTTTCGACTAAATTCGCTATACAAAGTGCATCCACATTTCCCATTCATAATTTATCATGACAGCTCTGTATCCGGAGGGTTGCTTAGTTCTTTGATCAAAGGTAAAAGTGTAAGAGGTTGTGTGCATTTTGCATATATTAATATTTAAATTTTATTGTTGTAATATCTTATTTTGAGTTTTAGTTGATTGAAATGCTAATATTTCAAAATGCACCGTCCAGTGTGGTTATGGCAGAGCAAATTCTTCGATTATTATCAGATTAATCATTTCATCTTAATTTATTGACATATTTTATAAGGCGAACATAATTTGCTCATAAACGAAAAATAAGCCATAAATTACGATAGTGTGTCCAGGATTTATGCTGAATATAGCGTGAATTAAAATTAATCAATACCATTTTTTCCAGCTTATGCGTATACGTTAAGTCAATAACAGTATAATCGAGGCAAATGAAGAAGGCAATGCTTTTTCGGTGTTGGTCTTTTTGACAACTGTTAATTGATTTGTACTCAGTTTGGTTGGCCATTTAATAATAAATAGACGTACTCCGGATCAACGTTTGCAAATTGTGCGAATTTATTACCAAAGTAATGGATCGGTTCATGCGACGCATCGCACGTTGCGTCCAACATTCGGCCAATATAATCGCCCAGCAGAGTCGGTAATTCGAGGAAAAAGGGATCGGTTTCGCACAACGTTTACTCTAGTGAATAATGCGTGTCCTCTAAGACGCCATACAATGGGCACCGAAGACGCTATTGCTTTTGTGGAGCAAACTATCGAAGAAGACCCGAATGAGTCCATCCGTCATCGCGCGCAACAATTGGAGTTGTGCCCTCCACTTTATGGAAGATTTTGCGGAAAGATCTTGGTTTGCGGGGTTACATCATCTGAAAGCCATTGTTTGGTGTGCTTTATGAGCAGAGAGAACCTTTGGTCCATATTTCGTCAATAATCAAGCCGGCCATAATGCTATAGTGATTGGGGAATGCTATATGATTAATGACTTGCCCATGCCTGAATTGGATGATGTTCATGTGGGCGACCTTTGGTTCCTACTAGATCGCAGATAAGCCCGAGGCGGTTGACGCCTTGAAAGAGAATATTGGGCGCGTTATTGCTGACATATGACCCGACCCCAATTGCTGCAAAAAGTGGTCGAAAATTGGGCCTTTCGGCTGGAATTTATTCGAGGTCAGGTCACTTTCCCGAAATCATTTTTAAAACATAAAAGCAAATATATATAATGATAAAGCTAAATTCTTGGACATGGCAATAAATTATATGCATTTTATTTCTTCTTGAAACCCACATGTCTACAAAAAAACACAATACATGTAGGAATGACGCACATCATGTTAACTAGATACAAACGGGATAGTTCGAGTTAATTCTGTTTTAGTTCTCTATAAAGAAACATATACATATTTGTATAAAATGAATTTAATAAGAATAACCCGTATTTTATTGAACATTTGAGATAGCAAAAAACGAGTAGTGAAGTCCTAATATAGTGTGAGTCGTATGAAATGAAAACTTTGAAATACGGAAAATTTTAAAATGCAAAAAGCTACACATCTTGGAGAATAAAATGCTTTAGCAAAAATACATAAATGGTTAAAGTGAATGTATTTCACTTATTCCATTGTGTAATGTGGTTCGGAGAATTTTTTTGTCCTCGAATGTTTTAAAGTGGCGATTAAAATTTGAATTTCAGCAAAGCGAATAACATTAATAATGAGAGAAAGAATAAGAGGTTAAAAACTGAGACTCGACGCAGTATGAGCTGTTTAGTTTTATAGTGTAAACGAATTATCAATAGTTTCAGTACATAAAAATAGTGTAAGGTCAGAGTAGAAAAGAGCACGCAAGATGTTGGGGAAATAAAAATTTCGAAGGATGAAACAGTATTGTATGCCGCACAGCAATATACTTAGACCACAGTAGTGACATGTTACGACCATAGCGGAATATTGAAAGCAGTGGAGTAGAACATCGCCACCCCTTTGGCGAACTGAAGTAGGCTCTTTGAGCCTTTGTCGGCGGCCGACTGCAGATCATGCAGTCGTGCTTCGCCCAGTATCTTGAAACGTCGTCTGTACTATGCTGGAAATCCACATATAATATGCTCCACCGTTTCCAATTTAGCTGCATACGCTGCCAAGAGGCAATGACCTGCCAATAATCGCACGAAAACTGGAGTCCTCTCTACAGCCATGCGATTGCTTCCGGTGATCAGTTCGTGCGATCGTTTGATTGCTTGCAGCGAAATTAGCACTTCCTCAGAGTCTCCTAGATAGACACCATGATTAAAAAGGTCATCTGCCTTTCATTTCCATCTACCCCCTTATATCGCGGGACCTAATAAAGGTGCACGGTTTTGGACATAACCAACTTGTTTACCAAGCTTGTTTACCCTCTACTTCGGTTTTAGAGGAGGTACTGTACGAAAGCAGGGCCTTGATGGCTGCCCCGCTGTCGATGTAGAGGTCAATCTGCCTGCTAGCTGGTGGAAAACTTTTGCTTGAAAAATATTGCAGTGATGCGGCAGCTTGTTAAAAATTACAAATCTCTAGCTCCTTTTAGATCCTCTGTGTATATATGTGTCGTTCTTCGTATCATATTTACACCCTTGCGCCATCCATCTACCTCTTTTATAGCCCAAAGAGGCCTACCGAAGTACAGGCACAGGATCACGTAGTCGGTTCGTCCAGTTAGAGAAGACCGTACGTTATGAACGCAAACTGCCTCGAGGTATAGATTCTTGAGGCAGTTACGAACACTAGGTCTCTGGCTGTTAGGTTTGCCGGTGGTATATGCTGTTGGTGTAGTTCGTAATGCCCCTGTTATTGATCATTGAGAGCCTATATTCGCTAACCTTTTTATGTACATTTTCTCCTCGTAGCCGTCCACCATACCATTAACCAATAAAGCAGAATCAGCTTCAGTATTGAGGTAAAAATCCAATGACAAAGTGCAGGAGAAAAGCCCCATGTGCAGCCCAGCATATTTTTGCATTCATACATCGCTACAGAGGCCTTCTTAACCCTCCCTTCTATGTACATTGAGTCTCCATGACAGCTTGTTATCCAGCATCATCCCCAGGAATCAAGTACTTTGTTTCAATTGTAGCGCTACCTCTTCCAGTTAAGGTTTCCTCCAAACCGGTATATTGGTTTTCCTAGTTTTCCTGGGCATTCGCATTCACTGTGCTGCGTGTCCTGCGCCTTTTTGTTATAACCAGGCTTCTCATTTCCTCGGGTGCATCGTATTGTGCGCCATGCAGCAAGAGGATAGGATGAGTACCTCCTTCTCCCTTTCAATGGCCTTCGCTGCTAAGCCCTCGTACTGTAGTTAGACAACATATGTATATGAGTATCGATCCTTCGATTTAAGTCCAGATACCCTTTCACCTGCCGCAAACCAAGGCTCCTAGACCAACGCTACATCGAGCGACTGTGCTGTAGATTGACTTGAAGGACCCTCAGCATCAGAACGCTGCTCATCTCCCTGAATCTCCCTGGCTTCGCCGGCGCCATTTTTACACTATTCTCCGACCCGTCAATCCTTCGATACCAAGACCCCTTTCGACTTCGCCTGCTTCTAATGTGTTGAGGTAATCGTCCGCCGTGTTTCTATTCTTCATCCGCAGGTGCACACAGCCGATCAAACGGTACACGTCCTTCGTTACGCACAGTGGTCAATTTGAATTTAATTTCGTTTCATGTGGTAGATGAACATGAGGTCTAAACAGGAGTCATCGTTATTTAAATGGATGATATAATCATCCCGCTATAATGTGAATATGAGGCACTAGAAAAATTAGAATCTGTTTTAAAAATAGCAGAGAATTTCGGCTTCAAGATAAAGTGGCAAAAGTGACAACTTTTAATAAGGATACTACAATTTTTAGGAGATGTTATTGAGGGAATCATCAGATAATAAAATTAAGTTCGTTCAGTCGATTCCAATACCACATGACAAGATATCACTTAAAAGATTTTTGGCCAAAGCTTATGCTTTAGCCGATTTATAGAAAAATGTGTAGTAGTTGCGAAGCTATTTAGTGATTTACTTAGAAAGGACAAAGGATTTTCAATTCAATGAAGAGCACATATTGGATTTCAGCACCTTAAATAATCCCTTAGTAATGCTCCAGTTTTGAAGCTCTTTAATCACTGAGATACATACAGATGCCAGCATGCATGCCAATGGGGGCGCTCTTCTACAAAAAGACGTAGAAGACTAGTAATTTCATCCTACACAATTTATGAGTCGCAGAACCAGCCCCCAAGAGCAAATGAACCATGCGTATAAGCTTTAAGTCCTTGCGATCATAGAAGAGGGGAAAAATTCAAAATATTTTCTATCACCCGGTGAGGTTGCGCCAACCTGGTGAAGTGAACGTTGTGTCGGCCCCGTCATTATCGAGCCACTTCATGATTTCGTTAGGGGTTCTCCTTTTTAGCGCCTCCTCCCCTTCGCTGGCCGATATTTTATACTGGGTTTAATCGATTTTCGGGCTTACATTATTGCTGTTCATTTGTTTGCCTTTTCATATGCCTTTTCATATGCCTTCTAATTCGATCACTCCACTTTCCCGTTACATACAGTGCTGATCTTGTTCTCGCCACTATGCTGTTGCTACAGCACTAGTCCTATGTTTTGTTGGTGATTTGTGTAGTATTTATGTTGTTGGTGTTGATTTGCATGCAACTTTCATGTTTGCCTGACGGTTTTAGGGTGAGCAGATATTTCTGGTTTACACAGTTTTTAAATAAACCCTTTTTATGTGTGAATGTATATTTGGTATGTAAATGTATATCGTCGCTTGGTGTGCAATACCGCGTATACGCAAAATGCAATACTACCTATATGATGCAACCAAAATATTTCAGGAGATAGAAAAAAACCGATTTTTAGCCAACTGTTGAAACTCTGTTATACTGAACTAATAAAACTAACTTGGTGTGCAATACCGCGTATACGCAATACTGCCTATATGATGCAAACCAAATATTACAGGAGAAAGAAACAACTCTTATTTCGGATACGGATAAACCAACGATAAAGAGCTTTCTCCTTTTTGGGCAGCTCTGAAGTATGCAGTGTTTTTCTTCTTCCAGGCCCAGAAAATGTGTTGTTTACGCATTTTAAAATCACTTGTCTTTTTACTTTAATGCCACAAATTGTGCATTTAGCAAGATTGTATTTCTTCGCTAAGAACGTCACACCCGACCGTTTTTGTAAATGACCGAGAATTTCAGCTTTTTTTTTAATGTCAAGCGCACAGGTTTCTCAGAACTATTTTTTCTATTTCTTAGAACTAATTTTTATACACTAAATATAAGATGAAACGCTTCATCCCTAGGAATCCCTAAATTCAGAATTATTTAAGGTCGATGCAAAATACTATTAAACATTGAAACGTTTTTCTGTTCATGTTTTAGAGCTTTCTTGCCTTGTTCATGTTTTAAAATAGTCAATGCACAAAAAAGCGTGTTCACGTTTCTCGGTGTTCACGTTTTAAAGTGTTTATGCTTTCGAGCGTGCGGTGTACTACATTACTTAAATTAAGTTACATTTGTAGTAAATAGTAAGTAATTAATATGTATATTATTTTTCGGCCTGAGTTTTTATTAAACGAAAATATTAATTTTTATAGTATATGGAAAAGTATATTAAAAAAAGACAACAACAGTCAGGAGTGGTGGAAATTATAGATATTTCGGAGAACTCCACATCTCCTCATCAGATTTCTTTCATGACTCCACCGGCACTCGAACCCACAACCTACGACTTGCTGGGCAAGTGCGTAGCCAATGGATCACAGTCTGCATGTAAGCTGCTGTTGCTTTTTACCAACTTTCCTTATGTCCTACCAACACAAACCAAGTACGACAGTCTGTCGCTATTAAGTGAATGAGTGGTTTAATTGTTGGGTAACACAAAATCTGTTTTTAGTTTATTATTGTTAGAATTTTGTTACGTTTGGCGTGCTCATCTATTTCAAATATTCATATGTATATTATTTTCCGGCCTGATTTTTTGTTAAACGATAATATTAATTTTTTGAGCTCAAGGAAAATTTATTAGAAAAAAGACAACAACAGTCAGGAGTAGTAGAAATTATAGCTATTTCGGAGATCACCACATCTCCTCATCAAGGCCAGTATAAGCAAAAGTAAGCCTACTGGCCTTGAGCTCAAAAAATTAATATTATCGTTTAGTAAGTAATTAAGTTAAATTAGTGTTTAAAGTAATCAAAACAATTTTTATGTATGTATTTTCCTCAAGGATAAATTATAGTAGATGCTTTGGCAATCAGATAATAAAAATATCTTAATAAGCTATTGTAAATGTTTAAATCGGTGCGGCCGTGGGTTTCGTCGCTCTCTGCATGCATTGCATTTTTTTCTGTGAGGCTAAGGAAATGTGACTTATATTTCTTTCCTTCATTTTCATAAATATTTAATTTCATTATATTTATGGTTTGGTGTATTCTGAGATGAAGACTCTAATTTAAACCAGGATATTATTTCGCATCGGTAATATATTTCATAATACCGTGTGTTTGTGGGCATAAAGTCAAACGTCATCAGCCCAAAATGCCTGTGCAGAGTGAATTGAACTCCTCCACATTGAGTGTTAAAAATTTTGCCGAGTGATGTCGAGTTCTTGCTTTAATCTAATAAACCCTTTATATGCCAACCGTGCTCTGCCGCTCGGCGTAGTTCAATTCACTCGCCTCCACTAACTGTTATGGATAACAGTATGGTTCCTATTTATGTGAATGACTTGCCAAATTTTTCATATACATATGTACCTCTAATAATCAAATCGGCCCGCATCAACATACAAGGAAAATCCTTATTTACAGTCAATGGTGCTGAGCTCTTCAGCTCAATCGTCGCGCATAAGAAAATTTCCATGGTCATCACACAGCTATTAAACGTGCAGTTAATTCTGCCCTTCGAGCAGAAATTCTCCATGTCGTTGCTATTGCCCAGTCTATACATGATGAAAATATTCAACTGAGGAAAACAACTGAAAATCTACATGTTAAATTTGGTACGATGCTGAGCAAAATGCATTTCGATGAGTTGGGCTCTGCTGTAGTCGCACTTACTGAGGAAATAAAATCTTTTCGTGGTAATAAGTCCAGCTCTTTGTTGGATGACAAAGTTTCTTGCGAGAAGTTTCAACACAATGCCCATACCCAGTTGTTAATTTTGATGGCGAAGATCTTTTATATCGGCCTATTTTGACTACTATGTCCACAGCTCCCATCACGTATGCTTCTGTTGGTTTGGATAACATTTCTCCGTCTACTGTGCCGTTTGCGTGAGCTCTGAGTTTTATGTTCGTTCATATAAAGCTAATACAGCTCTCTCTACTCGTACAAATGGTATTTAAATAATTTATCATCACTGATTATGACGTTGTACCAATTAAACTCTTCGTCAGGGACCTCTCATTCCGCTTGATTTTTTCTCGTAAAATTTTTAGTCTGATGATGACCTTCTTGAAAAAAAATTTTCGGCTATTCGACAAAACATCTTAGAGAAATTGTTTTCTTCTACTGACTTCGGATCACTTATTTTGTTAGATGATGACGTCAGTGTGGGTTTATTGAAGTTTAAAAATTCTTCCCAAACTGGACTTGATGGTCTATCTGTAACCTTGCTTAAAAATTGGGCTTCGTTGTTGAAATCTTTACAGCTAATATTTAATAAGTCTCTGTTTGAAGGAATTGTTATTAACGATTGAAAGATGACATCAGTACCTCCTGTTTTCAAAAGCGGAAGCAAGATCGATATTTCTAATCGTAGACCAATTTCCAAATGGTCAGCGGTCTCTAATTTATTTTAATGTGTTGTCAAAAACAAGGTATATTTCAGTGTAAAACATCTGATTTGTCCTAGACAGCATAGATTTATTGCTGTAGAATATTTAAGCTTGTATTATTCATTTTATTTATTATAGACATCCGTTCTTGTTTGTCTTCTGCTAAATTTCTTCTGTATGCAGATGATCTTAAACTTCATACTGAAATAAAAAGTTTGAGCGACTAAGTCGTCCTACAGTCTGAGCTAAATAAATTATTTTCTTAGAGCCCTATGAATCGTTTTTTTAAATATTAAAAATGTCATAAAAATACCTTTTGTAAGCTTCAAAAACCTCTTTACACATCTTATCATATTAATAATACATATATTGCTTCTTCTGACGTGATTAAGGACTTAGGTGTTTTTTTTTATTCCAGGTTAACTTTTATCATGCATTTAAAGTATGTCGTCTCCAATTCACTTGCTATGCTTGCTTTTGTAAGACGCAACTCTTCGCATTTTGCTGACCCATATAAATATATGTATATATATGTACATATATATGTATATGTGCGTTTGCCCCGTGCAAATTAGATTACGCTGTTTTTATTTCGAGGTCTTATCATGCAGTCCATATAATCGTGTAGTCATTTTCCATTAAGCGATAAGGCAACTCTTCTGGTACTATCATACATCTTTGTTCTTGTCAATGGTAAATGGTGATTGTCTTGTTCTACTAGGCAGAATATATGTAGTGCCAATACTCCAATTATTAGATTGTTGTCTGAGTTTAATTATTTCTCAAATTTTTTGGGCTTCGACCTTTCTGGTAGTAAACATTTATTTCAAATGCTATTAAAAAATTATTTTCCATGTAAAGATAATTCTTTTATATACATACATACTAGAGGACCCGGCGAACTTCATTTCGTCCTAATTTAACGCCTTCAGAAAAACTCCACAGTGAAAATATAATGTTAGTGATAAAATTTCAATGTGATTTATTTGAATAGACTTGAATGCGCCCTGACTTCGCACGGGGGCAATGCTGATACTAAATATACTACAGAATGTCTTTATATACAACGTTCACAGCTTTTTTGTCATTAGATAATACAAACATGTTTTTTTAGAGGTTACTCTTGAAAGAGCGACATATAGTTGGCATGTATCTAATCTAATTGGTAGTAAAATACTTACTATTCGTTGGACTCAAAACCGAAGATTCTTATTTTCCACTCCAGAAAGGATCGCTCATAATCATAAATAATAAACACTTCACTTTGCCACAACTTTTACATTTGTGCTTTGCTTTAATAAATGTCGCCATTTACAGCTGTTTCACGTCGAAGTAATATTATGAGGTTTTTCAGATATTCACCCTGTGTTTGGGTTGTGTCTTGAATATTTTTATTTCTTCATCTGAAATATCTAACAGTAGATGGCGCGGCAAAATGAAAGACAACTTGTTTCCGCCGCTACATCAACCTGTCTCCAGGCAGAGACAATTGTTGTACAACACCACATATTATTTTTAATGTGCGTAGCTTCGACGTAGTTGACACCTTCCCCTGACACATCAAATATGGTTATTGTGGGTTATACCACCCGTGACTTTTTTGTAGACCTTTTTAAGGTGTACAATACTGTAGTACATTATTTTGATATATATTGGAGGATTCAGCCAGCGTTTGCAATGTAAGCGCCAAAAAAATGTGTTTTTACGACATAACATTAGAAACCTCAACAATTATCGATGGTTCCTCTACTAAAATATGCATGTTGTATACATAAAAACCTTCCCCTTGAATCACTCTATCTAATAAAAAAAAACCGCATTAAAATTCGTTGGGTAATTTTAAAGTTTTACGGACCCGTAGGGACAGACAGCGGGAATCGACTTTGTTTTATACTATGTTAAGAAGGATTCATTAATTGATTTTCAATATAAATTTGATAAATCTCTGTGCCAATTAATTGTTTTATTATGCTAGTTAATTCAAATTATATTTCACTGTTTTCATTTCGAATACACTAAAATTTTGGTATTATAATTATATACTAATTTTAAATGTCTGTTCCTTATTAGTGTTAGACATTACTAAGTAAATAATTAAATAAATGAACAAATTGAGGCAAAGGTAGTGAACGATGTGAAAAGTGAGACAATACCACGTTATTGGGGGAGCGAAAGTAGGGGAATAAGAAGGTTAACTCTCACCTATCGACACAGCAGATTAGACCATGTAGGGCTAATGGAGCTGACCCGTTAAAAGTAGAATCACCTGCTGGTAGTGGTCGACGCGTTCAGCAAGTTTTAGGGAGTACCCTATTAAGAGAACAGAGAGTGAATCTGTTATAAATAAACTAGAAACGCAATCCTCGATATTCGGTAAATGGGAGGGGAACGGCTTCAACTTCGTTGATTATTGCAGTAGGGAAGGTATATAGCATCTACTCATTGCAACAGACGTGCCACGTAGAAACGGACAAGTTGAACATATAAATCGTATCGTAATACAATTAATACCCAAATTATGTCACTATAAGTCGACTGGTAGGTAAAAACTCGTTGAAAGGGTACATCGTCTGTTATATAATTGATGGGGCTTGAAATTCGCACATCAGAGGAAATCGAGCTCGGCAGTTGTTGGAAGATTCTGTGGTTAAAGAACTATATGAGGAACGTGAAAATAGAAGGAAGAAATCCTTGAAGAATATTTCTAAATTCCTAGAAGAGAAACAGCATATCGTGTGAGTGATTTGGTAGCAATTAAGAGGGCACAGTATGGTCCAGGACTTAAATTTAATGCAAAGTTCTTAGAACCGTATTCAATAAATCAACGACTTCCATACGGAAGATACTCAGTTGAGAGGGTAGGTGACCATGAGGCCCTCACAGAACTATAACATTAGCCGAATTTATGACATCATGGAACACTTTGTTCTCGTTGACCGTGTTACCAGGACGGCCGAATGTAGGAATGACTCACCGAAGGACTACACGAAGTGGACGAAACTACTGACCACTTGAAAAGGCGATCCTACTTACATCATTTGAACGAAGCCTCGGCTTGACTATAGACGAACGGGATAAGTTCTAGTTAGTTCTGTTTTAATTATCAATAAAAAACATATATTTGAATCAAACTAATTTATTCGGAATAGCCCGTAGCTTATTAAAACTTCCCCATAAATATTTCCAATATCAACAATAAACTATCTCCAACGACTGTAATAACACGGGAAAGGTATTTAAGCGGATAAAGGGGCAAATGCCACAATTTTGTTCCATTTTCCTTTTTACTAAATTCTTAGATTTTAGGTCCGATGAGCAAAGCTTAATTGCATTGACCTATATTAAAAATGCTAAGCTTTTTCGGCTTCCGCTATGGTAGGCCTCTTGTCATTGTACGGGGGCTTTGTCGAACCGCTAATCGCTATCTAAGCACTCTTTTGGTATTACGCCTGGTAGTGGTCGGTCGCCCGCTATCCTGGGGAGTGCTCAGGAAATACTAAACGACACGATTCTTCGAGTAAAATGGCTCACTAGTCCAGGCGATTTGGCCGATTTCAACATGGTGCACCAGTCACTCGTCTGCTTTGCTAACCTGCGACAGCTAGAGATCCTAAGTGAGGCCAAGTTCTTTTCTGCCTGGTACGTAGAGGATGGCATCCTCTTCCTCAACTATTACCGGGTACCGCGTTGGACAGGATCATTTTCTACCATACGAATTTAGAGGCTGACATTATTGTTGTTGTTAATGCTGGTTCCAAGACAAGCGAAGTCCTCTACTTTGTCAAATTTGTAACTATCAATGAATCTCAACAGGAAATTTACCTCGGTGCTTGAAACCTCACTTAGGTCATCCAAAAACGGCGATCCCAGATATCGCATCCTGCTTTTACACAGTGCTGGATACTTACACAGTAAATTTGGGAACGTTTCTTTCTCCTCTTCAGTTTTGCAGTTCCTACAGCATCTTCCGAAGCGTCCTTTTAGATCCCCGATCACGTTAGAACTGTTTACCCTCTTTAGAGAGAGAACGCTACGCGACCGTTTCCGGTCCCATTTAGGCCACGTCTGCCTGGAGGCTCGACAGTTCCTATTTGGTCTCCATTTATTGTCAGCTTGTTTATATATTTATTCTCTGTGTTCTTTATCCTGAAGAATCTGCTTGGTCGTACCTTGTCTTGAAAGTTCGTCTGCCATGCAGCTTCCCTCTATGCCCCGGTGACCAGGGACCCAAGTGTGGTACAGTCTGTTCTGCTGGGCCATCTCCAGCGCGCTGTTCGGGTTAAACGTGAAAGAGCTCAGAGCTTTGATTGCAGCCTGGCTATCACTCACAATTAAGATATCTCTTCCTATAATACCGGTCCCAATCTGCTCTACCACCTCCATGATAGCTGAGACCTCAGCCTGGAAATCGCTGTAGTCATCTGGTAACCCTAAAGAAATTTGCAGGAGAGGGTTTCGTGAGAAAACGCCTCCTTCTACCTTATTACCGAGTTTCGAGCCATCTGTATAGATGACAATGCTATCAGGTGGAGTATGAAACTCAAGTTTCCACTCCTCCCTACTTGGAATTCATGTAAAAAAGTTTCTTGCAGAAACCGATATCGAAGCACACCAATCCGTGCTGCTTGGAATAGAGCAAAACTTGTTCAAAATACAAGACTGCACTTGGCTTTCAGGATGCCACTGGGATGTCCCTCTTAGTCGCAAAGCAGTCATCGCTGCCATCGGCTGTCCAACCAAATTTAAAGGAAATTTGGCGTAGTTCTGGGCGCCCCACCTATACAGATCATACACAAGCATTGCACCTTGGTGAGTAGCCTCAGTTTAACTTCTTCTTCTAATGCAGGCCACCATACGATCACCCCATATAGAAGAATTGGGCTATCGATTGCTGTAAAGATCCACCAACAAATCCGGGGATTAAGGCCCTATTTCTTGTCTATGGCTGTTTTACGTATTCTATTGCCAGTTCAGCTTCTTATCTAAAATAACGCCTAAAAAATTGGCACTTGTAGCAGAACTTAAACGGACGCCATTCCGTTCTGGTGGAATTACCGAAGGCATTTTATACCGTCTCGTAAAGAGAACGAGTTCCACCTTACTTGAGCTGACCCTAAGGCCGCGGCGGGTTGATCAATTGGAAACATCCTGAAGAGTTCATTGCATTCATTAGTATGTGAGACCTTTCCGGCTTTGGGAATTAATACTTCCGTGACATTTCTCCATAATTGCCGAAACCGGTACGTTAACGGTACTGAAAGAAACAAAAAGAAAGGGGCTTTGCCCCTCCTCGATGCCGCCAATAAAACTTCTCCACGAGGATCTCTTTGCCTCCCTCAACGCTTTTTTATAGGCTTGGAGATGCTGTTTGTACTCATGCCATTTCAGCTCACAGCTAAGCCTCTTGGTCTTATTGAATTGCTTTCTGCAAGATTTGCGCAGTGAGTCTAGCTCACGCGACCACCAGTGAGATTTGCGATTGCCCCATAATTCAAGGTTCAGGGCAGGCTTGACTTAGGGCCTCTGAACAGGCAAAAGTGAAAACATTGACCATGTTCTCTATATCATCGGTACAATTGGGTTCTTTGAGAGTGTTCTTCTAGAACTCGCCAACTCTCAATCAATTCATATAAACTACTACTGCACAAAGTTATATCTAGTACTTCTTTATGATTCTTAGTAATGAAAGTGGGCTCCCTAGCTTTGTTACATATAAGTAAGTTAGTTGTTAGAAAGTCGAAAAGTGACTCACTTCGGTCATTTATATTCGCGCTCCCCACTGAACGTGGTGAGCATTTGCGTCGCTACCGAACAGGTTGTTCCCGCTTTTATACTTAGCTATTAGGTAAAAGAAAGATATTTAAATTCGATTTGGCCAAAATACAGACTCTGATTTTAACTGTACCGCGCTGCACGAAAAGCTTAAAACTGGTGGCACTCAACCCGCATACCCTTGAGTTACAAACCCATGGTTCCTGTATGAGTACCAACGTAACATCGCCTTGACTGAGGCGAGCTAGAAAATCAGCTAACTATTACTTCTAATATAAATTCTCCACATGGGCCATTATAACTTGTGAAAAAAAAATTGAAATATAAATTGTGCGATTTTAAATGGCCTACATCAGTCTTACGTGTAAAATATACGTAGTTCATATAAAATAAGTATAAGAAAATAATTAATTTCTTGTATGCGTGCTGGAATCAGTTGGTTAGTAGATCAGCTAAATGTATTCTGGTTCAGCTTATGTATGCATATGTGCGACGTTACCCTGCGGTGTTAAACTCGCGGAAGTTAAACTCACGCCGATTTTAGCAAGGAAATGTTCTGATTTAGCTAGGTTGGGGTATGGTGAATAAAGAAAGTTGGATACTGAAGAAATATTAGGCCGGAAGTGAAAATAATTGGAAAGTATAAAGGGGAAATTAGCTCCATTTAGAGTGTTGGTGCTCCCTTCCCATTTGGGATATCTTCCCATTCATAAATGCAATTTCCTTTTAAACTAGTAACTTCAGCTTCAATAAATTTCCGCGCAAGTTTAGTGCAAAATTTCTTGGTCTCATCACATAAGGTGAAATTTCCACGAAAAATCACACACTATCCGGCACAATATTTAATGATTCTTCCCGGTGTTCGATTTAGAATTTTTAGCCCGGTCCGTCTGACGCATGAGCCACTGTAAGCTGGTGTGGTAGGTTATGATGGTAAAGTGCTGCCACTCCATGCATGCCCTAAATTGCTTCAGACCGAGAACTGCTACAAGACACTCTAGTTCAGTAACGCTGTAATTGGTCTGGGCTTTGTTCAATTTTTGTGAAAAGTAAGCGATAGGAAAATTCCATTCTAATTTCTTTGAGCTAACACAGCACCAACACCGAGCTTACTGGCATCACCTTGGTTTATAAATGCTCTTTCTTAGTTTTGGCTAACTAAGACAGGTGTGGTGCACAACTTGGGTTTAACTCGTCATTCCAAACAAAATTCTTAGCATTTTTTGACAAATCCATTAAAGGTGTCGTGATTGTAGCACAATTACCTACGAAACGGCGGTACCACCCAGTCATTCCGAGAAAGCGCTTTAGTAGTTTAACATATGTAGGATGGGATAATTCTTGACAGCTGAGATCTTGTCTGGGCCCGTAAAAAGTTTACTATTGCCAACTATGTACACGAGGTATTTAACCTCTAAGATGCGAAACTTTCTTTTCCCCACATTTATAGATAAGTCTTCTTTTCGTAAGTGGGGAGCAACTTCAGTGAGAACTGGCATATTGGTATCGAAAGTATCCGACACAATTAGAAGATCATTTTGAAACACAAAAGTTTTATTTTTCAGCTGAGGTGGGATTACGCAATCCAACAAGCGGCGAAGTGCTTGTGGGGCGTTGCATAAGCCGAATGGCATAGTGAATGATTAGGGTCACTAAAACCAGGAGCTTTGGTATTCTGCTCAAAATACCGTCAAAACGAAGAGGATAAGCGTCCTTAACGGCAATGCTTTATTTTTCTAGAGTAAAGACACAGACGGATTATTGCTGGCGTTTTAACTAAAACAATCGGACTGAACCATGGACTGTTCAGAGCTTCCTCAATTACACATAACTTTATCATTTCATCTATCTCTGCACTAACCCTTGCACAGCAGAAGATATTGGGAAGCATCGTTGTTTTATTGGGCGGACGTTTGGTTCAAATTCTATTACATATTCCATTAAGGCTGTTTTTATAAGGCCTTCTTTTTCAAAGCTTGGAAACCTATTATTTAATAGATCTAACTTGCATTGTTACTCACTACAATAACATGCGGCGCGCTTTTAAGTTGAACCCAAAAATCTACTCCTAGCATGACCTTTTGGTATTTAACCCGGTTGGTTTTTTATTATCAACTTTGATTTCCTTTGCCGGAGCAAAGGCAGCCAAATTTGACAACGACTAACTGTTGCGGTGACTGCACCTGAATACCTAATTTCCCTGACCTACAGTTATTGCATGCGGACAGCCGCGTGAATTGATGTGCTGAATCAGTGTCTGCAGTATGTTGGTGATATCGGGTTGAGTCTGCTGCTTGAACGTTGAGTGGATTAATATGCTGAATCTACGTCTGCCGTATGTTGGTGATATCGGTTGAATTTGCTGTTTAAACGTTCAGTGGTCTAATATGCTGTTGAGCAACAAATAAAGTTAAATAAAGTCATTATTGTTGCTGTTGCCGCTATTGTCGGCTACCGGGAGAACTGCAACTGGTGCAATTCTTACTGAATGTTACTCACATGTGATAACTTATATATTCAGAATCACAAAAAACCTAATAATTTTATGCTTTTCTTCAAATTGTACATCTAAGTCGATTGTACCATACGATTTGTTTCGTCCAATCAGCCATACAAACGGATGTGGCACATTTACATAATTGTTCCTTCTTACATACATCATTGGCTAACGAGGAACCTAGGCAAGAGACTTGAGCTCCGCTGTCAAGAAGACCCAATTGCTTGGAACCTACTATCGTAATTTGGTCATATGGTCTTAAATGGAGTGACCCTTCTCAATAGAACAAACAACACTATTTAATATTTTGCGGTTGGACTTAGCTTTTTCCTAAAACTTTTTACAACGTAAGGACGATTGGCTAGAACAGGGTAGTTTAACATCGGTTCTCAATTTTTTTTTTCTAGATGCAATATAATTGCTAAGTCGCACTACGTATGGAATAATTTTATAGATGACCATATCTCTTTCCGACATGAGTGGCGTTGAGCTATTGCTCTTAATGAAATCGTTACAACATCTGAGTAACCCTATATTTTAGGTTTCAGGTTGTCGCGAGGATTCTTCCTGGGAACCTCGCTCGCTTTTATGTTTCCCGGAATGCAATTACCTCACTTAGGTCGATAATCTTCCGGAGCACCACATCCGTAACAAAACACTATTCTGTTTTCGAGGCAATCGAAGTATCCGCTAATTTGTTTTAGCTTAGCTGACTGCTTGGAAACATCGCCGATATCATTTTCAATACCTAGGCTTTCTAGTGGATTTTCTTCACATTGCAACTCATTGAGGAAACGACGTGGCTGCTCTCGTTGCTTTACAATTATTTAGGAGTTGGTATACTTAGTTATTCCGCTGCAAGCCTTTCGCCTTTAAGGCAAAGCCTACGCAATTCCGCTAAGACGGCATTACGGAAGTCATCGAAACTTTCACTTGCCCCTTGTTTTCTGCTGTGAAGTATCTCCTTTATTTCAAAGTCAGTTCTGTGCTGTTCTTGTTAATTGTTGGTGAGCTCTTTAAATTAGTTGCGAGATAAAGTTCAACAATCCAGTAAATTGGTCATAACACCGTGAAGCTTTTGCTCTATTAATTGCGAAACACGATCTTCTAGGCTATTAAAAATTGTGGCTTTCGTAGCTAAAATTACCGGAGATACTTTATTTCAAATTCGGTTATTCTCGTCTGTGACATTCTAAGTAACTTCCTGTGCATTGGCAATAGACAAACTCGCAGCACCTTCGATTTGCAGTTCCTCAGTTCGTGCACTTGTGGTAAATTCTGTCCGTCTGCTGTTGTCCTCCTGCTTTGACTGATATGAAGTATTTGCTCTAGTTCGTGCACCGAAAAGACATTCTCACAAACTATGACCTATTTTATTAAAAAAGGAAAATTAATAAACCAGATCGTTATGATCTCTAAAAAAATGAACTCATTTGCAAGGAGCAATAGGTTACTTGAATTGGTATTCGGCGGCCCGTTAGCGTTTCATTCGGGTTCAAAGAAACAAAATTGTTGTTTACAGGTATATTCTGCACCTAGTATAACAATACTGTCATTACCGGTAACAAAAGGCCCTGGCAACCTGTATTCTGAGTGCACTTTTTACCGGTGAATGTTTTTACCACCATATTGGTGGTAATAGCGAAGAAATAGATGTTCATTTCCTTTTTGGAGTAAGGAATGTGTGTTACACACATATTTAGCATCGGCGTGGAACAAATAATTAGTAAACAGTTTGAATAAAACAAATTGAATCTTATTTTTAGTTGGTTTTGTGCAAATTGTACGGGCTATTGGCAAAAGTGTTCCGTGAAGTAGGCACTATATGGCGTTTCTATGCGACCATATCAATATCAAAATCCGGACAAAAGTAAAAAAAAAAAGTAGAGTATTGTTCACTTATTTGTGCTGTTTGCATACCTCAGTAACCGAGCTAACTAAACTCGTTTTCAAACAATAGCTGCAAACCCCCTGCTCGCGAAACAGGTAGTCGGACTCTCGTCGATGTCGAATGCTCACGCATCTTTAGTTTCGATACGTTTTTATCAGCAACTTTGAAGTTTGTGTTCGTTTGTGTTCTGAGTAATTTGTGGAATAACTAATAATGGATACGGAAGCCCAAGGTATGTACTGAATTATTACATTGAAATATACATATATTTTATTGATATTTAATTTATAATTGAGATGACAAGCACGTAAAGACAAGTATGAAGATTAATTTATATTTTTTAACAAAAGAGGTATTTTTGTTATAGTTCCGGGTCCGATCGGGAGAATATCTTTTTTTTATAGTTAACTTTACATCTTAGTCATCTCATGCACCTAAAAATAAGTCACCCATCTTATCACCATTTTTTTTTTATGACCTTTTATAATTTGGAGGTATTTACATGTAATTTTTTTCCAGCAGTTAAAAAAATGTTTTTCATTTCAGGTTTCGTACCAAATGAAATTCAAATGACTAGAAGATCATTGTACATGATTTTTAAGGATAGCAGCAAACGAAAATTGGATCAAAAATTGTCGGATGTAGAAAAAACACTACGGGAGATCACGAAATGTCCCGATACTGAGTTTCGGACATTGACTAATGATCTGAGACATTTTAAATCGGATTTTAAGTTAAGGTGGACTACAGCCAATAACACCGAAGCAAGATTCCTATTAAAAAATGAAAACTGGCTAGACGGTGTTGTAACAGTACACAGTTGGTCGACAATATCTAAATTAAAACAAGGACCCCCAAAAAAGTCGTTTCAAGAATTAACTGATCGCAGTAAAAGACGACAAACAAGAGAACTTAGGGACCACGTGGATGTTGAAGAATTAACATATGCTGCTAGTGTTAGTCAAAGAAAATCCGGAAATGTAGAAGCTTCGAAGTTTATAAAAGAAGTCATTGCCTCCCCAACAAGGGCGAAAAGGCTTAAAAAGAGGCTCTCTGGAGGGCAAAGCGCTGCTGTAAAGAAACATTCACCATCGGAAGCTTTATCTCTTTTCATTGAGTGTGACTTAACCAAGAGACAATACGAAATACTACACGAATCCAACAAGAATATTTATCCATGTTATTCGCTAATTAAAGAAGCCAAAAAAGAGTGCTATCCTAAGGAAGAATCTATGCGTGTTACCGAAACTTGTGCAGAAGTACAACTGCAAGATTTATTAAATCAGACAGCTTCAAGACTGTGCAAATACTTAGAAGAAATATTTGAAACATGTGATTCAGAAGAACTTCTACATATGGAACTTATTTCAAAATGGGGTTGTGATGGCAGTCAACAAGCGAAATTTCAGCAAAACTTTCAAAGTGACTTAGAGGCTGATGACTCAAACATTTTTCAAAGTTCATTAGTTCCAGTGAGACTACAATCGATAATTGGAGATAAAAAGAAAATTTTATGGCAGAACCCAATGCCTTCTTCGCCACAATTCTGTCGTCCAATTAGAATACGATTCTTACACGAAACTGTTGACATCACAAAAGATGAGATAAAGTATGTAGAATATCAGGCGAAAGAATTGACAAAGACACAGATTACAAATACGAATGGAACTGTAATGTACGTTTCACACTCCCTGGCACTGACAATGGTAGATGGCAAAGTATGTAATGCAGCTACAGGCACAACATCTACCATGAAATGCTATATATGTGGAAAAACTTCCAAACATTTCAATGACTTTACAAATACGAACACTGAAAATCCTGAAGCACTCAGATTCGGAATTTCAGTATTACATGCAAGAATTAGGCTTTTTGAGACTCTTTTGCATATTGCATACAAATTGCCAAATAAAAAATGGCAAGATTTCAGAACAAAAACAGGACTGATAATAGATATGCCTAAGGCTGGTTTTGGTAATTCTAACTCAGGAAATACATCCAGAAGGTTTTTCAGCGATCCAGAAACAACTGCAGAAATCACAGGTATCGACATTCGCCTCATACAGAGACTCAGAATAATTTTAGAAGCAATTTCTTCTGGATATGATATCAATGTCACAAAATTCGCGAAGTTTGCAGTTGAAACTCCTGAACTGTATGTAGAATTATACGACTGGCATCCGATGACTCCTACACTTCATAAAATACTTGTGCATGGTCCTGCTATTATTAAAGATGCCCTTTTGCCTATTGGACAGTTGTCAGAAGAAGCAGCAGACGCCCGAAATAAACACTTTAGATGTTACAGACAAGATTTTTCTAGAAAATTCTCACGGGAACTTTGTAATAAAGACGTATTCAACAGACTTCTGCTGACTCCTGACCCATTTTTGAGCTGTGGACGAAAATGGCAAAAAAATAAAAACCAGCGGGAGTTTCTTACCAGAAACAATAGAGTTGTTTTTAGAAGTTGATCAGTAAGAAATTTCAGACGTTTAGTTGTCAATTTCAAAATAAATCCTATGTAAAAACATTAGCACTAGTATTTAAATACAACAGACAATTATAAGATAACATTCTATGCCATTTCCAATAAGAAAAGAGCAAAAAATATTTTTGACCGGATTTTGAGGTTGAATACTCCTGTGTGCAGCGTTACTATTTGCGGCAGAATTGCGGTTACTAGAACTGGTAATAACTTTCGGCAAAAAAATTTTCCGGTAACAAGGTGTTCGGTAACATGCAGAATATACCCGTTAATAATTATATTTAAAGGCAAAAATAAAACAAAACTTTCATATGTATCTAAAAAAAATTGTAAGTCAGAGAAAAATTACTTTAAAAAAACTTCTAAACCGTGTTCCGGTTAATGTAATATACAATTTTAAAAACCAAATTTTCAAAAAGGAAATGGAAAGAGGAAATTCAAAATCATATAAAAATATCGCCGTTCATTAAAAATCGAAGAAATTTATCAAACCTATGTATAGTCTGTTTCTTCGGTCGTGAGGTGCTCAATTTCGGTAAAGGTTAGTTTAGGTTAAGGTAGTAATGCACTAATGATTTTAAGATATTGTAGCAGAAATGCTTTTAAAATCTGAAATCAATAATTATAAATTTCCGACAGACGTTAAAAAATGAAAATGATTTACGAATATCAAATAATCGAAATGGAAAATATCTCGAAGGATAGTTGAGAAATGATAAGAATCAAAACTCTTCAAACGTATAATCTGTATCAGCAGTTGATAAGCCAGGTGGCATTTAGCCATACTGCAGCAAAATTCCAAACCACCCAACAAAGCTTGAAAATCGGACAGAAAATTTTAATTGAATAGTCATTCAAATTCACTATCATCCGCGGTCAAATTCTAGGCTCCATGGCCCATCTAAAATTCACCTCCCCGATGAGTTTTGGCTTTATACTGTGTTTGCAGGTAGTTAGAGGCATCATTTTCTTGCCAACTCGTCTGCTGCGCAGTTGCCGGGAATGTCACTGTGCCCAGGGACCCATGCCACAGTCACGGAACGCTAACACGCGGGCAGATTGAGAGAACTTCTGGATTTTATGGCAGCTTTGGACGTTGTTTTGTGACAATTAAGAGGTTTAATAGCCGCTTGGCGGACACTGTCAGACACCGGGTAGCCTTCATTATGGCATTTAGCTTCGCCTGAAAAACGCCGCAGTGGTCCGGTAAGTGCAAGCTGATTCGTTGGAGTGAATTCGGCTGCCCACCCATTTGCTGAGTTTGGAACACATGAGCAGCCTTACCTCCTTTTAGTAGAAAGACCACCGTCGCCCTTGTCCATTTGTGTAGGACATGGGTTAGGATAAGACAAGTCTGTGAGAACAGTGGGCACATTATGCCCTTAGCTGCTTGCAGTTGGGCGGGAAAGATTCCGTCCAGTCCCGAAAATTTTTAGGGTTGGAAAGATATTATAGCCCATTCCACCCTAGCGTATCTTACGATATCCTTTACGGAGTTTTCTAGGGAAGAGTAGGCCTTATGGCCAGTTTCCAGAAACCTGTTATTTTGGATTGGTTTAAAGCATCAAATTTTTTTCCTCAGAGCTGGAATCTCCGGATTCCACCAATGAGTGCTCTTCTATCTCTTTGGTGTTTGGGTAGGATGCCTTAAAATCAGCTTTATAGGCGTTTATCAGAACGTTCACTGCTTCATCTATATTAGACGGTGAGTCGGAGAGACTACTCAATACGAATGATATGTCCAGCACTTCTCTTCTGCCAGAGGTCACAAAAGAGGGATCGCTCCTGCGGTTGCATATATTAGGATGATTTGAAATAATAAAATTCTTGTGTTGGAATCACTTGAGCCCCTTACTGTATAAAGAGAATTAGAGTCGGTTCCAATTATGACCGAGAGGTTTCTACGGTTTCCCTCCTTAACAGCGTCTTGCGTCTGTTTGGTGGAAAAGCTTGGCTTCCTTGAGCCATATATGCGGTCGCCAGCCAGATGGTGCTCTCCCTTAGTCAGACGCTGATGCTCACGGTATCCTCGTTGCTATATTGAGAGAGCAGATCATAAGAAACCCGTTTTTTAATAAGAATGCAAGATATGATCCTGCCTGCTACAGTAGTTGTTGCCACCTTATAGGCATCCGAGTTCAGTCCACGAACCTTCTTTCTGGCGACCCACTGTTCCTAGACTACAACGACGTCCCCAGCTTTCTCGCTGAGGCGAAGAAGGAGGGCCGCCAAGGCTGCCTTGGAGTGAAGCAGATTAATTTGTAGGATGCGCCCCCATCTTCAGTGAGAGCGATGTCTATTGCCTTCTTCTTCTGAAGCTGCTATAACTGTGGCCTTCCAGTTTGGAGGCTAGAAGTTGGTCCTCCGGCAGCGTTTCC
Organism: Anomoia purmunda; assembly: GCA_951828415.1. NCBI lineage: Eukaryota > Metazoa > Arthropoda > Insecta > Diptera > Tephritidae > Anomoia > Anomoia purmunda. The sequence continues at coordinate 81,903,384 of OX639993.1, read as the reverse complement.
CACCAAGTGTGAACTAACTCTACGTTTGCAGGTACTGACGAACTTTTTTTGTTTTTCTTCAATAATGTAACATAATGCCTGTGGATATTTCCCAGTTCAGTTGTGAGTTTACTGCTGCATCTCTTTGCGCGATACACTTCTCAACACTTCTACTCATCGACGCACCTGCGAGACGCTTGTCTAGCCCTAGATCCGCCATCGCCGTCGTTATTGCGCTAGGCAGAACATTGGCTTCTCGATGTCTAGGAAAGCTATCACAGTAGTTTCAACTGTGATGTTGGGTTAACGTTGGAGGTCTTTCCCGCTTAGGAAATGAGCACCACTTTCCCTCCAGCCCTTTGGGAAGTGTCAGAATCCCCTTAATATTTACAGGTAGCCAGGTTGAGCTCACTCCCGGCTGCATACCAGCAGGGATAGAAGAAAAGTTCCCGGGCCCATTTGACCTTCCTCTTAGATGTAAGGTTTTTTCTAGGGATTTGGTTGACTATTTCATATACTTTGTTAGTTATATTTTTATTGACTCCAGGAAAGGGTGTCCCCAAGAGTAGATCTAGAGTCTCCTCAGTTTCAGTCCACGAGCCATGAGACCTCATCAAAGATTCTGGGACATTACGCCGATGAAAATTTTCTCCTTGGCGGCCTATACAAAGAACTTTCTGGGCTTCTTCGGGTGGGTTTTGCGCAACCTCCGGCGATCTGCTGCGCTTACTGGTTATTGCCTATTGCTTGCGGTCCTGCAGCACAGCCTTCACCCAATTTATTTCCGCCCTTATTTCTCCGACAAGCTCAGATGAGTTAGCCAGGCAAGGCACACTGAAAAAGGATTCTTAAGCAATTAATTTTTCCTAGGCTACTTCTGAACGAATAGGTTCGCGATCAACAGGACAACCACAAAGAAGCTACTAGAACATGTAGGATCACGAGGTCTTTTTGAGCAAAAGTAGACCGGAGAAGGTCACATGTTATCCAAGTCGCAGCTCTAATTAATTATGGGCTGCTTTAATATTAGCACTAACCCTAACAGCGCAGTTGTTTGGGGGATGAGGAGATGGAATCATCTCAGCGCTTTTAACTTAGCTGACCTAACTTCGCGAGACTAAGACTTCAGCATCTGATATTGCACTTTATTCACACTCCAGTGGACATATCGATAATAGAGATTAGCCAGCTCAGTTAGCTTCATTATAAGCACGAAGTGCTTTGCAGGTTAACACTACAAACTTGCCGTACTGCTTGCGTTTGTACTGTGGTTTCAAAATGGATCTCAGAGTAATATGTGAGCTCCTAGGAGCAGCCAAGTTAACTAAACCTAACCTTCGCCAACCAGCCAGGTATCTGTATGTTTGCATTAAACTTTGTCACATATTACATCTACTCACTCAACTTCAGTGACTTCCCAACTTCAGTCACTGTTGATAAAATTAAGGACCATGTCGGGAGATGCACCGGAATTGCTATTTTTATTATGTTTGATTTTGAGAATTTTCGTTGTCGCAGATGAGCTATTTTATTTCCCAGATAAAATTTATATAGATTGTGGGTTTCTTTAAATCTGGTATCGATTTTGATGGAATTAATCGAATTATAGCAAATTGGAACATTTATCGATGCGCACAAGGTAGTATTTCTTGTCAGTTGAATAAATACCTATGTGTAAAGACTCGGCGTGAATACTTGGAATTCGCCTATTCATGGATTGCACTATGGCGGTTATTGCTTTCAAAAATTTTACAATGCGGACGTTATTCTAGAGACTCTAATCTAAAGAGAAATAAATAATAAATTTATGTCCGGAAGGTAACTCTGTCAGCCAAGTTTGCCGTCATGTTTCTAGTTTATGCTCAAATTTTATTATATTTACTAAACAGCAACGACGTTTATATAGTGCCATTATTATAGCAATGGGAAATTATATCAATGGTATGTACTACTGAGTGTAATATTTGTGACTTCAACTAACAACGGTATTTTTGAAAAACCCACTGTTTCAAAATGTGTGTTATCTTATATTTACATATATAAAAATGAAACGCTATTTCTTTATGCCCGCACGGAACTTCTTAACCACAGCATGGAAAGACGTCAAAATTTGCACAGTTATTCGCTTATTCCCGCAGAAGGTCCTAACGGAGGCCTTTTCGCATCAATCAATTTCCTACTTATAATATAATATTACTAGCACTTACCCGTGGCGTTGCCCAATTTAATGAAATACAACTGTTTGGTTCTTCCACGGTACAAAATGTGACTTATTAAAGTTTTTTAAATGTGGGTCCGTTTTATTGTTACCGACTTGCATAAACGCTCCAGCTCGGATAAAATTTCCTTTAGCTGCAAGGTCGGATGTAATTTAAATGAATTGACTCAACTCGCATATTTTTCCAAGTTAGTGTTGTTGCTTTAAATACAATTCGTTTTCTTACCTAGTGTTCTTTTGCAATTCGGTTACAAAGAAACTCCAACTTCATTAGTAGTTGGCGCATTGTACCTAGAAGGATGTCTTGCAGCAATTTTAAAACATCTCCTTGTAGTGTAGCACTTTGGTGAATAGATAACTTTTCCTCTTCAGAAGTAAAATATATTTGCAAAAATTTTGTTTTTGATTGCGGCGCAGAGAGTAAACTTCCAATAATATGATAAATTTGCCCATGTATTTTATAGGTGGGGATAAAATTACGTTTTCCAACCTCATTACCTCCGAACGAAGTCATAGCGAAGCAACCGTTATATTTTCTTACGTGTGTTTTAAAATGGCTGGACGCCTGATGCTCACCTGTAAACAAGGCTTTGATCAATTTCGGGGCTGGCTTAAATCCCTAAATTTAACATGGCCATTACCACAACACATTCCTGCTGCTTCGTTCAATTTAATGAAATTAAATGCGAATTATAGACGAATCACAGGTTGTCGGGCTTGTAATTGCCGTCCCCTATCAAATTCTATACGGGTATCGCGTTCATCCTTTGTTCCGTTGATTATTCGCCTGCTTATGCGTCTATTTCTAGAAGACCTACACAATGGTGATTTCTATGGCTTGGACATTTCAAAAAAGTTTAAAATAACACCGACAGATTACTATTTTGCCTATTTTTTCCAACATAATACATAATACTTTACCTTTTATTTATTTAATTGTTAAGTAAAATCTCTTCACATTTTTCTTCTTCATAATTTCTTCACATATGTATGTATGTATATCCTTCTATTGCATTCTGTGCATTACCTTTTCACAGAATAACACCAACTAATTAAGCTTGGCATGTAAAGCTATCGTTTATACATGTGGACATATGTACTTATGTATGTGCATATATACCTAACAAGTTCAATCAGTGAGTTTAGCTCAATTCCATGTATGCATGTATTTATGAATATATGCTAGCACGTCTTTGTTTTTTTTTTTGGATAAGAATAAAAAAAATAAGTATGTAAAAATATTTGAAATTCGGCACACAAGTAGCCTATACCCTATCTGCCATCATAGGCTGCATTTTATGGAGGGTTGCCACCTGTTAAAAAGAAATTTAAGATTCATATTACAGTATTTGGTTTAACTTATTATAAGCCTCTCCAAAAATTGTGAAATTCTGTGTTTTCATTATTTAATAGAACTAAATTGAACTTACTATTTTAAGAAACAAAACGGACTATATGTATATGTTAATGCTAAATGTTATCCTAATCTGTCCAGTCGTCAACGATATGTGATTTTCTTTATTTATTTAATTAACTATATACTTTGTTGCAACAATTTAACTACTTTGAAAATATATCACACATCTCAGTCAAATAATTACACAGTGTGACACTCAAAACTACCTGGGAAGTGATGTTATTTTTCTTGCAGGTCTTATCGAGTAGAGCGAGAATCCAATTTTGGAATTTATCAAACACACCCAAAATCTCGACTTAACCTTACAAACCGATTTTGCGCACTTCTTAGCCCATATCTTAGCTAATTAACAACCTATGTATATCATCCTAAGAACGGTTTAAGAAAGAAGAAACTCAGACCTTTTGAAAGATATATAGACGTTTTAATAAAGCTGAAGAAATTTACTTGTTTTTGCACAACAAACTTACATTTTCCTACCCTTTTTCTTCTTTTTTTGACTTTGGCGATATTTTCACACACTATTTTATAATAACACAAAGTGAGGTTTGATGAGGTCCAAAGAGCACATTTAATACCGAGTTCAACGAATGTTTCCTTTAAAAAATCGGCCAAAAAGTGACTGAGGTATTTTACTTTTTATAAGAACTAAATTTTTGCAAATATTTACAACGAACTTAATTTACTAATAAATATAATTAAATGAAAATATATAGATCAAAAGTGCTGTTTTGACCGTTTTTTCCTTAGGTCAGCATCGTCAGTTTCGCATTGTACTGACCAGCAATATTCTGCCAACATATTTATTTTGTTTTTTCCTTCGATACGTTTTTCGATCGTAGCCATTTCTTGGTGGAAGTGTTCGCCTTGTTCATCACTGAACTGGCCCAGATTATGTGGGAAGTAGTCCAAATGCGAATGCAAGAAATGAATTTTTATCGACATGTTGCAACCCAGGTATTTCGACTTCATTCTTTTTTGTAGCACTGTGTTATATGTGCAATGCTTTAGTTTTAATTATAACTTAAGGAGAGAGCAAAATGTTAGAAAACTTAATTTTTTGATTAATATTTCAGAGAGCTAAAGATTAAATAACAAAATTAAAATCAAGTACTTTTCTTAACATAAAAAACCTATTGGATATTCGAATGTCCGTATAAAATTTGTATATGTGCAGAAATTTTATTTAAGAGACAAACATACTATTTTATTTTTCAAAGAATAGTTTTTATTTATTAATAAGGTATGGTGTTGCCGTTTTGTATTTTCACCAACTGGACACGATGTGGCATGGACTCCAACAGTTTTTTAAAATAGCCACATCAATTTTGTCACATTCAGCTAAAATGAAATTTTTCAGTCGCTTAAGACTGTCGTATTGCTCCGAAGATGCATATATTCATGCGGAAAGAATTCCGCATATATCCTCGATGGAATTGAAATCCGGACTTAGTGCAGGACACTCTAGCAACACAATTTTTCTGGAGTTGAAAAACGCCTTCGTTTCCTTCGTAGAATTGATCGGTTCATTATCTTGATGGAAAATTCATTCATCGCTTTGCAGATCACCAGCAAAAATTAAAAGTTCGGTTTCCAGCAAATCTATGTAAATTTCTGCGTTCATTTTGCTTAGCACAAAGCATATGTTGGACTTGCCTTTTGACGAAAATGCCGCCCAAACCATGAGGGACCTCATTTCTGCTGATATAGCGGCTCGCGTGGACAGTAGTATTTCTGGAGTGTAACGGACCCAAGATTCGGCTACGTCAACAGGATTTATTGGCGACAGAAAGATGATCGTGATAACTTATTCACTATAAATTATGCATATTTACAAGTATACATCCAATTTTGATTTACGGCATCTGTTTACGCCAGTGAACTAAATTAATGTTCTACCGGGTAGTGTTCACCTATTTGCGAACACAGACATGCATGTCAGCGCATAACTGAGGTTTGTCCGTTTGTCCACCGAAGCAACTGTTTTGTTTCGTTAAACACTTTGCCAAGGAGAGTCGACCAGCCTTTTACCAATTAACCATTGCCAGCGAGGACACCAGGCCACGCCAACTTATAGCGAAATCAAACGTAACTTCCTTGATTCTGTGTTGTAAATCAAAAGAAACAATTTCACATTGCTAATAAATTGATTTATTGAACATAAGAAGAGTGAAATACTAATTATTTCATTTCCTTTGCACGACTGACCCCGAGACCATCGCCATCTGCGTCCTGCATGCACATGGTCCTTCGTCACCGTTGGAGTACATAACACCAGCAAGAAATAAAAAAGTCTCATCAAGAAATTTTGTCTGTCATTGCGGGCAGCAATTCAAGATTTGCTTGACGAAAGTTGGGGTAGGTTTCCTGTCAGTTGGGGTTAGAATCAGGCCTCTTGCCTCAATTCTAATCTGGGAGTCGACTGAAGAACCTATGACAAAGTGGGCGACATTTCGCACCTTAGCTGGTATTGTCGAATTTATTCCACAGATTCGACGCTCAGTGACAAACATTCCTTCTGCACCTGAATCAAGAAGGGCTCTGGCCTCATAGTCTACTCCTAATTAACTAATGTGTATCATGTCCGTACCCAGAACAACGTTTTTGGCACTTGCGGGGAACAAAGTATTCATGCTGGGGGATGAGGCATTCGAGCCTCTTCGTCTTTTGTAAACGTACGGTGATTGCCACTCGTAAAACGATGAAATAAAGAATGGTGCCGTTGATATCATCTCAAACAACTGAAAGTGCTCTTACAACTTCTAGACGATTCATGCATAAATTATATTTTCTAACTACCTTCATCGCGTAAAACTTTAAACAAGCTCTCGACGAAAGCGACTGTTCTGGGCACAACCTGCAAGCCGATTGCGTCATTTGACTGTGATGGGCCGATATTTTTCTTTCGTGTGCCCCTGCCGATACACGACTTGGTGCTGCCCTAGCTACTCGTGAACTTTGGATATCAGATACCATTTCCAAAGTCTGGAACCTGCTCGAGAGGTAGTTATCTAAATCTTCCCACCTCGGAATCTCAACCTTGTGAACGATTCCCTGATTCCACAAAGCTAATGTAGTGCCCGGCAATTTGTTCGAGACCAAAAAGACAAAAATTGCATCCCAGTTTTCAATTTCGATGCCATGCATTTGCAGAACTGAGTTGCAATTATTTACTGAACGCTGCATATGTTTTATCTTGGTGCCGGGTTCGACTGCCACCGTAGGCAAGTTGAACAAGATCTCCAACTGACTATTCACCATGACTCGTTTGTTTTCGTCTCTATCAGAAAGATTTTGCCACGCAATAGCAAACCCATCATTGGTCAAAGGGCATTCCTTTACGATCTCCCTGGCTTCCCCACGAGTCTTTTGATTGAGGTGGTATCATTCTTCCACCGGACTTAGACGCGAATTATTTACGTAGATGGCTGTAAACAAATTCCGAAAAGTAGGCCATGCCATATAATTCCCATATAAAAATTCCGTATCGCACGGAGGAAGATTAACGTTTGAGCGCAGAGGTGGCTCAGGATTTTGGTTTGAGGGAATTATCGTTCAAGAGGTTTGCTGAACAAAAGTCAGATTTTCATCAACGCAGCGCACATCAGGTATGCTGTATAGCAATCTTGATACCTACACTTTGCTAAACTCATGGCCGCGTTATTTGACTCGTCTTCTGACAAACCCCGAGAGTGGCTGCCAAAAGATTCTTTTACTTTTGTCCATAAAGCTTTTAGTTCGTCTTTTTGAGTTTCAAGAGAAAATATGGAATGACTTGTTCCTGGAGCTGTGTTATACCTTTCTTCAAACTCCAACAGGGCACTACTGGCGCGTGAAAAATCGTTTGCGTGCGCCATTGTTAACAAACTTTCTTTTATTTCTTTTGAAAAATTTAAGTACAAAATAAACAATTTTAAAAATTTACAAGAAATAAAATTTAAGAACAATTTTTTTTGTGTGTTGATTTCTCCTTTGATTGGGATGAATTAACGTCTCACTGGGGGTCCCGGACAATGTACCGATGGTTAACTCTTTCAAGCCTTTGCCTTGCTTTTCCACCTGGTGTATTCTACCTCTTTTTCTGGGGATCCCGGCTTCACTTAGAAGTGAGACTGGTATTTTCGTCGTTCAACCAGTCCCACGAAACGTTTTGCTTCGGACCCGAATACGCGAATATACGTAGTGAATTTCAAAGGCTTACCTTTTCTGCAGCTTATAGTATCGGGGTTATTGTTTGGTGCCGCCAAAAGTTCAACGTACCTCCTTATGGCAGCTCATTGGGGCTTTGGTAAGGCTCTTGCAGCACTCCGCGTTGTCGATGACCTTGGCAATACACTTCAATTGCCTTTATTTGATTTTATTTTATTTATTGTATATATATTATTTATTTATTAATGTTTTTTTAATAGCGCGTTTTATTTGTTGGCCCTCGTGGCCTGCGCTCTCTGCCCTACCATTAGGGACTTTCACACAAATTAATTTGTTGCCCTGCTATTCAGGGACTTTCACTGCCTTTTCGGCTTTTTAATAGATTTAGCGCTTTTTCTTTGTTGGGCCTCGTGGTCTGCGCTCACTGCTTACTTTCACACAATTAATTTGTTGCCCTGCTATTCAGGGGCTTTAATTGCCTTTTTTATAAAATTTTATAAGTTTTAGCGCGTTTTATTTGTTGGTCCTCGTGGCCTGCGCTCACTGCTCACTTTCACACAAATTCATTTGTTGCCCTGCTATTCAGGGACTTTCACTGCCTGTTTGGCTTTTTTATAAAATTTTATACATTTTAGTGCGATTTATTTATTGGCCCCCATAGCCTGCGCTCGCTGCTCACTTTCACACAAATTCATTTGTAGCCCTGCTATTCAGGAACTTTCACTGCCTGTTTGGCTTTTTAATAAAATTTTATAAATTTTAGCGCGTTTTATTTGTTGGCCCTCGTGGCCTGCCCTCACTGCCCTAACTTTAGGGACTTTCACATAAATTAATTTGTGGGACTGCCTTTTTCGGCTTTTTTATAAAATTTTATAACGTTTTATTTTCCTGCCACTTTTTGCCGGCGCTCACTACTCTACTTGTAGGGATTTTCACTTTTTCCTTTTTGGTTTTGCTTTAACACAGCGCCTTGTCTTCCGAGGCACGTTATACCGGCGCGCACTACCCTAATCGTAGGGGTTTTCACGTTTTTTTTTGTTTTTTTTTTTGCTTTAACAAAGCGCCTTGTATTTCGTCGCACGTTGTGTCGGCGCTCACTACCCTAGTTTTAGGGTGTTCACATTTTTGCTTCTTTCTTTTTTCACTTTTCACACACTGGGAACATACACTACCTCCTGGTGTCCACCGGAGTGCCTGCTTCTATAGCGGTTTATCACCGCCAGCTAGCGGTCTGCTAGGCCTTCCCGTTGTGCTACTGAAAAAAATGGTGAGCGCCTCCGCTGAGACAGATTTAGGGGTTATCAATTATGATACTCGCCTGCTTTGGCTTTTGCTGGTAGGGCGCCTTCTTTTCTGTTTTCCTGCTAGCCTTGGGTGCATCGCTAGCCTCGGGGATTGGCGTGTTTCGCTTTTTGGTGAGATCGCTCATCACCGCTAATATCTTGCAGCCAAATTATTGCAAACAAAACAGAATGTGCAAAAGCACGTAGAAAAACGTCAAAAGCGCTACTTCTAGTGCACGTGCTCGTTCACAATAAGCTTTTGTTTTTAAATCTTGTAAGTGGAACTTGGAGAGAGTTGATAGAATTATAAAAAATTTAAAGGTTGAAAAAGAATAACTATTGTCTTAGGGATCCGGCTCGAAGGACCATGTTAAGGGCGGGGTTGAATAGGGTCCAGAATTCCTCTCGAATTCTGGAAATGGGGATCTTAAAATGGGGGCCGATCCTGTAAGACAGATAATTACCTAATCTTTTTTTTTAAAAAGTACACAAATTCTGATTAGATTTTAAAAGCGCCATTTATTTTCTGGAAAAAACCCTGGATTTTGTGCATACGCAAGAAAAAAGAGTAACTCACCTGAGCTGTCGCTGTTATGAACGTAAGCAAAGTAAGAGCGTTTTACTGGTTGCCGGTCGCTTTTATAGCACCACTATCTGACAACGGGTTCAGCTAACAGAACTCGTGCAAAAGCAAACCAAGTAACGAGTCCTGTCAGCGAGTAGCTTACAGCGACATCTCATTACGACAGTTTTCTATTATGAATGATTCCAGACCCTAACACCTATGGAAAGACTTTTCCACCTAAATCAAAAAACCCACGGCGAGGCAAAGGAAATCGTTCGCAAGGAAATAAAACAATTCTCGTAAATAGTCAATTGAATATTCTTTTCAAATCTATCCTCGGTAGGATCTGAATATGGAAGTGCAATTTAAATTCTTCAGCGCGAAATTAATAACTGTATATCTGCACTCCAGGTTTTTAAAATTGACATTGCGAATTGGACGCGATCATAACATACCTTTGCTCGATGAAATTACCTGAGGTCACTCTTTCAATGTAAGACGGAAATGCCAAAGTGGGAGGATATGAACAGATTTCTGACAAGTCGGTTTCAGACTTTGGAAACTGTATCTGATATTAGAGGGTCTAGCATTTCACGGCCCCAAAAGCCTTAACCCTCTAAAGTGAGTTTCGATATTTCGGATAGAAAATTAAATACTTGTCAGGTGAGTTAGGTAAGAAATAAATGCAAACTGTGCAATTGAGATGCACACAACATTCGATCTTATGAACAATTCCTAAAAATGTCTCCTTCCGAAAGAAGCAATTATTCACAAGGGAATCAACTTTGTTTGAATTGTTTTTCTTCCGGACATGGTGTTGCAAAATGTACCAGTGCGTTCAATTGCTCAGTTTGGCATTCTATGCATCATTTACTGCTGCATTTGAATCCAGTTCATCAAAGTAGTTCGAAAAAAGCTAGTTCCTCGAACTAACCCACAAGTAGTTCGAGAACCCCTTCTAGGTGGACTAGTTCTAGTACTAGTTGCGCTAATACTAGTTATGAAGCTCCAACCCATGTGCAGTCATGTTTTACGAATATGAACAATGGGGTTCTACTGCGAATAGTTCAGGTCGATCTACGCTGTCGCGGCTCCACATATTCGGCCAGAGCCCTCATAGATTCCGGATCCGAATGCTCGTTTATTGCGGAACGACTTCGGCGTCGCAACAAACTACCAAGCAAGAAGGTGAATGCACGGGTATCTGGAATCAACAACACTGTTTCGGCGCAAGCAAGCCAGGCGTGTTCAATAACTTTAGAATCACCGGTCGATCCTACGGTTACAATTTCTACGCTGGCACTGGTTTTATCCCAACTTGTGCTATCGATCCGTCGATACATCAAGCGTTTCCGGGATTGGCGCTGGTGGATGAGCGCCGCTTCGCAAATGAAAAAGTCGTTCTTGTTCTTGGAGGCAACGTTTATTCCCCAATTAATTTGGAGGGTATTCGTGCGGACGTCTTGAGCTCACTGCCAGCCCAAGAAACGATGTTTGGGTGGATCCTCCCTGGACGCTTCTTCAATGAGGTCGCGTCAACCTTTGCAGCGCATCGGGTGACCAAAATTATCGAAAATGTTGGACGGCATAGCTGGTATTACGCTTGGAAACTAGTCCTTTCCAACCGCCCAGGAGGCCGTCACTGGCTTACGTCCATTCAGACCGCCTGCGAGTTAGCCCCCGGTCGAACATCGATTCTAAGGTAGCAAAGCCAATTCGATTTATGCGGCTGGCAGATCCGGAATTTTACACTGCATCCCCCATCCGGCTAACGTTGAGGATTGATGTGTACTCTCGCCTGATGATAAGTGGGGCGCCTCCATCAGGTGCAGACGACCGTATTTGGATTGGTCGCCTCGGGAGTCCACAAGCCGCAAAGCGTAGAATGTAAAAAAAAAATATAATTATATAATATTGAAAAATAATCTAATTAAGAAGCTACTTATATTAAACAGCTATTTCCTTTTATCCAGAGTTCCACTAACCCTATTTGACTTTCTCCAATAGCTAAGGAAAGTCCACAGCGGATGCCCAATTCCAAAATGATATCACGATGAGCGATCTGCGCCCCTGAAGCTGATGTATATCCGGGAACACGGTGTTACTAATATTAAGTTTAATGTATTTTCATCCAAGCTAACGTTGTGTCGGCTGGTGTGCTCCACTTCAAATGTTGCCCATGGGAAGGGGCCGATATGTTTAGGTCAGTGTCCTAAATTAGTGTTCTACCGGGTAATGTTCACCTATTTGCAAACACTGACATGCATGCATGTTTGCCCACCGAACCAAATGTTTTGTTTCGTTAAAAAGCTCTTTGGCACAAAGCAGCGGGTTCGGTGACAAAAAGGAGAATGCTCACGGTCATTCCATATTTCGCAGCCAAGGACCAATTAACCTTGCCAGCCAGGACCTCACACCAGCCCACACCAGCCCACGCCAACCTATAGCGAAATGAAACGTAAGTTCCTTAATTCTGAGTTGTAAATCAAAAGAAAAAATTTCACATTTTTAATAAATGGATTTATTGAATATTATAAGGGTAAAATACTAATTGTTTCATTTTCTTTGCACGACTGACCCCGAGACCATCGCCATCTGCCTCAGGCGGGCACATCATCCTCCTACAGTAAAGAGCTATTCATCCGCATCGATGTGTGTGACCTTATATTGCTTCTAAAAAGAAGCATATAATGCAAATCGTCCTTACTTTACCTAATAGTATCAATTACTGCGAATTTTTGGATATTATTTCTATATTAAATTTCTCTCAAAGTTCCCTTACAATAATAACTTTTTTATTATGTATTTATTTATTTATTTTTTTCAGTCTTGCAAATAAGGTTCAGCTACATATTTGTGTTTACAGTACAAGTATGGTATATATCTACACTATCTAGACTAAATTACTTGCTATGCCTAGCGCATCGGGCTGAATGTCCTCGTTGCCGCTCCTCAAGACTAGTGAGACGTTGGCCCTGGTCGGAAAGGCCAAGTTTCCGATCCAAACCTAAAATTGTATCCACAAGCTGGGTGTCGGGCGTGGCCCAGTTTTCAGTTTGCTTTTATGGTTAGAAAGCCCGAGTTTCTGATACACACTTCCGCCGTCAATATTTTGCCAAAAGGCAGGCGGAAATACCTATTTTCCGTCCGCACTGGGCAAGCTGTTGCGCATGATCGGTATAATTAAATATTTACTTGAAATATTTGTATGTATTATAAGACATTTTGACAGTTTTGTTACATTGGATGGAAAAAAATTGGGCCCATCAAAGGCGTTATAATAATCATCGGCTACAAAATGAAACGCTATTTCGTTATGTCCTCGGAGATCGACCGAACCAGAAAGACGAGAAAATTTGCACAGTTATTCGATCATTGCTGCAGATGGTCGTAACGGAGGCTTTTTTGCAGAATCAATGTGAAAGTTTGTGTGTTTGTGAGTGAGTGAGTGTGTTATTATCTTTTCAGGCCCAAACAGCCATGATGTTGTCTCTAATGTTGCTCTCTCGCCTACTAGCATCTCTCGCTCTCTTATTTCGCCATCTGTTGCGGTTAATAATGCACAGTGGACCACGGTCACTAATAAACGGAACAAAAAACAAGTGCGAGTGGTAGGTACAAATACTTGTATGGACTTAGATGTTGCGGTCAAATATAAATGGCTACATTTGGCATCTTTCTCGCCTTCCGTATCTGAAGATTATATTAAAGATTACGTCTCTAAGCAAACAGGTTTAAATAAAACTATGCTATCCTGTTTTAAATTGATTAGAAAGGATGGACATTAAGAGAGTCAACTTTAAGTTGGGAGTTCCGGAGCCTTCGTATAAAAAAATGCTCAGTTCAGAAATATGGCCGACAAATGTAACCGTAAAGCCTTTCCGTTTTTTTTCAAAAGGATCCACAACAGCTGCCTCCGACATAATAAAGTCTTCAGGTCTTCCTACAGGCTGCCTTAAGGTGTATTTCCAAAACTTATCTGGCATGCGAACAAAGGCTGACCTTGTGCATTCCCTTAGTGCGCAACTAGATTTCGACATCTTCGTTCTTGTTGAAACCTGGCTAAATGCAAGTTTCTTCGACATTGAGTTCTTCGATCCGAAGCTGTTTAATGTGTTTCGCAAAGATAGGGATGCTGCAAAAACTGGTTGCTTCCGTGGTGGTGGTGTTTTAATTGCTGTCAAGCGTCAATTCCGTACATTCCTGTTTCCACTCAACAATGGTGACTCCCTGTTGGATCAAATTTGTGTTTGTATAAGTTGCCACTCTTCACAAGGTTCTATATACCTACTCGCTTCGTATATACCGCCTGAAAGTTCTTTCGAATTGTACAAAGCGCATGCTGACAACGTGGTATCTTTGGTTTTAAACAACTTAAATGATGATCATTTATGCGTGCTTGGTGATTTCAACTTATGCAAAATAAATTGGTATGCTAGTATGTCTAACTATAGCCTCACACCTACTAATGTTTCTGCAAATCATGAATTATATTTTATTGATAATATTCTTAGTCTTAATTTATGTCAAGTTAATAATTTCGTGAATTCTCTGAATAGAATCTTGGATCTCATATTTGTAAGTGATAACCTGAGCTACAAAGTTAATGAATGTTTGAATCCAATAACTCCTAAGGATAAGCATCATTTACCATTAGTTGTAAAATTCGAGTTGTACTGTTTTGCTTCAGTTACTTCTGATGACAGGTTATCATTTAATTATGCATTATGCGATTTTGTTAGCTTTAATGAATTATTACTCGATATTAATTGGGATAATTTATTTACAGGTCTTGATACATTTAACAGTTTCTCTACTTTTAAATCCATTTTGTCTAAACTATGCCTGGATAATATTCCAGTTAGAAAGAAAAAATCTTATAAATTACCCTGGTATTCTAAGGATTTGAAAATGCTAAAAAACATTAAAAACAATTATTTTAAAAAGTTTAAATCTACGAAGAACCATTTATTCTTCGTTAAATATAAGCGATCTTTAAAGGAATTCAACTACTTAAATAAAATTATCTATAATAACTACATTGGAAACATGGAGATGAACATTAAATCATATCCTAAAAACTTCTGGAACTACATAAAATCCAAAAGGAGCTGCGCTAGTGTTCCCACTGGTATCTTCTTTGATAATAAATATGCGCGAACCTCGAGTGAAGCGGCAAACTTATTTGCCGATTTTTTTAAATCAAATTTTGTTAATGAAGAACAAAACCATCCGAGTGACTTTTCGTCTAGCTTAGACTACTGTTTGGACTACGGTGCTCTATGCCTCTCATCTGAGGATATTAGTAAGGTCGATCTACGCTGTCGCGGCTCCACATATTCGGCCAGAGCCCTCATAGATTTCGGATCCGAATGCTCGTTTATTGCGGAACGACTTCGGCGTCGCATCAAACTACCAAGCAAGAAGGTGAATGCACGGGTATCTGGAATCAACATCACTGTTTCGGCGCAAGCAAGCCAGGCGTGTTCAATAACTTTAGAATCACCGGTCGATCCTAAGGTTACAATTTCTACGCTGGCACTGGTTTTATCCCAACTTGTGCTATCGATCCGTCGATACATCAAGCGTTTCCGGGATTGGCGCTGGTGGATGAGCGCCGCTTCGCAAATGAAAAAGTCGATCTTGTTCTTGGAGGCAACGTTTAACGTCTTGAGCTCACTGCCAGCCCAAGAAACGATGTTTGGGTGGATCCTCCCTGGACGCTTCTTCAATGAGGTCGCGTCAACCTTTGCAGCGCATCGGGTGACCAAAATTATCGAAAAGGTTGGACGGCATAGCTGGTATTACGCTTGGAAACTAGTCCTTTCCAACCGCCCAGGAGGCCGTCACTGGCTTACGTCCATTCAGACCGCCTGCGAGTTAGCCCCCGGTCGAACATCGATTCTAAGGTAGCAAAGCCAATTCGATTTATGCGGCTAGCAGATCCGGAATTTACACTGCATCCCCCATCCGGCTAACGTTGAGAATTGATGTGTACTCTCGCCTGATGATAAGGGGGGCGCCTCCATCAGGTGCAGACGACCGTATTTGGATTGGTCGCCTCGGGAGTCCACAAGCCGCAAAGCGTAGAATGTAAAAAAAAATATAATTATATAATATTGAAAAATAATCTAATTAAGAAGCTATATTAAACAGCTATTTCCTTTTATCGAGAGTTCCACTAACCCTATTTGACTTTTTCCAATAGCTAAGGAAAGTCCACAGCGGATGCCCAATTCCAAAATGATATCACGATGAGCGATCTGCGCCCCTGAAGCTGATGTATATCCGGGAACACGGTGTTACTAATATTAAGTTTAATGTATTTTCATCCAAGCTAACGTCGTGTCGGCTGGTGTGCTCCACTTCAAATGTTGCCCATGGGAAGGGGCCGATATGTTTAGGTCAGTGTCCTAAATTAGTGTTCTACCGGGTAATGTTCACCTATTTGCAAACACTGACATGCATGCATGTTTGTCCACCGAACCAAATGTTTTGTTTCGTTAAAAAGCTCTTTGGCACAAAGCAGCGGGTTCGGTGACAAAAAGGAGAATGCTCACGGTCATTCCATATTTCGCAGCCAAGGACCAATTAACCTTGCCAGCCAGGACCTCACACCAGCCCACACCAGCCCACGCCAACCTATAGCGAAATGAAACGTAAGTTCCTTAATTCTGAGTTGTAAATCAAAAGAAAAAATTTCACATTTTTAATAAATGGATTTATTGAATATTATAAGGGTAAAATACTAATTGTTTCATTTTCTTTGCACGACTGACCCCGAGACCATCGCCATCTGCCTCAGGCGGGCACATCATCCTCCTACAGTAAAGAGCTATTCATCCGCATCGATGTGTGTGACCTTATATTGCTTCTAAAAAGAAGCATATAATGCAAATCGTCTTTACTTTACCTAATAGTATCAATTACTGCGAATTTTTGGATATTATTTCTATATTGAATTTCTCTCAAAGTTCCCTTACAATAATAACTTTTTTATTATGTATTTATTTATTTATTTTTTCAGTCTTGCAAATAAAGTTCAGCTACATATTTGTGTTTACAGTACAAGTATGGCATATATCTACACTATCTAGACTAAATTACTTGCTATGCCTAGCGCATCGGGCTGAATGTCCTCGTTGCCGCTCCTCAAGACTAGTGAGACGTTGGCCCTGGTCGGAAAGGCCAAGTTTCCGATCCAAACCTAAAATTGTATCCACAAGCTGGGTGTCGGGCGTGGCCCAGTTTTCAGTTTGCTTTTATGGTTAGAAAGTCCGAGTTTCTGATATACACTTCCGCCGTCAATATTTTGCCAAAAGGCAGGCGGAAATACCTATTTTATTATAAGACATTTTGACAGTTTTGTTACATTGGATGGAAAAAAATTGGGCCCATCAAAGGCGTTATAATAATCATCGGCTACAAAATGAAACGCTATTTCGTTATGTCCTCGGAGATCGACCGAACCAGAAAGACGAGAAAATTTGCACAGTTATTCGATCATTGCTGCAGATGGTCGTAACGGAGGCTTTTTTGCAGAATCAATGTGAAAGTTTGTGTGTTTGTGAGTGAGTGAGTGTGTTATTATCTTTTCAGGCCCAAACAGCCATGATGTTGTCTCTAATGTTGCTCTCTCGCCTTCTAGCATCTCTCGCTCTCTTATTTCGCCATCTGTTGCGGTTAATAATGCACAGTGGACCACGGTCACTAATAAACGGAACAAAAAACAAGTGCGAGTGGTAGGTACAAATACTTGTATGGACTTAGATGTTGCGGTCAAATATAAATGGCTACATTTGGCATCTTTCTCGCCTTCCGTATCTGAAGATTATATTAAAGATTACGTCTCTAAGCAAACAGGTTTAAATAAAACTATGCTATCCTGTTTTAAATTGATTAGAAAGGATGTTTCATTAAAAGACATTAAGAGAGTCAATTTTAAGTTGGGAGTTCCGGAGCCTTCGTATAAAAAAATGCTCAGTTCAGAAATATGGCCGACAAATGTAACCGTAAAGCCTTTCCGTTTTTTTCAAAAGGATCCACAACAGCTGCCTCCGACATAATAAAGTCTTCAGGTCTTCCTACAGGCTGCCTTAAGGTGTATTTCCAAAACTTATCTGGCATGCGAACAAAGGCTGACCTTGTGCATTCCCTTAGTGCGCAACTAGATTTCGACATCTTCGTTCTTGTTGAAACCTGGCTAAATGCAAGTTTCTTCGACAGTGAGTTCTTCGATCCGAAGCTGTTTAATGTGTTTCGCAAAGATAGGGATGCTGCAAAAACTGGTTGCTTCCGTGGTGGTGGTGTTTTAATTGCTGTCAAGCGTCAATTCCGTGCATTCCTGTTTCCACTCAACAATGGTGACTCCCTGTTGGATCAAATTTGTGTTTGTATAAGTTGCCACTCTTCACAAGGTTCTATATACCTACTCGCTTCGTATATACCGCCTGAAAGTTCTTTCGAATTGTACAAAGCGCATGCTGACAACGTCGTATCTTTGGTTTTAAACAACTTAAATGATGATCATTTATGCGTGCTTGGTGATTTCAACTTATGCAAAATAAATTGGTATGCTAGTATGTCTAACTATAGCCTCACACCTACTAATGTTTCTGCAAATCATGAATTATATTTTATTGATAATATTCTTAGTCTTAATTTATGTCAAGTTAATAATTTCGTGAATTCTCTGAATAGAATCTTGGATCTCATATTTGTAAGTGATAACCTGAGCTACAAAGTTAATGAATGTTTGAATCCAATAACTCCTAAGGATAAGCATCATTTACCATTAGTTGTAAAATTCGAGTTGTACTGTTTTGCTTCAGTTACTTCTGATGACATTTAATTATGCATTATGCGATTTTGTTAGCTTTAATGAATTATTACTCGATATTAATTGGGATAATTTATTTACAGGTCTTGATACATTTAACAGTTTCTCTACTTTTAAATCCATTTTGTCTAAACTATGCCTGGATAATATTCCAGTTAGAAAGAAAAAATCTTATAAATTACCCTGGTATTCTAAGGATTTGAAAATGCTAAAAAACATTAAAAACAATTATTTTAAAAAGTTTAAATCTACGAAGAACCATTTATTCTTCGTTAAATATAAGCGATCTTTAAAGGAATTCAACTACTTAAATAAAATTATCTATAATAACTACATTGGAAACATGGAGATGAACATTAAATCATATCCTAAAAACTTCTGGAACTACATAAAATCCAAAAGGAGCTGCGCTAGTGTTCCCACTGGTATCTTCTTTGATAATAAATATGCGCGAACCTCGAGTGAAGCGGCAAATTTATTTGCCGATTTTTTTAAATCAAATTTTGTTAATGAAGAACAAAACCATCCGAGTGACTTTTCGTCTAGCTTAGACTACTGTTTGGACTACGGTGCTCTATGCCTCTCATCTGAGGATATTAGTAAAGCTTTTTTTAAATTGAAATCTTCCTCCCAAACTGATGTTGATGGACTTTCAGCAGTCTTAATAAAAAATTGTCCTGCTTTGGTCTATCCTCTGAAAGTAATTTTCAATAAATCTTTATCCTCGGGGAGTTTCATTGACGCATGGAAGCTCACCTCCATAACGCCAATCTTTAAGAGTGGCAATAAAAATGACGTTAGAAATTATAGGCCTATTTCAAAGCTCTCGACTATCTCAAAAATTTTTGAACACGCAGTCAATGCAAAGTTGGTTTACAGGTTGACTGTATTTACACTGACTTTTCGAAAGCTTTCGATAAAGTCTCACATAAAGTCCTAATTGAAAAATTAGCTTGCCTTGGCTTTCATTCTGCCTTTCTGCAATGGATAAACTCTTACTTGTGCAATAGACGTTGTATTGTTACATTTGATGGTATTTCGTCTAACCCTTTTGTTGCCTTTTCTGGAGTCCCGCAAGGAAGTATCTTGGGACCACTCCTATTTGTACTATTTATTAACGACATAAAAAGTTGTTTTTCATTTGCTAAATTTTTGCTTTATGCTGATGACTTAAAGATTTTCTCAGCGATTAAGACCCCAGATGATGCCATTAAGCTTCAAACTGATATTGACCGGCTTTACTTGTGGTGCCAGAAATCACGTCTCTCACTGAACTTATCTAAGTGCTTCCAAATAACTTACTCCAAAATCTCTAACATTATACCTGCTAAGTACAATATAGCGAAATGTGACCTTCTGCGTGTTAGGGAGATTAAGGACCTTGGCGTGGTTTTTTATAGTAAATTCTCTTTTAATAACCATATAAATTATATCACTTCCAAATCTTTCTCCATGTTGGGTTTCGTAAGACGGAATGCTTCTAAATTCACTGATCCCTATACCATCAAGTTACTCTATGTATCATTTGTTAGATCTCACTTAGAATATGCTGCTTTTATTTGGAGACCAAGTACCCAGCTAGCTATCAATATAATAGAACGTGTACAAAAAATTTTTCTTAAGTTTGCACTTCGGTCTCTGAATTTTACAGATCCCATACCATCCTATTCTGCTCGTCTAATGCTCATAAATCTCAAGTCCCTGGAAACTCGTAGGTCTATACTGTGCCTGTCCTTTACTCATTGTATTATAACTGGAGTCATTGATTGCCCTTACTTGTTGGAACGGATTCGATTTAATATTCCCCAGCGATCTCTTCGGAACTTTTACCCTTTTCATGGGGATAACTTTAAAACTAAGTACGCCAGTAATGCCCCCATTACTCGCTCTTTACGTGAATTGAATTCCCTTAATAGTAATGCTGATCTTGACTTTTCACTTTCAAGGAACGCTTTTTTGAATCTTTTAAATTCTATATTGTAGCTTTATTGAAAAATATGTAAGATGTATATCAATAGCTTGTACTAAGTTACTTTTGTTCATAGTCTGTAAGGATCGATATTCATAGACTTAAATAAATAAATAAATAAAAAATAAATAAATAAATTTCAGCACACAAATAGCCTACACCCTACGTGCCATCATAAGCTATATTTTATGGAGAGTTGTCACCTGTTTAAGAAGTTATAGTCAATTAAATAAATTTATTAAGTCAGATATTCCTAAACAACGACTGGAAAGATCTATATAAGATTTGGAACAAATATAGTCCGTTATGTAGGTTACCATAAAATTGATTTTTTAGGGGATTACCACCTTTTTAGAAGGTAACATTCAATTAATACAATGAGTGCAATAAAATATTACAATATGGGTATCAAATGAAAGAGGCTCAATAAAGCTTCACTCCCAAATACTTTTAAAAAAGTTGGCATCATTTTATATGCAAATTAAGTTAAAATAATAAATGACAGTTTCCAATATGAGTGCCAAACAACACATTTTAAGAAAGCGTAATTTCTCAAATAGTTTTGGAAAGGGTTGTCAAAGAAACGTTTATTTTGAACATACTTTTGGGGAGAGTTGTCACCTGATTAAACGAGTAAATTAAATTTAGTTATTAAGTTCATGGAAGTATCACGTAATAGGATTCAAAGGAGTAGGCTTAAAAAACATGAAGAAGTTGTTGGGCGCGGACATAACACAGATAAGTCACTTCAGACAATAAATACGCACCACAGACAGACGAGAAGTCTACAAGCACTGGGAACATTACTCAAGTAAATTACTGGGAGTCCCTATCACGATGACTTTGACAGACTTAGAAACACAGCAGACAAATTAATTTACCGGCAGGACCGATAGTTTACCATTAACACCGAAGTGCAAAAGGAAATAAATAGCCTTTCAGTTACCATAAATAAGATCTTGAAAGCAACAAAACAAAAGTAAAGAAACGAAGTTAGATTTTGATTGTCATTTTATAACTCGGGAACCACCAAACCAATTTAGATAAAAATTTTACAGTATATTAGGGCATACTTACAAAACTTTTCGTTCTGAAAAAGGACGAGGGTACGATTTGCTTGAAATTTGGTATGTGAGTAGCTTTTTGCCTAGATTAACATGCGGAGAATTTTTTGTCCGGAAAGTGGGCCAGGGACCAATCTATTTAAAAAAAATGTTATTTATAGTTCGATATGTTTGAAATTGGGTACATATGTAGGTAGCTTTTTGCCTAGACTAACACACAGAATATTTATTTTTAGGAAGTGAGCCAGAGACCGGTCTGTTTGAGTAAATCGAAGTTATGATTCGATTTGCTAGAAATTTGGTTCGTAGGGCACATTTTCCCTGTAATTAAAGTGTTTTTTAAATTTAAATAGCACATAGAGGAATAAGTTTTAAATACTGATGATAGCTTATTAGTTGAATTAACATATAAAGTACTTTTTGCCGTTGGTCGATCAGAAACCGATCTATTCGGAAAAATCTTCAAATTCACTCAGATAGCCTATTGCCTGGATTATCGTATAGGATACTTTTTTCCGGTAGTTGGACCAGGGACCGATCTATAGTCCGCTTGGAATTAGGTATACGTATAAATAGTATAATCAGTCTACATATGTATGTTGTTGAAATTTTATTGTTTGCGGTAAGCTGCTGTTGATACCTGACCTTCGTCTTTTGCCCAAACAATGGGGTCCAGTTAAATTTTTGTATTCGAATAAATAAAAACACTATCTATTATATAGGCTTGATTAAAGTTTAATCATTAGTGATACTTCTTCCGTATATGTGCAAGCAGCTAGTAAAGAGCCTGGAAAAAGACTGAATCTGTATATGTGTGCGTCCACGTGAAAAGGGCCCACTTCGGCTGTATTGGAGTTATGCATATATGCGTTTTCCTGGTAGACCATCCTAACTGAAGAATTGAGGGAAATATAGAACTTTGAAGGTGAATATCCGAAAAATGTCTAATTGAGAAAAATCAATTTGAAGTTGAAAGTTGTCCCTTGTGGGCCCTTTTCTTTTTTTTCCAAAAAATATAATTAATTACTTCTATTATACCTAGGAAGCTAAATTTGGTGTCATTCGGCGCGTAAATGTATATAGTTTCATAATAAACCATAATAAAAAATTAGGAAATTCTATCCATGTATCGAAAAATCTATATATGTATCTCGGAAATTGGATGCGACAAAGTGGGCCCTTTTCACGTGGACGCACACATATCTTTTTATGAACTTATTTAATAAAATAAAAGACAGAAAAACAAATTTGGAATGGATAAGGGAGTAAAAGATACTTTAACAAAGGCTTTTTCAAATTTATTCGTATTTTTAGATCGTGCGCCGGCAACATCAAATCAGCTGTTCGCAAACTTGAAAGTTGGTGACTCTGTCGATGATAACGGTAGGACTAATTCATTAATAATCAATAATATTCACGTTTCATAAGTCAATATTTGGATCGTTACGTGCCCTTTTCTGTTTTCCAAAACATTCAAAGTTTAGTACTGCAATTCCAGCAACCTCATCAAACATGTTTTTAATACGTCCCTAAAGACATGACTGTTTTTGGTATTGTATCTCCTGATTACAAGATGAAACTTTGCAATATCTAATAGGAAAATATAGATATAGAAGTCATAGCTGCTATTTCGGAGATCACCACTTCTCCTCATCAGACTTCTTTCTTTCTAGACTTTACCTGGCTTTGAACCATGGTACACGGAGTTGATAGGTGAGCCCGCAACCACTCAGCCACGCGAACCGTGTGAAAATAGTTTGCTTTCTCATTATCCCTATCTCCAACCATACCGCTTTCCTTATTGCAATTATTATTATTGTTTTTGGCCTTATATGCTAGAAACGACTGTAATTTATTGAGCTCGAGGCCACGTTTTTATTAGGAAATAATCACTTCTACCACTAAAATCGTTGTTTTCTCATATTATTCCCTAATAAAAACCTGGCCTCGAGTTCAATAAATTACAGTCGTTTCAAATATTTTATGGTTTATGCGGTAATGATTATAAGTACTCGGATACCGTCTGCCTGAAATAGTAATCATTAATAATTTTTAGTATCCACAAAGAGGTTAATGCTCCTTTTATGAAGTTTAATTTAACTCTAAGTCTAAGAAAATACATTGTAAATATTGGGAGGCAGTTTTGTATTTGATTCTGAAACAGCCCCTTTGCTTATCGATATAACATTCTATAGTGTAACGCTAAGTAAATTAACTGTGGTAATACTGTGTGGTTTTTGCTACGGTAAATATGAACTATGGTTAAGCTTACAAATATTACCACTGCAATATTGATTTTGAAAACAGAACAAAAGCTATTTAATATAAGTTTGGCGCAATGCAATAAATAAAAAGTTATAATGAATATTCCACAGCTATTCCTCTGTATGTGGGCTTTGCCTTTAATAAAAGGGAACAAAGATGGTATGTAAATGTACAGTAAATGTGTATAGGAATTTATAATTTTCACCGAAACACGCTTATCTAGCTATTCATTAAATAAATATATATAACAAAACATTTTTTGTAATACTTAGTTATTCCCTACATTGGTCCACCTATCAAAACTGACCAACTGTGTGCGTCCACGTGAAAAGGGCCCACTTCGGCGGTATTGGAGTTATGCATATAGGCGTCTTCCTGGTTGATTTCCGAACATTTTGAGACTAACTGAGGGAAATATAGAACTTTGAAGGTGAATATCCGAAAAATGACTAATTGAGAAAAATCAATTTGAAGTTGAAAGTTGTCCCTTGTGGGCCCTTTTCTTTTTTTTCCAAAAAATGTAATTAATTACTTCTATTATACCTAGGAAGCTAAATTTGGTGTCATTCGACGCGTCAATGTATATAGTTTCATAATAAACCATAATAAAAAATTACGAAATTCGATCCATGTATAGAAAAATCTATATATCTCGGAAATTGGATGCGACAAAGTGGGCCCTTTTCACGTGGACGCACACAACTTATTCGCCTAAACGAATTCAGAAAACAAAAATTCAATAAACTCATTTGGTCAGAAAGCTTTACGCAGACACCCTTTTTAGAAAGTCAAAATTCATAGGTAAAATTTCATAAGTAAAAATTTATAAGTCGAAATGCATAAGTTCTAATTGAAAAAAGAATGGGACGGCAAAAAACTATTTGAAGGTCTATCATTGATCCCGTTGGGAAAACGCTATTACTACAATAATTCCGACGTGATCACGAAATTTCAAAATTCGGGAGATTGGTATCACTGATTCCGAGTGAAAGGCTATTTTGACAGTTCTTCGGCAAGATTTTATACGAACGCTTTTGTTTATCGGGCGAAGCGATAGAATAATTAAAACGAAATAAAACATACAAGCAACCAATAAGAAGTGTTTATTAATGGATGTAGAGCTAAAATTTAAATATGCTTTTCAATCAGGTCAAGACCATCCACAAACAGGAGTCAGTATGAGAAACTGGTGAATAGGATGGCGGAGCGGGCAGACATTGCTTAAGGTTTTCCAAAAACCTCTAAAGAAAATGTGCCAGTTTTTGAGAGGAAGATCTTGCCCCACATCCAGTACGTTCTTGAATTCCCGTATTCAGACGGAAATTTTTTTATAAATCTACAAAATAAAATATTTGTTCAATATGTATGCATGCATATGTTTAATTACAACAACTCACGCTTTATCGTCCAAACTGAAAGGTTGCAAACATCTCGTAAATTTGTACACTTCATTTTTAAGCATCTTTGCTCTTCCTCTACTGATAAAGCTGCTACCGCAATCGAATTCATTTCACTTTTTTGTATTCAAATAATTACTTGTAAAATTTGCGTTTGAAAAAATATGATTTTTCTTTCGATTGCTTCCAACAAAGTAAAGAAAAAACAGCTGGATTACGTGTACAGATTTGGTAGCACTTATTCGAACTTATAATATCAGTTGGAAGCACTAATTGTGAAAACGTCGGAATTGCTGATAGCATTTTTCCCGAATTCGTGACGGGAGATTTCTTCACGACGGTAGTTCGTTCGGAATCAGTGATAGACCTGTTAATTTTGCGCGAAATTAAATATTGGTTTTTTCACTTTCCCGAAAACATTTCGAGCCATATCCAATTATTAGCGCCGCAAAAACAGTAAAAAAATACCCTCAATTTTCGTAATGAATTCCATCGAAGGTTGGCATAAGTTGCATGTTTAAGAACTTCAAAAATTCTAGAGTGGATTACCACATGCAGGGTAACTGCAGATGCATTACCAAAATTGTCTTTTGTTTATTCCGACCATTCTCCGTGAAATATTTTAATCCTATGAAAGAATGCGCGAAGGCCATACCAGCAGGAGCTTTATTTATTTAGTGTGCAAAATTATTTCCGAAAAGGATAACGTATATTTGGAGTACTTTATTTTATAATAATTTAAGTAAATAAACGTAACAACTCATTAATACGGTTGAGTGAGTAAATTTATCTTGTGAGTAAAAAATGCTTATTAGCGACTTGTGTAATTTACGAAGAGTATTATCTGATGATGAGTTAAGGACATTGATTTTTCTCTTCTAACTTCCATAGCTACGATTTGTTTAAAATGTGCATGAACTGAATGTGTGATTAAGTATAGACAAAATATCCATATTTGGTCGATTTACCTACAAATTTAAAAGCAATAAGTAAACACACATCGTGCGCTGCGTCCAATATTCGAAGAAGTTCAATATTGGTTGATTGGGCAAGGTAATAATAAAATTGTCGCATTTGGAGTGTTGATAATATACAAGCCATTATTGAGACGCCGTTACCTACATCCTAAGATAGTCATTGTTTTGTGGGCGCTATGGACAGAGGGAATCATTGGTCTATATTTCTTAAAAAATTAAAGCGGCCATAATGTTACAGTCAAAGGAGCCTTTAGAGCCATAACTAATAACTTTTTCGTGCCTAAATTGGAGGATGTTGATGTGGACAATACATACATTTATTGAAGGAAGCTTTTGGTGAGCGCATTACCTCTCCTCGTGGGTCTGTGGCGTGGCCTCCAAGATCGTGCGATTTAACACCGCTGAACTATTTTTTTTTTGAAGTTATGTGAAGTCGATTGTCTACGCAGATATACCCGATACGATTGACGCCGTGACATACGGCCCCAATTGTTGCAAAAAGTGGTCGAATTTATTCGAGCCATTCGTGCCGGTCACTTTCCCGAAATCATTTTTAAAACATAATGGCAAATATATATAATAATTAAACTAAATTCTTGGCCATAACATTAAATTATATGCGTTTTATTTTTTCCACGTCTAAAAAAACACTCTTTACGTTTATCTATGCAATCTGCTAAATTTTAAGCACATTTGCAATACCGACGTATGCATAAAAAAGGAACCAAAACGCAATACCTCACAAATGAACGTACCTGAACAATGTCACTCTCCTTCCCCATATATGTACATACATACATACGTATGGATTACGCTATGTTCACAAATGCATTTAGGTATCAATTAAACCGAACATAGCAGTTGTAATTAGAGAGGAATTAATGTATGTTTATTTTATAATTATATGTGAGGATGAGTTAGGAAGAGACGCCTAAAATATTTTCTAAGTCCCGCTATACAAAGAGACGTGTATGTATATGAAAAAATTTGGGGTGCGTATGCATGTAGTTATGTACGTACATATGTATGAACAGTTGGCGAATTTCAACTTTTTATATGCCAGCTTAATATATCATTCTTGAGTATGCCTGTCTGAAGCATGTGGACGCTACCCAGTGAGCAAAAGAAAGGACTGTTCTATTTGTAGCCTGCTAGAGTTTTCGGCGTATGACGTATCTTTGAATATACTTACTATATAGTGGACATGTACAAAAAAACACATGAGGTATGTGAATGTTATGTATATAAGTAAGTGATTTATATAAAGGGTCTTGCAATAGGGACGCTACCAAACTAGACCGATAGTGACAGCAAACGACGCCATATCTTTTCCCACTCTTTTGACATTTCTCTTCAGTAAGGTTTGCCGTTTCATCATGGAAAGATATACGATCCAACAACGAGTCGAAATTATTAAAATTTACTACCGAAATTCGGAGTCAATGGCCTCTGCTTTAAGAGCGCTACGTCCAATTTATGGTCGTCGTCATTTCTGATTGAATGGCTTCGTCAATAAGCAAAATATGCGTTATTGGACAGACAGCAATCCACACGTACTCCATGAGCCAACATTGCATCTCGAAAAAATTACGGTTTGGTGCGGTTTATGAGCCGGCGGCGCCATTGGGCCGTACTTTTCAATGATAACCGAATATTTTTGGCCCGAATTGGAAGATATGGACTTGGACAATATGCGGTTCCAATAGTACGGCGCCACAAGCCACACAGCGAATGCCTGAGAGGCTACGTCAAGTTTATGGTCTATGCCAACAAGCCAGCGACGATTGCTGAACTTCGTTCGAATATCGAACGTGAAATTACAGCAGTATCGGCCGATTTATTCCTGAAAACCGTCGAAAATTGGGTTCAGCGTCTGGACTTATGCAAGCGTGCCCGTGGTGCTCATGCAAAAGAAATCGAGTTCCATACATAATGGCATCGAAGGTACTTTCACAGATATAAAGAATTTAATTCATTATCCAAAACCGTTTTTGTTTTATTTAAAAAAACTTTGGTTTCGTTCCTATTGAAAGACCCGATACAATTTATATGTACTCGTAAGTACATATATGACTGAGCGGGGTTTTGAATACCAAAAGATGCAATTTGCGTGGGATAATGTAATATACATATATGATGTGTATGTATATTGTGTTGACAAAAATAGGTAATACATAAGTATATACAATAAGATACATATGAGCATTGGAAGATGCCGCAATTCGCCAATCTCGGCTTATTACCACAAACATTTAAGAGCAATCAGATCTGTTGAATTCTAAACATCCTGCCCTGTCGAGGCCGGGAGCTCGAAATGTTCACCATCCACAAGCCGACATAGTTTTTGTAATGCCCGGATCATGGTGCTGTTCGCCGTACGAAGCGTAACATTGCGCACTAATCCATTGCTGTCCGGATTAATCTCAGTTACGAGTCCTAAACGCCAATGTGTTGAGGAAGATTTTCGTTCCTTACAAGAACAATGCCACCTATCTCCCCATCTATAGTAGGTTTCTGCCACTTGTTACGAATTCGCAAAGTATGTACATTAATGCCCTCGCTCCAACGCTGTCAAAATGTTTGGTGTACCTGACACACTCAAAGCCATTGTTTCAAACGGTTGGGTGGAATTACAGTCACCGTAGCTTCAGGAACTGCAATCAGTGGAGCACTAATCCGGAAATCGCCCGGTGTCAAAGCCAGTTTGTCTTTGGGATCATCGCATAATGGTGTAAACGGCCGAGAATTTAATCAAGCTTCGATGTGTGCTGAAGTTTGAAGCTGGTTGTACTATAGTGCCTGTGCGCTAACGAGACGGACCAAATGGTATTTATTTATTTATTTTTATTTGTTGGTTATGTACCCATGGCCCATCATGAAGCGTTGTGATACGTGCATGTCTGAGTATCAGTTCAGCTAGTCTGCCACGCTTAGGTAGAATTATCGGGAACCCCCGATCTTCAGGCAGATCAGCTTTACCGATGCGGCCAAGGACGCGCACAATGCCAGTATCAACTATGCATGAATTTAATGATTTAAGCTTACTGGAGCCTAGATACGCTACTTCCCATTCGGGTTGCTCATTTCGAAATAGTAGATTAAGAGCGTCACCTATTTCTGATGGTCTGAGTACCGACGTTCGCAAATGCCGCCGTGTTGGAAACCAACGGAGTATAAATGCTGCAGTACGCACAAGTGGTAGAAGTGTACTGAAGCGCTCACTCGACGGAATCATCCGGCCATCACGCCGACGGATAGTCAGAGCTGGCTGCTGAGTTGTTGTTGCTACGAGAGATGCCACTCCTTATTCGCTTTGCAGAATGTTGTGCTCCCTCTCTTTCAATTCAATCAAAGGAGAATTTGGGGTCTGGTTGCCCTTTACCCTTCCAGGGCCATGCCACCACAGAGATTCAGTAGTTGCTATGCTCGAATACCTCTACTGGCGCAACCGACAGGATTTTGAAATGATCTTACATAATGTAAACAGTTTGGTGAAGTTAACTCTTGAATTTGTCACACTCGATGCGAAATATATGGCTTGAGAGTAGTGGGTGGCTTGCGTAGCCAAAACAGCACAATTCGAGAATCCGACCAGAGGTAGTAAGAAATATTAGTTAATCTAAAGGCAATGCGTGCATTTTCTAGGTTGACAGCGAGCAAATGTGCTGCACAAAGCTCTAGACGGGGAATCATTGCTCCCCTAAGGAGGGTCACTTTGGTGCGAGACGTAAGCAGTGATATAGTTGAATGCCCATCCGCATCTGTTGTCCTAATATATTCTACGGTTGCACTAACGAGCGCCCGGGAATCGCAAAATCCCTGCATTGTAGTAGCTTTTCCTTCAGCCATACCTAACCACCGTGAAACCCGGATTTCCCGGATAAGATGGAGTTCGCTGTAAAAAGCTACCCAGGTGGTTTGAAGATCACCTGGTAGTGGTTCATCAAACGATAAGCCAGCAGCCCAGAATTTTTGTATAAATATTTTTCCAGCAATAACAACTAGAGTCAATAGGCTTGTAGGGTCGAATAGTTTTGCGATGTCACTCAGTGCCCGCTGCTTTGTCAGAAGGCCAATGCTCTCGTTTAGATTTACCTCGAAGATTAGCACCTCTGCTGCTGGATCCCATCGAAGCCCTAGTACCATTGATGTTGTTGATTCGATGGTTATCTCTACGATATGAGATTGGTTGCCAATCAAACGGACTAGTACCTCACCACTATTTTAATTCTATTTGCGAAAATGAAAGTGGCCCTTTGCATCACATGCCACTGTCGATTTCTGACTGTCGGTAACCACCTTATAATTGTCGTTTGCGTTGTAGGGACTGCAAGCCATACCGTAAGTTACCGTTGTAAGGCGGTATACAGTGATAGCGTCAGTTGAAGACTCTCTCCAAAAAATTCGTTGAAAATCTCTGTGCTCGGGTTTGCAAGTACCTGTCGAATCATCTTCTCAACGTCGGCAGACAATGCGATTCGAAAGCAGCGAAATGGAAAGATTATGTTAAGTAACGGCTCTTTAATTGTTGTTTCTAACATTTCAACTTCGTTCAGTGAAACGCCGAATCTAGTGAATGTATTGAACACAACGCGAAGCCTTCCCATGACTGCATGATGCGGGATATAAAAACTCGTTGTATTGTCAGGCAATGAGTGCGCACGCTTCGCATAGTCGAGGTTTGCATATTCATGCATAAAGGCAATGTATTTATTCCGGAGTTCGCTATTTGCTGCCAATCGCCGTTCAGCAAGGTAAAACTGTCGTAAGGCATGAGAAAAAGAATCTCCTTAAGTCGGTGCGTCGGAACGAAATGGTATGCATACAACGTAACGTCTGTCAGGTGTACGAGAGTGGGTGTCTTAGAAAATTCGTTCGCATTCATAATTTCCATCATTTTTTGGGAAGGGCACTTCCTCTAGCTTCCAAAAACTTCGGAGGAGATCAGCCCTTGTCGCATAGCCGTGCATCGAATGCGAGACCCATCCGAAAGCTGTGGGTTGAGCGTGCGGCTCATGATGATCGCCCAATCTTAAGTCAGTTTCGGCAACTTGAATCCAGAAGTTAGCACCAATTGGAACGCCGAGTTGACCAGGTACGACAAATTATGCATCTGCCAATTGTATGCTGGACAAGCGCGGTTATCTTCAGCGTAAAACTGGAACGGGTAGAGCGAGCTGCAGATTGGGCACCATATATAGCCTGGTATATGGAAAGTGCGTTTATGAAGACATAAAGAATTAACTAATTTATCTGTAACAAAACTAACCTGTGATCCCGGGTAACATAGTACGCGTGCCATGCATCTAGTAGTTGGGTCACCGTATGCAAAAACACGCGCCGTCGCTAATAAAAATGTGCGATTCGCTTTGGTATGGCAAGTGACCGCCGGAGTCAGATGACGTGATTCTCGTTGATGTGGACCGGTTGAGTGGTTGTCGCGGGCATCGCTCCTGGTTAGTAGCAGTGACGGCGAAGATCCGAAAGGCACTGCTTCGCTGAATGCCCCAATTATAGGCAGTTAAAACATAGCCTAGCTGCTTTAAGATCATTAACACGTTCTTCATGGCTCATTGCAAGAAACCGGGAACATTTGGTTATGCGATGCACTCCTAGGCAATAAGCGCGTTAGCCTCTTCTGCAGCTACGACTTGGGATTTAACAGTACGTTGTAACAACGTTGTTGACTACGAGCTGTAGATTTGGGCCTATTGCCCCATGTGGTATTGGTTGTACTGAGGTTATAGGCGCGTTGCCCCAAAAAAAAGTTGCTCACATGTCTTTAGAATTTTGGTAGGCAAACAATTCATGTTCCATTCACGCTGCGTGACAACTGGAAGCTTGGAGAATATTATGGGAACAAGCATGGCATCCCATTCTACCACTGGCAATGAACCTAGGGACGCCTGCACTGTATCGACGATGGCTTAATGTTAAGAAGACGTGACACATGTGTTTCGGTTAATTGCTTCTTGTTGTCAAATCGTTCAGGACATTCCACAATTCGTCATGACCTCCTAAATTTACACTTTCCGCGAGGGGTACTATTTGAGCTAACTGCCTATCGCAACTTCCCCAGTTTGTAGGCTTTGTTTTGTTCGAGTAATTCATACGCGTTCTTAAACGCCACTCAGTTTTTCATCGTACCGTAGGAATAGCAAGGAGTTCCAACCTAACATCACATTGTGCGCATCTTTGCATCTGTGATCGCGCGGTTGAGAATGCTACAAGTGCCATTGTATACATCTTCCACCTCTTCCCTTTTGCCCACCAAAATATCATGGTTAGCCACGAATCGCACAAAATGGCTAGATACTGATTTCAACTCTTGCTTCAATTGAAATTCGTCATGGGAGCCAAGCTTAACCTGCCGCACTCAATCGTATATGCGGTTAATTGCCTTTATAGCCGACGCACGCAACTTTAATTTCGATATAACCGAAAATTTGTTAACTTTAGTTTTATTCAAGTCCTCACAGAAGGCACCAAAATGTCACGTACGGAGCTTAATTAAAGGTGCAAGTTCTTCTTTATTCAAAGCAAAGCAAAGGAGAATGCAATTACAGGCTAACTGTGCACACTCAGAAAATATTTATATATAAGTATATACAGTTGGTCATTTGGAGGTACATAAGAGCATTGGAAGGTGCCGCTATTCGGCAATCTCAGTTTATTACCACGAACATTTAAGAGCTCCCAGATCTGTTGAATTCGAAACAACTTCTTCTCCTCAAATTTGTTAACAGATCTGTATTCGTGTTTTGTTTTTTTTTTCTTCTTTTTGGTATTAAAAAACTAAATATTTAAATTCAACATGTTGTAAGTAGGCACAATTTGATTTTCGAAATGTCATACGTCAGATTTTAAGAATTCTTAATTGTGCATTTGCATCACAATTTTATTCGCATACTTTAAAACGATTTTAAGTTGGAAAAATTTAATTTTTGTAATTTAGCTTTCAGGTATCTTAAAGTATTATATTCTTTTAAGTATACTCTAGAAAACGGGCGATGCGTTCGTGGCGGCAGTCGCAGCTCGAATCAATTAAATAATGACAAACTAGATTTACCAACCCGGTTCACCCCGTGCTGGGCGTCTTCATTCAGCCAAAAAAAACTGCAGATATTAAACGACAATTGTCTGTTTGAAGAAATTGTAAAACATAACCTATATTTAAATCCAAAAAAACTTATACAGTGGGAAATCAACATGTTGAAATTGATAAGAGAATTGATCAGCCATTTTAAAAGCGAAAATATTCTGCATTTGCCATTAAATTCAATATGACGGATATATTTTGCTTCAGCGCTTACACCATTTCTTGAAGTTTGACCGAACTTCTCCTACAATTTGTGTTGTGCACCTTGATGTTGTAACACATATTGAGGGTCCTACAGTATTACGCCAACTTCGAACGGCAAATGATTTTTTCATGTCAGAAATACACTCGGAGGTTTGCCATTGCCTGCCAAGGGGCGAACGCTATTATATAATCATTATACCTTTCATGAGAATGAAATGGTATATTAAGTTTGGTCCGATGTTTGTAAGTGCCAGAAGGAGAAGAGATAGACCCATCAAAAAGTATACCTAAATGATCAGGACGATGAGCTGAGTCGATTTAGCCATGTCCGTCTGTCTGTCCGTCTGTCCGTCTGTCCGTCTGTTTGAACGCAAACTAGTCCCTCAATTTTAGAGCTATTTCGATGAAATTTGGTGAGCAGGTGTCGTTGTACAAATGATTAAACATTTGTCGGAATCGGCCAGATCGGGTGACTATAACATATAATACAACCGATTATTCAGATATTGAATTTTGCGCCATAACTCCTCCATTTAAGCAGCTAAAGGCTTGAAATTTTGCAGAAATATCAGCCATTATTAGCTACGTATCAGTATTGAAAATCATGAAGATCGGAGAAATATAACATATAGCTCCCATACAACCGATTGTTCAGATATTGCATTTTGCACCATAACTCCTCCATTTAAACAGCTAAAGGCTTGAAATTTTGCAGAAATATCAGCCATTATTAGCTACGTATCAGTATTGAAAATCATGAAGATCGGAGAAATATAACATATAGCTCCCATACAACCGATTGTTCAGATATTGCATTTTGCACCATAACTCCTCCATTTAAACAGCTAAAGGCTTGAAATTTTGCACAAACATCAACCATTATTAGCTATATATTAGTATTCATCAAGATCGGAGTTCACAGTGTAAATCGGCAAGATAAATTCAGGACAAATATTTATTGCGAAAAGTAATAAGCTCAGCGCAATATCACATGAATCATAGCGTTAAACGTTTGGGAACTATTTACGGATCTGATAACTGTTTTCAAAGACCGACATATGTAGGTCTTACATATTAATACTTAATTATTTGTATTTTTTAAATGTTGAATATCAAGCGTCGATACGATATTAAAAATATTCAAAAACCATTCCCTTCTTAAAACATAGTTCTTTTTAATTACATAAGGAAAAGCATTAAATAATTTATAACAATGCCTTTACTAGAATTATTTTTATTGATTTGAAGGAAATTTTCGCTTTTAACTATATGTAATACGAAATTGTAATACAATAACACGTTTTTTACTATTCTTCCATTCATGAAAGGTATGAAGCCTTCGGCATAGCCGAAGACAGCGCTGTTTTTACTTGTTTTTCTATAGGTTTTGATATCAGGATTTGAACTCGGAATCCACCGAATGAACCTGTTAGAACCACATATCGTCCACATCCATATGTTCCAATTCGGGCCATAAAAAGTTCGTTATCATCTCACGATAGCGAACACCATTCACAGT
Source organism: Anomoia purmunda (assembly GCA_951828415.1). Classification (NCBI taxonomy): domain Eukaryota; kingdom Metazoa; phylum Arthropoda; class Insecta; order Diptera; family Tephritidae; genus Anomoia; species Anomoia purmunda. Next base: position 81,868,440 of record OX639993.1, on the reverse strand, counting down.
AACTGCCTGACCGGCCTCATTTTGGAAAAAATACGGCCCGATGATGCCGCCAGCCCATAAACCGCACCAAACAGTCACTCATTGTGGGTGCATTGGTTTTTCGACAATCACTCTTGGATTATCATTCGCCCAAATGCGGCAGTTCTGCTTATTGACAAATCCACTGAGGTGAAAATGTGCCTCATCACTGAAGATGATTTGCATTTGATTTGAACGCCCATTTTCATAATAAGCCTGAATAACTTTAACACGTTGCTCGATTGTGTATCTTTCCATGTTCAAATTGAGTTAGTCTGAAATTGAGAAATGTCAAATGAAATGCAGAAAAAAACTTGACGTTTAGGTGTGGTTCACATTCAACATCGGCCCTTAAAATTTAACCACCCTTTATTATGTTTCCAATAAAATGATTTTTGAAGATATATGACCTTTTCCAATCAAAATAAGTTGGCCACCTTATCTTAATGGGTTTTTACTCTGAAGTTAAGAATGCAACTTGCTGTTTTAAGAAAGCTCGGTTCTATGAATTTTATAAATGTTGTTTATGTCGAGGGAGAAAAATATAAAGGGCGGAACTGAGAGGGGTTTTTAGTATTTATAGAAATGGTTATTATATTTTTGTATTTTTTTTTTTATTGTTGTTGGAGATGTTGTTGTTTAGCGAATGGATGTATTTCAATCCTGCCAAAAAAAATATGGTTAATTCACACACAAGTTAAAGGATCTTAGATCCTGCACTTGACAAAAATAGATTTTGAGGCCAACTCACCCAAGAAATAACACAAGTTAGTTTCTGTAACACTCGACTGCCTGATCGTTGTGGCAGTCGCTTACTTTACACCTTCATTCTCCGTCAGCGCCGCACACTGCGTAAGAAAATCAAAATTTTCGACGTGCAAAATCTACTAAAATTTGATTTCCAGCCGATAACTAACTGCTCATTTAGTAAATCGATAATTTCCAAATTGATAAATTTGCTTTAATTGATCAACTGTGAGCTTTCAAACACAACCTATGTTAAAACAGCTGTGGCAAAAACAATTTGCCGCCTTTTTACATGTGTGCAGATTGTGCTGAAAAATTGTGAAGAATCTTATTCCTAAATTGTTTGTTTTGGTTTTTGTAATAGTTAAAGGTATGTAGTTAAAAAAAAGTGTTTCGCGACTTGTGCAATATATGTTATGGTAGAAAATTGTGGTAGAATTCACCATCATTGCTAACTCCTTTTTTGCGACCGAACTTGAACTTCTGTAAAGGAAAACTTATTTCGGAGGTATTTCGAGGTAAAGAAGCTGTTGATTTATGTTAATATGTTTTGTCTACTTTGTGAAATGTCTAACATCTGCTGCATCGACTCGCGTCTTCTGACTCTGTTTTAATTTTTAGGCACCATGTCGGTCTCCAAACGCTCCTTTTTTTCAGTATGGTCGAATGTTAGTTCTTGTATGTTCTTCTCAAAATGATCAAAAAAGAGCAGGTAGAAAACAAAAGGAAATTGTTCGTCTTATACTAAAATAGCAATCTAATTTAGTTGTCACTTTTTAGCTTTTAATACTATTGCTGGCGAGTGGAGTTCGCGAGGGTTAGGATTAGCAGGAAGTTATGAGGACCTTGGAAGTGATATTTGCAGTGGAACTAGTCTGACGGTTAAGTCTTTGTTCTAAACTATTATTATCGCTAATTTGTTGGTACATATTAGGTAGGTAGGTAGGAGTGGCTGCCACCTACGGTGGCACGCTGGTACCTTAAATAGCCGGCTCATTGTGTTACCACATACATTGACACCATCCACTGAAAGATAACCCCTTACTAAGCCATTTTGCCTCGCTGATGAATCTCATCAAGCAATTAATCTCGGTGTTTAAAACCTCTCTAAGTTCTTTCATATCCCAGATACCGTAGCCTGCTTTTGCACAGTGGATGACATTTACATAGTTGATGCAAGACCGTTTCCTCTTCCTCGTCATTTTGGCAGCTCCTGCAGCAACTTCGGAGAGGTAAGCCCAACCTTTCAGCGGGTTTTCCCATCAGACAGTGTCCTGTTGCAGCTATCTGTTGTCCTGCCAAATCCAACGGCAGGAGATCTAAGATAGCATTCAGAGCATCGCTTGGCGTGCTTCTTAGCGCCCCGCTTATTTAGAATATACTAGATTTTTGTAAGAGCAGCATTAGGTTAGCATCTTTTTCTAATGCAGGCCACCATACGATCACGACCGCTTTAAAAATCCACCGACAGATCCGGGGACTAAGACCCCATTTCCTGCCTATGGGTAGCTTAAAGGTGTATAGGAGTACGGATGCCTTTTCATAACGTTGAACTATATTCTCTTTCCAGTTCAACTTCTTATCTAAAAAAACGCCTAGAAATTTGGCACTTGCAGAAATACTTAACCGGATGGCGTTTAGTTCCGGTGGAGTTACCGAAGGCATTTTATACCTTCTCGGGTAGAGTATAAATTCCATCTTATTTGAGCTGAAGCCCGCAGCTGGTGGACCACTTGGACACCTCCAAGCATTCGTTGTATCAGCTCGCATAGTGTTTGCAGAAAATCGCCCCTGAGTGGAATCACGACGTCGTCAGCGTTCGCGACAACTTTCGCCTCACCCCAGTCGGTATCTCGCAGAATCGTATTTACGGTGAAGTTCCAACGGTTCACAGTTACCATGATAGTATTACATTCCCTATTTTAATTTTAAGAGTATCATTAGCAAATTTTATATACATATATACTTAAACTTTAGAAGAAATAAATAATTATAAAGACTTATATTTTACAAGTAGAGTATGGAAATTGAACGATAATATTAACTTGTGAGCCCAATGCCAGTATAAGGAAGAGTATATTGGAAAAAAAACACCAACAGTCTGGAGTGGTAGAAATTATAGCTATTTCGGAGATCACCACATCTCCTCATCAGATTTCTTTCATGACTCCACCGACACTCGAACCCACAAACCACGACTTGCTAGGTCCATTGTGATCCATTGGCTACGCACTTTCCCAGCAAGTCTTTTTTTCTATATACTTTTCCTTGTACTGGCTTGAGCTCACAAATTAATACTATCGTTTAATAAAAACAGGCCGAAAAATAATATACAGATGAGTATGGAAATTTTTGAAAAAATATTTTAAATATACTATTTCAGTATAGCAAATAGAGCTACACAATAGATAACATATACATTGAAAGCATACCAATATTTTAGTTTGTATTTAAATAAAAAAATTCGTTTTATTACATACAACAGGCACGGTTTGTTTGAAGCAAAAACTTGCGCCGGGTATTTAAAGTTCGGTTGCACCCGAACTTAGACTCTTTCTTACTTGATATTGCTTGGTTTGGAACGCTTTCCCTTATTTGTATCTTCAAGTTGAAATAAAATTTTGGATTGCTAAAACGATTGATTTTAAATTTGAATCTTTAACCGCTTTATTTCCCTTTTTATTTGTTATTTTTCTTATTCTTTTTATTATAGGTTTTTTTTTGTTCTAATGTGCGATGTTGTGCAATTTTCTCATTACTGATTGCGTTTTCGGTTATTGTGAAAACTTGTGAGTTTATCGCTTGAAATCATGTAATTTTTGAATTCCACTTTTTTATTGCAGGTGTTGAATCCTGCATGTTTTGCTTGTTTCTTATTTTCGGCTTCTCTTCAATTGGAATACAGGCGTTAACTCAGATGACATTGGAAGGGTCGCGCTATTCCCCTTTAACCATAAGCCTTAGTAATTGCAAATGACCTACTCATGGTACGAGTAACTTTACGTCAGTTAAAGCCCTGGTTCCCCAGAGGACTTGAACCACTTCGATTTTGGCCGGTCGGACCACCGAGTAACTGGAATGGAACAAATACGACTGATCGAATACAAACAAATTTTTATCCTGACCGTGGGGCTTAGGGATTTACGCATTAGCGTTTTTGGGCGTAACCAATGGTTGCAATGTTCGTTTGACATTATTGAAGTCTTATTTTGTTTCTCTATATTTAGACATTTGTAATGTCCGATTTGTGGAACTTTTTCTCACTTTGTGCGATAGTTGCATTCCTTTTTTCAATGACAGCTTCTTTTTTATTGAGCGGTTTCGGCTTACGTTTAATTTGTCTCTTGAAATTGCGAGAGGGCGCGCGAATTTTATTATTTCTTGAATTCCCATTCTCCTATTAATGCAGAAGTAGGGCTCTTATGTCGTCGTTAGTGTGCTTCTCAAAGTTAGCTAGGTCATGATAATTTATTCTAGCCGTCCTGTTGAGGAACACGTCCGCCGGCTTTCCTTCTATCACCGAATGGATTCTGTTATTATATCTATCAACGGAGATCCCGGATTATTTTTTGGTTGTTAGACTCGGGTATTCAGAGCTAAGTCAACGATAAATCTCAATTAAAGTAGAGTGTAGCCTCTTGACCTGACCATTGGCCTCGTTTCGTTGTGTTAAAAACTCATGTTCATTGTCCATAACTAGAGCCCGGGGCACTGTAAAATAGTGCAGCGGAACTCTTCGCGCGCATATGACAAGATGGCTTATTTTTATTGCAAATAGTTTAGAGAATTTTTGTATCTTTGTGAAAAATCTCACTCGGATAAATAAGGATGGAGTTGGGTGCATATCTGGTTTTGAAGGGTGTCTATCGTATTAATTTAGTTTAAATGTTTCGCATTGGTTACTATATTCTCTAATCTGCTTGGAAATGGCTGGAAATAAAACTTTCAAGGATTTTCCCCTTATTTACGCAAGGGTTCCGATGAGCACTTTTGTATTCTTGCTATTATATGGAATATCCTATCAGCGATTGTCCCATCTTCCACAATACGGTGCGTGACCCTAATCTTGTATTTGTTAAAATCGTTCATAAGCATTTTTCAAAGCGGGAAGTGAACATTCACGGATTTAAATCCACTAATTACGTTTGGGTTAAGATGATTCTCAAGAAAAGGAACCAAACTGTCACAGTTAAGTATTGTTAAAGTAATAAAGTGCCTCCTATAGCCTCTATGTTGCTCCTCACTACACTTGGAACTTGTCCCCTGTCTAAAGACTATTTGGTTTCTGAACACATTTATGCGCATTTCTACGTGCGATATGAGATCTGAGCTATCCTGTTCAGCAGAATGCGTATTACATGCGGATGCCGCGTCACCTACAGTACACCAGTACGAGTACACGGCGGTTGAGCAATTCATGACTGGTGAGTGTATTCACTTCCGTCTTAAGACAGGAGAGTGCATCGGCGACCACATTCGGCTTACCCGGCTTGTAGATTACTTCGCAATTGTACTCCTCTATCCACGCTTTCCACCGCCTAAGCTTAGTATTGTAATTGCGGTTACTCTCGCTATAAATCTTTATCTTATCTCATTTATCTAGATTATCAAGATAATCAAGTGGCCATACATTAGATTATCAAGTGGCCATTCATTTGCAAGAATCTCCTTCTCATTCGTGGCGTAATTTTACTCTGACTTGTTCAAGAGACGCGATATGTAGATAATTGGTTTTTCTTTGCCTCTTGTCCCTTGTGAAAGTACTGCGCCAATAGCGTAGTTCGAAGCACCCGTTGTTAAGTTAAATTGCTTTCCAATATCTAGAAAAGCAAGGACAGCGTAGTCCCTCATAGTATGAAGTCATACCCAATAAGCTGAGGTCATTCAGATTTTCAGGGGGGGAAATCATCTTTATAGCTTTTACTTTTTTTTTTGGATCGGCCCGTAAGCCAACCGGAGTGATTATATAACCCAGGAATTCAACCTGCATGTTTTATCTAAATTTACCTTTAAGTTGACTAAATGTTCTCCGCGTCCTTCCCAAATACTATTATGTCAGCAATATAGACATATCATATTTTCTCCCGATGCTTCAATACATCGTCAATCATCCTTGGGAAAATAACAGACGCATTTTTCAGTCTAAAGGGTAAACGTAGGAACTCGTATTTTCTGTTCATCGTTGAAAAGGCTGTTAAGGTATGTCTGCATCTTTCATCGGTATTTGGGGAAAATCGGATGTTAAGTCTATTGCGGTGTAGTAATTAGCTTGTCCAAGGCTACAGAGCGTCGCGTAATATCAGGGATAGGATAGGTGCCGGCCATTGTCACCGAGTTTAGCCTTTTATAACCAACCACCATACGGTATTGTTTTCCCCCATTCGCCTTTGGGTTCTTTGGTACCACCCAATGCGGTGAGTTAAAAGAACTCCTCGAAGGTCGGATCACGTCCTTTGAAAGTAGTTCGTTAACTTGCCTTTAGACTTCTTCCCTCATACGTTCTGGATGGGTAGCTTTTACTGTATATGGGGTAAAAAGTAGCCGTTTCTATTTTGGCGAGGACACTTGTGTCTATCTCAATTGTCAATTGTCGCAATTATATTCAAAGGCTTAAAAAGCTCAGAATATTTCAATAACAGGATGGAAATTTTTTTATAGTTCCCTATTTTCAATAGGTTGTCCTTCCTGGGGAGGATGGGGCCGTGTGTGTAATACCACACGAGAGGGGAAAGTCTCTGATCGGTATTCACCTGGGAGTGGCCAGAACGGTTCTTCTGCATGCGGTTCAAGCAGCTCACTCCTTCCGGCTGATTTCACCCAAGTGCCCTCTGGGTAGCTCCCGAACTTCCGTTTGGGAGTGAGCTAAAGTAAGAAGGCGAACCTGGTTACGTCATTCCGGCGTTTTTGGTTTAAGGGCCCTCCAAGGTTTTGCAGCGTCTGTTCATGAGTAGGTGCGGCTACAGGCGGGCATCGGACTAGGAGCAAGCGGTTCGCTATATAAATGTACCCTAAAATAAAAGAATTATCCAGAATGTGGTTGCGCGTTGAGCTTGGTATCCGTCACATAAAAACAGCTACCAATGAAAAATTTTAACAAAAAGCCTCGGATGAGACCCTCTATTCTGATGAAGACCACAGCAAACGTTTAAAGGACTATGATTCAAGTGCATGCACTTGGAATATCCGGACCCTTAATTGGGGAGGTGCCTCTGACCGGCTGGTGGATGTCCTCCTAAAAGCATAGGCTCACATCACCGCCATCAAAGAAATGCGATGGACGGGGCAAGGAATGAAAAGAATCGGACCTTGCGACGTCTACTACAGCTGCCAGGCAAAGGAGCGCTAATTCGGTGTAGAATTTGTCACCAAGTACTATCGGTCACTCCGGTGGACGAACGTCTCGCCCCGATCAGCATCAAAGCGAGATTCTTCAACATTTCTTCAGCGATTTTAATGCCAAGGTGGGAGAGAGATGGGATCTTTCGTCCCACACACGGTAAATTCAGCCTGCACGACGCAACATCCGCTAACGGTCTCAGGCTGATCGACTTCGCCAGGGCCCGAAACATGACTGGCGCAATCTGTTAAACTCGGCGAAAATCTCTTAAGATGTTATAGCGCCAGTTAAGTAAGTAAATAAGTAAATAAGTAGATAAGTCAATAAGTCCTGTCAATTGACGCCAATTCGCTTGGTGTTCCGTCTCCGATTATATCCTCGAATCCACTTAGGGTGGTAATATAAAAAATCATATTCTGGGGGATTAGCCACACCACCAAATAAATTTAGCTGTACTTTCTCTTTTCTGGACACCCAACCCCCCACAGCTCCTACATTAAATTGTTTTCATACCTGTATAGCTTTCGTGACGATAGCTTGTTGAATAAAATATTTATTTGCATCGGTGTCTATGAGAAAATCTGGCACGCGTCCAAGGGGCAGATTATACTCCAAATATAGTACGCTAAATTACCGGATGGTAGAAAATTCTCTGATTTTTTATCTTTCGTAGTTTCCCGCTCAACACCTTGCTCTTCGCCTGCATCTGGTACAGTATTAAATATTATTTGTTGCTTCCGTGGCTGCTTATCGGACTTTGCACTACGTTTGAATGGGTTAGGCCTATTCATATAATTAACGTCTCGCGAAGGATCCACCTCCATCTTCTTTAAAGGAGGACGCAGGGTGGCGCTACGGTTTTCGTACAACCCCTAACTTTTTGGATATTGCGTACGGTATTCTTGGGAACGCCAATTGGATCTCAGAATAAGATGTTGAGGTTTACTTTTATTTAGCGATAACGGACTTGGTAAATTATTCCGAGGTGCCACCATATGATTATTGGAAGTGGGAGAATAAATAGTTCCACTTTCGTACACGAAAAATCCATTCAAAAAACTACACCAAGGAGAGGTTATCATGTATTGCAAAATTATTTTACCCAGCAGAATGACGGGGCTATATCGGCAAGGTAGGGTTAGGCAAAATAGATTGGGATGGCAATCCACCTCGACGTCTGTATCTGGGGCTCATATTTGAATATAAAAATTCTTAGGTGGATCATTTCTACACCTTGGAAAGAGATAGAATTTTTAAATATTGGATTCATACTTGAAAAGTTTGTCTAATTTCACCAATATGTACAAGAGTGGATTTTATTGACCCGTTCGAGACTTAAAATTTTACCCGCGGGGCGTGCCTGATAAAATACCTGGAAGCAGCTAGCGACTCATCGGCTTTCACTTTTCTAGAGACATTCTCACGACCATCGTATTTAAATAGCAAGGATATGTATGTTCTGGTTCACTTTTTCCTCAGTTGTGCTACTGCTCTGCCAATATTTGTTATTTCGGAAATATGGGGATTGGCAAACTATCACATGGTAAAATCTAGTGTAAAAGAGCTCAAATTTGTGAGCAAAGGAGCTATTGAAGAATTATGTCTGGCCTGTGCAAAAATGGTTCAATTCTGCTACTTACTTACTTACTTAATTGGCGCTATAACCGCTTAAGCGACTTCCTTCCGAACTTCTCCTACAATTTGTGGTGTGCGTATTGGTGTTGTAATACAAATTGAGGGACCTACAGTTGTACGCCGACTCCGAGCGGAGAGGATTTGAACCCAGGACCTACCGAAAGAAGCGCGTAAACGCTACACACTCGGCTACGACGGCCGCTACTGCGCTGGCAAAATTTGCGAAGTTTTGCATGACAACCGTACATTTTTTCTAAAAATCGCTTATTCACGGGATACCAGAGCAACACGTCGACTACCACATCACACCACAAGGCAAAGCTGTTCTAAGTTATCATTGTAATCAACCACCAATCATTGCTTTTTATAATTGATCAAATATAATTTCCAACTAATACACTTGTATTTTTATCTTATTTCCAAAAAACACTTGTATGTCTGGACTGCCCCCTTGGGAGACACGACGCCCATTTGTACATTTGATCCATCTACGCCGAGTTTTTTATACAGTCCACATCGATTAATTTTTAAAAATTCAAAGCCGAAAAATTCACAGCCGCAAGATACAAAAGCCGGAAAACAAAAAAACACAGCTTCCCAGCAGCAAATATTCAAGGTAAGCATCATTTAAAAGACCGCATACAACAAAACCAAAGGTACGTGGGTTCCATTCGTGTGCACTTTTTATTCCACATACACAAAAAATTCAGTGAATTATAAAAATCCATATTTCGTTACCCGTGTACACTTAGAAACACCGGGAGTGATCTTGCGAAAAAATAAAAACGGGTTAACGTGCATCTTTTTTTTAAACAATTCCACTTTCACAATTCGTTTAAATCGCAGTGCTTATTTTATTTTAAATTTCAACGATTTATTGTATTCGAATTGCACGGGGATTCACGTATTCAGTTTTAATTCGAGGACGATTTTTAACCTCATTTAATTTTGTACACATAATCACTCTTGTATATTTCATGAAGTGGCACGGAGTTCGGTGCACATATGTATGTACATACGAGTACACATACTTAAGTTTGCCAACAGTTGTGTTGCGAGGCTTTCGCGTATTGTTCTTTTTACACATTAAAAAAAAACAATCACTGCTGAAAAAAGAAAATTAGCAAAATGATTTTTTTTAAATAAACAAAAACTTGTACGGCGTTGTTGGGCTTGTGTTCTATTTTGCGTTCCCAACCTATTCGTATTACGTGTGAGAAAGTGTCCATTGACAAATGAGGTCTTCTTAACAGCCTTTTGTGACAGATACGAAATAAACGTATTCTCGTCAACACACAACTATACATTTTATTTAATTTGTAGGCGATTGAAAGCGAGTGCGGTAGGCCATTAAAGCAATTGCAGCGGGTTATAAATAATTGTTTGTCATCCCTAAAAGTCACCAAATTAACATTTCAAACTGGTATGCAATAATTACGTATCTCTGCTCAACAAAATTACCAGAAAATACTCTGGCCTTATGGGAAGCACTATTGAGAGGAAAATTCCGGTCCAATCGATTCCAAACCTTGGAAACGGTATCGGGCTTAATAGGCATAAAACCTGCTAAAGTTACAGAGTCACAGATCCCTAGGCAGGCCACAGAGACTTGGCGCTTTTCAAGCAAGTTTTCTTATAAATCATGCAGAACAAATGAGCATCAGTTGGGCAATTGTTCAAGATTTCGTCAGCTAGTCCCTGCTACCAGAATTGACTTCGTCTAGAGCAGCTCGAACTGTTTAAATTGTCCCTCTTTCGGACACAAAAATGTTAACTCTTGTTTTGCAAATACCAATTCAGGTATACAACTGAAAACACCGCTAGTCAGCATTTACCACAACAATAGCCATAAGCACATACTGAAAGTACCTTTATAATTATAATAGTATGATCCTGAATTATAAGACTTTTCTATTAGTATATGCTATCCGTCTACGCTGCCGGGACTAATTTTTTAGCAAGGACACTGGTTGATTCTGGTTCTGAGTGTTCTTTTATAACCGAAAGACTCAAACGCTGAATCAACTTGCCGTCAAAGAAAATGCATGCCCAAGTATCAGGCATAAGCAACCATGTCTCTGAGAAAGTTAAAGAGGCATGTTATATAGAACTGCGGTCACTAGTCGACCCATTATTTCCTTTAAATTCTACCGATCTTGTCTTGTCGCGTTTAACTGGAAATCTGCCGGCCTGCCATGTAAACGCAATAACGAGGCAAATAATTTCCAGATTTAGTACTGGCGGACTAAAAGTTATTTATCAACCAAGAAGTAGACCTTGTGCTTGCTGGAGACATTTATCCCCAAATTATAATGAGCTCCCTGAAGAAAAATGCCCTTAATACACTTCTGGCCCAAGGATCCGTGTTTGGTTGGCTTCTGACAGGTCAGACCAATGCAATCCCACAAATATATCATATCCTACTATAGCGAAGTGAATTTGGATAAACAACTCACCGCGTTCTGGGAGATGGAAGAATTACCATGCAGCAAAACCACAAGGCAGAGAATCGGTACTGCGAGAAGATATATGAGAGGACGATACGCAAGAGCAAAGAAGATTTCACTCCCTTTTAAACACGATTTCCGGACCAACATTCGTCTAGGCCCTTCCCTGAAGAAGGCATGTTCTCTATACTTCCGGAACGAGACAAGGATCCTAAAAGATCCTCTTCTACAAAAGGAATATAATAGGATATTAGCGGAATTTGCAACTTTAGGTCTTACATATGTCAAGGATCAATAGCAACGTACATACCTGCTGACTCCTATGACAACTAATTTCTCCCCCATCACGACGTCCTTCTCTCCGGTCCAATACTGCAGGCGGATCTACCTACGCCCATCCCACGCTGGAGACTATTCAAGTATGTGTTCAACAGTGGCATCGAAAAGATGTATTGGCAAATTTTAGTGGATAGTAGTCAAACAAAATGTAGGAAAAATACGTATGCAAAACATTTAGTTAGAAGGAACGGATTGGGTCAAGAAGATATCGCCAACTACTCAAGAACAGTGGTAAAATTGTATGCAGAGCTAGCCCAATATCGACAACATACAAACACCACGCTGGGTTTATTTTTTTCCCGGCCCGTATGCGGCTACGACATGCCTACGCGTTAAACAAGGTAGTGAGGTTTTAGTGAATCTTCTTTTGACAAAAACCAAAGTAGCTCCGATTAAAACTATTTTACTACCCCTTCTAAATTGTAAGCATGTACTTATGTATATCTCGGTGTCACTAAATTTACTCACAAAACTCCAGATAAGTTTTGACAATTTTTGTCTTTCTTTATTGAATTCGAATTATTTATTAAAGGGGTAAACATGATTTTTTGAAAAATTAAAATGCTTGATGCTCGAAGGGTCACATTTTTCTAGAAACTGTATCAAAATTAAAGCGAATTCAAAAACGACCATCATCAACTTTTCAAATTTTTTAACTAGAGAAATTTTAGTTTTTAAACATTGCATTGCCAAATGACTTTTCTACCTAGACGAATACCCCTATTATCGAGTTTGCACTGTTGCATCTCATTTAAGCTAGTTAAAAAAAAACAAGTTTTTAAGCAGATGGCATCACTGATTTCATCGTACGGCCCCTAAATAACAATTTCCTTGAATGGCGGTCAGCTAATTCATTTTGACCATGAGGCGCGAAATAGGAAGATGTGAGTATATGGTATCCATTAGACTCAATAAATTATTGCATATTTTCTTTGATTATAGGACCATATATACCACCCGTATTTGTGCCAAAACAGCGTTGCTAGCATTACCAAGAATACTGCTTAACACTACGGTTTTAAGTGGTGTTGTGAAAAAAAACACGTCCAGGACACCAATCCTAATCAAGGAAAAAGTGACGGAAGGCAGGCGCGTCGGATTGGCATCAAGCGGCGATTAGCATGAATCCTGTGAGTGTGTATTAGGATTGTTGATATTATATCGATATATCGATATTGACGATATTTTTTGCTTGCGATGCGATATTATCGGCGTGATATTTTTTGGTTCAATAGTATCAGATATCGATATTTTACTTACAAATATCGCCTGGCGACCAGAGAAGAATTGTATGCTTTGGCTTACACCGTAACCGTGTGCAGATATGGCAAATTGTGCAATGTACCAAAATATAACCGAAGTGACCACATCGTTTATCGATTGTATAAGTATAATTGTAAACACGGATACATTTATACATGCATCATAAATACCGTATTTTTAACACATTTTACAAATGTACGTTAAGATTGGCGCGTCTAAAGGAGTAACTTCACGTGAAGAAAGTTTAAATAATCAGCGAATTAATTAAATTACTGAAGCCTTTAAAGGAAGCCACAGAAGACGTAACCGGGGAGAAATACGTTACGGCAAGCCTTGCCATACCGTTGACTAATCTGTTGAGACAGCATTTAGTCAATGTGGATATTCGTACAGAATGAGGTCTTCTGGCTCGTAGATTGTTAGCCGAGAGTGTCAACAAACGGCTGGTTCCGTTGGAAAAACATTCATTGCTATTAAAAGCCACTATACTTGATCCGCGCTTCAAAATGCTATATTTTCCATCAGCTCTTGCTGTAACGGATGCAGTCGAAAAGATCACTTCATGATTTGGAAAATATGGTAACTTTGATTAATTTCTATGAGTACTCGTCTATTGAATTGCTTATAAATTTCAGAAAAAAAGTACAGTACCACCAAGCTTTTCATCATCTCTGTGGGATATTCATGACACTATTGTTACCACTAAACATGCATACGAACCAGAAAACGATTTCAGGAAGGAAATTAAAATGTACCTTGACGATAAATGTATGGGAAAAAAATCCGATCCCATTTTTTTCTGGTTAAATAAGAAAGATTTGTATCCAAATTTGTCAAATCTAGCCCTTAAATACTTAGTTGTACCAGCCCTTTCCGAGGGCGCGGAGCGGGTTGCGTCGACAGTAAAATTAACTACAAATAACAAGAGCAGGCTGCTGGATGACAATGTAAAAAAGCGTGTATTTTTAAAAACAGTAAACGAAAATATTTGGAAAATGTAAAATAGAAACTTTTGTAAGTTATTGTTTTCTTTTAACTATTGCTGAGGAAGGATTGCTGTGAAAATCCAATGTGTTTTTATTGTGATATATCGATATTTTAAAAACGATATTATCGTTACGACGATTTTTTACATTTCGCCATTTCGATATATCGGAAATCGATATTTTTGAAAACATCAACAATCCTAATGCGTATGTTACCCAGCGTTATGCGCTTATAAGCCGTTTGCCTCGTGCGAGACCAACCAAAGCAGGAGTGCGCACCTTTTCAGGTCTGCAATTTGGCTAAGTCGATGTGTAAAATGCCAAGTAAAGTCGTCTTTACCAATGCGAAATATTCATACGTATCCAAAAAGAGCGAAAAAGTAGATACACATGCAACAAAGTGCAACAGTGTGGTGAAGGCATTATTAATAATTTGTTTGTTAAATAGTTAAAAGTTATTATTAAAAAAAGGTATTATTAATTAATAGCTGGTTGGATTGATAAATATTTTTCATTGGGCAATATACCATTGTGAACCAACCATCATCGCAACTCAAGAAGAAGAATTTGCATAATGTTGATCGTAGGCACATTTTTTGACTTATTTTATAGGCGAGGGTGTGTACTAGCAGTTAAAAGAGTGACTAAATTTTAAAAATAATTTATATAAAATTTCCAAACCTTGTTCATTAAGGAGCAAAATGAATTACAGTCCAAATGTTGGGATCCGGAACCCTCAAGGTCCGTCCCGCAAACCATTGCGTGCCAGTGCTGCAAACGCTACGGGGCTATTAGTACCGGTAACAGCTCCTCTGGCTTATATGCCGCCCGCAGCTGGCCAAGCGATACAAGATCCCATAGGGGGGTAGGTGCTGGTTATGGTATAGGTGCACAGCAATCAACCGCTGGCGTTGGAGTATTCAAGTAATATGCGCAGTGGACAACAAATATGTAATCAATAAATTGCGCTTTCGGTTACCCATTCACGCATAGGGACTGGTCTTTGAAGTATGATCAGGAAAACCCCGTAGAGCCACGCTATGATATAAACGCACCAGTTTTATATATCCCATCGATGACTTACATAACGTACGTGGTTGTCGCTGGCATCATGTTGGGCATGCAGAATCGTTTCTCACCCGAACAACGTGGTATACAAGCACACAGTGCATTGGCATATTGCATTTTTGAGTTGGTTGTTTATTCGATTACTCTGTAAGTAGCAAACATAAAACACCAGCTTAAGAACGAAAGGGATGAAACTTGGAGTGTATATATCTTAATATCAGTAGTATAACAGCAAATAAAGAGGAACTAGAACGTCTCACTGAAGTAAAAAAACCTTGCATTGTATTGTGTTCTGAAACGAGTACAACACATCAAATTATGGATACTGAATTAAACATTTCTACATACAAACTAATCCGTTGCGACTCTCACAACATACGGGTGGAGTACTAATGTATATACACGATAATGTAGAATTTAACATATGTAGTTTGCAATAAATCTATCAATACGAATATTTGGTGTATCATTATAAAAATTAAAAAATGTGCGCTGAAATGGCGAATTGGAGTGCTGTATCATTCACCAAGTAGCAGTGATGCTGGCTTTATCTTACATTTAAATGAACTCATTAATGAATACCTCAAAGAATCAGATAATAATCTAATAATTGGAGACTTTAACATAAATATGAATATATCGTCAACATACTCAAACCAGCTAACAAACTTATTTGCGCAAATGGCTATGATACAAAGAATTAATTTTAATACGAGAATAACAGAGTATTCCGCTACAAAAATTGACTTGTTATTCCGCAATAATGATCAAATCAAAGCAGAATGTGCAAGTGAATATAGAATTTCCGACCATGAGACAATTCATTTTAAAGTGCCAACTACAAAATATTATAAAATGAGAACATATATATATGTAGTCTGTTGGGAGAAATATAGCGCTGAGAATCTTATAAACCTGTTGCGAACGTACGATTTTAGCCCTATGTCTAATAATGGAATAGAAAATAGAGTCCAGAGTCTGAATGACACACTGAATCAAGCCATGCAAACGTTAACATACGAGAAGAGAATCCATAAACAATTGAGAAATAAGTGGTATGACCGTGAGCTGACAGTACTTAATAAGAGAAAATTTGAATTCTACAATGATATAAAAAAACTATAATATTTAAAAAGAAGAAACATATGGAAAGTCAAGTACTCAAAAATGAGGGAAACATGAAATTGATGTGGAAATGTTTGAAAGATGCTGCGGAACTGTCAGACAACAGGGATTGTGTTACGAAAATAGTATTTAATGGTGAATGCTTTGAGAATCACAACGATATAGCTAATGTATTAAACGTCTTGTTTGTGCAGAGCATAGTTCAAATTAATGATAGTATTGAAGAAAATACTGATGCTGATGAAATATCCCTAAATAGACCGCTAGCAACATTTGAATTCGCCGTTATCGAACTAGAAGATATAATGAACATCACTAAAGCATTTAAAAACAAATATGGTGGGAAAAAGCTTCTGTCCGAGGGTGTTTTCAAAGACTCGATGACGTATATTCCTCACTTATATAAAGACATTATAAACGAATCTCTTAATAGTGGCATTGTTCCTAATTGCTGGAAGATATCAACAATAGTGCCGATGGAAAAAGTTAAAAGTACAATGAAGCCTGAAGAACTACGCCCAATTAATACGCTACCTGCAGATAAAAAATTATGGAAACAGTGGTAAAAAAACAACTATTAGCATTCTTAGAAAAACAGAATGTAATAATATCAGAACAATCAGGGTTCAGAAGGAGCCATTCATGTGAAACAGCACTGAACATGGTAATCGCGGAATGGAAAGAAGATGTAGCCGACAAAAAGGTGGTGGTATCTGGCTTTTTAGACCTAAAGCGGGCTTTTGAAACAGTTTACAGAGTTGTATTATTGGGCGTGATATATAAGGTTGGTATCAGAGGTAAAGTGCTGGAATCGTTCCGAAGTTATTTGAGTAACAGAAAGCAGAGAACGGTAATTGGAGATGCAGTATCATCGGTTGCTGATGTAAATATTGGCCTACCGCAAGGCTCAGTATTGGCTCAGATATTATTCATAATTTATATTAATGATATTAAAACCTGCCTGAAAAATTGTAAAATACGTCTGTTTGCGAATGACGCATTGGTAACCATTAGTGGAAACACTGTAAATAGTACCATTTTTAAAATTTAAGAGGACTTAAATTCTTTATATAAATGGCTATGTCGTAGAAAGCTGAAACTAAATGTAGATAAAACTAGATATATGATATTCTGCAAGAACCACAATATTGTTGATAATAATGAATTAAGCAATATAAGTCTGAAGATACAAAACAATGAAATTCAAAGAGTGGATAAAATGAAGTACTTAGGAGCTATAATAGATGAAAGACTGAATTTTGGAGAACATGTATGTTATTTAGAAACCAAAATTTGAAAGAAAATAGGTTTTATGTATAGAACATGTAAACATATTAATAAACATCTTAAAATATTAGTATATCGTTCAATTATAGAGCCTCACTTTATATACTGCCCAACAATAATATCGCTAACAAATGATTCACAAATTAAGAGACTACAAATACAACAAAACAAAGCAATGCGATTAATTTTAAAATGCCCTTCACGAACATCAAAGAGTACAATGTTAAATATGCTAAATTGGCTTTGTATAAAACAATCAATTAGCTATTATACACTGAAATTCATACATAATATTAAATTAGGAATGTTGCCAAATTACTTAAGTGATAGAATACATTATAACTATGAGATTCATAATTATGGAACTAGAAGTAGTAAAAACATAAGACTGCCTAAAGTAAGAACGGAATTCGCAAAGAAAACTCTAGAATACGTAGGTTACAAAATGTATAATGAATTACATTAAAGATGTAATATTTATGTAACATTTAATTTACTTGAATTAGGTCTGAAAGACCGTAATAATAAAAAAAAAAAAAAAAAGATGTGCTCGATACAAATTTGTAATAATAGTAGCATGCCTAATGGTTAGCACACTTTTCCACGGCGTTGGCTATTACGTGACAGTCCTCCACACCAGCCTTACTTAAGGATTCTTTTTGTAGCGTACATTAAAAACTAAAGTGCTGCACGATGCGGTACCTGCAGCTTGCAGTGGCGCTACCAATTATGACCCTTATGACAATCCACAGCAACGGGGAAAACGAAATTTGTATTTTCTAGATATTGTGACTTTAGAAGTTAAAAAAATACCCAACTTTAATAGCTAACTGTGTTTACTTTTGTAAGAGATACCCTTTTATGGCTATGCATGTGCCTTAGTTTCGAAAAGTTTTGTTTCATGATAAGAAACCTACTTAAATATTTTATATACACTTTTAACTCTTATGTCAACGGCAACATACCTGGGTATGTTTTGCGTTTTCAAAACGCTGTAGCTCTGAACTGGATAATCGGATCGACTTGAAATTCCGCGAAAACTGTTTTACGCAATAGTCCCAATTTTGGTTAGGATTGGATCATCCGTTTGGTAGATAAAGCCCATTTACAAAGTTTCACCCTTACGTCAACAGCATACATACCTGGGTATACCATATCATATGCATAGTAAAACGCATGCAAATGTGATAATATAATTGAAAAGTATAGTTTATTTTGAGTGAAAAAAATACTTATGGTACAAAAATTATTATAAATTATAAAATACTTATGAAAAAAATATTTAAAAAACTACGAAAAAATTTAAAATTATTGAAATTCAATTACATCTATCGCATTGCGGCAAGTCTTTGGAATGCTCTGCGCACACTGGTTTGTTGCATAATGTGCATGCTTTACGAGTAGGGCGTCGTTTGGAGCAGATGTAGCAATTCCCCTTTACTTTTAGGCGTCCCGTACTATCACGCTCCTCCGCTTCATGTGCTCCAGCATCCACAACTCGGATGGGCCTACCTGTCATGGCTTCGACGGCGTTGCGCTTTGAAAAAACTCTGGATATTCTGCTGTTATTCGCCCTTCTCTCTATTTCTGGCTTGCATAGTTGCTCACTTAGCTGATGGAGAAACATCCTACGGCGGCTTGTATATCAACGTAACGCAACGCAGCAACGTCCACAATATTATGAAAGAAAGCCAAAGGCCATCTATATTCGGACAAGCACATGCCCATGTTATCAACTCCACCTTTGGTTTTGTTGTAGTCCAATATAAGCAATGGCTTCTTCTTAGGACCGAAAGTTTCTGTTGTATAATGAGAAGTGCGTTGTTTTTATTGGGCACGTACGAGCACATCGTAACGTTATTATAGAACCCAAACATTGACGATTCAGCCTCACGTCGTTTGGGGTTGACAAATGCTGCTGGCACGAATGTACGCCTTTTGTTGCAAGTACCCAATATAGATAAATTATTGTCTATCATCAAAGATTTTGCCAAGTTGTAGCTAGCGAAAAAGTTGTCACATACAATATTTCTTCCACTTCCACCAAAAAGGTTGATACATAAATCTTTGACTATTCTTTCACCAACGTTTTTTGCACGTTCACCAGACGGTGCCATTTCTGTATAGATTCGTCCCTGCATTGAAAAATTAAATTCAATTTAGTTATTTATACTTTCAACAATTTTCAACAATATTGATAGTACCTGCAATGGATAGGACGAAATGCAGTCGCACACCCACCACACTTTTATCCCATATTTGGCAGGTTTTGATGGTATGTATTGCGTGAAGCCAGTTCCACCACGATAAGCATACAATTGTTCATCTACGGTGACGTTGGCTCCTACCACGTAATATCTACGAAGACAGCTGTTTAGCATCAAAAAAACGTCCGATATTGCTGCTGCTTGGTCAGTTTGTTTGCGTTGCTGGCGTGTGTTTCCATTATCAAAACGAATGAAGCGGCTAATTTCCCAAAATCGTCGTACACTCATTGCAGCACGATATAATGGATGTGATTTAGTATTCCACAAATCTTTCGTATGCACGTAACCAGAATGTGTAACGCCACTTAGCAAAAGTACGTCCAAATATTCATCAAATTCACTTTCTGTTATTGGAATCCATGATCTCGGTTCTCTTGTTGGATGTTTTGCATTGTCATCATCAAAGAATTGCCTTGCCTTTCGATTTGATTCACGAATAATTATGTCGCATATTTCATCTGACATTATAAATTTGAACGTTTCTGAAATGGTCAAACCTTGCGTTCCGCGTACTGGTCCAGATTGTGCACTTCTTAGAATGTTGTGCGTACGGAATCTTACAGGTTGTGGTTGTATCGAAGACCAAACATTACCATCTCTGGCAGTAAAATATTCCCCAGTTTCAATTGGTGCATCTTCAAGTTCTTCATCAGAATCACTGTCGTCCTCTGGGTCATATTCTGGTAACGTGGGCTCTTCAAAGTCTGAGTCATCACCACCAATATCACCTACACATTCATCTTAAGCCTCGTCACCAACTATTGAATCGTGGTCACTTATTTCTTCTTGGCTCTCTTCAAGCGTTTGACGAATATATGCCTGCTGTTCTTCGTACGAAAGTGCGTTTAGTTGTCGTCGAGTAAGCCATTCACCATCTGCCATTTCACTTTTATTTTATTTTTTTATTTCCACAAAATAAACAGAAACGTCCTTTCACTTCGAATCACAAATGTAAACTAAACTTGCTGATGAAACTACAAAGAATGAAGTTTCTGCAAATTTCTTTTGTCTTAGTATATTAGTGAAAAAAATCTGAATCGCAAGCGATTAGTTGAATGTGTACCTGCCGGGTTATAACGGCATGCCATTTGCCATACAAAACGTATATACATTAGGGTGACCGTTATTTTTCAATATTCGATTTTCTTTGGTCGCACCCCCTAGATCGATACTCTTATATAAAAAAATAATTGCTGCAAAAAATTTAATTAAATCGATTTACATTAAGGCGTGCCGCCCGCCCCTCAAAGTTTGGTCCTAAGTCAAAAAACGTGGTTTGAGTACTTATATCTTCACTAAAAATTATTTTGTAGAAAAATGATGTATTGAAGAGTTGTAGGTCTATATCAATACTACAATTTTGTCCTACAAGATTTTTTAGTCACATTAATTTTTCATGATATTAGCGCCAAAGTTTGAAGAAAACAGAACATCACGTTAATTATTTATTAAAAAGTGAAAAATTGTAGTTACAGTTCAAATATTAAAAATCTTTTGACAATGTTTGTTTAGTACATGTAGGATAGCGGCGTCGATAATCAGCAACAATTTGCAGAACATATGGTTTTTGTTCTTCATTTTTTGTAAGTAATTGATTAAATTCTTCAACTAATTTAACACCTCTTTCCGCTGTATCATTTACGACTTTTAAATCTTTTACTATGTTTCGACATGCTATAAAATGTTTATTTTCATGCCAAGATGACGGATTGGTGTTCAAAAATAGTGGGCAGATGTTGAACCTCTCAAAAAAGGCTAAAGTTTCTACTGAAATAAATTGTTCAATTCCCTCCTGAAGACGTTGAGGTAGTTCATTGTAGTCAATAATTGGTTTCTTCACTTCCGTATCTACTTTTGGCTTATTTTGCAATCCTTTGACCATTTTTAATTTTGTTTCAACTGGTATATTCTCATCAAAAAATGCTAATGCAACGCATTCCGGACTCAGATACCATAGATGGTTGAGCAATTTTTTCAAAGCCACGTTAGATATGTCAACATCTACTTCCTTAAATTTGATTAATTTTAATAATAAATTGAAATCTTTAAATGGGGCTTGCACGGCTATGGGAGCACAAAACCACATTTCAACATATATTTGAACAATAAAGATACATATCGGAAGTAAGGCATTTCGATCTTTTAATGAGAGTAGAAACTCATCGCGAAATAAGTATATCTTTAGGCAGTAAACAGCTTTTGCCATCCATCGAGCGTGGTGGACAGCTCCAGGAGCATGAAAAAATACATTCTTGTGGAGGATTTCAGTTTCTCCAAGAAATATTAAGACAAGCTCAAGAAGTTCCTTGTAATCATCTCTAGCGTGTTTCGTTTTTAACATTTCATTTACAAACATCTTTACATTTTCCGCATCACTGTTTAAACATTTCTTCACCAGCTGCTCCTCCATTCCCGACCGAAAATTTTTTTTATTTATTTTTCCCCACGTATTTTTGAACACTTCAAATATTTTAACGTTAGGGCTTGCAGTTTTGGGAATTTTTTCTTCAAAAACACTTCTTAAAACAATCTCAAAAATGTGATGCCTGCATGGTAACCAAAGCAACTGTGTTTCGAGATTATTCTCAATATATGTGCAAGTTCCATTAAAACGCCCTGTGTTGACTGCTGTTGTGTCAAACACTAAGGCTTTTATGTGGTTTTGAAGTCCCCAGTTATGTATCGCATTACATACGGCCATTCCCTGTTCTTTACCAGTACCAGACTTTAATGCGGGTACTTCAAGAAGTTGTTCCTTGTTTCCGCTTGATATAATTATCGGAAGCCTGTCAACTTTATCATTACCAGTGACTGATGGCAGCAACTTTCCATCCCAATGTAAGCAAAGGGCGTTGAATTCGCTTATATTGAACTGCTTCTTCAATACGTTAAACTGCTCTGAGCGAAATTTCTCCCTGGCATAATGAAGTGAGGTTTTATTTAAGATGTAGTTTTCAGTGCTGTGTCCTAGTGCCTCAATAATAGCGGTAATAATGTGCACTGCCTTTCTGTCAGTGATCTTGCAAGCATCCAAAGCAGCTGCTACTTTTGGAGTTATAATATTTTGACCACCTCTACTTCTCTTTGGTTTGGGATCTGAAAGCTCTTCTTCTTCCATCCGTTTAGATGAACATGGTACACAAACCTCAATGTTTTCAAAGTTTTCAGAGTCCGATGAAACATGATTGGTTTCTTCTGACGAATCAAATGACATGACAAGTGTGTCTTCTGAAAAAATAGATGTATGTAAGTTAATGCAAAACTAAACACATGGTTAAATTTTTCTCACGCATAGATTCCTTTTCACGATCGCTCCGTTCTTTGTATTTCATAAATCTTTGCTGACGTTCTTCTGCACTGTCTTCTTTTCGTGTTGTTTCTAAATCAATCCCATACATGAACCCTGGTCTTCCTTTTTTCCTTTGACTTTCCAAAAATTTCTTATCTTCCTCATTTGTAATCAAATCAAACGCATTGGCGTGTGCTATGTCGAATATGTAGTCAGATTTTTCAGTCCAAGAACTCACTTTATCGTTTTGTATTTTACTTGTTTTTTTTGAGCTTTTGTTTAAATTTCTCCAATCAGAGTATAACTTTTCTAATTTCCCAATGCAATGCTTCTTATCTCTGAAGGGAATCCGCGCTTTCTCCCAAAATATTATTAGTTCATCAATCACCAATTTGGCACTATCACGTAAATTTAATTTGACAACCCTCAAATTGAAAAACAATACTTTAAGTATTTCTTTATTTGATGGCAGTTTACTTCCACTTAAGCAATGAGAAAAATTACCGATTAAGTAAATATTATCACGTAATATTATTTTCGACATTGCTGCTATCACTTCAAAAAATCCGCATCAACTAACATAAATAGTATCGTCTAAGCAAGCAACGATCGCTCTTATTACTGTTCAATAGCACGGATTGTAAAAAAAAGGCACAGCAGATTTTACCGTTATAAGCATCCAAAACAATCACACAAGAGTATTTGCAAATCTCGCTCAAAAAAAACTAACGGACCACAGCACAATTTCAATAAAGTGCACAGAAAATTTCTGCCGCGGTTCCTAACGGAAATTTTTGACTATGTATCTATATTTCGGCGCTAATATCATGAAAAATTAATGTGACTAAAAAATCTTGTAGGACAAAATTGTAGTATTGATATAGACCTACAACTCTTCAATACATCATTTTTCTACAAAATAATTTTTAGTGAAGATATAAGTACTCAAACCACTTTTTTTGACTTAGGACCAAACTTTGAGGGGCGGGCGGCACGCCTCAATGTAAATCGATTTAATTAAATTTTTTGCAGCAATTATTTTTTTATGTAAGAGTATCGATCTAGGGGGTGCGACTAAAGAAAAAGTAAAAAAAAATTTCTTCATACAACTAACGGTCGCCCTAATATACATACCCGGGTGGGTTGCTGTTGACGTGCGTAAACAAGTTCTGCTGTTGACATAAGGGTTAATATAATATTTGTATGTGTACTAAAAAAGCACAATTCTCATTTTGGTTAACGAAAATAATCTGTAATGATGAATCTACATCATTATCGTGGGCGTGGGCGTGAGGCTTAAGTGTTGGCATGGTTGCACTTCTCGAGGATTTCCAAGCCACCACGAACTAAGAGAGAGCCTCCATATGAGAATCAGTGTAGAACTCGATCTTACAGGGCTTCTTATGGGGAGGTTACTGTACAAACATCTCTCATTCATGCATACTTTGCATTCCTGCTAGTATCCCCCATCTCTCCCTCCTCTCTAGCTAATCGTCAACCTAATACAGCGTATTAAACGTTACCGTGCTCATTGGTCGGTTTGCAGCCAGCGGGTCTAAATTCCGGCTGTCTTTTAATGGCACCTCCCTGACACCGGGCCACCTCAGGGATTAAGTTTGGGCATACCGCAGCATGGGGCGCTGTCGTGGTGTACCACCCATCTTCCCCTTTTATATTTTTAGATCGCTGCGCTTGCCTTGTCGTACGACCAAGATGAATAAGAATCTAAAAAAAAACAAACACAAAAACCTAATCTTCCCTATCTCGGCGTAAGACTTTGCAGGCGCACAAAAGCTTCCTCTTCCCCATCTCGGGGCAAGAATGCGCAGGCGCAAGCGCCTAATGTGCCACTTCGCTCCGATAGGGGCTTTTCCGGGCTGAAGGTGAGTGTTACACACCGGCCCGTGCGCAAACTCTTTGCGTCGCGTGCAGACGTGTTTTTCTTTCCTCGCAAATTTTTAAGTTTAACTCTTGGCTTTCAAAATATCTAAAAGCATTTAATTGGAGATTTATTTGTGTTACTAACTATGTTTAGTGCTAACATTGAGACAGTTACTCTTGCTTTCGTGTTTTAATATTTGATTTAATAGCTAAAAGAATTTTGATATGCCTTGCTTGTGTGGCCAAAAGGTTGATCGAACTCAACCCAAGGTGCTTTGTGCTAAGTGCAAAGAGTACTTTCATTTAAACTGTGTTGGTGTTTTGCCGGCTGATTTGGATTTTCTCCTCTCAGCTGACAAGCCTTTCTTTTGTAAATCGTGCATGGTTGAGCGACGTAATTCTATCCGTTCGCCTCCCCCTTCTACTGCTTTGGCTGTGAAAAGTGTTGTCAACGTAGATTCATCCGACTCACAAAAAATCAAAACTTTCGGGTTAACGAATGAAAGTGCCAATAAACAACAAATTACTTTGCTCTCAATCGCTAAAGATATCACCGCTCTACGTAGTGAGAATGCACGAGTGCTCCCGTTAGTGAATAGTTTGCATGAGGAAAAATCTCAACTAATGAAAAAGTTCGATGCCCTACATATAGAAACAATTTCATTGCATACCAAACTCACTAATAGTGATGCTAACATTATGCTTCTAAAATCTGAACTAATAAATCTACGTGACATGGTTACTAGTGCTATAACTAATAAAGTTGGCGTCATTACTAATGCTAACACCGCTAACTTAATGCCTGCTGCTAGTCAGTGTACTTCTTCGTGCTCTACTTTTTCTACTGTATCCGCTACTTCAAGTGCTCTCGTTGCCGATTATGCGTATCGATCGGCTATTACCACTGGTAAAGGGAGTGCAAAGCATTTTTCAATTTCTCCGATTACTGAGTGCACCCTACCTACAGGTGCGAGTTGCTTTTCTGCCTCTGCTAGCTCTCTCGTATCTACTGTTTCTTGCGCTAATGATGCTGTTGCTGTGTCTCGGCCGCCGACTGCAGTTTTCTCTCCGTCATTGCCATAATCTTTGCCATCAACATCTTCTGTTGAAGCTGCGGTCCACTTGCCTAATTTGATGTCTTCTCCGGCTGCTGATTCTGATGCAGTAAGGGCTTTAACAACAATAAGTTATGCTGCCGAGCCTTCGGCGTCTCTGTCGGTTATGACGCTTTCGCCTGGTACTGCAGTAAATATTAGCACTGCTACCTCTAAGGCAACTGATTTAAACGTGCCGTCTTACGCTAGTGTTGCTGCTCACAAAAGCCCCTTGTGGAAAAATTTTTCAAAAAATAAGAGCCGTAAACTAAAACAACCCTTAGTTATTGGTTCGAGTGATAATAATGAGCTAGGTGTTATTTCTAAAATGAGATGGTTACATCTGTCACCTTTTTCGGCCTCAGTTACACCTGATAAACTAAAAGATTATATCGCTAAACGCACTGGTATTGAGAAGAGCTCCATCCTGTGTTATAGTCTAATTAAGAATGGTGTCCAACCAAATACTCTGAGAAGTATTAATTTCAAGCTGGGCGTGAATGCAAATTATTATGAGAAGCTTTTGACACCTGAGCTATGGCCTACGAACGTAGTGGTACGCCCTTTTCGTTTCTTTCCAAAAAACGACGGGATTCTTCAATCCAACAGAAATCGTTCAGTGGAGAACGTAACCGCTTAAAGTTCTGCATGCATAATATGTCTGGTATCAGAACTAAATCCCAGATTGTTCGTCTATTTAGCTCACATCGTGAATATGACATTATTGTCATTATTGAGACATGGCTAAATGAAAACTTTTTTAGCGACGAGTTCTTTAACTCTAATATTTACAATGTCTTTCGTAAGGATAGAAGTGCTGCTCTAACTGGATGCGCTAGAGGTGGGCGAGTTCTTATCGCTGTTCAATGTAAGCATCATGCTTCTGAGGTTACGCTTAAAAATAATAATGCGCTTCTTGATCAGCTGTGTGTTCACATTCGTGGTAACTCGGAATCCATTTTTGTTTGTACTTCGTACATTCCGCCAAACAGTACCCACGACCTCTACACAGCCCATGTCGACAACGTTACCTCTTTGGCTTTGGATAAAGTAGGTAATGATCATCTGTGCGTGCTAGGTGACTTTAACCTCTGCAATATCAACTGGTCACGCACTATCTCGAAATCTGCTCTTATTGCCTGTAATGTTAATAGTTCTAGTGAAATGTATTTAGTTGAAAGCTTCTTAAGTATTGACATTATGCAAATTAATTGTTTTTTAAATATTCTTGGTCGGACTTTAGACCTGGTATTCTTAAGCAAAAATGTAAATTTTTCTTTACTTGAATGTTCCTCACCTATCATACAATCTTGTCTACATCATGTACCTTTAGTACTTGATCTTGAATTTTATGAATATGCAAACAATTGTTATGTTGATTCTGATACTTCTTTTAATTTTAAGCTATGCGATTTTTTGAAACTGAATAATCTTTTGATGAGCATTAAGTGGGATAACCTATTTCAACATCAGAATCTTTTTAATTGCTTTGAGATTTTTAAATCCACTGTTGTTGACATTTGTAAAAGGGTCATTCCTTTTATACCAAAAAAGCGATACAAAGTGCCCTGACACAATGCAGCATTGATGAAGCTTCGTAATAAGAAAAATAAATTTCTTCGTAAATTTAAAAAAAGCAAAAACACCGCATATTTTGATTTGTATAAGAAGTTTGATAAGAAATTCTTATGCCTTGATAAATTTTTACACAGAAACTATGTCTTAAGATTTGAAGAAAACCTGAAAGATAATCCAAAAGCGTTTTGGAATTTCGTTAATTCCAAGAAATCGATATCTAATATACCATCCACTCTTTTTCTTGGTGATAAATTTGTTAATACTTTTACTGATACTGCTAATCTCTTTGCAGAATTTTTTAAGTCAAACTTCACATCTGACTCCGATGGTGATGAAAATGTTTCCTTTAACATACAACCATCCCTCGATTTCGGCATGTTAGTATTGTCTGCAGAAGATATCCTCAGTGGCATTGCTCGACTGAAACCCTCGTCACATACTGATGTTGATGGTCTGTCTGCGATTTTATTCAAGCACTGTGACTCTTTAGTATACCCACTGATGTTAATATTTAATAATTCTCTATCTTCGGGTAATTTTATTGATGCCTGGAAATTGGCTTTCATTACACCAATTTACAAGAGTGGTAGAAAAGATGATATTTCCAATTATAGGCCTATTTCAAAGCTGTCCACAGTGGCAAAGCTTTTCGAAGGCGTTATTCAAGAGAAATTAATATTTGCTGTTAAGAATATTGTATGCCCACAGCAACATGGTTTCTTTCCGGGCCGCTCTACAGTGTCTAATCTAGATGTTTTTTCAGACGATTGTATCTCTGCCTTTCAATCTGGGTTGCAAGTTGATACCGTTTACACCGATTTTTCTAAAGCGTTTGATAGGGGTTCCCATGTAATTTTGATTAAGAAATTATCCTGCATTGGTTTCCACTCATCTTTTTTGAGATGGATTGCATCTTATTTGCGTAATCGTCGTTGCGTGGTTGTTGTCAATAATGTTAGATCTTCGCCGTTCCTAGCTTGCTCTGGGGTTCCGCTAGGTAGCATTCTGGGCCCGTTGTTTTTTGTCCTGTTTATCAATGACATCAGTTCTTGCTTCTCATCAGCAAGATTTCTGCTTTATGCGGATGACCTTAAGATCTATTCTTAATCAGTAGCTCTCTTGATTCTGAGTTGATGCAAATTGATTTGGATAACGTTAGTAACTGGTGTGCCAATAATCGCTTATTGCTGAATGTAAAAAAATGTTTCCAAATAACCTTTTCTAAGCGTTTCAATATCATTGACACCTCTTATCATATTTCTAACTCGCCCCTGTCGGGGTTAAAAGAAATTAAAGACTTAGGGGTTATATTTGATTCGAAGTTTACTTTTGCCAGTCATGTTAATTTCATTATTACTAAATCTTACTCCATGCTTGCTTTTGTTAGGCGAAACAGCTCGGATTTTACTGACCCCTATACGCTGAAACTTTTGTATACGGCCTTTGTTCGCTCCAAGCTTGAGTATGCTTCATTCATTTGGTCACCTTACTATGCGTGTCATGCAGCTAGAATTGAGAGGATCCAAAAAGTATTTATTCGTTTTGCGTTGCGTGAAATACGTTTTTCGGATCCTATCCCTTCTTATGAATCGCGGTGCCTACTGATTAACTTAAAAACACTACAAATCAGAAGAACAATCTCATCTTTGTCTTTCATTTTCGATTTAGTTCATGGTGACGTTAACTGTTCCATTCTCCTTGAGAGGATTTTCTTTAATGTTCCGGCCAGGGCCCTTCGGTGTTCTGAGCTTTTTTTTATTGGAGTTTTCAAATCTCTTTATGCTCGAAATGCTCCTTTTGCTAGAGCTCTGATTGAGTTCAATAGAGTTTCTAAATTTATCGAGATAGATTTTTCATCTTCAAAAAATCAGTTTTTAAATTCTTTGAATTGTTTTTATAAATAGTTATACGTTATACGTTATATTTTTATTATTTTATTATTTTCCTTTATCGCTTATTAGTCTCTAAGCATGTCTACTTAGCCTATAAGAACTTACTGTACTGATTGCCTTAAATAAATAAAATAAATTCGCTGACAAGCGTAAAGCCGCGAAGACGTTAAGAAGATACGACGGGGTCCCAATGGAAACGCTGGCCAGACCGCGAAGGAAGCGGTGGAAAGAGCGAAAGCCCTGCTGCCTAACTTCCGGGTCACTGGGGTTTCAGTGGAAAACCGTGTGCATCCGTCTAAACGACAGAGATCGGCGGAGGAACAAACTATCGCCTCGAAAATAAACCGGCCGCTCTCCTGGGTGGGCAGGCCAAGCTTTGCCGAGGTTGCGAAGGATAGGATTCTTATTTGGGTCCTGGACCGAGGCAACGAGCTCGGGTTCACACCAAAGACCAGTGGAGGTGGATGAAAGCACCGGGACATAGAGGGAAACTGCATGGCAGACGAACTTGCAAGACATGGTACGACCAAGCAGAATCTTCCGGATAAAGAACGCCTTGGTATGCCTTTTGCCACTTGCAAACTGATACTTACAGATTGTACATATAAACAAGCTGATAATAGAGGGAGGCAAAATACGACCTGTCGAACGTCAAGGCAGACGTGGCCTAAATGGGATATGAAACGGTCGCGCAGCGTTCTCTCTCTAAGAAGGGAAAACATTAACAACGTGATCGGGGCTCTAACAGGGCACTGTCTGATAGGTATACATGCTGAAAGGCTGGGAGTACCTTTCCGAAGATGCTGTACAAGCTGCAAGAATGATGAGAAGGAGGAAGCGATCTTGCATTTACCTGCACTGTGTAAAAGCATAGTGTGATATCTGGGATGAACGTTTTTGGATGACCTTAGTGAGGTTTCAAGCACCGAGGTAAATTGTCTGTTGCGGTTAATCAGTGAGGCAAAATGGTTTGGTGAGGGGTAATTTTTTCTTCTTGAATGGTAAGTATAAAATTTTTCTTTGTGGTAACACAATGGTCCTCCTAATACTGGCCTAAGTGAGCCCCTGCAGGTGGCTGCCACTCCAACCTTACCTAACCTATTTCAAATAATTGCTAGCAGGCTCTTCTTCTAGACTTGGAATTTTCGATGGAGGAACTTCGAAAGTATTTTACAATGCTTTAAAAAACGGTATTCAAGATGAGTTACGAATTAATCCAGATATGGTATACATTGCACCGATATATCTGAAGAGAAGTTATTCTGAGTTTCTTCTCTTCGATATCGTATTCTTTACAAATCTTGCTGACTTTTTGAAAAAACTTCCTGAAATATTCTTCCGCATTCTTTTTACTAACTATTAATTATTTCTTTGCTGCATCTGCCAACTTTATAGCATCATCGAGATCTTAATTTACGTTTGCAGAACTCGATTCAATGGTAAAACCAGAGAATGAATCGTATCGACCACTAGCAATGAAACCTGTAGTTTGATTCACTAACTTATTTTAACGAAATTATCAAGGTTAACTCATCTTAACGAAAATTTTAACGATGCTGCTATTCAGCAACCATTTTTTAACGATTTTCGCATTCGCCGAATCAGCTGTTGTTGTTAGTTAGTCGATTATCGAAAACTAAACGACAACAAATTTGATGCTGTTAATTCAATCGAGAAAAGAAAAATTCCTGATTTTAACTTAAATAAAGGAAAAAATTTAAAATTTTGTGATTTGTTTTATTAAAATTAAAAAAGGAACATTAAATAATGTCCTTTGAATATTTGGCTATAATTTATCATGAGGTGACGAAGAAGTAAGCGCTCCAACAGTGGATCGAAATTGGCTTCGGGATGTGGGCAATCCCTTGCATTTGAATACAACAGAAAGTGAGATTTCCTATGACCCAAGCTGCTAAAGAAATGCTTGCTTCAGCTTCGTCACCCTTTGTGGGAGACACTATTGGGGCCGTCGATTGTACTCATAGGTATATCAATTTTGCCACCAAAGAAACATGAGGATGCTTATGCCAACCACCATATCTACCATTCAATTAATGTTCAAATGGTAAAAGCAAACTTTTATCAAGGATCCAAGTATAAAAACAGAAGTATTATATAATAATGAGGAGGCATAGTGAAAAAATGTATCATAGATTGCATCCATTACCCGATGAATGCCGGCTTACGGCCCATGAATATTCCCCATTGCTCACTAACCGGTCGTTGATAGCAACCAGTTACGAAGAATCTTAAACCGAAGAATCTTAGAACCTATCAATATAAAAGATAAATGATTCGAATTAAAAAAGTTTAAATATATAATGCAAATCCTAAATACGCTGGAGCACAACCCGAATTTTGAAAACGAAAACCATGGCATATTTGCAGGTGGTTCCGGATATTTCTTGGAGTCGAGTTGTAATCCACCAAACCACTCAGAGGAGAGTCTGGAATTCTACTACAATGGAACATTGCAATATACAATATAAAAAGAATTATAAAGGTTTGTAGTTTGAAATAAACTAGTATCTTATTTCACTTTAATGAAATATAATAAAATCGCTAAAATTTGTATTTGACAGCAGGCATTCGTTTGTTTTTTCTCTATTGCTTTTTGTGCTTTTCGCTTATATTGACACTTAGTTTGACAGAGGTGCCACTCTTTATCACTTTCAATAAATACAAAGAGACAACTGTTAAGTGTCGTTGAGAATAAGTTAGTGAATCGCACATTCGTTAGTGCAAACGACAAATATTGCCGTCAAAAATTGCGATTGTCGCACCGTTTAAAGTTAGTGAATCGCAATACTGAAAATCTATGGTTTTCATCGCTGTTAGAAGCTGAAACGGTGCAGCAGTTGTTTTTGAATCTATTCAGGTATTCGAGATGTTTTCCGAGGCATGGACAGGATTGTTATTAGTCTTTGAAGATTTTTTAGAAATTGCATCTTGCAGTGCAAGCAAACGTTTAGGATAATTGAAAAGTGTTCACACTTTGGATTCTGCCTAGAGAGTTTCAGACCGGAACAATTTTGTCTACAGAACTAGCGACCAAATTGAAATAGTAACATATCAAGTTTGTATTTTTCCGGAATGTAACCTTGTGCTCCTTGAAATTTTCATTCATAGTACTTGCACCGTCGTAATATTGGCCGATAAAGTACTACCAGTCTATCTCCAGAGATTTCAAAAAATCTAGGATGTCATCTGACAATCCTTTTCCAGTAAATTGCCTAGTCGGAAAAAAGACAAAGAACTGCACGTACAGAAGAAAATATTGGTGCTGTAAGTGATAGTGTTGGAGAAGATCCGAATTTGTCTATTCGCCGGCGTGCTCAACAAGTTGGACTTTGTCCATCCACAACATGGAAATTCAAAATTGGACTGATCGCATCCGATTCACCAAAGCTAGTCGTGGCGGATATATGCCAGAAATCGTTTTTAAATATTAAATGTCATGAAAATATCTTTCAAATAAAAAAAATTGGCATCATACTTCATTTTTTATGTGTTTTATTTCAATATAAAGTTCAGTCTAAACAAATACCCTTTACATCAATTGAGTAGCGTTAATGAGCCCTCTTTGCTGACATGAAACTCGCCATTGCCGGCATAATAATCACGTTCTTTGATATGAGAATTTAGTTATATCGTCTGATGAGTAACCAGTTGGACCACCAAGAAGAAGCCGTCGCTTGACCATCGCGTGATATATGTGTATTATCTAATGTATTATTATCGTCTAGAATAGTGCGATGAGCCATTGCGGTTATTTGATACCCATAATCCCACCGAGACATAATTCGAGCTGCCTCAGGTGTATTCATTTGTAGCCAATAATATGCCTCTCTAAAATCATCGAATATAAAACGACCACCATCGTGCGAACGAACACTTAGCACTATGCTTGGGGATGAGTACGCCTCCGATGAGACCCAAGTGCACTGGAAAGTATAAACAACAAGCATAAATGTAATAATTCCTACAAAGTCCACATCGGCTCACTCTTCACGTCGCTGATTAGTAATTCTTAAATTGACGTTTACTTTCAGTGGGCTTTGAGGCGCTGGTGTCTATACATTCGATATACTTTGATAACAGATGCGAAGTGGCAACGCCAGATAAAACGCACATAACCGGAGCTAACACAAGCAATAAATGCACCATTACACTCGCAAAATAGATGCTGGCCACGCCATAGATTACAATGATATGATTGATCTGAATGACGACAATTTACTATCTGAACCGGCATTCACAAGAAATATTCCATACGATCACTTGGTACAATTCTTAGATTATGATGAGCCAACACTTGATGATCCTAATACTCCAATGCATATACAAGGAACAGAAAGATATCTTCAGTTGTTAACATCTGTTTCCAAACGTGTTATAGAACAAAAACGTGAAGGTGTTATGACTGTTACAGCAGAAAGTCGTGAAAAACTACCACGAATGGAGAGCAAAAAAGATTTTAAAAAATAATAACATAACAGTACTTTTATTTTGAAAAATACGTAAAATGGTCAATTCTAAGTAAAAAAATAATTTGTTAAATAAATCACATTAATATTATAAAAATTGTGTTTTTTTGCTTATTACTTGAAAATTTGGGTTTTTTGAAAATTTTCCATAAGAAATTTGTTAAAAATGATAATACAATAGTTAAAAGTTCATTTTAGGCTAATTTCTCATAATTTAAGCCTGATATCTCTATTAAAATTCAAAAACACTATAGATATTAATACAGATTCTGAAATGTACGCAAAATACCTTTAAAGTAAGCCCCATATGATATTTTTCCTATAATTCTATCAAAAGCTATGAAGATTTTTTGGACAAACCCTACATTCATATGGCAAAATATCTATTTTGCAAAAGTGGGGGACTCGAAATCGGACTTAGAGCTGTGCTGAAGAATTTTTCTTAGAAACATCTGTAGATTACGCTTATGCTATACTCCTGATGAAAAAAAATCCATCCATACAATTTGACCCGCTCTAATATATACCTATATTTACTTATTTACACATAATATAAATACATACATATGTATGCTTGTTTATATGCGCACACGTTCAACCGATATCTAAAATTGTGCAAAATTTGAAAAAAACATCGTATCTCCAGTAAGAACTTTTTCCTTTAAACAGTCAATATTTACTGTTCTAAAGGGTGGTTAAATTTTAAGGGCCGATGCTGAATGTGAACCACACCTAAACGTCAAGTTTTGTTCTACATTTCATTTGACATTTCTCAATTTCAGACCAACTCAATTTGAACATGGAAAGATACACAATCGAGCAACGTGTTATAGTTATTCAGGCTTATTATGAAAATGGGCGTTCAAATCAAAATGCATATCGTGCATTTTCGAAGAAAATCATCTTCAGTGATGAGGCACATTTTCACCTCAGTGGATTCGTCAATAAGCAGAATTGCCGCATTTGGGCGAATGATAATCCAAGAGTGATTGTCGAAAAACCAATGCACCCACAAAGAGTGACTGGTTGGTGCGTTTTATGGGCTGGCGGCATCATCGGGCCGTATTTTTTCCAAAATGAGGCCGGTCAGGCAGTTACTGTGAATGGTGTTCGCTATCGTGAGATGATAACGAACTTTTTATGGCC
Organism: Anomoia purmunda; assembly: GCA_951828415.1. Taxonomy (NCBI): domain Eukaryota; kingdom Metazoa; phylum Arthropoda; class Insecta; order Diptera; family Tephritidae; genus Anomoia; species Anomoia purmunda. Next base: position 81,833,554 of record OX639993.1, on the reverse strand, counting down.
CGAATTGGAACATATGGATGTGGACGATATGTGGTTCCAACAGAATGGTGCCACTTGTTATCTCATTGCTAGCTTGAAAGTTTGTTTGACACTTGAGTTATTTTTGGTAGAAACCCCGTTTACCCGACTATGATGCAATGAAGAAGTTTGATATACGTTCACAATTTTCTTGCTCTAATCATCAGCTTAAGTTTCCTTAGGAAATAGAATTTCCTCTTTGACGAACAACCGTTTACATTACAGTGATTTTCAAAAAAATAGTACTAAAAATGGTGCACTGGTTTTATTTAGTAAGTTATGATTTTCAGTACGGTAAGGATAATTACGATTTCAACAAAAGATCAAAATACATGCAGCATAACATACAACAATATCTAAAAATAATAAAAATTTGTTTTAATTTTATTGTACGTACAATGCTTTAACACTAGTAAGACGTTCAAATTTTTGATATACGTTTTTTATTAGTTTTTCTTTATTCGCCTCCTTGATGACCGCAAGGTCTCTCTGCTTTAAATTTACTTGAGAGTGCTTCCACTTGATGCGTTCCTGCATTTCGGAAAGGTATTCCGATTTCCATCATATGCAAAATGTTTGATGCAGTTTGATCAGTTTTTCAGTTTCAGGTGGAGGTAATAAGTGTCCATCTACCAAGGAGTAACCGGGAGTAAGAGGCTCCAAGTTGGATGGTTCGTTAGAAAAGGGGCTTAACGGACGAGAGTTGAGGCAAGACTCGATTCGGCACAAAAGCGTTGTGAAAAAAACTTCTGAAAATGGTTTTTAAAACTTTTTGCCACTGCTCCCCACAAACCTTACATGTGAAGTGCTGCAGTAGGTAAGAAATGACATGCAACTATCTGGTGGCTATATTTATTTAAGTATGATTTCGCGCTTCAGTTATAAAGGTTTTAAATTCAGTTTGTAGAGATCGCGAAGCTCCGACAAAGTTGGTGCCATTGTCGGAATAAACATTTTTGAGCATCTTCTCCTAGCTATTAACCTAGCAAATGCTGCAATACATGATGCAGTGGCTTCCAAGCGGATAGCCTTGGTGGCGAAACATACAAACAGGCAAATGTAACCCTTTGAGAAGCCGCGGAAATTCCTATCGAGAACCTATCGACACTTTCATCAACATTTTTTATCTCTATGGATGCACATAATTGCAACCTGTTTTCCTCAATGATGGTGTTGTAGTTTGGCTCTTGTCTCGGCCAATTTGCCTTGTCTTCTTGCAACCACGAAATGCCATGTCACCACAAAGTCTTGTCCACTAATTCGTAGCCAGGAATTCCTCTGCTTGTCAAATCTGTTGGGTTTGATGCCGAATCCACATGAAGCCAATCCGTATTTCCGACTTTGTCGATAATTTTCGTTATCCAATGTTTCACGAATGTTCACCACGCACATGGAGGTTTGCATATCGATGTAAGCACAATTGTTGAATATGTCCACAGCTGTACTTTTACGTGTCCTAGTGGTAGGTTACCAAATACCGGCTCAATTCTTTCGGCGAGCAATACCGCGCCACAGAGTTCTAAACCGAATAGTGAAATAGTTTTAACCGGAGCTACTTTGGTTTTTGCCAAAAGCAGATTCACTGCAAGCCGCATCACAAAAGCCATGTACTTCGACGTCAGAAAAATAAACCCAGCGTGGTATCTGTATGTTGTCGATATTGGTGTAGGTCTGCATACAATTTTGCCACTGTTCTAGAGTAGTTGACAACACATTCTCGTCCTAATCCGTTCCTTCTAACCAAATGTTTGGCATAAGTGTTCTTGCAACTACGACGATCGGAGCTGGCCACCCAAGTGGGTCAAAGAGTTTGGCGATAGCTGATACTATATGGAGTAAAACTTAATATCATCATATGTATTTATTTTTTTGTGAGTAGATTCATTCCGATCATTCTCTATTCGATCAATAATCAATATTTGTAATCTACTCCACTTTTGTTTTCCTACCTACCTTAAATAAAAATTAGTTCAGTTCAACCCTAAGTAATGATGGCGACTTTGGGACTCAGCTTTTTCGTGTTAATTGCGGGCAGAAGCAACTGTTTCTGTGCAGTTTTGACAAAACAGCTTATTTGGCTTTAACATTTTTGTATTTACACCATTAATTCTGGGGGCTTACTCTGTAGTTCGATTCGAAAATAAATTTGTTCGTTTTCGAACGATTGGTACTCTGAAAAAATCTTTCGAGTAGCATTCGTTGGATGTTCGAATTCCACTCTGTTCCATTCGGATTTAATTTATCCCCTTTTGTTTAACGAAAATTTGGTACTCTGTGCTTCGAAAGCATATGTCAAAATGCTCGAAAGTTAGAAATTTCTATTCGACAACAGCTAAGCACACGGAAGTCCACAAAAATGTAAGTTCTTACAATTATAATAAAAGAAAGTATATTATTTTCAAATAAAAAAATATTTTTTAGGGAAGCTAGAGTAAAGCAACCTAACCCAATTTGAATTGATGATAAATTTTATGCAGGAGCATAGTGATTTGGCAAAAGGACAAATAAAGGGTTTAGCTGCAAAGCAAACTTCGAATAACCTTTGGAAAAGGTTAGAGGTGGAGCTTAATTCATGTGGACCTCCAACTCATAACTTCGTTGAATGGAAAAAGGTAAACCATTTACTATATTTCTATTTAATTTAATATAAGACGAGTTAAACTTTTGTAGATATGGGCGGATTATAAAACAAATATCAAGGCGAAGCTGCGAAGGAATAAGGAGAACATGTCGGGAACAGGAGGAGGGCCTTCGAGATTCTGCACACTCACTGCAATGGAGGAACAAGTGGTAGATTTACTTAGCATAGAGGATTCCATAAATGGTGAGGCACAAACAATGCGGTTCGGTGCCAATGTTATCGATACATTACCCAGTAGCCGAATTGATTTGGAGCCTTATCACGAAGGCCCAAGCTATGACGCAGAAAATCAGCTTCCAAATATTTGCCCCAACACACTACGAAATCCGCTTCCTAATAATGTAATACCTACTCGAGCACGCTCAGTACCTCCAGGCAGAGACAATTTATTAAAACAGCAAATTGATAACCAAGTGCAATACCACTAAAAGTAAAACTTTTAAAAATTAAATCCAGGCGATAAAATATTAGTTGTAGTTTTAAGTTTTCCAAAAATAATGAATTTTTTATGTTAGTGTATTATAAGTGAAGTTATGAACTTTTGTTTAATGTATATATGTATATAGTTACATTGAAATTGAAATGTGATGAATTTATTCTAAGTTATTTTGAATTTACTTGAAGTATTTTTTTAAATGCATTGTTTTCTTAGTTCTCATATGTATATAATTCCTTTGAAATTGAAAAGACTGATGAAATGACTTTAAGTTTTTATTTATTTTGTAAAACCTTATGAAGATATACTCCATCATTATTTTATTACTGTATAAGCTACGAAACGGCTGTGGAAATAATAATAAAAAATGTATTTATTATCACTAAACTAAACTATTTCTTATTTCATCTCTTAGACTTCTAGAAATATTTGCCGTATTACTGTCCGTTTCAACTATATTGACAGTTTCTAACAAATGCACATCTTGTGGTATAACTTCTGAAGAGTGTAAGTCAGCTTTAAATTGCAAACAAATATTGTGCAAAGCGCAACAAACGTTCATTATTGCTGAAACCTTTTGGGGAGCATAGTGCAACTCGCGTGCTGCCAAAAGACATCGAAATCTTCCTTTCAATATTCCAAATACTCGTTCGATGATAGATCGTCCTTTGGCATGACAATCATTGAACCGAGATTCCGCTGAATTTTCGACAGCGTTACGGTAGGGTGTTAACATCCAAGGTTCAAGTGGATATCCTGAGTCACCTTAAATAGTTCAATTACAAATATAGAAAAGTAAAGACATATGTTCATTTATTGATACTAACCAAGAATCCATATCCCCCTTTCGCCACTATCAAAACGAGCTTTTAATGCCCTTTTTTCACTGGACAGATTGCATACGTGAGAATCGTGGCATGCGCCACCAAATCGCGCATCAACAGCCCTAATTCTCATCTTGTGGTCACACATCTAAGAAATTTTAATTTTAAACATTTTTTCCAAATTTTTGTTTTATTACAATACTTACGACCATTGCGTTCATACTGTGCTTCAGTTTTCGGTTGAAGTACAAATGCTCATTTCTTGCGGGTCTTATCATTTGAATGTGTGTCCCATCTATTGCAAACAACACGCCCGGGATACCGCATTTTTCGTAGAAATATAATTTGGCCTCAGTTTCTTCTGCATCCGAACTTTCAAAATTAATATGGTGTGGACAAAGCGCTTTTTCAATTGCTTGGCACACTTCAAAGAGGCAACGTGACATTGACTGCTGCGAAAGGCCTACATGTTGGTCCTGGCCGATTTGGTGCTGGTATCCTCCTTGGCCCAATAGTTTTAATGCGGCGGCCAGCTTTATCATCGGCGGAATCGCTGTCGATTTCTGAGGGGTGTTTAGCTCCGGTATAATAGCATCCAACACGTACTGAAATGCCTGCTTGTTGAGACGGAAATTTTGCGCAAAACTATGAAGAAATAGTTACAACTATTTTCAATTTGATTATTCTACCAAAAAAGTAGTTTTGTTACCTTTTATCATTGATGTTGAATATATTGGCCTTGTCCCAGAGTGTTCGCAATTGCACTCGTTCCGCCACTTGGCCCTCATCTTCATCCAACCATATAGCCACTGAATCCATTTTTTTAAATTATTTTTATCCAATCTTTACTAACAATACTAGCACATATACTAAATAACTTGAACACAACAATACGAAATGAAAATACAAAACTTACATTCACAGCATAATAAATTTCTGTTTTGTTGTTTTGATTTCGTTCTTTGTTTTGTATTTTGTTTTCCACTTGACATTTGGCGAACAGTGTTGCCTACCCTTTTTCGAGTATTTCCGAAAGTCGATTCGAACGAACTACAGAGTGCGAATGCACTTTCGAATCGGATTTGGCTTTCGAATAGAACAACTTTTCGAATCGAACTACAGAGTAAGCCCCCTGGTCTTTCAAATTTAATATTTGAACACCACTATAACAAAGATGACGTACTAAAGCCTTGTTCATTCCTTAAAATATTTCATCAGAACATGGTACATATATTGATGGTTTTAAGGAAAAAGTGATTACTGGGGATACGGTGTTTTTCAAATTTTGCACATTTTTAGAGTTCGGTTGAACGTCTGCGCATATAAACAAGCATAGATATAGATATATATATATTATATGTAAATATCTTAAGATTGGTATTTATAGGTATTTATGCATAAATGCATGCACAAAAATGATAACGAATATTAAAAGTGTTGATAGAAATTCCACTAATGCACATAAAAATGGCATTTGCAAATTTAAATCAGTGAATATGCATGCACATGTCTCAAGAACGATTGAGTAAATTTTTGGAAATGTAGTTACATATGGTAATATGCCATTTATTAATTTTTATTTATTATATTTTTGCATTATTACTATTATAAAATGCTTACATATCAAACTGGTAAGAAAATTACATAAAATCTGTCAAATCACCAATACTCGCCCTAGCATTGTGGTATGTTGCAGCACACTCCCCGACAGCGGAACGAATCGTGGAATGGACTGGAATGAGCCTTCTCTATAATTTTCGTTCTCTAGTTTTTGCGTACAAGCGCATACTATGTATGTTTACATGTGCATATACATACATACACACATATGTACATACTTACTGACAGCAACAAGCGAGATATTAACGACATGGATGATCGTGTCACTCGACTGGAGTCGGCTTATGGTCGAATTAAAGTACTAGTTACCTTAAAAGTAAATCTTAATAAACAAGAAAACTTGCTCGCTGCTTGTCAGATCAGAATGACCGGAATACCTAGTTTTTAAAATTTCACTGTCCTCTTTCATAATTTAATTTTTTGAAACACAGTGCCATCGAAACTTCTCTTACTTAAACAATGAAATCCCCAGGCCTTAAATCTATGAGCTCCAAGTACTGTAGATACAGCATGTTGCGTATTTTCAACGAACGAGTTGATGGTATCAAAATAACAGACAGACTCGAGCGTCGATATCATAGGCATATCTGAGATTTGGTTTTTTTCATACCACAATAATGACTTCTTAAGAGTAACTTGTTACCAACTTTTCAGAGCTGATAGAAATAGTCATGGTAGTGGTGTTGCGATATTTGTTAAAAATAGTCTGTCAACAAAATTGAATTGTACGTCAGAAATCGGTGTTTCTGTTGAATATGTGTTTCTGATTATAAATCCGCCGATCCACCTTTACAGAATTCACAGATTTTCTACAACTCGTGAACTACAGGAACATTGTACTTGCAGGAAATTTTAACAGTAATTTGCTAATAGACAACAGCTTAAGGCAACGCATGGAATCTTTGGGACTCGCCCCCACTAATATTTCATATCCTACTCATTTCAGCCCTTCTACAATGATATCGCTCTCTTAGATGCTTTCTTTGGAAGTGACCTGAAGAAATGTCTATATTATAATCGGTTATCTGCAACTAGTTTTTCGAGACATGAACTCATATTTATGGTCTTCAACTTCCAACTGTATGACACACTAATTTCCTTTCCATGCCTTGATTTTAGAATCATTGAGTACAACTCTCTCTCAGCTGCTGTCGAGTCGGCGGAGTGGTCCGTTATTAGAGGGCTTAACTCTGTCGATGATCAACATGCTTTTCGGGAATTTTGTCACAGCGAAGAACAAAACTGTAAGAAACAGTAGCAAGCCTTGGTTTAACTCTCGTGTAGAAAACCTGATCTCCATGCGCCACCCCCTTACTCGCAGTGGAAGCATTAAAGAAGACCGGAAAAATTAAGTAAATTCAAAAAACCCGCCATATTGTTAACAAAGATATAAGATCGGCCAACAACTACGCCCACCTCTCTTAAAAAAGTAAAATACAAAATTAAAAAAATTCGATATTTATATGTAACTATTTAAAAGTTGCTTAGGCAAATACTCGGAATGTACCCATTTCGGTAATAAGCGTGGCAGCAACCATTTTTGAGCAAATAAGTACATATATCTCAAAAACTATCCCATCCAACTCCAGCAAATTTCGTGCACACTTCGCATTTGGAGTGAATAACCGCAGTTTCGAAAAAATGCAAAAAACCATTCTCTCCCCTCATATAACACTAAAATACAAAAATCAGAAAAATCCGACCATTATTTACTGTACAAGGTAATTTGGTCAAATTTTATAGACAAGATTGGGGTTGAGAATTAAAAACAAGGAATCGCAAATGTTGGGGCTGACCATGGTATCTCCCAAGAGGTATACCTCCGTAACTTCTTTGTCAAATTCTACCACATTATGTACACCTCGCATTTCTAGTCCGAAAGTACAATCTCGATAATTATAGACATGTTATATTGTCTCAACTTCAACCGCGCGTAGTTAGGCGAATAGCTGATTCAAAGTTGTACTTCATGTACACAGGCCTATGTTCAATATAAAAGCTTTGCCATCATCAAACATAAAGCATGTATACTGAAAATTTTGTAAAAGTATTAATTTAGACTATTATTTAATATTAAGTTGCAGGAAATATTTTAAAGCTCAACAAAACTGCATATAGTCAGCGGTGCAAAATCGGATATTATACTAAGGGGGGGCTTTTCATTCCCACGACAGTCGGTTCTACGTACCGGAATGACCCGGGTTTCACCCGGCCAAGGACTGTTGTAACGGCGATCTAACCCTTTTTAGATCGGCCTACCCCATAAGTTGTCTGTCTTCCCTAGAGCAACTCCTTGCAGCAGGGTTGCTTCATCTCCTTCTGCTCAGGGCTGACATCGAGCCAAACCCTGGTCCAGAAACCTATTTTTGCTGCGTTTGCCAGAAAAAGCTCCATCCGAACTCCATTTCAGTAAGGTGTAATTCGTGGGACGGATGGAGCCATCTTAAGGTCTGTTCAGGCCTTAAGACCCATAAGGAGTAGTCCACAAACTATGTGGCCCCATGTTGTTCGCGCCCTACGGCGCCCATAGCCTCTACGGCCCCCTAGTTGCACCAAGTGCACCGGTGCCTAGCACCGGCAGAACCTCTACGGTTCACAGGAGCACACAACAACATGGACGCTCCCCTCCCCCCTCCCCCCTACCTAGCTCCACCCCTCGTGTGGGGAGTAGCCAGCAGCTCCTGGTGCTCCACATAGTCTGTTCCGTGTATCAGGCCAGGATATACCGGAATGCGACATCAGTCAGGTGCAATTCGTGCCAAGGCTGGTGTCACTTTCGTGTGTGTTCTGGCTTGCGCACCACACGTGAATGGTTGGGTGACTACCTAGCTCCCTGCTGTAGAGCCTCGCATCCGCACGCGCCTGTGGCGGCGCTGCCAAGTAACATCCTAAGGCAGCCCAATGCGCCAATGCATGTGCAGCAGGGACCAGGTGGACAACATCACCCTTCCCTCACACCTCTCTCCGCGAAGACTCTACCGAGGCAAACGAGACTCCTTCAGCTGAACTGCAATGGGCTGCAGGGCAAGATTGAGGAGATAACCGACCTTATGAGTCGGCATAATCTGTCAATAGCTGCGATCCAGAAAACGAAGCTGCACAGCAACTCAACCTTGTTGAGTTGCAATGGCTACAATATGCATCGTAAGGATCGCGAGCGAGGTAATGGTGGTGGCTTAGTAATCATCACCCATCACACTGTGCAATATCGTCTTATTGAAGACATCGACCGCAGGGACACTACCTTAGAATGTCAAGGAATAGCTGTCCGGTCAGGCGATGTCGAGCTCGAAATATTTAATATTTATATACACCCTGTCACCTGCTGCCCGGCAGGATATCACCTGATATAGATGCGCTCCTCAGCGGTGAAAACCGATAGATAGTTGGTGACTTCAACGCGCACCACGATCTCTGGCATTCAAGCCTACCAGCTGATCGTAGGGGAAATGATTTGGCAGAGCAGATAGACGATTCGACATTCTGCACGATGAATGATGATGCCCCCACCAGGATTATGGGTAGTTGCAGCAGCCCGCCTGACCTAACAATAGCTAGCGCAGGTCTGATAAATAGCATAGCGTGGCGACCTATGCTATCGCTTGCATCAGACCACCTACCCATAATCATCTCGATTGACAGACTTGCTGACTTTGTCTCCGCGGACCACCGGACCTATGTAAACTTTAAAAAGGCTGACTGGGTCAGGTTCGCAGAGTTCACCGAAAACGCCGTCAGATCTCTTCCCACACCCACTGACGTTCGCAAAGGCGAATAGAAGTTCCGCAAGGTGGTTGCGTCTGCTGCGGCTCGCTTTATCCCGACAGGGAGGATCCCTGAGATCCGTCCCAACTTCCCGGCCGAAGCGGCCGCTCTAGCGAATGAACGCGACCACCTTCGCCGCTCCGATCCCCGAAATCCAAACATAAAGGATTTAAATGTGGAGATTCGGAGGCTGGTGGACCAAAGCAAGCGGAACAAGTGGGAAGAGCATTTGAAGTCCTATAACCTGGGCACGGGTGTTGGTAAGCTCTGGTCTACCGTGAAGTCCTTATCCAACCCGACGAAGCACGACGACCGAGAGGAAATTTCATTCGGGGATCGTGCCTCGTCGGACCCGTAGAGATGCGCGAGCTATTTCAGCCGGACAATTTCTACTGCATCCTTCGGGGGATAGGACCAAGCGGAAGGTGACCAGGAGGCTGCTGGTGCAAACTACCGAACAACAGCGCGCCTCTTGCCTTCACTTGTGGTGAGGTAAAGGAGGTCATCGGGAAGGCGAAAGCCTCCAAGGCCATTGGCCCTGACGGGCTAAGCGTGTTGATGCTAAAAAATTAAGGCCCCGCGGGAGTCGAGCTCCTTACAGTCATCCTCAACTTGTCCATAGCCACCCTCATCATTCCTGACATCTGGAAGGTTGGGAGGGTGGTTCCATTGGTGAAACCAGGGAAACCGGCCGGCAAGGGTGATTCCTATCGGCCGATTTCCCTGCTTTCGCTTGTGGTAAAGACACTTGAGGCCCTACTCCTCCCGCATTATAAATACCACCTTCGGTCGGCTAAGCATCAACATGGCTTCCGGAAAGTGCACAGCACAACAACAGCACTTAATGCCATAAACACACAGGTGAACCGCGGTCTTAACCAAAAACCGCCCCTGCGAGAGAACCGTCCTACTAGCGTTGGACCTGTCTAAAGCTTTTGGCACGGTCAGTCACTCCACGCTACTAGCGGACGTGGAAGCATCAACTCTCCCGCAGGGACTGAAACGGTGGACCGCGAATTACCTGTGTGGTCGTCAGCCATCAGTATGGTTTAGAGATAAAACATCCAAACCAAGGAGGATTAAACAAGGGGTACCTTAGGGTGGCGTCCTGTCCCCACTATTGTTTAATCACTATATCTCCAAGCACCCTCAACCGCCAGAGGGAGTCGCGATTGTCTCCTATGCTGATTACTGCTCGATAATGGCAACCGGCAATGTAATTGATGATCTGTGTTTGAAGGTGAACGGATATCTCTCTGATCTTGCCCATTTCTTTACTAGCAGAAACCTGGCGCTGTCCCCCGCTAAGTCCTCGGCGACCCTTTTTACCACCTGGACGAATGAGGTCCAGGCAAATGCAGTCATCGGAGCCCAACCACCACCTGTAGCAGATGAGGAGTCCCTGCTGCCCCGTGAGTCCCGCGTCACTCTGGCACAATTACGAACTGGATACTGTAGCAGGCTCAACTCCTACCTATCTAGAATCAACCCCGACATACCAAACACATGTCCGGCATGTGGAGATTCTCCGCACGACACCAACCACCTATTCACATTCCCCCTCAAACCCACTCATCTAACCCCCCTCTCCCTCTGGTCCAACCCTGTCGAAACTGCACGTCTCCTGGGCCTCCCCCTAGATGAGTTCGACGACAACTGCCATGGGTGAATCCGCTCTTTACGGGGCGCGACTAACCGCTACAACATCAACAACAGGAAGGGCTTTTACTTTTATTACAGTTGGGGAATCGGTAAATTATATATGCACTGTCTACCAAGCCTCACTTGGGCACATAGAGTACTTCTGTGTCGAAGACATTGATATTAAGTCTGAAGTTTGATGCCAGAGAAAATAAAGAATCTTTTACCGAAGTTGAGATGGAAAGAAAAGGAAAACCAAAATATCAAGAACTAGTCAAAGATAACACTGCGGAACAAAATTTTGCGGTCGGAGATTTTTAAGTCGATTTAGAGTAATTTGGGGGCGCTGATTACGAAAATAATATCAGTTTTGTCGAATTGACTCTAGTTTTTCAGATAAAGACTTTGAAATATTTCACGAAAAAAACTAAATTAAAAATACCAATATTGATTTAAATTATATTTTTATTTCGCGCCTGTATAAAAATAATACAAAAATAAAAAATATATTATTTTCATAAATTAATTTAAAAAAAATTACAAAAAACTTTTTCTATAGAACCTCCTATGATGTCGATGCTCTGAACAATCCCGTATTAAGTTCCAGCAGTAGTCTGCCATCATGTGGTCGTCCCATCGACCTTGGTATCTTACTTCCATTATTTTTATGTCCTGGTGGAACCGTTCACCTTGTTCCTCACTGTAATCGCCTAGGTTGTCCGGGAATTTGTCCAAATGACTATGTAAATAATGTAATTTAATGCTCATTTTAGCTTCTAGTTTGCGAAAATTGAGAAGCATATCAACTAGTTTTGTATAGTCTGGTGATTTATGATTTCCCAAAAAATTTTTTACTACATTAACAAAGTATAGCCAGGCGTCAGATTCAATTTGTGACATATGGTTTAAGAATTCAGTGTCTTTTAGAAGGGTACGAATTTGAGGACCATCGAAGACTCCTGCTTTTAACTTTTCCATACTAAGGACTGGAAATTTTTGGCGCACGTATTCGAAACAGTCACCTGTCTTATCAAGGGCTTTGATGAACTGTTTCATTACCCCAAGCTTGATGTGAAGTGGTGGAATAATGATTTTTTCTCGGCTTATCTCTTGGTCATGAACCACATTTGCTGTTCCTACCTCCATATTTTCTCTCACCGGCCAGTCCTTTCTAATCCAATGTTCATTTCTTGCACGACTGTCCCATAATCATATAAAACAGGGGTATTTAGAATACCCACTTTGTTGGCCCAAAAAAAATTCACCATCTTCAAGTCCACGCATACTGACCACTTATGTTGTGCATACAAAATCTTTGCTAAAACAATTTTTACATTTTCGTATTCTTCTTTTAGTTTGGTACTATGACCGATTGGAACCGACGAACGAACTACTTGTTTTAATAATTTATATAACAAAACTTATTGTTTATCTCAAGAACTAGAGCCAATCCAAAAAAAAGTAAAAACACAGTTCGTAAGTTTGCTACTAATGTTAATAAAAACTATTAACAAAATCATGACCGCAGGTTTTTTGAAATGTTTGTTACGCAGTGTAATCCATTGGAGTGCAGGGAAGATCTTATATATAAAAATAAGTCGCTTTTCTTCGTATGTTCATAACTTCGGATCCACAACACGGAAAGACGTGAAAATACGTACACTTATTCACCTTTTCCCTTAGATAACCACGTTTTTTTGATGGAACTCGAAGATTTTTTTTCGCCTCCAAGGCCCTCCATGCATGCTGTCGCCACTCTTCTGTGTCATATACTTTAAACAGTTTTTTGAACTGATAATTTCTTTACCAAGATCTGATTTTGTTCTAAATGGCAAACGCATGCTTTTTTACGCATTGTTTCTTTCATGGAACCAGCAAACCAAAAAAAAAATATAATATAAAATTTAAATATTTTCTGTTCAAGAGTTTTGGAAAATGATGAATTACCATAAAAGTTTTAATTTCACGTTTTCAAAAGTTACAAACGACAGACGATAATAAATTTCGAAATAAAAATGGCGGACTAAACATACAGAGAAAAATCACTACAAAATTTTTAATTTCAACAAATATCCGAATGATATATTTTCAAGAGTTGCTAATTGCAAATGTAATACCATATTTTAAAATGAAAATGGCAGACTCGAAATACAGACACAAATCACGACAAAATGTCAAACTAGCACAAATATTTCACATTTCCAATAGTTCCAAATTGCTAATGATAATACATTTTGAAATTAAAATGACTGATTCGAAATTAAGTGAAAAATCACTAAAATATTTCTCATTTCAACAAATATTTGAAATGTTTGGCGGCCACCGTAGCCGAGTGTGTATCGTGTGCGCGCTTCATTCGGTGGGTCCCAGGTTCGAATCCAGCTAGGGGCAAGTAACATCCACATCCTCGGCAGGCAATGGCAAACCTTCGAGTGTATTTCTGCCATGAAAAAACTTCTCACAAAAAACATTCGCCATTCGAAATTGGCGTAAGACTGTAGGTCCCTCAGTTTGCGTTACAACATCAAGACGCTCGCCGCAAATTGTAGGAAAAGTTCGGCCAATGTTACATTTCCCCCAAAGGTGAACATTTTCAAAGATAATAGATGATGTTAAATCGAAAGTATTGTTACATGAATTCTATTTCGGTTATTTTATATTCACAGAAATCAAAGATAATATTCAACCAGCGATGATGAAACTGTGTTAAGTGAAATTCAACATCACATATTTCATTTCTAATCACAATTTCATACTATGCCTCGGAAAAGAAAAACAGCACTATCAAGGAACACTCCTAATGAGAAAAGAGCGCGGCAATATAGAGCAGATGAACATGAGCGTACAGCAGGACTTGCATCACGTAGAGGTTTAAATTTCGATATGCAAAATGAAGCTTTCAATTACGATCCGGGAGTGTACTATAATTTGCATTCAAAGATCAATATTTGTCACATGGATGTTACTTGCTCACATTGTAAAGCAAAAAAATTTCGGAATGAAACAACAGGTATCTGTTGCTGCAACGGAAAAGTCTCTCTGCCATCCCTACGAGAACCACCTGAGCCGCTGTTGAGTTTGACGTCTGGAATGACTGCCGAGTCCAAACTTTTTATACAGAACATACGCAAATAAAACTCCTGTTTTCAGATGAAATCTTTTGGAGCCACGAAACTAGTAACAGAACCAGGCTACATGCCTTCATTCAAAATTCAAGGACAGGTATATCATCAAGCAGGATCGCTGTTACCCGAGCCTGATCAGGATCCACAGTATTTGCAAATATATTGTATTTCACAGGAAATACCGATGTTCAGACTGATAAACGTTGGTATTGTAAGCGAGTTACAACAAATGCTGCATGATAGAAAGAGCTTAGTACGCATGTTTAAAAGTGTTCTTGACAGAATGCCTAACAATGAATATAAAATGGTAATAAAATCAGACAAAACCCCAGCTTGAGAGCACGAACGACGTTAGAATGCACCGTCATCGAACGAAGTGGCAATTATCATTGTTGATAATGAGTTTTACAAAGAAATATTGTGCTTTACAAACGCAGTAACGTGTTACAGCGCATATCAGAAACCCACCGATCTTATAACGCTCTGCAATATCCATTGATTTTTTTAAAAGGTGAAGACGGATACAATTTCAATGTTCATCAAATTGGCTCTGTGGCACATGCCCCAATAACAAAAAAGTGTCGGCAATGAATTACTACGCTTATCGCATAATGATAAGAGAAGGACATACTCATCTATTAAGATGCGGACGACTATTTCAACAGTTTTTAGTAAACATGTATGTAAAAATTAAGAGCGAATGTCGTTTATTTTCAAAACTAAATCAGAAAAAACTCCGTGCTGAAGAGTACGTACAGCTCCGAGACGCTATATCCAGAGATGGGAATGCTGAAGATATTGGGCAGCTGATAATTTTACCGTCCTCATTTACCGGCAGCCCAAGACATATGCACGAATATACGCAAAATGCCATGACGTGCGTAAAGAATTACGGGCGCCCTGATTTATTCATAACATTTACTTGCAATCCAAAATGGACGCAATAGTAAAATTAAAAATATTCGGTGAAGTTCGATGCTTTATGTATACGATTGAGTGGCAAAAGAGAGGTTTACCTCATGCCCACATACTCATCTGGCTGAAAGAAAAAATACATTCCGAACACATAGAAATACCGGACAAGAAATATATCCTCTTTTATTCCAAATCGTTACCACAAGCATGATTCACGGTCCTTGCGGAACATTCAATCCTACATCACCATGCGTGAAAGATGGACAGTGCACAAAAAAATATCCACGTGCTTTTCTCTTTGAAACCCAATCTGGATAAGATGGCTATCCTGCGTACAAAAGAAAAAAAACCAGAAGACGGGGGACATGTAGAAGCTGTCAACATAAAACAACGGGAACTGCAGGTTGACAACAGATGGGTTGTACCATATTCTCCTCTGCTTTCAAAAACGTTCCAGGCTCACATTAACGTTGAGTATTGCAACTCTGTCAAATCGATTAAATATATTTGCAAATACATTAACAAGGGTAGCGACATGGCGATTTTTGGTGTGACTACAGAAAATGATGCATGTTTTAAAAGGACCAACATCGTTTATATACTTACTTACGCACTGTTGAATATGAGATTTGTCCAAATTATCGTCAAGCTTGCCAGAAACTAGAACGTCTAGAAGATGATCTACATTGGGGCACAGCTTTATCGGAAGTATCTGCGATATCAATGCCTTGCCAAATGCGTTCTCTATTTGCAATCTTTTTAACTACCTGTGCTCCGTCGGATCCAAAGGCTTTGTGGGAAAAGCATTGTGATTCCCTCAGTAAAGATTATCTCTTACAATTGCGTAGAGCTGCGAACAATTATGATTTACAGATGACTGATTTATGATGACTTACACCAAAACCCTGATAGACATTGAAGATACATGTTTGGCAATAATCATTAACCCACTCGAACAACGAAAACTCGCTTCGCCAACACGAGATGACTTCGACATAGCAGATACAGATGTTGTACGTGAAACAATTTACAATCAAGGCGATTTATTACAAATGTGAAGGCAAACAAACCCCATTTGATAGAAGATCAGAAAGCATTTGAACTCATCGAATCGAATTCGAACGATGAGGGAAGTATTTTGTTCATTGACGCACCGGGAGGAACAGGAATAACTTTTCTCATCAACCTTATACTCGCGAAAGTGAGAAGAAACATTGCGCTCGCATGATGCTCCCATTTGCAATATTCGAAAAAACTCTGGACAAGCAACAATTATGAAAACCTGCAAAATCATCATCTGGGATGAATGCACGATGGCACATAAAAAAGCTCTGGAAGCTTTGGACAGGACAATGCAGGATCTAAGAGGAAAAGAAACAACAATGAGAGGAGCACTCTTGCTGCTGGCCGGAGTTTTCCGTCAAACTCTTCCTGTTATTCAAAGAGGAACGCCAGCAGATGAGATCAATGGGTGCCTCAAATCTTCTTATCTGTGGAGGCGAGCTGAGAAATTGAAATTGAATTATTGAAATTTTACAAAGTTAAAATATTTTTCCATACTAAAGGAAAGTTAGGATTTATGACAGGAAGTAAAAAAATCGAATACACTTATTACTGTATGATATTCTGAAATTGTAATAAATAATAAGAATTGTGTAACCGTGCATACAAGTTTTGGATAGGAGAAAGGAAATTAACCTATATAGGTTATATTACACCTTTACATTATGTGTAACTGAGGTACAACTTCCGGAAAAAACTCTGCAAGCTAATTTTTCCTCGTCAGTGGGCATGTGAGAGTTATATTGACGAGTATTTTTTACAGTTCGTGCCTGTCCGAATCGTTTTTTCAGCAACTTCGCGTGACTCTCGTAATCAGTTTTAGTGCAGAAATCAAAATGAATTTTGTTAAAAAAATTTTGCGCCCATTTAAACAAGTCTTCTGCGGTAAGAATTTGTGCATCATCAATCCCACGCACACTAGTTTAATAAGCCTGGCGTTTGACAGTGCCACCTATACAATCACATGCACTTTTTCCATTCCATTCAGCTTCAACATCAAAACCAGCTTCAAGTTTAAGTAAATTTATAAAATTAAATTTGTTTTTATATAGACCTCCACATCCATCAGAAAAATAAATCAATTTTTTAACATTATCTTGGCCATGGATTTCTCTTAAATGAGCGACTAATTTCGTGTTGAATAAATGGACCATAGTAGCATCGTGCTGAGTAAATTCTGAAATTGTCGTGCAAGTTAAGAAACGATTTCAACATTGCTTATATAAAATACAAATTCTTTCCCACAAATTACGCTGACGCTATGTCTGCCTAATATAAAGGGTTTAATGTTTCAGTGTGCGACCGGTATGAATAAATAAATTACACAACAGCCAAAACTCCTCATATTACAATAAGACAACAACTATCATACTTTTTGCTAACCAAATGAAGTATATAATTATAAGCAGCATGTTTGTAAAGTTAGTTCGTACCTAGCGTAAGAGAAAGGAAGTTGACGAAATGTCAACAAAATAAATAAAATTTTTTAAGTAAATAACCAAACGAACTTTTAATTCGCGCCCAACGTGGGGCTAGCTAAGATAAATATCCTGAAAAACAAAGTAAGGATTCGCGGCTAGTGAAAAACTTTTTAAATAAGTATCCCAGTGAGAAGGGAGAAAAAAAAAACTTTTGAAAAATAAGTAAAAAGTATTCCAGTGAAAGGAAGAAAAGACAAATATATAAAAAGAGCTTCAATTAAATCAAAATTGTGCGAATAAATTCTAAATTGTGCAAAAACTAATAAGAAATAAAACAAAAAAATCTGTTGAATTTTGTGGACGGAAAACTGATTCAATAAAAACAAATAAATTTCCACTTGATTTAATAAAATTTATTGGTGAACCAAGGCAACTTGAAAGAACATTTTTTTGCTACAAAAAATAAAGCATTAATCGTTGAATGGCTTGTGATAAAAAGGAGCGGAAGATATAGACGAAATTAAAACGTCTCCTTAACATTTGATAAAAGAAATATATGAAAATATTATTATGAGAGTAATAAACATTTTAAAGGAAAAAATAATGTGATAAAAATAAACGATTGTTCAACTACAACTGATGATAACAACCTAAACTGCAACTGACGACAACAACCTAACAGGATAACCTATATAGATTCCAACTACTTCAACAACCTGAGGATATCATTTCTGCAATCAACAACCAACTCTTTTAAGTAAGTTAAGCTAGTTAATTTTTAAATAAAAGCAAATATTAAAAATAACTTCCTAACAAAGAATTATCAAAATTGTGTAACTCGATTTAGAATAATAATTATAAATAACCCTCTTGTTTAAACTAGTAACAAAAATTCCTTTTTAATCAAAACAATTTTCATATAAAAACTTTTTTTGCTTATAAAAAAATAATAAATAAAGCGATCCATTGATAAAAAAGAGATTGCACTGTTTTCAAGAAATTTACAATAGTAGACCGAACTCCACTAATGCAGGACGAAACAATTGACAATTTGACAGATAGATTAAGTAGGTCACTTAATATGGCTCAAAGCGCAGCAACAGGAGCAGGTATATCAAGCCTGACAGAATTACAAAAAAGGCAGATACAAGAATTAATTAGGGAAACAATCGAAACAGGCCCCTTGAATAGGAGAATGGAGGAAATCAATAGAAGTTTACAACAACTAGGTGGAGTTAATATGGTTGAAGAATTTAGGACACAACCTATTGATGAAAGGACAACTTGTGATGAATCCTTGGAGGTTATTAAGTCATTGCCCATATTCAATGGCAAAACCTCATATGTAAGTTGGCGGGAAGCCGCCAACAACTCAATGAGTCTCTATAAAATAGGCAGTCGTAGATACTACGCCGCCCTCACGATTTTAAGGAACAAAATAGCTGAAGAAGCGAACGATATTCTTACCAATCATGGTACAGTGTTGAATCTGGAGGCCATCCTAAGCCGATTAGACTTCGCTTATTCGGATAAAAGACCACTCCATATTATTGAGCAGGAAATTAGCATAATGAGACAGGGCTCATTAACAATTCTTGACTATTATAATGAAGTCAACAAAAAACTCACTGCTCTGATCAAAAAAACTATCATGACTCATGGATCCAGTTCGGAGTTAAGTAACGAACTTAATAAGAAAAACCGACAACACGCCTTGCGAGTTTTTATCACAGGGTTAAATGCCCCATTGGCAAACATTTTATTCTCATTGGCCCCTACTGATCTTCCTAACGCTCTAGCAAAAGCTCAGGAATTGGAGTCCAATAATATAAGAGCTAATTTTGCTCTACAATTTAATAGAAATTCCCAAAACTCTAACCAAAAATCACAAAATACATTGCGTTTTCCTCAACGTAATGAAAGAAACTTTCCAAGGAATACTTTTTTCCAAGACAGACATATCCAACCAAAGCCAGTACCAATGGAGTTAGGCAGTTCAGCAAACATTGTGCAATGGACACAACCATTAAATAATGGATACAGTTTTAAAACAGCTACTAATGCTAATTTTGCAAATAGAAATCCAACCAATTTTCGAAATTACGAACATAATCAGTATCCCCAAGGCATTAAGCGCCCCCAACAAAGCGGTCAAAACAGTTATCAGCCGTATCATAAGGCTCAAAGGGTAAACAATTTAAATGAGGATGCTTTTTTAGAAACTGCACCGGATTGCCCTACATCATTAAAAGAGGAAAATCCGGGAGAGTCTATACAATATTAATTGACAGTGGCGCTACTAGCTGTTATTGTAGGCCAAATGTCCTAAAAAATAGAAAACAATTAGTTACAAGGAAAAGAGTGAAAACCATAAATGGATTCACTATTATTGATCATTTTAGCGAAGCACAAGTATTTGGAATAAAAGAAAGATTTTACGAGATCCCCAATCTCGAAGCAGACATTTTATTAGGTTACAATTTTATGAAAAAGGCTAATATTATACTAGATTTCGAAAAAGGAACACTCTCAAGTGGGGAGCATAGCGAACAATTTTTAAACTTTAATAAAAAAGAAAAAGAGGAACACATTAAGGAAACTGAATCTGAAGAAGGTGAGGAACTGGAGAAAATTAATTATATGAAACAAAATGATGAATATTTAAGACAAAAAATTGTTGGAGAAATCATGAAACTTCATTCGCGTATAAATATGCAATTGCCTTTTAGGACAGACATAAGAGCAGAAATTAACACAATTGCTGAAACTCCAATATGGAGTAAGCAATATCCTTATCCCATGTCTGTTAATGTATTTGTGAACAGTGAAATAAAAAAATTATTGAACGACGGTATTATTCGTCCAAGTAGAAGTCCATACAATTCACCAATCTGGATTGTACCAAAGAAAGGAACAAATGAAGACGGATCCTCGAAGTTGAGGATGGTAATCGATTTTAAAAAATTGAACGATCAAACTATTGCAGTGAATTATCCCATTCCAGACTGCAATGTCATACTATCGAATTTGGGAAAGGCTAAGTACTTTTCCACAATTGATCTGGAATCTGGCTTCCATCAAATATTGATGAAAGAATCAGATATTAGTAAAACAGCTTTCTCCGTGAATAACGGGAAGTACGAATTCTTAAGAATGCCTTTCGGGCTAAAAAACGCTCCAGGTATATTCCAGGCTGCGATGGACGATATCCTGAGAGACTATATTGGGAAATTTTGTCATGTCTATATAGACGACATTATTGTGTTCTCGACTTCATTAGAAGAGCACAGCAATCACCTTTCCAAAATAATACAAACCCTTAAGGATGCAAACATGAAAATTTCATTAGAGAAATCAGCATTTTATAAAAACGAAGTTGAATTTTTAGGTTACATTGTAGGATATAACGTTATTAAAACAGATCCCAAGAAAATTGAAACTATACAAAATTATCCTATACCGGTTACCTTGCGACAACTCAGAAGCTTTCTAGGAATGTCAGGATACTATAGGAAATTTATAAAAAATTATGCCTTAATTACAAAGCCACTAACAACTTACCTGTTAGGAAAAAATGGTAGGATATCACAAAACATGTCAAAGAAAACTAATATTGAATTAAATAAAGAAGCTATTGAAGCGTTCAAGACAGTAAAGGCGTTGCTAATGGACCAAGTTGAGTTGGTACAACCAGATTTTAATAGCAAGTTCGTTTTAACGACTGATGCCTCGAACGTAGCCATAGGAGCTATACTGAGCCAAAAAGGAAAACCGATAACATTTATCTCAAAAACCTTAAATTCCACCGAAAGGAATTAGGCAACGAATGAAAAGGAGTTATACGCTATCGTGTGGGCGTTGAAGACACTTAGGAATTATTTATATGGCGTTAAAGATTTAGAGATCCATACGGATCATCAGCCGTTAACATTTGCTGTTTCGACCAGAAACCCAAATGCCAAAATGAAAAGATGGCATGCCTTTATCGAAGAATTTGCCCCAAAAATCATTTACAAACCAGGCACAGAAAACGTAGTTGCTGATGCCCTTTCTAGGCAAATTTTAAACCAAATTTCTGATAATGACAGTATACATAGTACACAACACTCAATAGAAAGTAGTGACAATTTTAATATATGTGAAACCAATAAACCTCTTAACGAATTTAAGCAACAAATACTTTTATTAAAAAATAGGTTTACAATTCATGAATTTATTAACGTTTTTGATAAAACTCGCCATATAATAGAATTCGACACAAGAGAAAATCTCTTGACTATTCTCAAGGAATTCCTTAACCCAAATTTAGTTACAGCAATACATTGCACACCAGGGGATCTATATGAATTTAAAGAAACAGTTAAGAATGTATTTACCAATAAATTTGTTTTCACCAAAATTTTTTCAAACGACATCACTAATGTGGATGATCAACAATGTATTGTAAAAGAAACACACATTCGCGCTCACAGAAATTTTAAGGAAAACTATAAGCAGATTTACAAACAATATTATTGGCCAAAAATGATAGACCATTTTAAGGAATTTATAAGACACTGTGAAATTTGTAACAAAGCTAAATACAATAGGCATCCACAAAAAGCAAAAATTGGAGAGGCTCCAATTCCCAACAAAGAGGGGGAGTGCCTTAACATTGACATTTTTTACGCTCAGAACCTTAAATTTATAACTTGCATTGATGCTTATTCAAAATTTTTGGTTATTAAGTCTATAGAAGATAAAACTAATTTAGGAGAAAAAGTATGTGACGTATTGCAGAGTTTCCCTGATGCAAAGAAACTCACTCTCGATAACGAACCTGGATTTACGTCTCCTCAGTTCAAAGCATTAATGCAGCGACTGAAAATAGAACTTTACTATTGTACTCCTCGTCACAGTACAACCAATGGACAAGTTGAAAGGGTCCATTCTACCATTATAGAGATAGCAAGATGCCTTAAAGAAGAATTTCATTTAATTGACAATACAGAGGCCTTCTATAGAGCTGTCCAACAATATAACAAAACAATACACTCAGTAATAGAAAATAAACCGATAGATATATTTTTCAATAAAATCCCACACAATCTTCATAATTTATTAAAGAAAGTACAGGAAAAAATGATTGAAAGAAATAACACAAATGGAGTTAAAACATACCAACCTGGTGCTATTGTATATGAAAAAATAATTGGACAACGTAACAAGTTGTCACCTAGATTCAAAAAACAAAGGGTTCAAGAGGACTTAGGAAATAAGATTAGAATACAGTTTCGCAACAGAATCATCCATAAGGATAACATTAAGACCTGATTTCTTGCTACAATAATTTTTCCCAATCTATCTTTGCAGAAAATGATTTTTACAATTATTATACTTCTTTCGCTTTTTGCTACGTGTCAGCTTGAAGTACAAATACTGGACTATACTAATTCGCAATTAATTTCGATTCACTTAGGACAAACTAGACTACAGAACGGAAATTTTAAACTGATTCACATACTAAACTTGACAGATTACGAACAGATAACTCATAATTTAAACGATGAAATCAATAAAAATTCATTAAAAAATAGTACAAACCTACCATTCATTCTACATTATATAATGCAAATAAAAAATATTTTAAAAAGAATAAAACCCAGACATAAACGTTCAGTAAATGCCATAGGCACAATATGGAAATGGATAGCAGGCACACCAGACCATGAGGACCATCAAATTGTAATAGATAAAATGAACGGACTTCTTACTAACAATGAACGACAAAGAATAATTAATCGAGACTCTGTTCAAAGAATTAATGAGCTGACTAGTACCACTAACCAAATTTTGAAAACAGTTAAATCCCTGGAACAAGTTCATAAAACAATAGAAGATACCATTATAAACAAGTTAAAAATTATTAGAGATGAATTGCTAAACATTGAATACGCCTTACAATGGGCAAGAGTAGGAGTTATTAACTCCTTTATACTTTCAGAAAACGAAATTCTTGAAGCAAAAACATTTTTAGACAATGAAAAGTTTCCGTATAATAATATTGAGGAGCCTTAGGATTTGCTTCCATTAGAATAGCAACAGATGAATCAACAATACTATATATTGTAAACTTACCAGCAATAGATAAAGATATTTGTGAAAAAATACTTATTAAACCAGTTAAAAAACACCAAACCATTGTAAAAATTAATTCAGAAGAAATAACTAAATGTAGTAATAAACTTTATGAAATTAAAAAGAATTGTAATCAATTTAATGATTTATCCATTTGTAGTAAAAATAATTTATTAGATATAAGTGAAACAAATTGTATACCACCGCTTCTGAATAGCAGATAGCATGATTGCGTTATAATAAATAACCACCATGTACCATCAGTACAAGAACTTTCTAAGGGAATGTTATTTTTAAATCAATTCGAAGGATTTTTGGAAATATCAGGAAACAAATCTTATCAATTATCCAGAACTTATATAATAAATTTTCATAATGACACAATCACTGTAGAAAATAAAACTTTTATATCAAGAGAATTAACAACATTAAATCCACTTCCAGCTGTATTACAGCTTTCCAATATTAATTCTACTACCCAAGAGGTCCTTTCACTTGAAATGATGAAAGAACTACAGACAACCAATATCGATGAGATCGACTTAATGTCAACGAAAGGAAACATTATGTTTTCACTAAATTTAGTCCTAACTGCCATTCTAATTCTCAGTTTCTTTTTCATATTTTTCAAATTTAAAAACAAAAGAAAAAATGCCGATCTCAGTGTGACGGCAATAATCAATGAAACTCCTAACCCAAGGGATTCAGATTTTGAAAAATCACCTCCTGTCAGTTCACGACGAGAATTTCGAAGTGTCAACGACCTTCCAGTTTTTTAACAATCGGACGATTGATTTTATGAGGGGAGGAGTTAAGAAACGATTTCAACATTGCTTATATAAAATACAAATTCTTTCCCACAAATTACGCTGACGCTATGTCTGCCTAATATAAAGGGTTTAATGTTTCAGTGTGCGACCGGTATGAATAAATAAATTACACAACAGCCAAAACTCCTCATATTACAATAAGACAACAACTATCATACTTTTTGCTAACCAAATGAAGTATATAATTATAAGCAGCATGTTTGTAAAGTTAGTTCGTACCTAGCGTAAGAGAAAGGAAGTTGACGAAATGTCAACAAAATAAATAAATTTTTTTAAGTAAATAACCAAACGAACTTTTAATTTGCATGTCTTTACCGGGTGTATGAATTAGCCCCCACTGAATTAACCCCCACCGGGCAAAATGACTTAAGCCCCACCAATTTCTCAGTGAATCTTTCCCCACCAAAAATGACGGAATCCCCACGAAAAAAAATGCATTAAACCCCACGAAAATGATTTTATCCCCACCAATCGAAATGAATTAAGCCCCACCAAACGTGGGTGTTCTTACATGACAGAATCCCCACGAAAAAAAAGGAATTAATCCCCACGAAAATGACTTAAGCCCCACTTTACTTCATTTTTAATTTATTTTGCTTGCTTTAAACTTCAAGTTTTTAAATCAAAATTTTAACAAAAATTCAATTATACATATGTATGTAATATTTAAAAAGAAAAAGGTAAAGAATTAAATGAAAATGTGAGAAAAAGAAAATAATTAAATAAAAATATGTAAATGTTCGTCAACATCTTGACGACAAAAAGGGCATTTAAATTTATTAAAATTGTTTGCCACACTCTCTGCTTCTATTTTAGATGTGCAGTCACTGCACAATTTTAAATGTTTGCATGGCAAAAGCAAAATATTAGGTTTGTTTTCCAAACAAATTATGCATATCAGTGGAGGATTTGCTGCACCTTCTTCCGTGGCATTGGATTCTTCTTCGACTTCAGATTCTTCTTCCATATATTCTAAACCTTCGAATATGTCTTCAAAGGGCTCCATATCAGTTACTATTTTGTTTCTAGAGAAGACCATTCTATCCAAGAAACTCGTAGCGGTTATGAGTCCATTAAGCAGGTCCGTCTCCGCTTTAGCAATTAGATTTGCTCTCATAACGTTTTCCTTTGTTTTTCTTTTTGGTTTCCCTAAGGCACCACCGCTGTTGATAACCAATTCTAATTCCCTACTTTTGCGATACTCCTCCATTTGTAACTGCCCCACAAATTTGAAAAAATTCCCTTGTTTTGGGATTATTTTGGCAAGCATAGCATTATACGATTCTACAGCTGATGTTGTACGGATCTTATTCCCAAATAGCGAAAGATTTCTTGGACCAATCTATAATATTTCGAATATTTATAATTTTTAAAAACAATTTAATGTAAAACAACTTACTTTTTTTAGCCATTGCTCTTCAAAGTATTTCAAAAGATTCAAATTTAAACAAGTGGTCGAAAGTGGCAATTTCTTCTTTGATGATGGAAAAGCAATTAACAATGTGTGTCTCCGGTAATAATGGGAGTGACAATATTTTGTGGTAAGATATAGATGCTTTTCGGTTTTGCCTAATAAATTCCACCAGATTCTTGTGTTTTGTAGCAATATTTCTTCGTACTGCTTGACAATAGTGACCCGAATAGCTTAGAATGTTCAAATATTTTTTTTATAGCACTACGCAATCCAATTTCAAAATCCGCCATAAACACCGCTCCGTCTAATTTTACCACATTAGTATTAATATAGTTAAACACATGTTCGTAACTTTTTTTTGTTTTCTTGTTCATAAGAACAAATATAGCAGGAAACACATGAGGAAAACAAAAAAAAATATTTATAATTTATCAAATTGAATATTATTATCAACATACCGTTTCAAAATATTCAATGTGAATAATTAAAAGCTGTTTGAAGCTACCAATAGGTAAAACAGAAAATGTTGCATCAACCAGTATTTTTCTCTCTACATTTGAAGGAATATTTTCTTTCATTAGATTTATTATTTTGTCAGAACAAAACAAACAATAGGCAAAGTCTTTTGCATCACAGCATATCTTAGAAAATGTTGAGGCATCATCGCCGGTATGTTTTGTATACCCAAATTTTTTCAAAGTTATTTCATCTTGAAATGCTTTGATAACATCAGCTGGTGTTTTAGGAGAAATTAGAAATTGCTTATTTGCCAGTTTTTGGTAATTTCGTTGGATTTTATAAAAATCAATATCTTTTGTTTCCACCGGGTATCTGAAATTATGACATTATGAGGTGATTTATTAAAATAAATAATAAAAATAAGAGTGAACCTACTCAACGCAAGTACTTTGAAATATTTTTCGTTTGCTTCCAAGAACGCTCGGTTCAGTGGAATCTTGATGTATTTCCATACAGGATGTCTTCATATAATTCATAATCTTTAATTTCCTGTACGTATCCTCCTGAGTTTCATGATTATGATCAATGAAATCTTTAACCTTATAACACACCTCACTATTCAAAAACACCCTCGCTTTGCATGTTTTCACGTAACAAGCATAAAAATATTTTTCTTTTTTAATAGTTTTTTTGGAATATAATTGTTTTCCTCTGTAACATATAACAATTTGCTATTTATTCTTTTTCCAACCACGTGTTCATAGTTTAAAGTCATGTTTTTATCACGTCGCGTTATTCGCTTCAAGATTTGATAACAACTAAATTTGCATAATATAATGTAATGTGATAACATAGTTATTAGACAATTGAATGCAAACCCGGTTTAACAGTTAGTTTACACTCTATTATTGAATGCAAAAAAAACCCCAGCAGCAAATTCACTATCCCATGAAAAAATAGTTGTAAGAGATGGATTTTTATTATATGATTATTTACAAAATTATGGTTTCTCCTTTTACGAAATATACACTGTGATTTTAACCTTTCGTAAAAGGAAAAATTCCCTTCTATTATTTTATAATTTACAAAATTATGGTTTCTCCTTTTACGAAATGTGCACTATTAGTGATTTTAACCTTTCGTAAAAGGAAAAATCTTTGACAATTCAATCTTAATAGAGTGATTATTAAAAACAGTTCTGCGTATTCTGCATAAAAATGAATATGGAAAAATTGAAACAAATAGAGAGTAATCGTATAAACGCAAGGAAGATCTTACTAAAGCTCTTTGTTTCTTTGGACCTTGATTTCTCAAGTACTAAAGCCAGCTTAAAAGTTAATTTAAAATCATACTTAAGTAACAATATTGTTCTTTAGTTTCTAAATGTAATCTTAAGAAAAATAAAATAAAATTATTTTTTGCTGTGTTCCTATGTACTTAGTCTGAATGAATTGTAAATTTCATAGACAAATAAATAAATAAATAAATAAATATATTTTTATACATAAATAAAAGCGATACTATAAACTTTTCTCATGTTCCTGGATTTATAATTGATTCTTTTTTTGGAAAAAAAAGTTATAAGGCGCAATTAATAGTTTGTGTTTTTGCTTTCGTTAATGGAATCAGCGAGTCGCAACTCTTTCAACTAATACGATGGATACCGTTCACAAAAACTCACTACAAAAAAATATCAGATTTACTCTTATGGCTTGAAAATTCTCCAAACGCTCACAAGTACTATAGCTATAATGTTATACTTAATCAAATAGTTTTTTGTAACGGAGACTTACGAAAATATGGAGAAAGAAAGCAAAGAAATTAAATAAAATTTGAAAAGTATTATATTTTTACGTTGCTAACTGTTTGTTTTATTTTTATAAAAGATCACGGAATTAAAATGAATTAAACCCCACGAAAATGATTTTATCCCCACCAATCAAAATGAATTAAGCCCCACCAAACGTGGGGGTTCTTACATGACCGACTCCCCACTAAAAAAATGAATTAATCCCCACGAAAATGACTTTAGCCCCACTTTCCGCCATTTTTAATTTTGTTGTAAAATTGGTGGGGCTTAAGTCATTTTGCCCGGTGGGGGTTAATTCAGTGGAGGCTAATTCATACACCCGCTTTGCACACTCAATTTGTTTGCAATAATTTGGCTGCAAGATCAGCGGTGGTGAGCGATCTCACCAAAAAAGCTAAGTACGCGAATCCCCGAGGCACCCATGGCTACCAGAAAGTCACCAAAGAAGGCGCACTCCCAGCAGCAGTAGCAGCAGCAGAAACCACAAAAACGGAAAACCTGGTGAGTATCACAATTGATAACCTAAAAATCTGTTCCAGCGGAGGCCAGTACCTGGTCCAGTACCAAAACGGGAAGACCTAGCGGACCGCTAGCTAGCGGTGATAAACCGCTATAGAAGCAGGCACTCCGGTGGACACGAGGAGGTAGTGTAAGTCTCAGGTTAAAAAAAAAGTGAAAAACCCTGCACGTAGGGTAGTGAGCGCCGGCAAATAGAGCCTGAAAGATAAATCGCGCTTAACTTTATAAAACTTTATAAAAAACCCGAAAAAGGCAGTGCAACAAATTAATTGGTGTGAAAGTGAGCAGTGAGCGCAAGCCACGAGGGCCAAAAAATAAAACGCGCTGAAATTGTGAAAAACCCGAAAAAGGCAGTACAACAAATTAATTTGTGTGAAAGTCCCTGAATAGCAGGGCAGCAAATTAATTTGTGTGAAAGTGAGCAGTGAGCGCAGGCCACGAGGGCCAATAAATAAAACGCGTTGAAATTATAAAACATCCGGAAAAGGCAGTGCAACAAATTAATTTGTGTGAAAGTCCCTGAATAGCAGGGCAGCAAATTATTTTGTGTGAAAGTGAGCAGTGTGCGCAGGCCACGAGGGCCAACAAATAAAACGCGCTGAAATTGTTAAAAAGCTGAAAAAGGCAGTGAAACAAATTAATTTGTGTGAAAGTCCCTTAATAATAGGGCAGCAAATTAATCTGTGTGAAAATGAGCAGTGAGCGCAGGCCAGGAGGGCCAACAAATAAATCGCCAACGTCTACCACAGAAGTATTACATGGATTCTATGAACAATTGCCATCCCCCCGGACACAGCCGTATTCGTAAACCATCCAGGCTTATCTCAAGCGCAAAACCTGTAGCATCACAAATACAAAACAAAAGGCCCAGCAGGCGCTAAAGTAAAACAGTACGCGCTTAATGACGACGACTTTAATCTTGCTCGGAACGCACTGAAATCCCGATAAGAAAATTAAAAAGTATTGATAGATAACGATAACGATTCTAATGAACTTGCAAAAATACAAAGATAAATATTCTAGTAAATTTATATTAGAAATATCATTACTGTTAAGGTCTGCAAACATTCACAATGGAAAATTGTCACAATGATATGTCGCTGTAAGCTACTCGCTGACAAGACTCGTTACTTGGTTTGCTTTTGCCCGAGTCCTGTTAGCTGAACCCGTTGCCAGATAGTGGTGATATAAAAGCGACCGGCAACCAGTAAAACACTCCTACTCTTTTGATTTCTATCATCACAGCGACATCTCAGGTGAGTGACACTCCTCTATTGTGTATACAAAAATTCAGGTTTATTTACAGCAAATAAAGGGCGGTTTTAAATATAAAACCGAATTTTTGTTCTTATTTGTTATCTGTGTGTATGCACACAGTGGAATTGAAAAAGATCAGGTAATTATCTGTCTTAAAGGATCGGCCCCCATTTTACGATCCCCGTTTCCGGAATTCAAGAGGAATTCTGGACCCTACTCAATCCCGCCTTTAACATGGTCCTTCGAAACGGATCCTTAAGACAATAATTAATCTTTTTCAATTTTTTTTATAATTCTATCCACTCTCGCCAAGTCCCACTTGCCAGATTTAAAAGCAAAAGCCTATTGTGAACGAGCACGTGCACTAGAAGTAGCGCTTTTGACGTTTTTGTAAGTGCTTTGCACACTCAATTTGTTTGCAATAATTTGGCTGCAAGATCAGCGGTGGTGAGCGATCTCACCAAAAAAGCTAAGTACGCGAATCCCCGAGGCACCCATGGCTACCAGAAAGTCACCAAAGAAGGCGCACTCCCAGCAGCAGTAGCAGCAGCAGAAACCACAAAAACGGAAAACCTGGTGAGTATCACAATTGATAACCTAAAAATCTGTTCCAGCGGAGGCCAGTACCTGGTCCAGTACCAAAACGGGAAGACCTAGCGGACCGCTAGCTAGCGGTGATAAACCGCTATAGAAGCAGGCACTCCGGTGGACACGAGGAGGTAGGGTAAGTCTCAGGTTAAAAAAAAAAAGTGAAAAACCCTGCTCGTAGGGTAGTGAGCGCCGGCAAATAGAGCCTGAAAGATAAATCGCGCTTAATTTAATAAAACTTTATAAAAAACCCGAAAAAGGCAGTGCAACAAATTAATTTGGGTGAAAGTCCCTGAATAGCAGGGCAGCAAATTAATTTGTGTGAAAGTGAGCAGTGAGCGCAGGCCACGAGAGCGTACAAATAAAACGCGTTGAATTGTGAAAAAGCCGAAAAAGGCAGTGAAACAAATTAATTTGTGTGAAAGTCCCTGAATAGCAGGGCAGCAAATTAATTCGTGTGAAAGTGAGCAGTGAGCGCAGGCCACGAGGGCCAATAAATAAAACGCACTGAAATTATAAAACACCCGGAAAAGGCAGTGCAACAAATTAATTTGTGTGAAAGTCCCTGAATAGCAGGGCAGCAAATTAATTTGTGTGAAAGTGAGCAGTTAGCGCAGGCCACGAGGGCCAACAAATAAAACGCGCTGAAATTGTGAAAAAGCCGAAAAAGGCAGTGAAACAAATTAATTTGTGTGAAAGTCCCTTAATAATAGGGCAGCAAATTAATCTGTGTGAAAATGAGCAGTGAGCGCAGGCCACGAGGGGCAACAAATAAAACGCGCTGAAATTGTTAAAAAGCCGAAAAAGGCAGTGAAACAAATTAATTTGTGTGAAAGTCCCTGAATAGCAGGGCAGCAAATTAATTTGTGTGAAAGTGAGCAGTTAGCGCAGGCCACGAGGGCCAACAAATAAAACGCGCTGAAATTGTGAAAAAGCCGAAAAAGGCAGTGAAACAAATTAATTTGTGTGAAAGTCCCTTAATAATAGGGCAGCAAATTAATCTGTGTGAAAATGAGCAGTGAGCGCAGGCCACGAGGGCCAACAAATAAATCGCGCTAAACTTATAAAATTTTATAAAAAACACGTAATGGCAGTGAAAGTCCCTAAATAGCAGGGCAGCAAATTTAGTTTGTGTGAAAGTCCCTAAAGGTAGGGCAGTGAGAGCAGCCCACGAGGGTCATCAAATAAAACGCGCTAAAAATTATAAAATTTCATAAAACAGCCATAGTGGCAGTGAAAGTCCCTGAATAGCAGGGCAGCAAATTTAGTTTTTGTGAAAGCCCCTAAAGGTAGGGCAGCGAGCGCAGCCCACGAGGGTCATCAAATAAAACGCGCTAAAAATTATAAAATTTTATAAAGCAGCCATACTGGCAGTGAAAGTCCCTGACTAGCAGGGCAGCAAATTAATTTGTGTGAAAGTCCCAAAAGGTAGGGCAGTGAGCGCAGGCCACGAGGGCCAACAAATAAAACGCGCTATTAAAAAAAAAAATATATATGTATATATACAATAAATCAAATAAAGGCAATTAAAGCAAATTGCCCAGTCATCGTCAACGCGAAGTGCTGCAAGGGCCTTACCAAATCCCCAACGAGCTGCCATAAGGAGGTACGCTGATTTTTTGGGGCAGCAAACAATAACCCCGATACTATAAGCTGCAGAAAAGGTACGCCTTTGAAATTCACCAAGTATATTCGCGTATTCGGGCCCGAAGCAAAACGTTTCGTGGGACTGGTTGAACGACGAAAATACCAGTGTCACATCTAAGTGGTAATACAAAACAAAAAAAAAACCAAGAAACAAGAAAACGGGATCACCGAGAGGAAGAATACACCAGGTGGCAATGCCATGCTAACGCTTGAAGGAGTTCATAATCTGACTTTTGTGTCGTATTTTGCAAGGGACGGACATTTTAGAACGATTCTCCGACTTCTCTCGTGCCCTAAGAGTAGTTGCACGGATTTTTCAATTTTACTACAAGACACATCCGGTACATAAATCAACCCCACGACAGGAATCGTCAGAAATAACAGCGGTAGAAACTCGAAAGGAAAAAATGTGTCTTATTATGCTAACGCAAAAACATGAGAGTTGGAGGGAGGCTTGCGATAGCTGGGCTACCCTACAACGAACGATACCCTGTACTTTTACCGTACGATTGCCGATTTTCCCGACTTCTCATCAGATTCTCACATCTGATTTCTCTGCATGGGGGAAATCAACTCATGTTGAGACTCTTGAGATCCGAATATTGTATTGTACGAATGACAAATTTGATAAAAAACATGATTCATAATTGTAAAATGTGTATAGTTCACAGAAAAAAGACACGAGAGCAACTGATGGCATCGTTGCCCCCTGAACGATCGGACTTATCTCGCCCCTTCACCTATACACGCGTAGATTTTACTGGCCCGTTCGAGATGAAGAATATCACCGGCAGGGCGTGTCTAATAACAAAGGGTTATGTCTGCGTTTTTGTTTGTTTTGCTACGAAAGCAATACATTTGGAAGCAACCAGCGACTTATCCACGTTTCTGGCGGCATTTTCCCGTTTTGCAGCACGACGAGGCTGTCCCCGTAGCATGTACTCCGACAATAGGATGAATTTTGTAGGAGCCAACAAAGCATTAAGGCAAGATTTCCGAAACTTTCTTGCCGAAGCCTCGCGTCTAACCACACAATCATATCAAGAAATAACCTGGCAACTCATCCCTCCGGGAGATCCCTACATGGGAGGGCTCTGGGAAGCATGTGTAAAGAGCTTCAAACCCCACTTCCGTAAGGTAGTAGTGTTAGCTACCATTCACAATGAAGGAGCTCTCGATGTTGCTGGCCAAGATAGAAGCTTGTCTGAATTCGCGACCAATTAGTCCGCTTTCAGAAAGCCCCGAGTCAACAGAACCCCTCACACCAGGACATGTTTTGATCGGCAGTCCACTACTCGCGATTGCGGACCCTGAGATTAGAGGAAACCCGATGACGACCATCAACCGATGGTAAAAGATAAAGGCAATCCATTAAGGATTCTGCCAGCGGTGGAAAGAAGAATATCTAAAAGAACTACACAAGCGTTCGCTGGCAATACCCCCAACGAAACATCGAAGCGGATGATTTCGTGGTTATCAAAGAGGATAACTTACCCCCGAACGAGTGGAGACTTGGCAGAGTTGTTAAGGTTTTTTCAGGAAAAGATAGCCGCGTACTGGTCGTAGACATACGTACAAGAGGCGTAATTACACGCCCAATCGTGAAACTAGTGCTATTACCTCAAGTCAAACAAACTTAACGATTTCTCTATTTTCAGAAAATATCCGAAAATTATCCGAGTGGCGCGAGGCCAAAATCGATGCACAGTGTGCAAGCACAACCACAACCTCCATTTTTCCGGCAATGTCAGGGACGACACCACAGTCTCCTATACCTGTGGGAAACTCCCAGAAGCGATGTCGGAAGGACAAAGGGCGGTAGACGAAGGGCACGAACAATCAGCCGAAGCGGCAACTGTGCCGAACGAAGAAGTGCTGGAAATCGATGCGAGCGATGAGGACATCCAGCAGGCGGTTGAAAATTCGCATGCATCAACTGAGCCCTGGGTGTTCAGACCTCCTCTGTCGAGTATCCGGTCGGTAATTCAGCGCCCCCAACACGCCCAGAGAGCCGACGATCGGACTCACGCCAGCCTGATGTCCGTAAACCCCGTAGACGAGTAAGAGACGCCCGAGAGCTAATCAAGGGACCTGGCCGAAGAGCTATAGGGCAATCTGTCCTTACTCCAACCATATTGGTGAAGGTGATGACGGGCGGAAAGGTACACACGGTACGCGCTATCCTTGATCCTGGTCAGAGCACCACGACCATATCGAGAGCCCTCGCTCGGCGACTACACGCCGGGCCGCGAAGTGGAGAAAAGTGCTCCCTTATACTAAATGGCTGACACGAGTACGGTATCGCTGATCCTAGGAGCAGAATTATATGGGGCCATAAATAATACGACCTGGACTGATGCCCGCAACCACCACTAGACCCGCCGCTCAAAATACGATATTTGGGTGGGTTGTCTCCGGTGAAACCCCGTATTGAATTTGAAGTAGGAGACCCCAGAACGCGGCATTAGTTTTAAGCAATTTTGTTAAAATGAATTTTGAAATTTTTATTAATAAGAACAAAAATGAATTATAAAAATATGTAAATAATAACATATAATAATAATGTAATATGTAATCTTGCAGTGATACTGCAAGGCGGGCGGCATGGTAAGGTCTGCAAACATTCACAATGGAAAACTGTCACAATGGGATGTCGCTGTAAGCTACTCGCTGACAGGACTCGTTACTTGGTTTGCTTTTGCATGACTCCTGTTAGCTGAACCCGTTGGCAGATAGTGGTGCTATAAAAGCGACCGGCAACCAGTAAAACACTTTTACTCTTTTGATTTCTATCATCACAGCGACATCTCAGGTGAGTGACACTCTTTTATTGTGTATACAAAAATCCAGGTTTCTTTACAGCAAATAAAGGGCGGTTTTAAATATAAAACCGAATTTCTGTTCTTATTTGTTATCTGTGTGTATGCACACAGTGGAATTGAAAGAGATCAAGTAATTATCTGTCTTAAAGGATCGACCCCCATTTTACGATCCCCGTTTCCGGAATTCAAGTGGAATCCTGGACCCTACTCATCCCCGCCCTTAACAATTACTTTTATAGGAGAAATCAGAAAAGGTTGATTAAAAAAATATTAAAGCGAAAAAATATATAACAAGATCTCAATAAAAGCTTCATTAAGCACCAATCCAGTAACCTCGATCGATAATTTCGGAAAAATAACCAAAAAGAACTGTGTAATTGAAGTCCTAAATTGAAATATTACGAAAAGCTCAACATGTTTACAATAAACGAAATAAGCAACTTCGTCCGACCCAAAGTATATATAGCAAAGTCAAATCAGTATATGACATATTTTCTTTTGATACTTTTATTTGACAACAATTTTTGTCATTACATTAACCCATATGCCAGAGCAACTTTAGATTTAAGTGTATCTACTATTTACACAATTTTATTTTTAAACCAAACTTGGAAAGGAAAATGGTGAAATGAATTTCAAAACAAAAAATTGTAGATAGTAGAAATCCTAAATGAAATAATTCCGGACACTTGCTGCTTATGCAACACTCCCCACAATAATTAGGTAGGTATATTTTTTCTGACTGATGAGGCAAAGAAATGTGAATGCATGAATGCGTTTGATATCCCGCTCACCGCATCTGCATTATTTTATTATTGAACCATCTAAACCTAGCGTGTGCCCCTCCCATTTAAAAAAAAAATCAAGAACAAAAAATTACGACCGGTATACGTTGATGCCATTGAAAAAGCAATATACTATTCAAAAGAAAATTATTTCAATCCATTTTATCGAAAAATTTGTTTACACATCTAAAATTTATGTCCGAGATTACGGTCCAAACGGTAAAAAAATATCTTTTAAAAAATGGTCCAAATGCGTTCTATAAAGCACCCCAGAGACGATCAATATATTGAGTCAATACGTATTGATAAATATTTTGAAGGTACATCAAAACCTTCAATACGAGTTCTGTCTATACGAAAAATACTGTCAGTTCTACATTGATTGTTGTTTGACTAGCAAGTTTGCGCAAGTTTTATTTTGTAAAAGGTGTTAATATTCACTTTAATATCAAGGAATGGTGTCTCATAGTGATTATGCTTTTCTTGCCTTAACTTTGGCAGTATGTAAAATTAAATATCGTAAGAAAAAAAGAAAAAGGCGTTGGTCAAGGGAATGGTTCAAGCTGAGATACCGTTTTACACATGAAAGTTTGCTAAACTTTCTTCGAGTCACAGAACCAGATGTTTATAAAAATTTGCTGCGAATGGATGATACGGCTTTTAATAATTTATTGGCTCTAATTGAACCTAAAATAACTAAAAAAGGCACAGTGATGCGTAAAGCAATTCCGGCAAGTCAAAGGCTTTCCATTACATTAAGATACCTAGCATGTGGCATGGACTTAGAGGATTTTAAAATCACGTCTGCTATTGCTCCTCGAACGTTGTCGGTAATCATTATGGAAACGTGCGAAGCTATTATTGAAGCTTTCAAGGAAAATATACAGGTGAGAATTACAAAATACTAAACAAAAATCATTTTATTCAATTAAATTAATTAGCATTTATACTTCATTTAAGCGAGATATGTAATTCTATGTTAACATGCTTCAGAACGAGGAAAAGTTTGTTAAATAATCCCCTGCTGTTGAAATGTTATGTTGAGATTGAGCTGAGAACTTAGAAGTATGAGAAGCTGCAAATTTGTGGACTGCAAAAAATGTCTGGGTTTCCCCACAGCTATTTAACATTTCCACATAACATTCTAAGAGAGAGGTCAGTAAGAAAATGTCGTGAGCATATATTTATTATGTTCAGATGTGACAATTAACAGCGTGCCTACCAATATTATTATAATTTTGCTTTTTTAACTGATGTTGTAAAATTTTTGAAATTCCATTTCGGAAATTTTTTCATTACTTAGTTTTAGAGTTTTTATAATATCACTAGCAACCCGCACCTTGTTTCACACAGGTTGATAATGTTTAAAACAACTTTATAATCGAAATAAAAGTAATTTTTTGTAATATTTCGGAATAATGACCCTAGTAAATAAAGAAAATTTCATAAATAAATAAAGTCCAATTAGAAGATATATTTATGTACACATACATATTAATTATTCATATTCAGTTAGTTTTTATTTTCAGTTTTATAACACTTCATTGTATACAATGTTCGCAGCTTTCCCATCAGGAGCCAAAACAAATAAATTGTCTTTGTTTGTTACACGGGATAGAGCAACATATAACTGGCCATGCGTAAAACATTGAGATCTGAGGTCCAAACCGGCCACCTTAAGTGTTTGATCTTAAGCCTTATTTATTGTTACTGCAAAACATAATTTGACTGGAAACTGGAGTCGTTTAAATTGAAATGGAAGATCGGTTGGTATTATCGGGATTCTTGGAATCAAGACGTTTTCTCCAGCACCACAGCCAGCCAAAATTGAACACTCAATCAAATGCGTTCTAATTGTTTTGATCAGCAGCCTAGTTCCATTACATAAAGTTGGTGGACTTAAAATGCGTAGTAATATTACAGGAGCTCCTACTTTAACAATTAGTTTATGTGGTGGCGTTCCGGGGGGATTTAGAGAATTTAAAAATTCTATTGGGTAATGTACTTCCTCGCTAATATCTATTATTGTGTCTATTGAGTGGAAAACTTGTGCTTCCGTAGTAAAATTAGAAAGTATTAAGGCATTTACTGCATCCGCCTGATCATTGGTAGTTGACAATATTGCCGGCTCCTTAAACCAGCCCAATGAATTGATTATAAGACCACCAACTCCGGGATATACTTTCTCAATTAGATCTTCAATAGTTTGGGTTAAATTACAAATATTTGTCAGATCGATTTGCCCACATGTCGTAGGGAACTGTCCGTTACCAATTTTTAGCAAGTTATTAGCAAAAAGTGCATTTCCTTGTCCGGAAGTAGAAACTCTCATATTTTCTTTGAGCTGTACTTTATTTATATACGGCCAAAAATAAGACATTTTCAGAGATGCGTTATGGGATGTTTACCATTCGTGTGGTTTTTAATATAAAAATAAGCTAAAAGGGTAAAAGGGCTTTCAGTAAGCTTACAGAACAAAGTGTGGAAATTTTAAAAATGGATACCTTTTCGTTGCTAAGTTGAATACTTGAGGAAGCTGCCAAATGAAATAGTTTCAAGGAAAATAACTTTTTTCACACTTCAAGTATTGAATGAATAGCCTCTTTCAAGCCGATGTCAACCCTTTCTGGAGATATGGATGAAAATGTGGATTAAAGAACACCAAAATAAAGCGGTTTTGGGGATAATGACCGTAATTTTGAAAAGCGATATGTAGGTAAGGGCGGCGATATGGAGATTTTATTAAGAGTGAAATTTGTAAAAAAATAGGAGAGTCGTCACACCGTACCTTGCAATTCACACTTCATATCTTACACCTTTCATTTTGTATTCCCCCATACCGTGAGCAAAGATGTTTACATATCAAAAAGCCAATTTTACATGGGAAACTAAAAAAAAAATAGCGACCCCTATGAGTTCAGCTATAGGACCCATCTTTGAAATAAAATAAATACTTGGCAAGATTTACCTCCGAGTAGATTTAGGCCGAGCTTCTC
Organism: Anomoia purmunda; assembly: GCA_951828415.1. Taxonomy (NCBI): domain Eukaryota; kingdom Metazoa; phylum Arthropoda; class Insecta; order Diptera; family Tephritidae; genus Anomoia; species Anomoia purmunda. The sequence continues at coordinate 81,794,842 of OX639993.1, read as the reverse complement.
TTGCGTCGTGCTCCTTTTTAATTTTTCCTACAAACTGGCGGGTCCCCTACATGTTTTATGCCAACTCCGAACGGCATCTGCTAGGCATATAAATTTTCATTCCAGAAACATACTCGGAGTGTTTGTTAGACCACTGCCGACGGACGACCCCGCTTAGAAAATTTTTTTCTAATTGAAAAAACTGTTTCTAAATTTTTTATGATGCTTTGCACGGGGCTTGAACGCAGGACCTTTCGTGTGGTAGGCGGAGCGTGCTACCAGGATTTTTTTCCATCAAAGGTAAGTGTTAAAAAAAGAAACAAATATTTTTTTTGAAGCACTCTAATGTACATACATACATATACATTTTTTGCTCTGGAAAGTTGGTCAAATGTCATAGCTGAGAAGACAATGGTTGAAAAGAAAAACACCTGCTCGGTTTGCTAGTAATTTATAATCTATTTCAATTGCATATTTAAGAACTTACTAAAATTTCGTATAAAAAAACCAAATATTTTTTTCTAATTTTGAGAACTTTTATAATAAAAAAACGAAATTATATTTGTATCTAATTTTGAGAACCTTTATAAATTTTATAGAAATCTTTAAGCTTTGAGTAACAACTATGTTTCATAGAAATCACTTATTTTTCTAATGGTCATTTTCACAGTGGCGAGTTAACTTATATTCCACAGTTAACTCTCGATTTTCGATTTTCATGTCGACTTATCTCAAGTTTAACTGCCCAATATTGGTGAGTTAACCTCTTGTTAGAAATAAAATGTTGTCTATCGTACATTGGGTAGTGAATATTTAGTTAAATTACTAAAATTGAATCGAAAATTCATAGTTAACTGTGGAATGTAAGTTAACTCGCAACTGTGAAAATGGCCCTAAGGAAAATTTGGTTGTAAAATTACACTAAATAATATAAAAAATTGTACTGTAATGTACTTACCACTCAAAAGTCAAATTATTTATTAAATCTGCACTTTTGATTAATAAAAATCACTTCAAAATAAAACTTTATGAACTGCGATCGTTTTAATGTACTCCCGCAACTAACATACAATTTTTAATAGCATAATTCGTGAAAAGCAACGGTTCTTTTTGAAGAAAGATGTTCATGGTTGCCGAACAAAAAAAATTAAAATGGATCGGTACTCAGTCTTTGGAAATCATCATACAAATTTGGATAAAACAAAATGTTGTAGAATTCAATCTCCCTACTACACAAATAAGTACATATATGCATAGTATATACATACATACAAACATACGAAAACATAGTACTTTTGTTTAAACTTTAGGAGTATATGTATATGTATGTTTAAAAATATGCATGCATTCTTTTTCTTTTTTGTTGCATTAATCTGGCACCATGCATAAATATGTATGTGAAGCCGAAATAAAAGCGAAATTATGTAACATACATACATACGTACATACGTCCGAAGTGAAGTAACGCTACCGAGCTCTTTCGCGAATTCATCAAATGAATGGCTCACCACAGCTGTCGCTTAAAGCACGCTGACTTATTCGGTTGGCAGCAAACAAACACACAAACAGATTTTTTTGGAAAAATACTGATTTTGTTTAAACAATTTTGGTTAAATTAGAAAGAAATCAACTATTTTTTTGGTGCAGAACGAAAGTAAATATTTCAAAGTTTAACTTCAAGGAAGATTCATTCTAATCGGTTGATTAGGTTATGATGTATGGCTGTGTAAACCAAAAATTTATGTTTTTTTACCACATTTTGTCCGATTGCCACGCCCCCTTTATATATTCCTTCACATTATATAAAAAAAAGTCCATCTCACACAGCTAAGCTTTAAAATGCAAAAAACCGCTTTCAAATCGGAGCATTCTGTGCGAAGCCAATTCCGTACATATGTAGCTTTTTAGCGACTTTATTTTATAAGTAGTATAGATATTCATTTGTACCTAAATAGAATCAGATCAGAACTTTTGTGAAGTGATACAACTGTTTTCAGGGATCGTAGTAAGTACAAAAAATGCACGGATAGTTAATATTTTATTTTATATCCTATTGAATAAATAAAATATGTAATATGTTTGCATTTCGCATTTCAAACTATTCCAAAAAATTCGGCACGTGAAAACTTTTTCACGATTTTGTATATTCATTTGTAATAAAATAAAATCAGAGCAGAAATTTAAACGAAAAAAGATTTCCACAAAATGAAGGATAAGTTGTTTGATATTTTATTTTCTATTGAATTAAAAAAAAATAATAAAAATTGGACATAGCATGAAAAAAAAGCTAGGATTCGAACTATGGGGCAAAAATTCAAACGTGCAATATGATAATGTGGCTGGCGACTTAACGCGCTAAGCCACAGCAGATATTTCGCGAAGCCTGCTTAACCGGCTAATTGTGCAAATCATTGCAATGTGCATGAAGAAGAAGAGCAATTTACGAATCCAACTAACAATGAAACAAAGAAGAAAAAGTAGTAACCCGAGAAAAAATCTATTTTTTGAGCGGCAGCAGGGCAAGTAGAGACGGAAAGGGGGTTATGCAACAATTGTGGATAAGAGAAGGGTTGAAAGGGGAAGGGAACAGTAACCAAAAGAATATTCTTTTCTGTTTTTCGGCAATTTTTGTGTCGATTCTCCAATTGCGCAGCACGTGTACGCAAATGAATTGATGCGCATTTGGACAAAAGTTCTAGAATGTTCTAGAAAAATGCCAGCAATTTGTCAGACTACTTTGCCAAAATACATTATTGTCTGATATTGCGGTATTGAAACTTCTCAATATGGTTGATGGTTTATAAAATTGAAGATTTTAGCATTTTTGTGTGCGTCGCGAAAAAAATTGTTGAGGGGAACATTTGCGTGCGCGGGGAGATGAAATGCTCGAGCTTATGAATGAACGGCATTTGTTTTTAGGAATACGCGCACGCGTTTATGAATGAATTTTTTGTTGTTGTATGTAGTTTCAGATATTTTAGAATATTTGGCGCCAGTGCATGCACAAGTGCAGCCGGGGTTGTGATTGCGCTGTGATTAGATTTTGATTTAGCGTAGGTCAAAGTTGAATTTAAGCATATGCGCTTACATAAGTACATACATACATATGAATGTATGTACATGGATGCATATGAATTTATGTATTTAGATATGTATATGTACATATGTACATAGATAAGAATACATATAGATAAGTGCATATATGATTGTATACTTGATGATATTTTAGTTGTTTGTGACTGTGCATTCAAATGTAGTTATGTACTTGTGTAGTATTCTCTGGTAGTATATATAGTACATATATGTACATATGTATGTATGTATGCTAGTGCAAGAATTTGCAAAAAAGTACAAATCTAAATCAACCAAAAAAATTTTCTAAAAATTTGTCAATATTATTGGCAAACCAATAGAAGAATTGTTTCAGATTGAAGGATGTTGAATTAAACAATTAATGTTAGAAATATAAAATACTTTATAATGTAGTGTAAGAAATTCACGACTAAGTAGTGATTTAGACGCTCCAAAATAGTGTGTGCTGTGGCGCTGCTGGTATAGGCGCGGCCTTATCATTCATTTCACAGCTTTTTTCTAGGTTCAAATCACAGTTGGGCGAAAGTATTTTTGCCAGTTTTTTTAATTTCATATTTTATTTTTAATATTGCTCTTGATTCAGAATCAGTCTTGCACTTTAAGTTTTAAGTACAAAATATTTATTTTCTTAACCTGCATACATTCATACTACATATGTATGTATTGTCAAACAATATGTGCACACTCTCATTTATAAAAATTAAATAACTAAAAACATTAATTTGATAAATACATTAAACTCTTTATTTCGTTCTGAATATCAACACAATCTTACTTTCTTAAGTTTTTCTATTTATTCTCATCTTCATTCGTTTGCATATTTGTTAACATCAAAATTTATATTTTTCCCTGCTAACATTAATTTTAACATTTTTGGTGGGTTAAAAATGCTAATTTAACAGTGTGGTGCCGACCCAGTTTGGGAACGTATCAGCCCTGTTAACGACCATAGCCGAATAGTTTCCACTTTCAATTTGCAGCTTCTCATACTTCTAAGTTCTCTGGATTGAGGCACTGTTTGAATACATTCCACTGCTGTTAAAATTTCATGTTCTGAATGGGGCACTGTTTGAACTCCCAAAGGGAGAAATGAATAATGGTGAATGGAATGACGCACTACCAGGTTGCATGAAAGAACCGTTTGAGAATTTAAAATGAACACCATGTCTCGTTAAATTTCCCAATTCAGCTTCAAACAGGGTGTCATTTATAATTTTTTCTGCAAATATCATTTGATTTCCTTATAGTCTATTTAATTTTAAAGCCCATGACTTAGCTAAAATATCGGATCCTGATTCTGGCTTTTTAAAATATGCAGAAGCTAAGTCAACTAGTTGATCTGTTGAATCCTGGATTTGTTTATTTTTTATTTTTTGACAGCGTCGGCAGACAGGCTGTAGGCAATTCCTCGCCTCCATTTTCTTCCACTGAAAATTGAGTTTCACTCTGAAAATACAAAAATTTGTTAGTAAAAATATATTAAAATTTCTTCTTTATCATTTTGTTGTAGGTACCAAAAACTGCAGAAGGTTGGAAAAAAGTTGCCAATGACTTTGAAGATCAGTGGAACTTCCCAAACTGTATCGGCAGCGTAGACGGATAGCATATACTAATAGAAAAGCCTTATAATTCAGGATCATACTATTATAATTATAAAGGTACTTTCAGTATGTGCTTATGGCTATTGTCAACGCTAATTATCAATTCATGATGGTTGACGTTGGTGCCAATGGACGAATATCAGATGATGGAGTTATGAAATATACCTTATTTTGGAGAAAGCTATCAGAGAACCAAATGAACCTTCCTCATCCAAGGAAATTGGCTTCCACTGACAAAGGACACCCGTATATGCTTATAGGAGATGAAGCTTTTCAACTACATCCAAATTTCATGAAGCCCTATAATCGAGCTCATTTAACCGACGAGACACGTATTTTTAACTACAGATTATCTCGAGCTCGAAGAATTGTAGAAAATTCCTTCGGAATTCTGAGTAAACGACTTAAGTATTTCAAAACCCAATTAAATTCAAACCAGAAAAGGTTCGTAAAATAGTAATGAGCTGTTGTCATTTACACAACTGCTTGTCAAAAAAGAATAGTGACTACCAAGACACATTAACCAGGTAACAGCAAAAGGGTTGATTTTTTTATTTTTTTTCATTCGAAGTGGTTCATCAGCTGTCAAAGTTTGTTTACATTTTATCATAAAAAACTATTATTTGTTTTGATTATAGATGAAAATAAATTGTTTACATATTACATATCCAAATTATATATATATTTTCAGAAATGGGAAATGTACACAATAATGACCCTTTTAAGGGCTGCAAAAAATTTACAAAGAGGCGAATCAATTTGATTTAAGGGGTTATATACAAAGTTGAGGTGAAAAAGTGAGCTAAGTTCGTGATTTTTTTTAAAGGTTTTTTGCAAATTTTATTCAATAAAGCGAAAGACAGTTTGTTGGTAGTATTATTGAAGAAAAAAAAACAAGTTAAATTTCAAAAAAATATTTAAAATTTTCCGAGTCAGAGCCCATCTCCCGAAGCGTGTTTTTTCTGTAGAGCCTTGCCGTTCACACTCTCCAAGCCGAACCGCTCAACTGAAATCAAAAAGGTACTATAATTATTGAAGAGAAATGTATTCTTGTGTACTTGAACGAACCGACTTCCAAAAAAAAAATTTTTTTCTGAAAAAAATTCATGGTTTTCAAAAAGTCAATTTTTTTGTTGCTCAAAAATTTAAAAAAAAAATTTATTGCAAAAAATCGAAAATTTTCGGATTCAAAAACGATCGTTCAAGTACACAAGATTGTAAATACGAATAATTATAAAAAAAATTATGATAATCGGTTTATAAGATTTTGAGTTATCGGGTGAACGGCAACGGTACTTTTCAAAAAATGCCATTCCGAGATAATTGCGTTTTAAGTTTTGTTTTAAGTTAATTATGGATGGGTCCAGTTCGCTGCGAACGGCTGTAATTTCGAATCTAGTGATCCGATCTGGATGAAATTTCGCGCTGATATTCTATAAAGTATGTACTTTTAGAATATGCAATAAAAATATTTTCGATTTTTGAGCCCCAACTTTGTATATAACCCCTTAAATGAATGTGGTGTAATTTTATGTGGCATTGTTATTATTATGCACATCATCACTAGAGTCGTGGAATTTTGGTGCCTACGATACAATGTTTGCTGTTTGCTGGTGGTGGATGGCAGTGCGTCCTCATGTTCGTAAATTCAACGGTATCACTTTCCAGCTTATACATGATAGCAGACCCTAGAAAGAAAAAACTACAACGTAACACACAAATTTTTTCAGCATATTTCTGCAACTAAGTTGATTTACCTTTCCTCATATTTTCATCATTAGTTAACATGAAATATATATGAATAGAAAGTCATACACCTCGTCCTGATCGATTATTAGAGCGCGCGACTCCATAACATTTTCGATTTGCTCATGCAATCCCACATAAGCTCAGCAATCCAATTTCCAACTTGTGTCAATAAATGTTTGTCCACAAATGACTGCCAAAAGAAACACGAGCTCTGTATGAGCGTTACTGTAATAAGTTGTTGATGCACAAGCTGCAAATTTATTCTTTTTATATTTATTTTTCACTTTTTTCGAACAATAGAATTACTTACTTATCTTCAATGTGCCTTGCTGGTGTGCGTTTTGTTAACTTATTGAATTGTCAAACACACCAAATTTGGCATTCCTATGTTGAAGTTTGATGTGCCACTTGCAACAACAAACTACATGGCAGGATTGTATTTTTTCTAATGTTGTTACCTGGTTAATGTGCCATGAGTGACTACTATATACAAAAAGGCGATGTCGACTATGAGAATACGAATACTGGTAGTATTGATAAAGGTTTATGGCGAAATAGAACAAACGGAACTTTGCCACTCCAAAGGCAGATCAGTGGCCAGGCAAGTGTGGAAGAAAAAACCGTAAGAGATGATTTTACAGATTATTTCAACTCATCAGCTGGATCCGTTTCAAGGCAAAATAACGATAAATACTTAAAAATAATAAATTACAAAATTCTAAAAATATATAGTTTTTTTTTTCTTACCTGTGGACTTTCAGTTGGTGCAATGTCCATTTGGTCTTTTATGAATAGCATCTCCTCATAATACCAAGACTTTGGTTTGGGAATATCATCATTCTTAATGTAACCAATGCTGTTCGGACGCGTTTTGAATGGCTCCGTTGCGAATAAAAATATAGTTTGTTTAAGAAATTAATAAACATAAATATATGAAAAAGTAACAAACTAAAGCCTAGTGTAACCAGGTGGAGTGAAGTTATCATATTTGTGCAAAGAAGCCGCTGTCTGGACAAGATTGGTTGTCCTCTGTTGACATTGTGTGAGCGTATCCGTCGATGCACTGTCGATGTTAAACTGCCGCCGCTACTGTTAAACAATCGCTGCCGCTATAACACCACTCTTGTGACACGCCGCTGCCCTGCTAGCATTGGCACGACCAACTGGTGCCTCTCCGCTCTCGCTTCCACTGCACTACAACGGTTTACCTACACTGTGTTGCTATTAAGTATGTTTTGAGTTGCTCTTCATAGCAACAAAACCATTACATTATTAATATTATACGTATTAGGCCCGTTCTTTTGTAACCTTGTTGCAAAAAAACACTAGGTAGGATAAAAAATAGCGTGTAAAACAGCAACACTAACTCGGAAAAATATGCGAGTTGAGCCAACCCGGTTATATGATATCCGACCTGAGATGTAGTGTTGTGAAGCAAAATACCCGCTCTATTGTGAATGGGCTCTGGAAAAATACTTGGGAAATTTCAATCAACTGTCAAATCTTGTTTATTTTATGGATACATAAACAAAACAAATAAAAATGGAACAAGGGTAAGAAAAATTTGCGCTTCATATATTTCACATAAAATTATGAATTAAAACATGTTTGTTATTTCAGAATGCAAGAAAAAAGGCGCGAGATGGTCATGTGCGAAGACAATTGAGTATTCGAGATGCTACCTCGCCCGGAAAGCGTAGTTGGAGCACCCAAAAAGAAAGAGGTTGGCCTACGCGAACGTGTTGGAAGACATGGTGTCAATGGCGATCACGGTAGGCTCAAGAAATAAGTATATGTTTGAACAAATTACATTTATTAATCCACTTCCAGGACTTTGAAAGAATGCCGCTGTGCTTGGACAACAACAGCAGAACTGACGCCAGCCCGTGATTTTCCCCCTATATGGAGGGGTTCATGTGGGTTCCAGACCGTTTGAAACACTTTCGGCAAATGTGCTGTCTGGAAAAAATAGCTAACAGAAATTACTCTGTCTAGCAACAGCTTTTTAAACCGTAACAGTGAGTTTCAGTGAAAACCTTGTAAAATGTTTTCACTGAAACTGGATTTTTTTTTTAAATTTTGCTTTTGGTTTGTTATTTTATTTGTAATTAGAATAAGTGATCTGAATTGAATTTTATATGTGATACTCCTTGTAAATTTGTTTTAGTTTTATAGATTTTAAGTTGAATGAAATGCAATGAATTCTTGTAAATATTTTTATTAGTGAATTTGAAGATATAAATATATATGTATATGCATTGAAATTTTTAAATAATATTTTGTAGTCTTAAATAATTAAAAAGGGTTTGCCTTCTGTCAAGGGCTGCGTCTTGGTTTCATTCTTCAAAACCTTCATCAAGTGCAAACGTATTTTCATCACTCACATCGTTGATATCGCACAAATTTGCTTGTTGCCTAAATGCCACTGTATTGCTTACATACCAAATGTACATATACACGGATTTTTTGTGGTAATATACGCGTTCTACCACCACCAGATGTGGCAGGTACGCAGTTAAGACTCCGAATACTTCACTGAAAATAAAATAGCATTAAGTTTATGCATATCTTTTGCATACATTTTGTTATTACTTGTTAGATATTCCACCGTTTGGCGTCTTAGCCTCATGTGCATTTTGAAATCTGCCTCACTAATTGCATCGAGTGTACCTTCAAAATTGGAGCACTTTTCATGTGCTTTGTTTTTCACTCTACGAGTCTTTAGAAGAGTTGGAGCTTGCATACATCGTTTCCAATACTTCTAGTACTTCTTGCATCTCTCTATTGCGACGTGATTCGCAATGCTCACCCGTGTACAAATACACCATCTACAAAAGTAGAAGGCCATTTAATGCATTTATTTAATGTTTTTAAATAAATTTAATAACTTACCACAGACTCCTCAGAATTGCTCATTTTGTTTTGCTTCTTTAAAATTTCACTAAACAAATCATATGTTTAATGACAGATATTGCCAGTGTTGTGAAGTAACTAAAAGGAAATTTTATCCGAGTTGGAGTGTTTTTTTGCAACTAGGTTACAAAAGAACGGGCCTATTGTACGTATACATACATATATTGTGATCATTTTTCTGGACATATACCCTTAACGTGTTAAGAGAAAAATGTCGGAGTGTCAAATGTGCCGAAGTACAATAAGAGGTGAAACTGGAATAAGGTGCGTGGGTGCCTGTGGAAAGACATACCATAATGCTCTGAGATGCTCTGGTCTAGACCAATCATTGAGTAATGCACTCACTACAAATAGCACGATTAAGCTTATATGCGAAGAGTGTGTTATGTATATACATAACGTTGATATGGTATTGATAGATATGCACTACACCGTAAACAAAAATGGAAATTACTTAAGGGAATATAAAAAAGAGTTCGAGAGCGTAATCAAGCAATTGCTTGAGACAACTTAAGGAAAATTTTTCGAAAAACTATGAGTAATGGATCGAGCTCAGAAGGCATGCGAAATGAGTATAAATGAAATAAAAAATCATAGTACAGTGGTTGAAAACTTTAAAGAGCAAACTGAAAAAGTCTGTGAGATACTAGAAAATAAAAAACAAGGGAGTGAAAAAATATATGAGGGAATTAAAAAAATTGTAAACAATAATCAGATGTGTGGACAAAAATCATACGCAGAAACTTTAAAAGGCAATGTAAAATCTATTCGCGCTAATAATATGCCGAAAATTAGAATGGATAAACCTTTGATAATAAAACCAAAAAATAAACAAAAATGTGAAATGACGCATGAAGATCTAAATAAAAAGGTAGAATCAAAAAATTTGAAAATTACAAATATTGTAAATAAACAGAATGGTGTTATAGTCATTGAAAGCGAAAACACCGCAGAGAGAGAAAAAATAAAAAAGGCAATAGAAAAAAATCTGCCTGAAACGTATGAAGTGAAAGTTCCGAGTCCCATAAATCCTAGATTTGTGATTTCACATATGAAATTTAAACAGGAGGATAACGAAATCATAGATAAAATAAGAAAACAGAATAATATAATCGAAAAGAGTCACCTTAAATTGGTTAAACAGTACGAATTTAGAAAAGCAGATAAACACTTTTTCAATGCTGCCATTGAAACAGATATTGAAACATTCCCAAAAGTAATTGCTCTTGAAAAATTGAATATAGGTTGGGAAAGATGTCGAGCTTTTGATGGTGTACAAATCCTTGGTTGCTTCAAATGCAAAGGTTTCAATCATAAAGCCTCAGAGTGTAAGAATAATGAAGTTTGCGGTAAATGCCTTGAAAGCCATAGAACTAATGAATGCAACAAAGAACAAATAGAGAGATGCATAAATTGTGTTAGAGCAAATGAAAAATTAAAGTTGGGCCTGGATGAAAATCATCCGACACTTGATAGGCAATGTCCGGTATATTTAAATAAACTTGATGTAAAAAGAAAGAAAATTGCATATTAGCAACCAAGGCAAATAAATGGATTTTACACTAATATTCAAGGCTTAATTAATAACTTTAATGAATTAGAAATTATAGCAGATAAATGTCAACCAGATTTTATGCTTCTCTCGGAAACACATGTTACCGAGGAGGTTGAGGAAAATGAGTTCCAAATTAAAAATTATAGTTGTATATATTGCGTATCTAAATCTGGTGGTGTAATAGTTTATACTAAAAATTACTGGAAAGTTACTAAAATAATAGAAAAATCGGTTCCTTCAAAAATGTGGATATTAGGATGTCGTTGTAGTTATGAAAACATGAACGTATTGCTAGTAGCAATTTACCGATCACCAAGCAGCTCTGAAAGAGAATTCTGTGAATGCTTTCAGGAAAATATTGAAATATTAATGGAAAAAGCTGGTGATATGGTAATCGCGGGTGATTTTAATATAGATTGGAAAAAAACGGCTTCTATAAGCGGGAAATAGAAAATATAATAAATGACAATGGTCTAAACCAAATGGTATAAGAATATACGAGAACGTCACCGAATTCCAAAACCTTGATTGACTACGTAATAGCCAATATGCAAAATTTGAGTGTAAAAATTAATATGAATAATAAAATATGGGATCATGAAATTATAGATTTAGAATTAAAAATACAGCATGAAAAAAAGAAGCGCATGAAAACTGAAGCTGAATATCTATATACATACATATATAAAAATGAAATGGTGTATAGTTGTAACGCTAAAACTCGAAAACGGCTGAACCAAATGAAATACTTCCTTTGGGGGATTTGTTTGTTATTACCACGCGCAGGTCATGTCTTAAAATCAGAACAAAATATAAAACCGGGGGCTATCGAATAAGGGGGCGTGGTACCTCCCATACAAACTAAATTTTTTAAGCAGAATATCTGTGAAAGGGTTCAAGGTAGGGACCTGAAAATTGGTATAGACCTATATGGTATCAAAAGCCTTCTTACACATAAAAGAAGGGGTAATCGGAAAAGGGGGCGTGGCACCTCCCATACAAACTGAGTTTTTCAAGGTGAATATCTTCAAAAGTGTTTAAGGTAGGAACATGAAAATTGGTATAGAGCTATAGGAAACAACACCATTCTCACCCATAAAACTTGGCGTTATCGAAAAAGGGGGCGTGGTACCTCCCATACAATCTTTAATTATTTTGGTTGTTAATCCACCATATATTTATCTCATTTTCCACCTAGCACGACATTTTGGTTGTTTCTTGCTATTTTTGTTTATTTATCGGTGACAGTAGCGGTTATATCGTAATTTTGGTTGTGTTACGTGCTATTTTTGGTTTATGGAAATGGCAGTTTTATGAAACAAACACAAACTAAATTAAACGTCAATTTTGCTTTGCAATCGAACACGCAAAATTTAGAGGGCAATAAAAATGCGCCTTGCTTTACTGATATATTGATATATTTTGTTTTAAAAAGTGAGTTATTTAGTGAAAGTGATTTAGCGTGTCGGCGAATACCGATTTATGTACATTGGAATTTATCATTCAATTGATCTGCTTTCTTAGTTTAATTCATTCATTTTTGGAGTTTTCAAAGGTAAGTTATTGGTCCGTAAAACCTTATATGAACTTTATGCAAATGAATGATCATTTCCAATTAGATATTTGTTACGATGCCAAGAATCAGTACGTATGGTAACACTTCTCGGAGTTCCCAGGCCGCAAGGAGAACACGAAATAGCAGAGCACGTCAAAGGGAAAGTGTTATTGAGAGGGTATCACCACGAAATAGACTGCTGGAGAATAGCACGCACCAGTTAGAAGATGTCAACCAAACATACAATCAGCAAGAACGATTGAGAAGAAGGGAAGTTCACAATCAGCAACAACGATCGAGAAGAAGGGAAGTTCGTGCTCGCCAAAGTGATGAAGTAAGATCACAACATGCGATTATTCGACGACAACAGCGGCAACATCTTTCTTTTGTGAACATTGAACGGGCAGGTTTTCGATATGATCCAAACATTCAATATAGCGCATCTGCTCAAATCGGTCAGATGTCAGTAGTTTGTCAATATTGCAATGCAGTCAAATTTAAAAATGAACCGCCAGGGTTATGTTGCGCCGGGGGAAAGGTTAAGTTGCCAGAATTGCTTCCACCACCACAGCCATTGCTCCAGCTGCTTTACGGTGAATCTCCTCACTCGCGCCATTTCATAAAGCACACTAAAATGTACAACGATTGTTTTCAAATGACGTCGTTTGGCATTGAAATTGTAAATGAACAAAACTACAATCCAACGTTTAAGGTATTTTTGCCAAACAATATTCGACAGAAACTACAGAGCTTTCCTCCAATTATACAGGTTCATGGGCAAATTTTTCATCTCGCTGGATCGCTGTTGCCGCATCCAGATCAAGAACACAAATATCTCCAAATTTACTTTCTGGGAGATTCACATGATGAAGTAAATCGGCGTTGTGCTATCTTCAATACAACGAAAAGAGAAATAATCGAACAATTGCAGCAAATGTTACACGAACACAATGGCCTCATTAAACTGTTTACGATTTCGTTGGAACGTATGCCAACAGATGATCATAGTATAATCATACAAGCGGACAAAAGACCAACAGGGACACATGAAAGACAATATAATGCACCAACAGTTAGCGAAATATCAGTTGTTGTTGTTGGAGAAAATTTGCAGTCGCGTGATGTTGTTATCAAACGTAGAAATCAAAACGCACTAAAACGGATAAGTGAGACACATCGGTCTTACGACGCAATGCAATATCCGCTCATGTTCTGCCGTGGAGAAGACGGATATCACTTAGGATATAAGATGATAAATCCGGTGAATGGTTAGTAAAAAAAAAATTTTGTTTGCTACTTCATATAGGTAATTTAAGCTTTTAGGTGTCGAGACAAATAAAAAAGTCAGTTCAATGAAGTTTTACGCATATCGAATGATGATTCGCCAAAACTATGACAACCACTTACTGAGATATGCAGTTGACATGTACGTTAAAGTTGAGACAGAACGAATTAATTACATGCGATACAATCAGTCGAAGTTGCGATCTGAAGAGTATATTCACTTAAGAGATGCAATGAATGGTGATGCGGATATTACAGATATTGGTCGACTCTATATTTTGCCATCGACATACATTGGCAGTCCTAGACACATGCATGAGTACTCCCAGGATGCGATGACTTACGTGCGCAATTATGGACGGCCGTATTTGTTTGTTACATTTACTTGCATTGTGTTTAAACAAAAACTCAGATGTTTGATGGACTTTATTACGAAACAACGTGTATATGGCACTGTTCGATTCTGGATGTACTCAGTGGAGTGGCAGAAGAGAGGTTTGCCCCACGCACACATTCTTCTTTGGATGGTGGAGGAAATTACACCTGACCAAATTGATGACATCATTTCCGCCGAAATTCCTGATGTTGAAATAGATCCAGAGTTGCACGAAGTGGTGATGGCCAATATGGTTCATGGGCCATGCGGAGAACACGATCCATCTTCGGTTTGTATGTCGGACAGTAAATGAAAAAACCCCTATCCCCGTGCTTTTATTTCGGAAGCTCAAACTGGAAACGACGGATACCCTCTCTATCGGCGTCGCTCACCCGCTGACAATGGCAGAACATTCATCACTCAATTGAAAGGAAAGAATTTCGTGGTTGATAACACATGGATCGTTCCATATTCGCCAATTTTGTCTGAGGCATTCAAAACACATATAAATGCTGAGTATTGCAGTTCAATAAAATCAATTAAGTATGTTTGCAAATATGTCACCAAAGGAAGCGATATGGCGGTTATTGGCGTTGAACGAGATGAAATTAGCAAATTTCAAATGGGCAGATATGTGAACTGCAATGAAGCAATCTGGAGAATATTTTCATTTGCAATTCATGAACGCCATCCTACTGTTGTGCATCTGGCAGCTCATTTGGAGAATGGCCAGCGAGTTTATTTCAACGCAGAGAACATAGTACAGCGAACGGAAATACCACCAGCAACCACTTTAACAAGTTTCTTTGCAACTTGCGCCAGTGATCCGTTCGCGAGAACATTGCTTTACTCGGAGATGCCTCGGTATTATACATGGAATGCATCGTCGAAGAAATGGTTGCGCAGGAAGAACGGCCATCCGGTAGATGGTTATCCAGGTGTTTTTTCAACTGATGCATTGGGAAGAATTTACACAATCCATCCAAAGAACGATGATTGCTTTTACCTACGTTTGCTTTTGATTAATGTACGCGGTTCAACTTCATTTAAATCATTGAGGACTGTAGATGGTACCATTTGTGCAACATTTCGAGAAGCATGTCAACAATTGCAATTGCTTGAACACGACAGTCACTGGAATCAAACGCTAGCGGATGCAATAGCTTCTTCACCAGCCACTGCAGTTCGTACACTTTTCGCTATTATAATTTCGACATGCCAGCCTTCAAACCCGCGTCTATTATGGGATACGTACAAAGATGACATGGCAGAAGATATTTTGCATCGCCTGCGATTAGCGACGAGAAATGTCGACTTACAAATGAACGCTGACATCTACAATGAAGCATTAGTCCTTATTGAAGATTTATGTTTACTTATGAGTGGAAAACTATTGATTGAAGTTCATATGCCGGCACCAAGTCGTCAAACAAGGGATTTAGTGAGTCGCGAATTGGAACGCGAGAGTGCTTACGATATAACTCACTTGCAACAACAAGTACAAACAAATGTTCCACTGTTGAATGAACAGCAAAGCAGTGCGTACAATCAGCTAATAAATGCTGTAGATAGTGGAAACGGTGGCATATTTTTCCTCGATGCGCCCGGCGGGACTGGCAAAACGTTCCTATTGTCTTTAATACTAGCAGCAATACGTGATCAAGGTGGTATTGCATTGGCTCTTGCATCTACCGGGATTGCTGCAACACTGTTAGAAGGGGGAAGAACGGCACATTCAGCATTAAAGCTTCCATTAAACTTGCAAATACACGAAAGTCCTGTTTGCAATATTTCAAAGCAATCAGCACTGGCACAAGTTTTAAAAAAATGTAAGTTAATCATATGGGATGAATGCACAATGGCCCACAAACGATCATTAGAAGCACTTGACCGAACACTGAGAGATTTGCGCAACAATAATCGTTGCTTTGGAGGAGACAAACAAACACTTCCCGTGATTCCACAATCAACAGCGGCGGATGAGCTAAACGCATGTCTGAAGTCATCGCATTTGTGGAGGTTTGTTAAAACCATTTCATTGACCATGAATATGCGAGTTTTGCTGCAAAACGATAGAACTGCGGAGGTTTTTTCAAAAGAGCTGCTGCGAATCGGAAATGGACAAGTTCCGATAGATCCTTGCAGTGGATTAATATCGATTCCAACTACGATTTGCCAATTCACATCTAATAAATATGAACTAATCAGTAGTGTATATCCAAATATTGCTCAAAATTATGGTAACTACGATTGGCTAAGCACGCGCGCAATTTTAGCAGCAAAAAATATGGATGTCAACGACTTGAATTGGACGATTCAAAATCAAATTCCGGGAGATTTGCGGTCATATAAATCAATCGATCGCGTTGAAAATGAAGACGAGGTAGTAAATTACCCAGTGGAGTTCTTAAACTCTTTGATGCCGCCTGGAATGCCGCCTCATAATTTGCGTCTCAAAGTTGGGTCTGTAGTTATTATGCTACGGAATCTTCATGCTCCCAAACTGTGCAATGGTACTCGACTGATTGTGACCAAGCTAATGGACAATTTAATAGTGGCAAGCATTTTGAAAGGCCCGTTCAAGGGAGAGGAATGCTTACTTCCCCGAATTCCATTAACTTCAACAGATTTGCCATTCCAATTCAGACGTTTGCAGTTCCCAGTGAAACTTGCATTTGCGATGGCAATAAACAAGTCACAAGGGCAGTCGCTGGAAGTATGCGGCATAAATTTAGAAATGTCTTGCTTTTCACATGGCCAGCTCTATGTGGCGTGTTCCCGTGTTGGAAAACCTTCCTCACTGTTTATTTACGCCGCGGAACAGAAAACCAAAAATATCGTGTACCGTGCAGCCCTAAACTAAATATGTACTAAAATTATATATTTTCGAGACTCGATTAAAACTAATAAAATTGAATGAGAATAGTACAAACTTAATTTTATTAAATTGTCAACAAATCCTGGACGCGATGTGTCAGCATTATTGAAAAGAGTAGCATTTTTCAAGCAATTAAATTCAAAAAGCATTAATGTACCCTCGAAAAAAATGTTTATCAGGCAGGTTCTGGCAATTCACTTCCGAGTAAAATTTGTAAAAATTTTGTCAAATTAGGTACAGAAGGTATTTTCCACAAAATTTCACTCGGAAGTAAATTGCAGAACCTGCCTGTATATCATGTTTCTTATTTAGATTTTTTATCAAAAACAGTTCAAAAAACTCAGCAATAATTTTTTCTTCACTATTTTTCAATATTGGGAATTTGTCAAGGACAAAAAAGGCGGTATTTAAAGTATACACAATGAAATTAGGAAAAATCGTTCATATTATATTAAAACCAATACCGGTGTAATTTTTGAAATGAAAAAAAAATCTATTTTGGGCAGAACGAAGTTTGCCGGGTCAGCTAGTTTTAAATATAATAAAGATTCATTTACACTTCAGCTCAGTTCAGGAAAGAAATGGCACGACCTTTTCATACAAATGAGATCAAGAAATATGCAGCGGAAGTAGAAAATAGGATTAAATGTGTAATCTCTGAAAATGTACGTAAAAAAACATTACATGTAAACAATAATTCGCATAATTGGTCCAATAAAGAGTTGCATATATTAAAGATAAAAAAAATGGGATCTTACCACATAGCAAAACTTATAGGACAAAAAGAAATGTTGAACGAATACAAGAAAATAAGGACCAGGTATAAAGTAGCAATAAAATATGCAAAGGATAAGTACGTTAAAGGTAGAATTCTACAAGCAAAAAACCAAAAAGAAATGTAGGGTGAAATTAACGAAACAATATACAAATAAATTAGAAACGGTTATATTTGAATAAATTGAATACGACAATTGAAATCAAATTGCCAATAAGTTTAATGAATATTTCTTGCTAAGCGTAAGGCGTATACAAAACTCTATAGAAACTGTTCAACACAATAGCAATACAATAAATACAAGCTCAACCTTTAAATTTCGCAAAATATCCTCCAACGAATTATATTCAGTATGCAAATCCTTAAAAAATAAATTTGATTTTAAAAGGATTACCCCAAAAATAGTATCAAATGGTATCACCTGCAGAAAACGCTAAAAAAAAAGAAAAAATGTGAGGAATTCAGACCAATAAATACACTGGAAACCTTAGAAAAGTTGCTCGAAAAAGTTATCAAGGACAAACCGGAGGAATATATGGGAAAAACAAACTGTTTTCAAAGTTCCAATCGGGTTTTAGAAAAAAACACTCTTGTGAGAAGGCAGTAAACTATTTAATAAATGAATGGAAAAGCGTTGGTAAGGAAACAAAAATTATGGCCCTGTTCCTTGATTTTAAAAGAGCTTTCGAGACAATAGATAGAGAAATATTGGAAAACAAACTAAAAAGGTATGGAGTAAACAATATTGAACTGAAGTGGTTTAATTCCTATCTTTCTGAAAGGACTCAAAGAACCAAGGTGGATGGATGCATATCAGGCTTTCAAAATGTAGAGATAGGGGTACATCAATCCTAGGTGCTTTGCTCTTTATTATTTATATTAATGATATCGAAAGTGTATTAAAATACTGTAAGATTGTAATGTACGCTAATGATACTCTGATATACATATGCAGAAGGAAAAACTGAATCTGAATGTGAAAGAAAGTTAATGTATGACATTCATCATTTAACTCTATGGCTTAACGGTAATAAACTAAAGCTAAATGAACAGAAAACGAAGATAATGGAAATAAATATGAGTAGTGAAATTGAATTAAAAAGAAATAACATTGTTGTTGAGAAGGTGGGCAAAATAAAATATTTAGGTATTATAATAGACAAAATATGAAATTCGATGAACATGTTCAATACATATGTAAAAAAATTGGAAAAAATATTGGTTTCTTCAAAAGAATACGTAGTACAGTCGATGCAATGACTGCAATAAATATTTATAAACCACATTTTGAATACTGTTCCACCGTCCTATATACATGTTGTAATCAAAGGCAAATGACTACATGAGATGTTGAAGTGGCTAAATATTTCCGAAAGGCTTCAACTCAAAACGTTACTGATGGTATTTAAAATCAGGAACAATGATGCCCCATCATATCTAACAGATAAAGTTTAATATGTAAGGGATGCTCAAAAGTATGAACTCAGAACCTAAACGATTTTAGAATAAAATTCCAGACTACCAGAGCAGCACAGAACTCGCTTTTCTATAAGGAATTTCAAATATTTAACGCCTTGCCAGAATGTATAAAAATGCTCACAATATGAAAAGATTTAAAATAAATTGTATAGAATACATTAAAAACATCTAATGAGCCGAAAGAGTATTGTATAAAATACGAAAATTTAATTTTTAACTTTGTAATATAATTAAGATTTAAATGTAATGTAAAGTATTATGAAAATACTAAAAAATTTGACTTACTTACTTTCACTTCCTGCTTCAGACCGCTTCGCACTTTCAATTGAATTGAAATCCTTATTAAAATTTGTGCGCAACGTATTATTATTTTTTAATTGGTCCGCATTAAAGTCTTCTTTGAAGTGTTTTAATTCGTCGATGATTTTTTTAACTGCTAATTGCTTCTTATTTTGGTTAAAGTAGTCTTTCGACTTAATTCTCCATAATACAGGTGCATCACGATACAAAGTAATTAGCATAAATATGAATTCACGTTCAGAATCTAATTTTTCAAATGCGTCTTCCATATTGTATACGCATTTTGAAAAAATTATTATTTCAATATGCGTAGCAATATTGCCTCAGTCAAAACGCTTCAATATAAAATCACATCAATATGCTTCAATATGTCATCAATATATTTGAAGCTCTCGAACACGTCAATATAGGTCTTCAATACGTATTGATCAATACGTATTGACTCAATATATTGATCGTCTCCGGGGTGCTTAACATTCCATGTATCACCTTCGCCCATTATTTAAAAAAAGTTCACCGTATAGCCACAGTTTTGATATAGAAAAAGAGAATAGCAGATAAGCATAATTTAGAATTATTGGAATTTATTTCGTTTCAAGTCTTTGAATACAGAAATATTCTTACAGACTACACAGCTAACAGTAGTTAACTGTAGAATAAACTTAAAACTAAGGTGCATATGCATATGTGAATTGAGTGAATTAAATTTAAAAAATCTAGCTTACATAAATCACTAGTGATGTAGCGCAGAGAAAAATATTCGTTTGAATAATTTAGAGGTTGATTCCGTGAAACCAATATCTAAAGCATAGATACTAGGTTTAGTTGAGCAGAGGTTCTAGAAATTGGAGCGTTGACACTATAAGTTGTTCTAGAGAAGCCAATTTTAAAGAATTCCGAATCCCGAAGGACTCTAGAACGGAGGGGCAATGAATTGCGCCTGTTCTGATTTTAATGACAAACGAGCATTGGTTAAATAAATTTCTGCTTTCGAGTGTAGGAAGACTGATTAGTGGCAGCGAGAGTAGTAAGAAGGTATAGGCATTGAAAAGTTTATAGAACGAAGAGCAAATTGTATACACATTTTCTGAACTCGCTCTAAGCAGTTAGATAGAATTTTATTGTAAATTCTCTAAATAAACGCTGCATGCTCCAGTCTTGACCTAACCAGTGCACAAAACAGAGTTTTCAGGGTGAAAGGGTTTATAGTCGGCAGACAATTACGGCGGATAAACGCTAACATCGCATACGAGCGCAAAAGAATAATGGCGGCAACATTGCTATTGTATGTTAGCTTGTAGTCAAATACAACGCCAAGGCCTTTCATTTGGGTCACGAATCACAAAACAGAGCCCGCGAAACAGTAAGATGTATACAAAGTATTGATATGTCTAGTATAGGTTACACCGATATGTTTAAGTCTAAGACATTGACAAAATTGGTGCGAAAAGCTCATCAAAGAGGTACGCTGGCTCAGAGGCAGAATTCGCGGTATGACCATTATAGAAAACATTACTTGCATATTTTGTGCAAGATTTTAATTTCATTTTAAAAAAGATGTATGGGGCAACACAACTTGCCAAACTTATTTTTAAAATTATTTAGATGTTTCATACGCTTATTGCACCAAGGTAGTTTCTACACTTTCTTACTAAAAATGGGGATGTGCTCTAAACATAGCTCGTATAGTATGTATACCTGACTACCACATCAGCGACTTACGTACCCTACGAGTATTTCGATATATAATGTTAATGCTCATTTCTTGAATGAAGCTGTAACCGCTTAAGCGATTTCGGAAAAACTGTATTCATATTAATGAAACACATATACCAAGTGAAGTCCCAGTTAATTTGGTTTTCTCCACGTTCTTCTTCTGCCAATACCAACCTGCACCGCATCGAGTACTTTAAGTCGAAACAGTCGACTTTTGCTTTAGATTGCTAAAATACCTCAGCCAAATAATTATATGTGCGAGGCTTCAACTTCAATTACAATTTAAAGAAACAACAAAATCTTGGAAAACTTTTATTTTTTCGATATACAACTCATTAAGTTCAACATACTGTTTATGAACATGCTCTGCTAACGGACTGAGACTGATCGAGACCGAAACATGGTAAGTGTGTAGCACGAGGTTTCAGCATAGAACGTTTGATTCAGTTAGCTACGTGGCTCCCTCCAGATCGAAAAGCGCGAAACCAAATCAATCATATTGCCACGAAATACAAGGCACTTTTTTAAAGTGAAGCAAAAAAGCAAGAAAGTGAAAAATCCTGCAGGTAGGGTAGTGAGCGCCGGCAAAAAGTGCCAGGAAGATAAAAACCGCTAACATTTATTTCTCGTGAAAGTGAAAACCCCTACAACTAGGGTATTGAGTAAAAGAAAAGCAAAGTGATTTGTTTGAAAATCCCTACAACTAGGGTAGTGAGCGCCAACGCGATGGGCTGCAAAAACAAAAAAGCCGAAAAGAAAGTGAAACAAATTTATTTCTGTGAAAGTCTCTAAAGGTAGGGCAGCGAGTGCAGGTCACGAGGACCAACAAATAAATCGCTATAAAAATTTATACAATTTTATAAAAAAGCCCAAAAGGCAGTGAAACAAATTAATTTGCGTGAAAGTCCCTAAAGGTAGGGCAGTGAGCGCAGGCCACGAGGGCCAACAAATAAATCGCGCTAAACTTATAAAATTTTATAAAAAAGCCAAACAGGCAGTGAAAGTCCCTGAACAGCAGGGCAGCAAATTAATTTATGTGAAAGTCCCTAAAGGTAGGGCAGTGAGCGCAGGTCACGAGGGCCAACAAATAAATCGCGCTAAACTCATAAAATTTTATAAAAAAGCCAAACAGGCAGTGAAAGTCCCTGAATAGCAAGGCAACAAATGAATTTGTGTGAAAGTGAGCAGTGAGCGCAGGCCACGAGGGCCAACAAATGAAACGCGCTAAAACTTATAAAATTTTATAAAAAAGGCAATGAAAGTCCCTGAATAGCAGGGCAACAAACTAATCGTGTGAATGTAGGGCAGTAAGCGCAGGCCACGAGGGCCAACAAATAAAAAGCGCTTAATCTATTAAAAAGCCGAAAAGGCAGTGAAAGTCCCTGAATAGCAGGGCAACAAATTAATTTGTGTGACAGTCCCAATGGTAGGGCAGAGAGCGCAGGCCACGAGGGCCAACAAATAAATCGCGCTAAAAAGCCGAAAAAGGCAGTGACACAAATTATTTTGTGTGAAAGTCCCTAAAGGTATGGCAGTGAGCACAGGTCCCGACCTGGACGAAACTCGAACAGCAATAGGGCGTCTAAAAACCAATAAAGTCGCTGATGCTGACGGGCTGCCGCGAGCGGCTGATAAAGTGCACGCACCAGCTCATTTGCAAAATGTGGTCGGAATAATGCATGACAGCTGATTGAAAGCGTAATTTGCGTAATCCACAAAAAAGGCGATCCTGCAATATGCGCCAGCTTCCGCGGGATTAGTCTCCTTAGCAAAACATATAAGGTTCTCTTGAGCGTATTGCGTGAACGGCTGAAGCCCACCGTAAACGAACTGATTGGACCTAATCAGCGTGGCTTTAGACCTGGCAAATCTGTCATCGTCCACATATTTATAATACTCCATATCTTGGAAAAGACCAGAGAAAGAAGAAGAAGAAAACATCAAATCCGAAAAGAAGCTACCTATAAGCCGCAATGTCTAAATTTGGTATTCCAAAAAAACTAATATCTATATAAAAAAAGACGTTGAGCAACACGAATCGGGAAGGGCCTGTCCGAGCTGTTTGAAAACAAACGGGGTTTCAAATAGGGTTACTCTCTTTCGTGCGACTTCTTTAACCTTATGTTAGAAAAGACAGTTTGAGCTGCATAATTCAACCGTTCAGGCACCATACTTTACAAGAGCGTGCAACTTCTGGCTTTTCCAAATTGGGTAAAGACGCGAAGCGTGTGAGTCTGGGGGTGAACGACCAGCATTAAAAACTACAATAACGTCGGCCTGGAAATCCAACGCAGAATCTCTCTCTGTCTCCAACAAGTGCTACTTTGGGCTGAGTAGACAACTGCGCAGTTAAGGCCTCTATCGTCGAACAAATACAACACTCTATAAGTTTCTCATCATGCCCGTGCTATTGTATGACGCTGAAGCATGTGCACTGCCAGCATTGGATGAGACGGCCCTTGTAGTTTTCGAAAGAAAGATTATCCGTAAGATTTATAGAACTTTAACATTTATTTAACATTTTTAATAGTAAAGTTTTTGGAAACATTGGCAATGTTTAGTGATCATTTTCAGTTCCTACGGATCACTCGAATTTTCTTTAATGAACAGATTTTAAGTTATCTTAAAGCTTATGATACCTTTGGTTGTGATATCACAAATAATGGCAATCAACGTCCGTCTACAAAAGACAAAGAGGCTCGAATGCCTCACCCCCAGCCCCCTTCAGCAATGTGAATGCTTTGTTCGACGCAAGTGCCAAAAACGTTGTTTTGGGTACGGCCATGATACATATTAGTTACTTAGGAGTACACTATAATGCCAGAGCCCTTCTTGATTCAGGTTCAGAGGGAACTTTTATCACGGAGCGGCTGCAGAGACGTATCAACCTTCCCACAAGACCAGCTGTAAAGTCGCCCACTTTGTATTTGGCTGGATCTTGATAGGCTCAGCCCCCTGTCTGCAGCAAAGAGTTCGGGCTCATTTGTTTCTCTACTTGCGGATATTTCAGGTTCTCAGCTAACTCGGTTTTGTAAGCTTGAGCAAGTCCCGTTTTGCGAGCAACATTGTACAAAGACAACTACGAGGAATGACCAAGGGCAGTAGTGGTGGCATTACCATTTCGGGACGAATTCCCCGAAAACATAAGTCTTGGGGATGCACGAACCATTGTAGCCCATCAATTCGAGCGAAACGAAGCAAGAATGATGAGAAGACCGGAGCTGAAGTCAGAATATCATCGAGTACTGCGAGAATACATCACACTCGGCCATATGAAGCCAGTGAGCTGCGCCGATAGTAAAACACATTCAGACACATAGTAAAACTGGACAGTACCTTAAGCGAAGCTAAGATGTTGGGCATTCGGTGGAATGCCGCGCGCGATATGTTCCATTTTAGCGTCCAAGAAATCTCCATTCGACACAGCTATATCAAACGAGAGGTTTTATCGTGTGTTGCCAAGTTGTTCGACCCAGCCGGGTGGTTGGGCCCCATAGTCGTGGAGGCAAAATCTGTAATGCAGGACATCTGGTTAGCCAAGATAGGGTGAGATGACACTATACCTCGAGGTTTGTATTTGCGGTGGGAAATTTTTTTTTTAAATTACACGTTTATTTCGAATATCTAAATCTCAAGGTGGTTCCATTTCACCCCTGGGAATGAAATTGAATTTCATGGATTTTGTGATGCCTGCGAGAAGGCTTATGCAGCTGCTCTGTATGCGAGAGTTCACGATCGAAACTCAGACAGGGCCCCATACATAAATCTACTTTTAGACAGAACGAAAGTAGTACCAGTGAAAGCAGTCTCTCTTCCTCGATTAGAATTGTGCGGAATGCTGCTCTTAGCAGAATTAATTAATGTTTTACTTCAACAGTTCGACGTTGGCCAGCCAGTGATCTACAAATGAACTGACTCCACCATTGTGCTCTCGTGGCTAAGGAAGCCCCCCTAAAACTGGACCACGTTCGTTGCAAATCGAGTTGGCAAAATAGAGGAGCTCGTCGGAGTGGAAGGATGGAATAATGTGGACTCAAGCGATAATCTGGCAGATTTAGGTAGCCGTGGCTTATCGCCCCAAGAATTGGCGACGAGCACTCTGTGGTGGCAGGGCCCTAGTTGGTTAAAGGAGAAACCGTCTGGCTGGCTCCAAAAAACTGATGAGGTGACGGTGGAGACAGGGCTGGAGCAGAAGGTCGTCCGAGTCCATACTGGTCGTATTATGCAAGTGTTGGACATTTTAGAACGATTCTCCGACTTCTCTCGTGCCCTAAGAGTAATTGAACGGATTTTTCAATTTTACTACAAGACACATCCGGTACACAAATCAACCCCACGACAGGAAACGTCAGAAATAACAGCGGTAGAAACTCGAAAGGAAAAAATGTGTCTTATTATGTTAACGCAAAAACAGTGCTTCTACAATGAGTATCAAGCACTCGTGACGTCAAAGCCAGTGAGGGCAAAAAGCTCCATCCGCACTCTCAATCCCTTCCTCGATGGGAACGGAATCATGCGAGTTGGAGGGAGACTTGCGTTAGCTGGGCTACCCTACAACGAACGATACCCTGTAATTTTACCGTTCGATTGCCAATTTTCCCGACTTCTTGTCATATCCCCATATCTGATTTCTCTGGACGGGGGAAATCTACTCATGTTGAGACTCTTGAGATCCGAATATTGGATCGTACAGTTTGTCTCGTTCACAGAAACAAGGCACGAGAGCAACTGATGGCATCGTTACCTCCTGAACGGTCGGACTAATCTCGCCCCTTCACAAATACAGGCGTGGATTTTACTTGCCTGGTCGAGATTAAGAATTTCGCCGGCAGGGCATATCTGATAACAAAAGGTTATTACTGCGTTTTTGTTTGTTTTGCTACGAAAGCAATACATTTGGAAGCAACCAGCGACTTATCGATTTCCACGTTTCTGGCGGCATTTTCCCGTTTTGTAGCACGACGAAGCTGTCCCCGTAGCATGAACTCCGACAATGGGACGAACCTTGTAGGAGCCAACAAATCATTAAGGCAAGATTTCCGAAACATTGTTGCCGAAGCCTCGCGCCTTATGCACATCAAGAAATAACCTGGTCCTTCATATCTCCGGGAGCTCCTCACCTGGAAGGACTGTGGGAAGCAGGTGAAAAGAGCTGCAAAATCCACTTTCGTAAGGTAGCCAACACTATGCGGTTCACGATGGAAGAGCTCTCGACGTTACTGGCCAAGGTGGAACCTTGTCAACAGAACCCCTCGCGCCAGGTTATTTTCTGATTGGCAGTCTGCTACTCGCGATTTCGGAACCTGAGATTAGCGGAAAGAGAATTACCGGGAGGACGTATACAGTACGAGCTATACTCGGCTCCGGTAAGAGTACCACGATGATTTCGAGGTCCCTCGCTCGGCTTATACACAGCGTACCACGAAATGGGGAGAAATGCTCGCATACCCTAAAAGGTTGGCACGATAGGCTGGAAATAAGAGCGACGGTGCTAGGCAGCCTGATGAGGACCGCTCCAGAGCGTACAATAGATGCTCGCGTTATCCACGAATTTGATAACCTGCGATTGGCAGAACCACATTTTACCGCGCGAGTACGGTATCCTTGGCCCTTAGAGCTGAGGGATATGGGGCCATTATACGACGAATTGTGTGTGCACACAATTGAAGTGAGAAACAGGTAATTATTTGTGTAAAAGGATCGATACCCGTTTTTAGATCCCCGTTTCCGGAATTCACGGGGAATTCTGAACCATAATTCACCCCGCTCTTAACAGATAGGGGTAATGAGAAAGCAAGCGATTTTCAGTCGTTTGACGTGGCTGAGTGGTTGAATGCTCGTCTAGCAACTCCGCGTACCATGGTTCAAGCCTTAATAAAGGCTAGAAAGAAAGAAGTCTGATGAGGAGATGTGGTGATCTCCGAAATAGCAGCTATCCCACCTACCACTCTGAAAAATCATTGTTTTCTCATACTATTTCCTAATAGAAACTAGCCTCGAGCTCAATAAAACTAGTCTTGTTACTAACAAATTTTCTGTTATTTCCATCGTGCAGCCAAGATACTGCCCAACCGTTCGTAGAAAGACACCTGATCTAATTGACTTCGGAATAACTGGTGGTCCTGATCTAGAAATCCCTTTTCTTTCGTTACTCTGCTTAAAAAGGGAAACATATTTTCAAATTAAATTGCAGTCCTTTCGTAGACCTGAGAAAAAGAAATTTCGAGGAAAATGGAGGCGATGTGTCATCTAAATCTTTAATCGAAGCAAACCCGATCCTCAGCTTCTTTATGCATAACAAAAGATCATTTTTTTCCGACTGCAATTGCTTTGAAGGTAAATTAATTACTCGCAAAATTTCACCTTGAAGAACAAGAAGGAACACAATATCAAATTTTTGATTTTTTTCTGAATCCCCAACGTGGCGTTTCTCTCAGCAGATTTTTTGGTTTTTAACTCTGTTTCACAACGTGAACTGCGTGGTACCTTCCAGCAAAGCGAATTGGATTCACGGTTTTGAGAGTTTGTGCGCCTTTCTCGTAAAAGCTTTGTAGTAGATCCCAACGACTTACACTGTGACACTGATTGAACAGTTTCGAAGAATTCTTCAATTTATCTATTGCGTTTTTTAAAACAGGGTCAAGTTATGACTAGCACAATGAACAAAATGTGTATGAGAAAAGTAATCTTTGATTTTCTGTTGTAAACCCGTATAAGCGCCACTCATGCTTACTGCACCGTCATATGCTTGACCTCGACATTTTTTAAGATCAAAACCCTTCTTCTGTAAAGAACCGATGACAAGTTTTTCGAGGCTTGAAGCAGATTGATCTTCTACAGCTGTAAAAAAAATACATACCTCGTTGATTTGTATATCAACTGGCTCCCCTTTATCATTGTAAATGATACGTAACGAATAACCCGAATCAATTGATCAATTTTGCTGGCGTCTTGAGTTGTATCCAAAAAAAAAAAAATGAAAAATGGAGCATCTTTCAAGCCACTAACAATATTTTCATGAAATGTTTGCCCCAAGAGATACATAGACTTGATTTAGTATCACAGAATAATACTTATTTGAGAAACTGGGATTATTCTGCTGAAGATCTTTTGGAAAAGGTCCTCGCGGTTGAACAGGTCCGGAAGCAATCAAATTCATTTTTGCTGATGAATCAGTAAATGAATCGGAGAATTCAATTTGTTCTAAAAAGATAATTTCATTAGAATCAGAGTTATCCACATTGTTAGGAGGTTTACCTGGTTCCGCGGTGAAATTTTCTTCCTTCTTGAAGTTCTTCATTCTCTCCATCACCATCTGAATTTTCCTTCTCTTCTAGTGTTTCGGAATAGAAATCACCAATTATGTTGGAAGGTTCTACTAAGAAATTAAGAATTTTTTATAATCAACAATAACAAAAAAATTCATCTAATTGAAATTGTGTTTGCAAAAAAAATAGGAAGAAGAAAAAACAATAACAGCATACACAGCTTACTTGGGTCATCCCGTTTAGGTTTTGCCTTAATGAGTAAAAGCTAGGGGACGAGAGTTCGATCCCTGCGAGAAGTCTGCTGAGGAGATGTGGTGATCTCCGAAATATTTATAACTTCTACCATTGCTGTTTTTTCTATAATTCTTACTATTAAAAACTGGCCTTGAGCTCATAAAATTATTGTTTGATATAAAAATAAATAGGCCAAAAAAATATTAGTATTTATATTTTAATCTAATCTAATCTAAATCGTACTAGATTTTCTTTTGTTATTGACATATGCGCGTTACAGTTATACGGTTGACTTATGAAAACATACAATATTGCACTGCAGTGTTCTTAGATGCTGCGCAATCATTCGGTTAGGGCTGGCCAGAAGGACTATTATATAATTTAAGAGATTCACTTCCCGATACCATTTGTGCCGCATTGAAAACTTTACTTGTTGGCATAAAATTTCGTATTATGAAATAACTTAATAACATAACATTTGAAATGAAAAACGTTTTCTCACATTTCTAAACTCGCATCGAAGTTGAGTTGGTTTTGCGAATGTTTTCCGAAAGTGTTTATATTGACAATTGAGCATAATTAAGGTTTCTGAAAAATTAAAACCAAATCACAAACTCACAAAAAATAAAATTCAATCTTAATTCACTTGATATTAAATGTACTATATTTTTCCCTGGCTGGGGCCCCTCTCAAACAAGGAGCCCAGGGGAACTGCTCCGTTAGCCCATAGTAGTTCCGGCCCTGGCAAGTACACAGAATAGTTTCACATATACGGTCGCCTTATGAAAACAAACAATATTGCACTGCAGTATTCTTAGGTGTTGCACAAGCATTCGGTAAGGGCCGGCTATTATATAACTTAAGAGGTTCACTGTTATAGCAAAACCCCTTAACTGACTTTAAATAACTTTAATTTACTGAACTTGCATTTCCGGCACATGCTAATACTTTCTCCATTTCTTTTTTAAGCAAAACAATTCTTTGGATTTGTCTTGCAAATAATAAACATCGATACCTTTAATTTACCGAATTTACTGAACTTGCATTTCCGGCACATGCAAATACTTTTCCAATTTTTAGGCAAAACAATTCTATGGAATTGTCTTGCTAATAACAAATTAATAAAATGATTAGTTGCATTTTTATACATTTGTCAACTGACCAAATATGCAAGGTAGACAAAATGATTAGTATGAGTAATACTGTAACAATAAGTTTAAGTCAGTCTTTTATGAGACATCAAAGATGATGGAATAAAGAAAAGCTCAAACATTAAAACATTGATTTTTTTATTATTTAAAAAACTTCGATTCAAAAGTGGCGCAGTCGGTAGGATACCGCAATTATCCTATCCAACATAAAGAAATAAAAGATAAGTGAATTTTTATTCTTAGTGCGGTATCAAACGAACTTTCGCGAAATTGTTGGCAGAAGATTGCCACAACGGTGAAAGAAAACTAAATTTTTGTTGCGGCGTTCAGTGCGTTATTACAAAAAACGAGCTTTAGCGAAATTGTTGGCAGAAGATTGCCACAACGGTGAAAGAAAAATAATTTTTTGCTTCGCGTTCAGTACGTTATTACAAAAAATGAACTTTCGCGAAATTGTTGGCAGAAGATTGCCACAACGGTGAAAGAAAAATAAATTTTTGTTGCGCGTTCAGTGCGTTATTACAAAAGATGAACTTTCGTGAAATTGTTGGCAGAAGATTGCCACAATGGTGAAAGAAAACTAAATTTTTGTTGCGGCGTTCAGTGCGTTATTACAAAAAACGAGCTTTAGCGAAATTGTTGGCAGAAGATTGCCACAACGGTGAAAGAAAAATAAATTTTTGCTTCGCGTTCAGTACGTTATTACAAAAAATGAACTTTCGCGAAATTGTTGGCAGAAGATTGCCACAACGGTGAAAGAAAAATAAATTTTTGTTGCGCGTTCAGTGCGTTATTACAAAAGATGAACTTTCGTGAAATTGTTGGCAGAAAATTGCCACAACGGTGAAAGAAAAATAAAAATAATTTTTATTTGCGCGTTCTACGAGCAAAAGATTGCCACAACCGACAAAAAACTTTAACACCCCGATTATAAACGACAATTTCGCACGTATTTTTTCGTTTTTCGCTTTTCGCCTATTCTAAACGATGTTCGAAAAATCGGAAAGTGGTTTGGCGAGTTAAGTAGGTATCCCGAATGAAAATAAAAGTGAGTATACACACAAATTTATTGGGAAATAATTCATAAGAAAATTTTAAGGGAACGATGAACAAAATGTGAGTAAATAAAACTTTAAATAATAAAAAATAACTTGTATAAAATAATATTGTATTGTTTTTGGTTTTTTTTAGGACGAAGAGTATAAATAAGCAGCAAATTGAAATTTTAATAAGCCTTATGCAAGGGCAGCCGCAAATTGCAACAAATTTCTATAAGGGGGACAAATAAATTAATAAAAATGTCCTTAAAAAATTGTACAATGTGATTTTTTAGATTTTTTTCCGTCAAGAGTGTTGAGTAATTTCTAATTTTGTATGGAAGAAATTTTTGAGCTTCTTCTAACCTGCACATTATTATACTGAAATGAATTTGCCTACAAAACTACGTACTCAGAAATTCTGCACAAAAAATTGAAAAATTTTGATGGCCGTTTTGCAAATTTTGAAAAATTCCCCTGAACTTTGTACAAATTTTGAAGGACATTTTTATATGGTTTCTGTTTTAAAATTGCCTATATTTTAATTAAAACATTTTAGAAATACTATCTTAGTACCCCGTCCAGCGAAATTCAAAAAAATGTTAGTGGACGAAATAAGCAATAAATTTTCATAATTCATGCATGAAATTTTTAACCACGAAATGATGTGTTTTATTTCATGAAATAGTGTTTCCTATTCTATTTTCATCGCTGTTCATAGTTGTCAAGATCCATTTTGAACACAACTCCTCCTCAAAAATATCAACAACTTCTCCTACAACTTTGTTGAAGGTGGATTAGGCAAGGGAAACGTCTGTATCCTTTCCAACACCCGTTTGATATCCGCCTTCAGCAAAAAAACGTAAACATGCGCTTAGTTTGATAATCGGGCACACTGCAAAACGTTTTCTGGGCTGTTGTGTGTGCGTTGTTAAAATGTCCAACAAATATTTAAATGCGGGCTTGTTTACTCTATAGTATTTAATAACTCTGCAACACAATTGAATTAAAAAAGGGATTAAAAACAACTTTGTTAGCTCTTACAATGATTCCGGCAACTCAAGTGGGTTCGTGTTATCGCGCAACCTTCTTCTTATAGTCCTCTGGTGAGGTTCTTGTGCTACAGAATCTTCCATTTCCTCTTCTGCTACCATTCGAAAGGCAATACTAAACATTTTTATTATTATTTTAAACACTTTTTATCAAACACTATAATATTTCTCATTCACTGTTCACAAAAAATAGCACCAAAACAAAACGTCAAACAGCAACAGCTGATTTCGAAAGTTCGAGATTCCTCTTCGCCAATTTTTCTTTTCACTAGCGAAAGAGAATTGGCGGAAATTTTTCGGCCGAATAGAAAATTCCGCAAGGAAAGAATTCCGAGCGGATATTTATAATCGGGGTGTAAATAACTTTTGTGGGCAAAAGATTGCCAAAAATAAACTGTGACTGGCAAAAGATTGCCATAATCAAATCCTTAAATACCTTAAAGCTCCTGCGAGCATAATTTCGTCGTGCAGAAAAAGAAAAAAAGAAGAGCCTATGGTTTAAAAGTGAAACATCACCACCACACCCCAGGACATCAAAAGGGATTTCAAGAGCAATCAACCAGAAGAGCAACACACCTACAAAAAGAAGATACCACAGAAGGATATGAGGTATTAATAAGTAAACCTAATTATATGAAATTTATTATAGAAATTAAAGCAGAATCCCAAACATAAAAAAAAATATATATAAATATTTTTAAATAAAGAAAGCAGAAATAGAAATTATAGTTTAAATACAAAATGGCTCAAATACGTTTCGATCCACTTAAATATTTGGGAAATCTCCCTGAATTTAACGGCGACAATAGGGACCTCCAGACGTTTTTAAATTTAATAGATAGGGTACACCCAATGCTACAGACATACGAGGAACACTCACAAGGACTGTTCTCAGGCATAATAAAAAGTAAACTAAAAGGCAAAGCCAGGGAAATCATCGAAATAAATTGTCAGGCGTTTTCCTGGAACGAAATTAAAACAGTACTTCAGAATAACTTCGGCGATCGATTAAGCTGCGATGAACTCTTCGACTCACTCAGAGCAACTACGTTCAAAACAATAAAGAAAAGCTCAAACATTAGAACATTGATTTTTTTTTATTATTTAAAAAACTTCGAGTTAAAAAAAAATGATTAGTATAAGTAACACTGTAACAATAAGTTTAAGCCAGTCTTTTATGTGGCATCAAAGATGATGGAATAAAGAAAAGCTCAAACATTAAAACATTGATTTTTTTATTATTTAAAAAACTTCGATTCAAAAGTGGCGCGGTCGGTAGGATACCGCAATTATCCTATCCAACATAAAGAAAGAAAAGATAAGTGAATTTTTATTCTTAGTGCGGTATCAAACGAACTTTCGCGAAATTGTTGGCAGAAGATTGCCACAACGGTGAAAGAAAACTAAATTTTTGTTGCGGCGTTCAGTACGTTATTACAAAAAACGAGCTTTAGCGAAATTGTTGGCAGAAGATTGCCACAACGGTGAAAGAAAAATAAATTTTTGTTGCGGCGTTCAGTGCGTTATTACAAAAGACGAACTTTCGTAAAATTGTTGGCAGAAAATTGCCACAACGGTGAAAGAAAAATAAAAATAATTTTTATTTGCGCGTTCTACGAGCAAAAGATTGTCCCAACCTTCAAAAACTTTTTAAAGAACGTTTCTGAGCAAAAGATTGCCACAACCGACAAAAAACTTTAACACCCCGATTATAAACGACAATTCCGCACGTATTTTTTCGTTTTTCGCTTTTCGCCTATTCAAAACGATGTTCGAAAAATCGGAAAGGGGTTTGGCGAGTAAAGTAGGTATCCCGAATGAAAATAAAAGTGAGTATACACACAAATTTATTGGGAAATAATTCATAAGAAAATTTTAAGGGAACGATGAACAAAATGTGAGTAAATAAAACTTTAAATAATAAAAAATAACTTGTATAAAATAATATTGTATTGTTTTTGGTTTTTTTTAGGACGAAGAGTATAAATAAGCAGCAAATTGAAATTTTAATAAGCCTTATGCAAGGGCAGCCGCAAATTGCAACAAATTTCTATAAGGGGGACAAATAAATTAATAAAAATGTCCTTAAAAATTTGTACAATGTGATTTTTTAGATTTTTTTCCGTCAAGAGTGTTGAGTAATTTCTAATTTTGTATGGAAGAAATTTTTGAGCTTCTTCTAACCTGCACATTATTATACTGAAATGAATTTGCCTACAAAACTACGTACTCAGAAATTCTGCCCAAAAAATTGAAAAATTTGTATGGCCGTTTTGCAAATTTTGAAAAATTCCCCTGAACATTGTACAAATTTTGAAGGACATTTTTATATGGTTTCTGTTTTAAAATTGCCTATATTTTAATTAAAACATTTTAGAAATACTATCTTAGTACCCCGTCCAGCGAAATTCAAAAAAATGTTAGTGGACGAAATAAGCAATAAATTTTCATAATTCATGCATTAAATTTTTAACCACGAAATGATGTGTTTTATTTCATGAAATAGTGTTTCCTATTCTATTTTCATCGCTGTTCATAGTTGTCAAGATCCATTTTGAACACAACTCCTCCTCAAAAATATCAACAACTTCTCCTAGAACATTGCTGAAGGTGGATTAGGCAAGGGAAACGTCTGTATCCTTTCCAACACCCGTTTGATATCCGCCTTCAGCAAAAAAACGTAAACATGCGCTTAGTTTGGTAATCGGGCACACTGCAAAACGTTTTCTGGGCTGTTGTGTGTGCGTTGTTAAAATGTCCAACAAATATTTAAATGCGGGCTTGTTTACTCTATAGTATTTAATAAATCTGCAACACAATTGAATTAAAAAAGGGATTAAAAACAACTTTGTTAGCTCTTACAATGATTCCGGCAACTCAAGTGGGTTCGTGTTATCGCGCAACCTTCTTCTTATAGTCCTCTGGTGAGGTTCTTGTGCTACAGAATCTTCCATTTCCTCTTCTGCTACCATTCGAAAGGCAATACTAAAAATTTTTATTATTATTTTAAACACTTTTTATCAAACACTATAATATTTCTCATTCACTGTTCACAAAAAATAGCACCTAAACAAAACGTCAAACAGCAACAGCTGATTTCGAAAGTTCGAAATTCCTCTTCGCCAATTTTTCTTTTCACTAGCGAAAGAGAATTGGCGGAAATTTTTCGGCCGAATAGAAAATTCCGCAAGGAAAGAATTCCGAGCGGATATTTATAATCGGGGTGTAAATAACTTTTGTGGGCAAAAGATTGCCAAGAATAAACTGTGACTGGCAAAAGATTGCCATAATCAAATCCTTAAATACCTTAAAGCTCCTGCGAGCATAATTTCGTCGTGCAGAAAAAGAAAAAAAGAAGTCCCTATGGTTTAAAAGTGAAACATCACCACCACACCCCAGGACATCAAAAGGGATTTCAAGAGCAATCAACCAGAAGAGCAACACACCTACAAAAAGAAGATACCACAGAAGGATATGAGGTATTAATAAGTAAACTTAATTATATGAAATTTATTATAGAAATTAAAGCAGAATCCCAAACATAAAAAAAAAAAATATATATAAATATTTTTAAATAAAGAAAGAAGAAATAGAAATTATAGTTTAAATACAAAATGGCTCAAATACGTTTCGATCCACTTAAATATTTGGGAAATCTCCCTGAATTTAACGGCGACAATAGGGACTTCCTGACGTTTTTAAATTTAATAGATAGGGTACACCTAATGCTACAGATATACGAGGAACACTCACAAGGACTGTTCTCAGGCATAATAAAAAGTAAACTAAAAGGCAAAGCCAGGGAAATCATCGAAATAAATTGTCAGGCGATTTCCTGGAACGAAATTAAAACAGTACTTCAGAATAACTTCGGCGATCGATTAAGCTGCGATGAACTCTTCGACTCACTCAGAGCAACTACGTTCAAAACAATAAAGAAAAGCTCAAACATTAGAACATTGATTTTTTTTTATTATTTAAAAAACTTCGAGTTAAAAAAAAATGATTAGTATAAGTAACACTGTAACAATAAGTTTAAGCCAGTCTTTTATGTGGCATCAAAGATGATGGAATAAAGAAAAGCTCAAACATTAAAACATTGATTTTTTTATTATTTAAAAAACTTCGATTCAAAAGTGGCGCGGTCGGTAGGATACCGCAATTATCCTATCCAACATAAAGAAAGAAAAGATAAGTGAATTTTTATTCTTAGTGCGGTATCAAACGAACTTTCGCGAAATTGTTGGCAGAAGATTGCCACAACGGTGAAAGAAAACTAAATTTTTGTTGCGGCGTTCAGTACGTTATTACAAAAAACGAGCTTTAGCGAAATTGTTGGCAGAAGATTGCCACAACGGTGAAAGAAAAATAAATTTTTGTTGCGCGTTCAGTGCGTTATTACAAAAGACGAACTTTCGTAAAATTGTTGGCAGAAAATTGCCACAACGGTGAAAGAAAAATAAAAATAATTTTTATTTGCGCGTTCTACGAGCAAAAGATTGTCCCAACCTTCAAAAACTTTTTAAAGAACGTTTCTGAGCAAAAGATTGCCACAACCGACAAAAAACTTTAACACCCCGATTATAAACGACAATTCCGCACGTATTTTTTCGTTTTTCGCTTTTCGCCTATTCAAAACGATGTTCGAAAAATCGGAAAGGGGTTTGGCGAGTAAAGTAGGTATCCCGAATGAAAATAAAAGTGAGTATACACACAAATTTATTGGGAAATAATTCATAAGAAAATTTTAAGGGAACGATGAACAAAATGTGAGTAAATAAAACTTTAAATAATAAAAAATAACTTGTATAAAATAATATTGTATTGTTTTTGGTTTTTTTTAGGACGAAGAGTATAAATAAGCAGCAAATTGAAATTTTAATAAGCCTTATGCAAGGGCAGCCGCAAATTGCAACAAATTTCTATAAGGGGGACAAATAAAGTAATAAAAATGTCCTTAAAAATTTGTACAATGTGATTTTTTAGATTTTTTTCCGTCAAGAGTGTTGAGTAATTTCTAATTTTGTATGGAAGAAATTTTTGAGCTTCTTCTAACCTGCACATTATTATACTGAAATGAATTTGCCTACAAAACTACCTACTCAGAAATTCTGCCCAAAAAATTGAAAAATTTGTATAGCCGTTTTGCAAATTTTGAAAAATTCCCCTGAACATTGTACAAATTTTGAAGGACATTTTTATATGGTTTCTGTTTTAAAATTGCCTATATTTTAATTAAAACATTTTAGAAATACTATCTTAGTACCCCGTCCAGCGAAATTCAAAAAAATGTTAGTGGACGAAATAAGCAATAAATTTTCATAATTCATGCATTAAATTTTTAACCACGAAATGATGTGTTTTATTTCATGAAATAGTGTTTCCTATTCTATTTTCATCGCTGTTCATAGTTGTCAAGATCCATTTTGAACACAACTCCTCCTCAAAAATATCAACAACTTCTCCTAGAACATTGCTGAAGGTGGATTAGGCAAGGGAAACGTCTGTATCCTTTCCAACACCCGTTTGATATCCGCCTTCAGCAAAAAAACGTAAACATGCGCTTAGTTTGGTAATCGGGCACACTGCAAAACGTTTTCTGGGCTGTTGTGTGTGCGTTGTTAAAATGTCCAACAAATATTTAAATGCGGGCTTGTTTACTCTATAGTATTTAATAAATCTGCAACACAATTGAATTAAAAAAGGGATTAAAAACAACTTTGTTAGCTCTTACAATGATTCCGGCAACTCAAGTGGGTTCGTGTTATCGCGCAACCTTCTTCTTATAGTCCTCTGGTGACAGGCCCGTCGCGAGGACGGCGGGGGCCCCTGTAATTTGAAGAGCAAAAACAAAAAAAAAAAAAAAACGGTCATCTCCGAAATCAAAACGAACAAGACCCAGACACGTCTATAAATGTAGTACCACGCATTCCGTCAATCCGACACTGTATTATCGATTTCATCAGCCGTACTTTCTTGCCTTTGCTTCAATTCTATATTGTTTAATACGTCGGATACTTCTCTTTCACATTTCCTTTTTTCGTTCACATCCTTCCTCGCGCAATTATCAAGTTTGAAATTGCCTATCCCATGCAAATGTTTATTATCAACCAGACTATATCATTGCACGTCATGTTTATGTGGTGGAAAGAAAAAGATTTTTAGGACTGGTTCATACTAAATGCGGCAAATTATCGTTCAAGTATTAGAACTCTGTCGGCATTTGCCTGAAGTTGATAGAGAAAACTACAGAAAAAACTCTCGCACGCAGAGCTTAGACACAGTTGCCAAGGCCCTCCCAGTCTCGATTACGTCATTACGACATTTAGCGCTGCTGCTCACACGCAAATTTTTGATGCCCCGGCTGCCCCACCCTCGCTACGGCCCTGTCTGGTGAGGTTCTTGTGCTACAGAATCTTCCATTTCCTCTTCTGCTACCATTCGAAAGGCAATACTAAACATTTTTATTATTATTTTAAACACTTTTTATCAAACACTATAATATTTCTCATTCACTGTTCACAAAAAATAGCACCAAAACAAAACGTCAAACAGCAACAGCTGATTTCGAAAGTTCGAAATTCCTCTTCGCCAATTTTTCTTTTCACTAGCGAAAGAGAATTGGCGGAAATTTTTCGGCCGAATAGAAAATTCCGCAAGGAAAGAATTCCGAGCGGATATTTATAATCGGGGTGTAAATAACTTTTGTGGGCAAAAGATTGCCAAGAATAAACTGTGACTGGCAAAAGATTGCCATAATCAAATCCTTAAATACCTTAAAGCTCCTGCGAGCATAATTTCGTCGTGCAGAAAAAGAAAAAAAGAAGAGCCTATGGTTTAAAAGTGAAACATCACCACCACACCCCAGGACATCAAAAGGGATTTCAAGAGCAATCAACCAGAAGAGCAACACACCTACAAAAAGAAGATACCACAGAAGGATATGAGGTATTAATAAGTAAACTTAATTATATGAAATTTATTATAGAAATTAAAGCAGAATCCCAAACATAAAAAAAAAATATATATATAAACTAGCTGACCCGGCAAACTTCGTCCTGCCCAAAATTTTTTTCCATTTCAAAAATTACACCGGTATTGGTTTTAATAGAATATGAACGATTTTTCCTAATTTCATTGTGTATACTTTAAATACCGCCTTTTTTGTCCTTGACAAATTCCCAATATTGAAAAATAGTGAAGAAAAAATTATTGCTGAGTTTTTTTAACCTGTTTTTGATAAAAAATTTAAATAAAAAACATGATATACAGGCAGGTTCTACAATTTACTTCCGAGTGAAATTTTGTGGAAAATACCTTCTGTACCTAATTTGACAAAATTTTTACAAATTTTACTCGGAAGTGAATTGCCAGAACCTGCCTGATAAACATTTTTTTCGAGGGTACATTAATGCTTTTTGAATTTAATTGCTTGAAAAATGCTACTCTTTTCAATAATGCTGACACATCGCGTCCAGGATTTGTTGACAATTTAATAAAATTAAGTTTGTACTATTCTCATTCAATTTTATTAGTTTTAATCGAGTCTCGAAAATATATAATTTTAGTACATATTTAGTTTAGGGCTGCACGGTACACGATCGCGTCCAGGATTTGTTGACAATTTAATAAAATTAAGTTTGTACTATTCTCATTCAATTTTATTAGTTTTAATCGAGTCTCGAAAATATATAATTTTAGTACATATTTAGTTTAGGGCTGCACGGTACACGATATTTTTGGTTTTCTGTTCCGCGGCGTAAATAAACAGTGAGGAAGGTTTTCCAACACGGGAACACGCCACATAGAGCTGGCCATGTGAAAAGCAAGACATTTCTAAATTTATGCCGCATACTTCCAGCGACTGCCCTTGTGACTTGTTTATTGTCATCGCAAATGCAAGTTTCACTGGGAACTGCAAACGTCTGAATTGGAATGGCAAATCTGTTGAAGTTAATGGAATTCGGGGAAGTAAGCATTCCTCTCCCTTGAACGGGCCTTTCAAAATGCTTGCCACTATTAAATTGTCCATTAGCTTGGTCACAATCAGTCGAGTACCATTGCACAGTTTGGGAGCATGAAGATTCCGTAGCATAATAACTACAGACCCAACTTTGAGACGCAAATTATGAGGCGGCATTCCAGGCGGCATCAAAGAGTTTAAGAACTCCACTGGGTAATTTACTACCTCGTCTTCATTTTCAACGCGATCGATTGATTTATATGACCGCAAATCTCCCGGAATTTGATTTTGAATCGTCCAATTCAAGTCGTTGACATCCATATTTTTTGCTGCTAAAATTGCGCGCGAGTTATGTTCCCACATCTTAACTACATATATGTAAGACATCATGTTCAACTGACTCGCCACATTCCACACAAAAACTCAAAACACATTTCCATATAAAAAGATACATACAAACACAAACATACATTCGTTCGAACATACAAAACATGCATAATTGCATATTTTGCATTCAAAGCTGAGTTGAACGCAAAAATAGCTCGTAAGAAAAAAGAGTCTTAAGACATAAGTGATAGAATAAACATCAAAACTGAAGTTTGGAGTTTTAATTCTGTTTCTGGCGCAGTCGCAGAGGATTTTTTTTTGGTTTTATCTTAAGATAAAGTGAACCTACTTGCAGTTTAAAATAAATATAACTTTTAAAAGAACACCAAAAAGCGAACAATAGTAGGCAATTGTGAACAGTGAACTTATGAAAAATAGACAAAAGCATTTTGACAAAAATCGAAACATGTCGAATGTACAGGAACTTAGTGATGTGATAAGAAGGCAAGAAGAGGTAATTAACGCATTGCAAGCACAGATGCAGCAGCAAATGCAACTACAGCAACAGCAGCTAATCAACCAACAACCAGCGCAACAACTCGCTCTTAGTGATGACAAAATAATAAGCCACTTTCGCCACTTAAAATCGTATGGTGGGGCAAAAAGCGACAATTTACTCGCATTCGTCAACGCCGTCGACAGGGGATTTACTTTGTGCAACAATAGGCCCCATGTAGAAGAATTCGTAACCCAAATAGTCGTGAACGAAAAATTGCATGGCGACGCAGGAAGATGCGTTCAACAGCTGATAAACCGCAGCAACTGGTCTGACGTGAAGCAGCGACTGAAGCAGAGATTCCAACCGCAGGAAACGTATGGGCAAATATTCAATCAGTGCAGAGAAATAAAGGTTAATAATTTAAGAGAACTTTTTGATTTCTTCTTAAGCGCTAGTTATAAAATTAATGAATTATACGAATTTGATGAAGCAAAGCCTTCAATATATACACCTGTAAATGTAGACCGAGACCTTAGAGAAATATTGTTAGAAAAGATTGATGGAAGTTACCGAACTCATCTAGATGAAAGTGCTACCTTATTAGAAATGTATAACAGTTACTCAAAATTTAGGTTATTAGATGAAAAACGAGCTATTTCATATAATCACAGAAAACAAAGTTTTTTTTCAAAGGATGCGACAAATAAACAAAATCGGTTTGAAAATAGTAAGTCTAACATTAGACGAGAAACAAATAATCAAAATTCGCAAATTAGTAATAGTAATTATAATTATCAGAATTTAGCGCAAAGTAGACGCTTTCCGAATCGAAATAATTCAGAGCAACGTTTTCAAGCTCCTATACGTAATAATATGTACAATTCCTTTCAAACGAGGTCGAACTCACATATGAGTGTTGACAGTCAAAACAATAGACAGAGCCAGTCTGGTTCATCCAGAAGCTATCAGCCGATGGAGGTGGGTAATGTACAGGAAGACGTAAATTTTACCAAAACGCCTCCACCTGCAGATTGCCCTTAATGACTTTAACAATTGGCGGTAAGGAAATTATATGCCTCATAGATACAGGTTCCGATACAAGTTTAATTAAACCAGATATTTTCAAAAACCA
Source organism: Anomoia purmunda (assembly GCA_951828415.1). NCBI lineage: Eukaryota > Metazoa > Arthropoda > Insecta > Diptera > Tephritidae > Anomoia > Anomoia purmunda. Next base: position 81,752,926 of record OX639993.1, on the reverse strand, counting down.
TTTTCCCAAACAAGAACTGCAAACACCCCTTTGGTACAGAACTATAAATGGCATAAATCAAGTAACGCACAAAATAGTTACTCCTATACCTGAAGAATTTAAAGTCTCAGGCACTTTCTCATGGAAAGTGATTGATTTTTACAGTAAAAATTACCAAGCTATAATAGGCCAAAATTTTCTCGTCCCTCTTAAAGCTAAGATTGATGTAGAGAATAGATTTATTACCATATTAGGAAAAACAATACATTTTGATACAGTTAGCCCGTATAAAAAACAGGAAATTTGTGCACTTGAATTCAGTGATATGCAAAATTTAGACTTAAAGCATTTAAATTCCGAAGAAAGCCAATTGATTAAAAACTTATTACAAGACTATAAAGATTTATTTTTCAAGGAAGGAGATAAGCTTTCCTTTACACATGAAATAAAACATAAGATATTTACAACGGAGGATAGGCCTATATATTCAAAGATCTACAGGTACCCACAGGCTCACGAATTAGAAATTCAGAGGCAAATAAAAGAAATGTTAGATCATAATATCATTAAAGAAAGCAATTCTGCTTATAACAGTCCCTTGTGGGTAGTCCCAAAAAAGGTAGATAGAAATGGAAATCAACGATGGCGCATTGTCATCGATTATAGAAAATTAAATGAAAGTACAGAAAGCGATAAATTTCCCATACCTAACATTGATGGTATCATGGACAAATTAGGAAAAGCGCAATATTTTTCCTCTATTGATCTTGCTAAAGGATTCCACCAAATACTGATGGACGAAAATGACAGAAAAAAAACTGCATTTTCTACCCCTTTAGGTCATTACGAGTTTTTGAGAATGCCATTTGGCCTAAAAAATGCTCCTTCGACGTTCCAGCGTCTTATGAATTCAGTGCTTCGAGACTATATAAATAGAATATGTGTCGTCTATTTAGATGACGTCCTGATTTTCAGTACTTCTTTGGTGGAGCATATAGAAAATATTAGAAAAGTCTTCCAAAAACTAAAAGATGCAAAGCTGAAGATCCAGTTAGAAAAATGCAGTTTTCTGAAAAAGGAAACTGAATTTTTGGGTCACATATTAACACCTAATGGAATAAAACCTAATCCAAAAAAGGTGGAAGTCATACAAAAATTAAAGTTGCCCATTTCCCAAAAACAAATAAAATCGTTCTTGGGTATTACAGGTTTTTATAGAAAGTTCATCAAGGACTATTCTAAAATCGCTTACCCGATGGTAGCATGTTTGAAAAAGGATGCAAAAGTTAATATAAATGACCCAAATTATATAGCTGCATTCGAAAAACTTAAGGATATTATTACAAATCCTCCCATTCTAAGATATCCAATTTTCACCAAAAGGTTTAAATTGGTTACCGATGCTAGTAACTTCGCTATTGGCGCAGTCCTGACACAAGATGATCACCCAGTTTCATACGCTTCGCGAACACTGAATGATCATGAAAAAAATTACTCCACTATCGAAAAGGAATTATTGGCGATAGTGTGGGGAGTAAAGTATTATAGACCTTATTTGTTCGGGAGAGAGTTCGATCTAAAAACAGATCACCAACCGCTTAAGTGGTTGCAAACCAAGAACTCTGGCAAGGATATAAATCCCAGACTACAGCGTTGGCTAGTACAATTAGGAGAGTACGACGCAAAAATTGAGTATATTGCCGGCAAAGAAAATAAAATAGCCGATTTCCTAAGTCGAATTGTAGACGAGGAAATAAATATGGTTAATTCCGACAATTTGGGAATGACTATAGAAGAAATGTTAGAAATTAAAAATTTAAACACTGGGGAGCAACAAGATCAAACAATGGTTTCCATGGAAGTTCAAACTAACCACTCTCAAGAGGAAAATTCTCAAAACCACTTCACGACCCTCGACACAGTTGTAAACCGTTTCAAACAACAATTAATTTTAGTTGAAACGAAGAAAAACGAATTAGAAAAAATCTTTAATAATAAACGTGTTTTCGTAGATAAGCAGGATATTAATTGTGAAAATGTAATTAACATAGTGAGAACACATTTTGACAGAGGAAAGGTCGCTATATATTCTGAACTTAGTGACGCTGAATATAAGGAGTTAGAACGAGTTATTCTAAACTCTTACCCAAATAATGAACACATTTCTTTTGTAAGATGTACTTACTTTCCCAAAGATATTGAAGAGGAATATGCACTAAAGAGGCAGATATCGTTTTTCCATAAAATTGAAGTAGGACATTCAGGAATTATCCCAACTTACGAGGGAATGAAACACAAGGTGTATCACCCTCAGCTAAAAATTAAAATTCACGAAATAATAAATAACTGTGACATATGTAGTGGAGGCAAATACGATCGAAATCCCATCAAAGCGAAATTTCAAATTACGGAAACACCCAACACAGTAAATGAAATTGTTCACATAGATACTTACGTTAACAGCAAACACTCTTTTATAATTTTTATAGATAAGTTTTCAAAACATGTCATATGTTTTCATTTACCTGATAGAAACAGTCAGACAATTATCGGTAAAATTAATGAATTTTTATCAATTAAGGGACATGTAAAAAAGTTTGTCTTCGATAATGAATTCAACTCGAAAAACGTTTGCGATACCCTGACTAAAGAAGGCATAGAATTTCATGTTACCAAGCCAAATAGTCATACCGGGAATTCAGATATAGAAAGATTAAACAATACGCTTACTGAACGTATAAGAACATTAAATTTGGAGGAAAAAGTTCCAATAATCACTCAAATGTGTAAAGCCGTGAAATTCTATAATAACTCGTATCACACCACAATAAAAGCTTCACCTTTAGACGTCCAGAATAACAAAATTGATCATGAAATAATTAAGAAACGGTTAGAACAAGCAAAATTGAGGACTATTTCCAAGCACAACTTAACGAAAGAAGATTACTTAGAAACTAGAAAACAGGGGTTTATTAGAAACTATAAAAATGTTAGGCATAAGGAAGAGCCAAAATTTATAAAAAAAAATTTAGAAAACATTCATACTTCAAACATTAAACGCCCTTTTAAATTTACAGGACGTAATATTGACACTTATACTGGCGATGATGGTAACGACAGCGGCAGGCTTAATGTCGGTGAATCCAATATCGGATCAACTAGGTTTTACAGTAATACGGTTGAGGGAAGTAGAAATTGCGAATGAAACAAATACCATACTGCACATGGTAAAAACAGAAGAGATTCAAAATATTTTGGAAAATTTTAGAGAAAACATAAATATGTCAAACATGGAAATAAGCAAGAAGGAAATTCTTTTCACAGAACTAGAGTTATTAGCAGCAAAAGTTAAATCAATTACCCCGAGGAAAATTCATAGAAATAAGAGGGGACTATTTAATGGATTCGGATCATTGTACAACTGGTTATTCGGTTTGATGGATGATTCAGACAGACAGGAAATTGAGGAATTTTTAAAAGTAAATAGCGAGAATAACCACAATTTGATAGTAAACTCTAATAAACAAATTATTATTAACAGTAACTTTAACAAATCAATAAATACTCTGAAAACAATAGTAGAAAATGACAGGAAAAAAATTTTAAAATCACTGAACGAAGTCAATAAAGAGCTTAAGGAAGAAGCATTTTTCTACGAAAGCTTATATAAACTCTCATTTATAGAAAAAAAGATAGACCAAATTCAAAATAATGTCGCATCCGCTAAATATAATACACTTTTTCCAAACATCCTAAGCAAAGAAGAAATTGAATACTTTGAAATTGATTTTTACAAATTGAAGTTGGCTAGAATGGGTCTAGTGATTTATAATAACGATACTATTGTCATTTGTATAAAAATCCCAAAAAGCTATGTCATTGCAGAACTGAATCTAATAACTGCACTACCAAACAAATTTCATATAGAAGTCGATCAGCCAAACGAACTCATAGTAAACATAGACAATAAAAACTATATTTTCAAAGAAAATGCTTTACTTAAGGAATTAGAAATAAGTAAAAATTGTGTTTTTTCTAACTCATGCCGTTATAAAATAAATAATAAAACTGAAACTGTAGCAATAGAGGATGATACTCTACTAATCAAAAATGCTGTAAATGAACATGTAAATCAAAATTGCACTAAACGAAATGTTACTTTAAGTGGTAATAACCTGATTAACTTTGCAAATTGTAGAATACAAATCTTCAACATTAATTATGTTAATAAAAAGAAAGAGTTTTATGAAAAATTCCAAATTCAGTTGGACAGCAACTTTGAACAAAAAGAAATAAAATTAAATCAGATAAATTTGGAAAAATTCGAAAATATAAAAGAAATAGAAGAACTTCACTTCCACAAAAAAGTTTCATACGGAATAAGCATAACAATCATTGTAGCTATTGTAATATTTATAATTGTAATTTATCTGTACAAAAAAAAAAACCAAATTAAAATTGTTAACAAAATTGCAAAAACAAATTCCGATATTGAAATACATCAAATAAAAGAAAAATACGGAATTAAGTAACGAGATCCAGGAGAATCTCGAAGCAAAGGGTGGAGGAGTTATGTTCCCACATCTTAACTACATATATGTAAGACATCATGTTCAACTGACTCGCCACATTCCACACAAAAACTCAAAACACATTTCCATATAAAAAGATACATACAAACACAAACATACATTCGTTCGAACATACAAAACATGCATAATTGCATATTTTGCATTCAAAGCTGAGTTGAACGCAAAAATAGCTCGTAAGAAAAAAGAGTCTTAAGACATAAGTGATAGAATAAACATCAAAACTGAAGTTTGGAGTTTTAATTCTGTTTCTCGCGTGCTTAACCAATCGTAGTTACCATAATTTTGAGCAATATTTGGATATACACTACTGATTAGTTCATATTTATTAGATGTGAATTGGCAAATCGTAGTTGGAATCGATATTAATCCACTGCAAGGATCTATCGGAACTTGTCCATTTCCGATTCGCAGCAGCTCTTTTGAAAAAACCTCCGCAGTTCTATCGTTTTGCAGCAAAACTCGCATATTCATGGTCAATGAAATGGTTTTAACAAACCTCCACAAATGCGATGACTTCAGACATGCGTTTAGCTCATCCGCCGCTGTTGATTTTGGAATCACGGGAAGTGTTTGTTTGTCTCCTCCAAAGCAACGATTATTGTTGCGCAAATCTCTCAGTGTTCGGTCAAGTGCTTCTAATGATCGTTTGTGGGCCATTGTGCATTCATCCCATATGATTAACTTACATTTTTTTAAAACTTGTGCCATTGCTGATTGCTTTGAAATATTGCAAACAGGACTTTCGTGTATTTGCAAGTTTAATGGAAGCTTTAATGCTGAATGTGCCGTTCTTCCCCCTTCTAACAGTGTTGCAGCAATCCCGGTAGATGCAAGAGCTAATGCAATACCACCTTGACCACGTATTGCTGCTAGTATTAAAGACAATAGGAACGTTTTGCCAGTCCCGCCGGGCGCATCGATGAAAAATATGCCACCGTTTCCACTATCTACAGCATTTATTAGCTGATTGTACGCACTGCTTTGCTGTTCATTCAACAGTGGAACATTTGTTTGTACTTGTTGTTGCAAGTGAGTTATATCGTAAGCACTCTCGCGTTCCAATTCGCGACTCACTAAATCCCTTGTTTGACGACTTGGTGCCGGCATATGAACTTCAATCAATAGTTTTCCACTCATAAGTAAACATAAATCTTCAATAAGGACTAATGCTTCATTGTAGATGTCAGCGTTCATTTGTAAGTCGACATTTCTCGTCGCTAATCGCAGGCGATGCAAAATATCTTCTGCCATGCCATCTTTGTACGTATCCCATAATAGACGCGGGTTTGAAGGCTGGCATGTCGAAATTATAATAGCGAAAAGTGTACGAACTGCAGTGGCTGGTGAAGAAGCTATTGCATCCGCTAGCGTTTGATTCCAGTGACTGTCGTGTTCAAGCAATTGCAATTGTTGACATGCTTCTCGAAATGTTGCACAAATGGTACCATCTACAGTCCTCAATGATTCAAATGAAGTTGAACCGCGTACATTAATCAAAAGCAAACGTAGGTAAAAGCAATCATCGTTCTTTGGATGGATTGTGTAAATTCTTCCCAATGCATCAGTTGAAAAAACACCTGGATAACCATCTACCGGATGGCCGTTCTTCCTGCGCAACCATTTCTTCGACGATGCATTCCATGTATAATACCGAGGCATCTCCGAGTAAAGCAATGTTCTCGCGAACGGATCACTGGCGCAAGTTGCAAAGAAACTTGTTAAAGTGGTTGCTGGTGGTATTTCCGTTCGCTGTACTATGTTCTCTGCGTTGAAATAAACTCGCTGGCCATTCTCCAAATGAGCTGCCAGATGCACAACAGTAGGATGGCGTTCATGAATTGCAAATGAAAATATTCTCCAGATTGCTTCATTGCAGTTCACATATCTGCCCATTTGAAATTTGCTAATTTCATCTCGTTCAACGCCAATAACCGCCATATCGCTTCCTTTGGTGACATATTTGCAAACATACTTAATTGATTTTATTGAACTGCAATACTCAACATTTATATGTGTTTTGAATGCCTCAGACAAAATTGGCGAATATGGAACGATCCATGTGTTATCAACCACGAAATTCTTTCCTTTCAATTGAGTGATGAATGTTCTGCCATTGTCAGCGGGTGAGCGACGCCGATAGAGAGGGTATCCGTCGTTTCCAGTTTGAGTTTCCGAAATAAAAGCACGGGGATAGGGGTTTTTTCATTTACTGTCCGACATACAAACCGAAGATGGATCGTGTTCTCCGCATGGCCCATGAACCATATTGGCCATCACCACTTCGTGCAACTCTGGATCTATTTCAACATCAGGAATTTCGGCGGAAATGATGTCATCAATTTGGTCAGGTGTAATTTCCTCCACCATCCAAAGAAGAATGTGTGCGTGGGGCAAACCTCTCTTCTGACACTCCACTGAGTACATCCAGCATCGAACAGTGCCATATACACGTTGTTTCGTAATAAAGTCCATCAAACATCTGATTTTTTGTTTAAACACAATGCAAGTAAATGTAACAAACAAATCCGGCCGTCCATAATTGCGCACGTAAGTCATCGCATCCTGGGAGTACTCATGCATGTGTCTAGGACTGCCAATGTATGTCGATGGCAAAATATAGAGTCGACCAATATCTGTAATATCCGCATCACCATTCATTGCATCTCTTAAGTGAATATACTCTTCAGATCGCAACTTCGACTGATTGTATCGCATGTAATTAAGTCGTTCTGTCTCAACTTTAACGTACATGTCAACTGCATACTGTTGAAATAACCGTCCATATCTCAGTAAGTGGTTGTCATAGTTTTGGCGAATCATCATTCGATATGCGTAAAACTTCATTGAACTGACTTTTTTATTTGTCTCGACACCTAAAAGCTTATATTACCTATATGAAGTAGCAAACAAAATTTTTTTTTTACTAACCATTCACCGGATTTATCATCTTATATCCTAAGTGATATCCGTCTTCTCCACGGCAGAACATGAGCGGATATTGCATTGCGTCGTAAGACCGATGTGTCTCACTTATCCGTTTTAGTGCGTTTTGATTTCTACGTTTGATAACAATATCACGCGACTGCAAATTTTCTCCAACAACAACAACTGATATTTCGCTAACTGTTGGTGCATTATATTGTCTTTCATGTGTCCCTGTTGGTCTTTTGTCCGCTTGTATGATTATACTATGATCATCTGTTGGCATACGTTCCAACGAAATCGTAAACAGTTTAATGAGGCCATTGTGTTCGTGTAACATTTGCTGCAATTGTTCGATTATTTCTCTTTTCGTTGTATTGAAGATAGCACAACGCCGATTTACTTCATCATGTGAATCTCCCAGAAAGTAAATTTGGAGATATTTGTGTTCTTGATCTGGATGCGGCAACAGCGATCCAGCGAGATGAAAAATTTGCCCATGAACCTGTATAATTGGAGGAAAGCTCTGTAGTTTCTGTCGAATATTGTTTGGCAAAAATACCTTAAACGTTGGATTGTAGTTTCATTCATTTACAATTTCAACTCCAAACGACGTCATTTGAAAACAATCGTTGTACATTTTAGTATGCTTTAAGAAATGGCGCGAGTGAGGAGATTCACCGTAAAGCAGCTGTAACAATGGCTGTGGTGGTGGAAGCAATTCTGGCAACTTAACCTTTCCCCCGGCGCAACATAACCCTGGCGGTTCATTTTTAAATTTGACTGCATTGCAATATTGACAAACTACTGACATCTGACCGATTTGAACAGATGCGCTATATTGAATGTTTGGATCATATCGAAAACCTGCCCGTTCAATGTTCACAAAAGAAAGATGTTGCCGCTGTTGTCGTCGAATAATCGCATGTTGTGATCTTACTTCATCACTTTGGCGAGCACGAACTTCCCTTCTTCTCGATCGTTGTTGCTGATTGTGAACTTCCCTTCTTCTCAATCGTTCTTGCTGATTGTATGTTTGGTTGACATCTTCTAACTGGTGCGTGCTATTCTCCAGCAGTCTATTTCGTGGTGATACCCTCTCAATAACACTTTCCCTTTGACGTGCTCTGCTATTTCGTGTTCTCCTTGCGGCCTGGGAACTCCGAGAAGTGTTACCATACGTACTGATTCTTGGCATCGTAACAAATATCTAATTGGAAATGATCATTCATTTGCATAAAGTTCATATAAGGTTTTACGGACCAATAACTTACCTTTGAAAACTCCAAAAATGAATGAATTAAACTAAGAAAGCAGATCAATTGAATGATAAATTCCAATGTACATAAATCGGTATTCGCCGACACGCTAAATCACTTTCACTAAATAACTCACTTTTTAAAACAAAATATATCAATATATCAGTAAAGCAAGGCGCATTTTTATTGCCCTCTAAATTTTGCGTGTTCGATTGCAAAGCAAAATTGACGTTTAATTTAATTTGTGTTTGTTTCATAAAACTGCCATTTCCATAAACCAAAAATAGCACGTAACACAACCAAAATTACGATATAACCGCTACTGTCACCGATAAATAAACAAAAATAGCAAGAAACAACCAAAATGTCGTGCTAGGTGGAAAATGAGATAAATATATGGTGGATTAACAACCAAAATAATTAAAGATTGTATGGGAGGTACCACGCCCCCTTTTTCGATAACGCCAAGTTTTATGGGTGAGAATGGTGTTGTTTCCTATAGCTCTATACCAATTTTCATGTTCCTACCTTAAACACTTTTGAAGATATTCACCTTGAAAAACTCAGTTTGTATGGGAGGTGCCACGCCCCCTTTTCCGATTACCCCTTCTTTTATGTGTAAGAAGGCTTTTGATACCATATAGGTCTATACCAATTTTCAGGTCCCTACCTTGAACCCTTTCACAGATATTCTGCTTAAAAAATTTAGTTTGTATGGGAGGTACCACGCCCCCTTATTCGATAGCCCCCGGTTTTATAGGTGAGAGTGGTGTTGTTATCCTGTAGCTCTGTACCAATTTTCATGTTCCTACCTTAAACACTTTTGAAGATATTCGACTTGAAAAATTCAATTTGTATGGGAGGTGCCACGCCCCCTTAATATTTTGTTCTGATTTTAAGACATGACCTGCGCGTGGTAATAACAAACAAATTCCCCAAAGGAAGTATTTCATTTGGTTCAGCCGTTTTCGAGTTTTAGCGTTACAACTATACACCATTTCATTTTTATATATGTACTAGCTGACCCGGCGAACATTGCTCCGCCTTAGAAGCAATAAATGAGCAGATTCTTGATTTTATGAGTTTAAATTTTTTATTACGATAATAAATATAAGTAAGTAAAAAATCAATTATTGTAATGATTCTTTATTGGCCATGTATTTTAGTGCATAGGCTGCAGTCTTCAGTGAAGCACCTTGTGATAGACGATATTTTTAGTTTTATTACTATGTGCAAGAACAAATAACGCAGCTGGTCTTCCGACCCTTGAACATGCCGCATATAATTGACCATGGGAAAAACATGGATTTTCTAGATTTCGACCACAAACTTTCAAGGATTGGCCTTGTGATTTGTTAATGGTCATGGCGAATGCAAGACGGATCGGAAATTGAAGTCGTTTAAACTCAAACGGCATGTCGGTTGGGATCATCGGGATCCTTGGAATGAGAACTTCCTCACCTTCAAATTTTCCTTTGAGTATCGTCGCGTAAATCACATTGTTCATCAATTTACTTACCACCAAACGCGTTCCGTTGCACAGTTTTGGTGGGTTTATGTTTCGAAGCATGATTATTACGGAACCAACCTTTAGTCGTAAATTATGCGGTGGTAAGCCAGACACATCCAAGGAGCTTAAAAATTCAATTGGATAGTTGGTGGCATCATCTGCATTTGTTGCACAGTCAATAGATTTGAACGAATGTAGTGTACTAATGACCTCATTCTGAATTATGTAGTAGCAATGAGTGCAATGGCTCAGGTGGGGGAGTCAATAATGGCAATTTCACTTTCCCATTAAGGCAGCACTTGGCGTTTCTCCGGAAAACTTCAATACTCGCAAACCACATCCATTGGCCCAATGCGAACGCTAGTATGCAAGCAGTAATCAGTGCTGCAATCATATCGAAACGCTGCTCGATTCAAATCAGTACTTGATAAATTTCTCCTTGGGCGTCGAAAATTATCAAGATGTTGATCTCTTAGGTTTGCTCGATGATTTCTCATAGCCAACCGAGCCTTTGCACGAACTGCCTCGCTTTGCTCTTCACGTGCAATTTCTTGTACTTCTTCAGTCCTTTCATTCGCAACGTTTTGTATCCTAGTTGCATTACGGCTTTTTCGGGGAAGATTTGATCGTCTTGGACGCGGCATTTTAATGATAATAATATCGGCACAATATTTATAGACACTCGAAACAAACACAAAAACCGGTAAACTTCAAAATTTCTAACTGTCAATTTTTCACCCAACAAAATTCGTAAAAGTAAACAAAATACATGTTAATATTGGCAATTCACACCAATTATGTACATGGATATTGCAATTCTCCGCTAGATGTCACTACAATTTACATCGATATTACCTTTCGCCGCCAGAGTACATGTAAATTTTGATTTTCATACAAAAAAGCAAAAGCAAAATATATGAAGGGCGAAGAAAAAAAATCAAATTTACCGTTTTTTTTGTCGTCCCACGGTAACGGGATAAAAAGTATCTTATAACCTGCCCCTGGTTCTAAGCTACCTCCCCACCAATTTTCAGCCAAATCGGTTCAGCCGTTCTTGAGTTATAAGTGGTGTAACTAACACGACTTTCTTTTATATATATAGATATAGATATTTTTAAATAAAGAAAGAAGAAATAGAAATTATAGTTTAAATACAAAATGGCTCAAATACGTTTCGATCCACTTAAATATTTGGGAAATCTCCCTGAATTTAACGGCGACAATAGGGACCTCCAGACGTTTTTAAATTTAATAGATAGGGTACACCCAATGCTACAGACATACGAGGAACACTCACAAGGACTGTTCTCAGGCATAATAAAAAGTAAACTAAAAGGCAAAGCCAGGGAAATCATCGAAATAAATTGTCAGGCGTTTTCCTGGAACGAAATTAAAACAGTACTTCAGAATAACTTCGGCGATCGATTAAGCTGCGATGAACTCATCGACTCACTCAGAGCAACTACGTTCAAAACAACCAGTTTAGACTTCTTTGACGAAATGAAAAGTAAGCTCAGACGTCTTAACAACAAGACTCTATTCGTCCTCGGACAGGATCTAGGGGCAGCAAACGCTGTTGCCCAAAACAATTCCCGCACAGCTCTCAATATTTTTAAATCCAAAATCCCTGATCCTATGAAAACAATTTTAGCTTGTAGGAATCCTGATACTTTAGAAGGGGCTATGAATATCCTTTTCGAAGCTGGATATGCTCACCTTCGAATAGACAACCAACAATTTTTCATGCGAAACAGACCTGAGCAAAAACCTTTTAAACAAAATTCGCAAAATCCACAAAATAAATCCAATTTCTATCAAAATAGGCAAAATTACCAACAACCAATTTTCAGCCCATGTAATTCCGATAAAAATTTTAATCAAAACTTGAATTCACAAAATAATTCAAGTTTCAATCGCCACAGGCAAAATTTCCAACAACAAAATCCTAACCCACAACAAAATTTCGGAACGCAAAATGGAGCTTATAACCCCTTTCCGTTACCAGGCCCATGGATGTAAACGTTAATTTTTCAAATGTTGGAGTTAATTATTCAAATTTCAACCAACAAAACCGTAATTCGCAGAAAAATATCGCAGCCCTGAACGGAGCTTATAACCAATCTAACCACTTTCCATTATCCGAGCCTATGAATGTAAGTGTTAATCATGAGGCAACTTACAATCAAGTACATTCCGAAAATGTTCGTCCTTCTGCCTCGGAGGACTACCTTATATAAAGATAGAAACTAAATTAAGGCACACGAAATTAATCGTAGATACTGGTGCGACAAATTCAATACTAAATCCAGGCATTTTCCACCCCAAATGGATTCATCAAACCATACCTTTTCTCATAAAACCCTTCAACATAAGATTTACACAAATAGAAAGGCTAGAATACAATGTTTCAAAGAATTTGGTGCAACCTTAGATCTTTTAGAACTCTATATCGTGCAATTCCATGATTACTATGACGGCCTAATTGGCAATGAGCTGCTTAGACCATTAAACGCATGTGTAAATTACAAGGACAACACAATACAATTAGGAGGACAGATATTACCAATTTTCTTTAAAGACAAATAAGGCTATAACTGTAAAACGGAGATAGCGCCTATCACTAAATCACCCAATTTTAATCAAAAAGCCCTTGAACCAATTCACAAAACCACGAAGAAGGTGGACAGTGAAAATTATAATAGAGTTGAAAAAAAGGAATATAAACCCATAAGTGAACAAATTCGAACACAACACCTCAATCTGGAGGAAAAATCCCAATTAATGGGAGTGATAAAAAATATGACGATATTTTTTTATCAAAAAGACACTAAGTTAACATTCACCTCTGCTATAAAACATAAAATAAGAACAGTTAATGACATCCCGATTTTTACTAAGTCGTACAGATACCCCTACGTTCACAAGAACGAAATTCAGAATCAAATCCAAGAGATGCTCGAAAATAAGATAATAAGACATAGTAATTCTCCATACTCTGCACCCATTTGAATCGTAGCGAAGAAGGCCGATGCCAGTGGCAAAGCTAAATGGAGGCTTGTCATTGATTACTGCAAACTTAATGAGGTAACAATTGATGATAAGTATCCGATACCAAACATTGATGAAATTTTGGATAAATTGGGAAGATGCCAATATTTTACCACCTTTGATCTTGCCAAGGGATTTCATCAAATCGAAATCGAAGAGTTCGACATTCATAAAACTGCCTTCAGTGTTGAAGGAGGGCATTATGAATTCCTGAGAATGCCATTTGGTCTGAAGACAGCACCAGCGACATTCCCAATTACAGTACAATAGAGAAGGAACTTTTGGCCATCGTCTGGGCCACCAAATATCACAGACCCTATCACTTCGGGCGAAAATTCCTAATTTAAACCGACCATAAGCCTCTGACATGGTTATTTTCCATAAAAGAGCCTAATTCAAAACTTTTTAGATGGAGACTAAAACTTTCCGAATTTGATTATGAAATTAAGTATAAAAAAGGAACGAAAAATAGCAACGCTGATGCGCTATCGAGAATAGGTTCGCAATCTGGTAATATTAATTCATTAGAGTCCTTCGAATCAACTATAAAGGAAACGGAGTCACCTATCAATATATTTAAAAATCAATTAATTGTAAAGAAAATTACATCCGGAGCAGCAAGGATAAAAACCGAGAGAATATTTAGATATAAGGAAAACTATAGGTTTTAAGGAATTTGATAGGGATACCGCTATTTCTTTGCTAAGAAATCATTGCAACCCAAATCAATTAAGCGCAATTCTAATTGAAAACGAATTTTTTGACACTCTAAGAAATACTTACGAGGAACTCTTTACAACTAACAATAAATTTAGGATTATAAGGTGTGCAAGGATATTAATAGACGTAGATGATGAAAATAAACTAACTGAAATAATCGAAAAAGAACACTTATGTGAGAATCATAGAGGTATACAAGCAGTATACGAGGAATTAAAAAACCAAGTTTATAAGCCCCAACTAAAATTAAGGATAACACAATTTATTAACAATTGTGAAATATGTACTTTAGAAATATACGACAGGAAACCACCCAAAGTACCTTACAAAATAAGTGAAACTCCCTCTAAGCCCCGCGAAGTTGTACACGTAGATGTATTGTACACTTTAGAAAAAAAAACTTTTTATGACGTTAATTGACAAACTTACGAAATTTGCAGTAGCTTATAAAATTAGTGGTAGAAGCTGGACGGAATTCAAGACTAAATTACTGCACTATATTAACACATACGGAAAAATTGAAAAAAATAATCGTAGATAATGAATTAGGATTCAAAGCTATTCCAATGCAACAATTCCTTACAGAGGAAAATATCAATATACACTACACGTCAAATAGCAACCACACTTCTAATGCAGAAATCGAAAGACTCCACAATACTATTAACGAACATATAAGACTTTTAAGACATGATGATAGAAATAAAAGTTAAACAATGGAAAAGAAAATGACTTTCTGAAGGTAAAAATTCATAAAGATAAATATGAAATTATACATGACCTAATTTCTAAGAAAAAAGAAAGTTATATAAATAAGCTAAATAGACGTAGAAATTAAAGAAGGAATAAAATATATTAAGGAAATTAGAGGACGTAAGAATCATAGGAAATATAGGAAGTTACATACAAGAAAAATTGATGAAGACCATGTAGAAAATACTAAAACAGGACATAAATACTATAAGGCTCATATATAGCAAACTAAAAAGTACCAGGATAAAAATAATCCCAAAATAAAAGCCAGATATTGAACAAATCGATATGCACCCTTTCAGACGACACCGTGGATTTTGATGATTACATTTCTAACAGCGGTCAACGCACAACCTATTGACATTCAAGACTTGACTAATAACAACGGATATATACCGATCAAGACGGGAGAACTAAAAGTAATCGACCAATACAACAAAATTTTACACATTGTCAACGTAACCGCCTACACGGACACATTAGACTTAATCTTTAGAAATATACAAACACTTAACGCTAACCCTAACCCAGTTGAAGCCAAGACATTATTGGACACTATAAGTAAAAATTTTGCGCTATTAGAAGGAAAAATAGACAATTTAAATCCACACTTTAGACAAATAAGAGGACTGATAAACGTATTAGGGAAAGGACTCAAGTTCATAGCCGGCACAATAGACAGTGACGACAAAACCGAAATAAACAACTCACTCAAATCCCTTTATAAAAACGAAGAATTCTTGACGAACAAAATTAATAACCTGACATTTGTTAACCACTTCATATTCTCCCAAATGCAAAATATTACCGACCACATAAACCACAAGGAAATTATTTGAACAAATTCAAAGACTTTATGCAGAATAAAATTACGACAATAGAGGACGAAATAACATTTATAGAACAAATTTACCAAATAAACCATGGCATTTCACTGTTACGAGACCATATCGATGACATTGGACAAATAATATTTTCTAGCAAATTGGGAATAATCCCCACGGACATTCTAACCATCACGGAACTTGACTTAATAGATGACTTTGACAGTTACACAAATATTAAAGTAGCTGTCGCCTTAAATGACAACAATATAGTAATAATTCTCCAAATCCCACAATATTCAAAGGAAACTTTATCAAAAATCGTATTCGAGGCTATTCCTAATACAGGGTGGCTGATGAATTTTGCTACATTAAGAAACTCAAATATTTTTTTTTCAGTGTATGGAATACATTTTTCTTTTATTCATGTTAAAGCTCATTCAATTTTATTAAATATAGCTTAATTAGTTTTAAAAATAATGGAATTCAAATGCCCCCCCTGCTCGTTGATGCATGTGCGGCATCTTACCAAAAAGTTGTTCATTACTGCTTGGAGAGTTGAGACAGGAATAGCCGCAATTGTTTCTCGAATGGATTGCCTTAGTTCATTCAAATTTGTTGGTTTTGCTTTGTAGACTTCCTGTTTGCAATAACCCCACAAGAAAAAGTCAGGTGCAGTAAGGTCAAGCGACCTGGGTGGCCAACGGAATGTGGAGTTTCTGGATATCAGCTTATTGGGAAATTTTCGTCGCAATTCTGTCATAACAGGTTGGGCTATGTGAGGAGCTGCACCATCTTGCTGAAACCACACAGAGTTGAAAGAAATTCTCATTCGGCGTGATTCTGGATAGAAAAACTCTCTCAACATGCTCAAGTAACGGTCTCCAGTAACCGTAACGGTGTGACCGTTTTCTTCGAAGAAGTAGGGCCCGACAATGCAGCGTGATGAAATTGCACACCACACTGTGACACGAAGTGGATGCAATTCCGTCTCATGAAGTATCTGTGGGTTGGGAGCACTCCATATTCGACAATTTTGTTTGTTTATGTTGTTGTTTCCATCCTCTTCCACCATTTGAGGCATCTTCTGGCAAAATTCCAAGCGAATCGGCAAGTCTGCAGCGTTCAGTTTGTTGGCCATTTGAATTTTATATGGGAATAAGTCCAAATCTTTGTGCATAATTGACTGTAATGACTGTCTGCTTATACCCATTTGAGCAGATAAGCTTCTTGTCGAAACACGTGGATTGTTTTGTATGGCAGCAGCTACAGCAGCGATTGTTTCCTCCGTTCGAACTGAAGGGTTTCGATGGTAAGGTCTTCTGTTGACTGTCCCATGCTCGGCAAAATTGTTTACAAGTTTCATTATGGTCCATCTGCTCGGAGGATTGCCGCCAAACGTGCGCCTATACTCTCTTTGAACCGTAACTACGAACTCCAGTGCGTGATAGCGGAGGACAATCCAAATTCTTGTTTCAGTGTCCCAGTTATCCATTTTTGTTAAATGTAAAAGTCAATCTGCAAAATAAAAAAAAAATTAACCAGATTCATTAAATAGAAAAAAAGTTATTTAATTTTTTTTTGGTAGCGGCTTTCATCAGCCACCCTGTATAAATAACAAATCGATTATTTTAAATACTTTCGAAATTTTAGTAGATTCTATTAATAACATTTACGATGTTAACATTAACGACAATCTTAGAAAAAATGTAATACAAATCTCTAACAAATGCCTTTCAAATATATTAAATTACGAAGAAGCATACTGCGATATGCAAATATTAGAAGAAGCTATTGTAAATGAAATTCTACCAGGTAAATTAATATTTAAAAACTTCTATTCCAAAATCGAACATAATTGTAATAAAATTGATATCAAAATAAATGGCAACTTTTTAATAAAATTTTAAAATTGTTAAATTAACATAGCAAACCAAACCTTTACTAATGTCAAAATAAAACTTTACGACCAATTCATTTTACCTAATGCTATACCTAGAACAAATTAAACATGTAAAATATATTGAACAAATACAATATCAAACAGATAAATCTAATTTCATAAATGTAAGCATTAACATTAAAATTATTTTTACCATCATAATATCAACGATATTTACTATATATAAAACAAATAAAAAACGGACTATATTGCATATTTCGTCGGAGTCTCAATATAACGGTGGGGGTGTTATAGCAAAGCCCCTTAACATAATTTAAATAACTTTAATTCACTTAACTTGCATTCCGCCACATGCCAATACTTTTTCCATTTCTTTTTTAAGCAAAACAAATCTTTGGAATTGTCTTGCAAATAATAAAATACGATACCTTTAATTTACCAAATTTACTGAACTTGCATTTCCGGCACATGCCAATACTTTTCCATTTTTTAGGCAAAACAATTCTATGGAATTGTCTTGCTAATAAGAAATTAATAAAATGATTAGTTGCATTTTTACACATTTGTCAACTGAACAAATATGCAAGGTAGACAAAATGATTAGTATAAGTAATACTGCAACAATAAGTTTAAGTCAGTCTTTTATGTGACATCAAAGATGATGGAATAAAGAAAAGCTCAAACATTAAAACATTGATTTTTTTATTATTTAAACAACTTCGATTTAAAAGTGTTCACTTCCCAATAACATTTGTTGGCATACAATTTAGTATTAGGGAAAAAGTTGCGTAACTGAAAAATATCCCATTGCTGCTGATGTTCCTCAAATTAGCGTTTTAAAGTCAGTCTTATCTTTAATTTAAACAAATGATATGCCTACAAACTTAATTCTAGCCACAGCAACTTTTACAGATGGTTGAGCTATAGTTGGTGAGCAACCGAACCCAATTATAGCCACTTATATGTACATATATTGTAGCAATATTTAAAAGTAGAATGGATAAAAATATGGATTAAAATCAATGAGTCTAAGAGTATACTGATAACATTCTAAAAAACTCACTTGTCCTTTGGTTTCAATCCAGATTTCGTGACATACCTGGGGGTTACGAAGGATAGGAGACTCATCTGCAGAAATCACTTACACAAAAAGATTACATATACTTATTTTTTGGCAAACAAAGAAGGCACTTAAACTTGCATATAAAATCTTTTGCTAGTGAATAACAATCTTTCCCGCTCAAAATGCAATACGCAACTGATATAATGCTCCAAACAACAGTTTATATTATAGTATTATATATTATTATAAGGGCTTAGGTATACCTGGTTTAAAATATAGGCTTTATAACATCTTTTGTCATGCTTTATATAAACCTTATTTTATGTGGCCGAAAAACTTTATAATAAGGACAAAATATTCCAAATAACGCCTTATGATAAGGTTTTAATTTAATTAGAAGTCTTATAATAAGTCATTCATGCTCCTTGTAATTATAATAATGAGTTATCTAAGCCTTACTTTATATGACCTATGTATAAGCCCAATAAGTTATGGCTACCTCCGTGAGAGAGAGTTTACCTCGACCATCGACTGATGGCATCAACACACCGAATTCAAGGATAGAATAAGGGGGTTTTCATAAAACTTGCATCCACTACAGATTTAATGTATTATATCATAAACCTTATGATCATATGAAATATGCCATACAACTTTTTGGTGGGAGTAAAAAGATCTCAAAATATTGATAAATCTTACGTGAATACTACACGTTCAACAATTACAGCGTCAGAATTAACATAGTTCTTACGCTGAGAGTTTCATAGTTTACTTCTATTGATCGAGTAAATTTACTCTAAATTTAATTCGATTTTTTTAAATTTAACAAATTACACAGTGTTACAAAATGGAAAAAATTGAATGAACTTTTAAAGTGACATAGTGGAAATTGTTCACCTGGTCGAATATAACTCAAAACGGTTTTTGAAAAATTTGTAACACCCTCAAAATCTTGCTTTACCGTTAAAAACCCGTTCTTCGGAAGTGTACGCGCTAATCTTTTCATTACTTGGCCATTTCTTTACCGAATATGAAATATGTTTTGGAAAGGTAAGGATTATACCTTTAAATTGAGATAGAAAGATCTATTTTTTGAGCTAGCGTGTTGTAAGTTTTCATCGGTTAAACTTGGAAAATTTGTTTTTTCTTCAAATTTTTCTACTTCAAATTTTTCTACTTTTGAAAGTACATTCATATCCAAAATTTTTGAGTGCTCATGCAATGAAATCGGACAAAAATTGACGAAGCTATTAAATTTTTTCTGCTATTAAATAAATTTAATATTTTAAATTTTTTTTAAATTTTTCTACTTTGACCGCATTTCATTGCGTTATTTTACTAGAAACATAGCAAGTATGAGGAATTTCTTTAAACACATTCATTTCCAAAAATTTTGAGTGCTCATCTAATAAATTCACGCCGTCAATTCAACCTTGCAACCGCTTCGCAATTATATTGTGTGATAAGTGTGGTAAAATGTGTGATAGGCGCAACAAATTTTGTTACGCCTGCGGTCTATTTGTTGATAAGAAATATCGGTTCGATTTAAGAACAAATAAAGCTGTGGTTGAAGCGTTCAACCTCTTTTTCAGTTGCTCATACGTGGAAAGTGCTTGGTATGAACCCGAATATATTTGTTCGATGTGCTGTACAAAATTAAAACAATGGAAAACCGGTAAATGTGATGACCAGCGTCTGCCGTTTGTGACTCCTATGGCTTGGCATTATCAAATATATCACAAGCCGGAGGATTGCTACTTTTGCCAAACAAAGATCACTGGTCACCACTATAAAACTCGCCACCTCATAGAATATGCCAATGTGTTGACTGTATCGAAACCGATTCCAAGGAAAACAAGATCAGCGAACTGAAGACAAAAATCCAGCTACATTTCCTGATTCAAGCCACAAATCTTCTAATGAGGTAAATGACGAACCGTACCTTCCAACCAAAGCAATAGAAACGGAACGTCATTTCGTGTGAAATCACGATTATTGTGATCTTGTGCGGGATATGGATCTGTCTATAAGACAGACAGAGATTCTGGCCTCCAGATTAAAGCAGTGGAATATAGTAGACAGTAACTTTAAAGTAACGTCTGCACGAGACAGAGACCTATCTTCGTTCGAACACATTTTCAAAGCTGATGACACCAATAACAAACTAGTTTATTGCGTTGATGTGGATGAATTGTTTGCTGCACTCGATCACGTGCACTGTCCACAAGATTGGCGATTATTTCTAGACGGTTCTTGCAAAAGTAAGTATTTAATGTGTTATGAGTGTGAGAGAACTAAATTTGAATACAATTTATCAATTAATTTTCAATTGACTAACATCGTAGGTCTGAAAGCAGTATTGCTGCACAACAGAAATGAATTGCCATCAGTTCCAGTGGCATACGCTACTGATATGAAAGAGACTTATCAAACGATGGAAAAAATTCTACGATTGATTAAATACAATAAATTTCGCTGGCAGATTGTCTCGGACCTTAAAGTCCTGACAATTCTACTTGGAATGCAAGGTGGCTACACTAAATATCCTTGTTACTTTTGTGAATGGGACAGTCGTGCCAAAAATCATTACAAGTGTAACATATGGCCACCGAGAAAGTTTCAAATTGGCAAAAATAATGTTCTCAATATTGCATTAGTTAAGCCTGATAATATAATTTAGCCGCCATTGCATTTAAAATTGGGGTACATGAAACAGTTTGTTAAACGACTCGAAAAAAACAGCGAGGCTTTTCTACAGCTGAAACTTGTATTCCCCAAGTTGAGTGACGCCAAGATTAAAGAAGGTACTTATAAAAATTTCCCAACAAGAATTCTTCAAAAAGAATTCATCCTAATTTATTTTTACATTTTGATCAGGCGTTTTCGTTGGACCGCAGATTCGTAAGATTATGACTGATGATGACTTCATAAAAAAATTGAACCCAGTAGAGAAAAGTGCATGGCTGAGTTTAATTTCTTTGTGCCGAAACTTTCTTGGAAACACGAGAAGTTCAAATTACGTTGAGGTGGTCCATGAATTTTTGGAAGCTTATGGAGAAATGGGATGCAACATGTCTATAAAAATTCACTTTTTGCATTCTCATTTGGAATTTTTCCCGGATAATCTTGGTCAATTCAGCGACGAACAAGGAGAAAGATTTCACCAAGAAATCTCCAACATTGAAAAACGGTTTACAGGAAAGAACCAAGTTAGGATGATAGCTAATTACTGCTGGTCACTCAAACGTGAAACAGATGACTCGTCTTATAAACGCAGAAGATTAAGCAAACATTTTTAGCTATAAAGTTATTTAGCATTTTAATGATTAATTTTTTTTTATTTTCAGTCACAATAAAAATTTGAAGTTGAAAGATAATCAAAATGTATGAACTTTTAAATATGGTCATCATCTAAAATAATTTAAATAGTAATAACTCTGTCAATTTCCAACCGATTTTCGATTGAAATAGCTTAATCGACGCAGTACTAAATTCGCTTTAATAATATTGTCTTTGATAGGTACCTTTCTGAATTAAGACTATCGTAAAATCGTAGTCAAAGTTTCAAAATTAATTTTTTTTTATTAAGTTACGATTTTTTTTCTCCGTAGCTTCGTCAGTTCTCGTTTGATTTTGATGAGTTATACGCCATTAAAAATAGTGATTTGTCACCTTTCAAAATATATAAACAACTTTTGAATCGGATGAAAATTCGCAAAGATATTGATGATTGACTAGCGAATGACCTCAAAAACAGTTTTTTGGCCCTAAAATGAGATTTTGGGGGTGTTTCGCAAATTTCAAGTATACAGTTTTTCTTAGTTTTATAAGGCCTAACGCCTAGGCTAGGTCTCTTTCAAAGTTAATTTTCAGTGTTACACAGTGTTATTTATAATTTTTAATCTCTTTTTCGATAAGCAGCGATAACACAATTGCGCCAAAACAGTTTGTTAACTAACTTCATAGTGTCAAAAAATTCAAATTTTACCAAATTATCTTTTGATTGCCACAACCCACCGTTGCATTACCAGAGTACCTAGGGTCTAGAGCAATGTGTGTACCAAGTTTTGTTGAGATAGCTCAATATTTACTTGAGTTAACCGTTGCACCCACGGACGGATAGATAGACATGGCTTAATCAATTTCGCTATTTATACTGCGAATTTCGGTATATATATAAATATATGTATATACTTATTTGGGTTGCTTTATGCTGTAACAAATAACTGCTAGTTGAACAAAGTTATAATACAGTGGCAATATGTGTAAATTTGGAAAAGCGGGGGTGTCACGGTCCCAGAGAATATAAAATTTTGCTTCTTCTTATTTCCGCAACTATTCGGTACAGATGAATCATACATATCTTATAGATCAAATTTTGTGTTATCTAAGAAAAAATTGCTGGTGCCATGCCCTATAGAGCCCAAACTGCAATTTCATATACTCGGTTTAAGGGTCCACAGAAGTAAACAATGCCTGTTCACGAGTAGGTGCGGCTGCAAGCGGGCATCTGTCTTGGAGCAAGCGGTTTGCTACATAAATTTGTCCTTAACAACAAAAAACGCGCTAGTACTTGGTTGTCCGCAGAGCTTGGGACCCGCCACGTAAAACACTATAGCCAATGAAAAATTTCAATATGTCTCAGATGAGATATCCCTATTTTGATGGTGAACTGGAATATAATTTGAAGGCACCAGGAACGTCCGAACCCTTAATAGGAAAGGGACCGATACCCGGCTGGTTGATGTCCTCGTAAGAATAAGGGCTAACATCACCGCCATCCAAGAAATGAAATGGACGAGACAAGTGGAGTTTGCGACGTCTACTACAGCTGCCACCTAAAGGAGTGCAAGTTCGGTGCTGGATTGTGGTGGGAGAGAGTCCTCGTTACCAAGATCTGTCATTCACTTCAGTGGGCGAGCGTCTCGCCACTATTCGCATCAAAACGAGATCCTTCAACATCTCGCTGATTTGTGCCCATCCCCCACCAAAAGAGAATAACCATGTGATAAAGGATTACTTTTAAGAGCGCTTAGAAAGCATCTGCGATCGCTGTCCCTATCACGATATCAAAATCGTGCTTGTTGACTTCAATGGCAGGGTGGATAAGGAAGGAATCTTTGGTCACATTTTCGGAAAATTCAGTCTTCATGACGAAACCTCTGTTAACCGATTGAGACTGATCAACTTTATCATGTTAGCCGTAATCGGCTCTTTGCAAAGCGACAAGAGGCTTTTAATTAAAAAAGTTGAAGATCTTCAGATTGAAGTAAAAGCTGTTCGTCACAAACTATGTGATTTAGACGTTGCTGCTACTATTCCCGCTTTAGCTAGCGAGATCAAAGATTTGCGCAGCAATATCAATGAGATCCAAAGCAATTTTTCTGCTACAACAACAAACAAGGGACGCGCACATGGATTTAACTCTACGCTGACGCTTCTCCCTTCTGCCCCTACTACATCTTATGCTGCTGCTGCTGCAGCCGCTGCTGATTCTGCGATCGGTAACACTACTGTTGTCACTAACGCACATAATGCTACTATTTGCAAAAAACTCTCTGATGCTTTGCCTATCACCGAAATTCCCAACACGGCGGAAAAACAAACACTTAAAACTATTTCTTCTGCTTCGCTCACTCCAGCGCTATCTCCGCTGTTAGTATCGCAAAGCAAGCAATTAGCGCAGTCGGACAATTATTCTCTCGTTGCTTCGCAGCCGCAATCGAGCGATGATGACGTCTTTATAACTGCTGGTGCGAAGAAAAAAATACCAAAACGTAAAGCAAATAACATCGTTGTTGGCTGCAATGCAAGCCGCGAACTGGAAGTAATTGTAACTACGAAGTGGATACATTTGTTCTATTTCAACCACACAGTGACCGCTAATAGCATTATCGAATACGTACACAATCACGCTGGTATCGATAAGAGCGACCTTTCGTGCTATATGTTAGTAAAGAAAGACGTTGACATCGAAGGACTGAAGAGAATATCATTTAAGCTTGGTGTAACAGAAAAACACTACACTAAAATCTTCGACGCTTCTCTTTGGCAAGAGAACATAAGAGTACGTCCGTTCAAAAATTTTCAAAAAGAAGAGGCGAAACCGCCGCACTCCTAGCGGGCGCCAACGCTCACAAAACTGATGCAGAATTTTCACTGTATTATCAGAATGCTGGTGGAATAAGAACCAAAATGCTACCGTTGTTGTTTTTCTCTTCATCGTATGTTTATGATATCATTGTTTTAACTGAGACATGGCTTTCTGAATGCCACTATACTGCAGAATTTTTTGACTGTCAACTGTATAATGTATTTCGTAAAGACAGATGCTCCCGCACTACTGGTCTCTCCAAAGGCGGCGGCGTACTTGTTGCTGTAAATTCGAGACTACCCAGTACACAAATCACCTTAGCATCTGATAAGAATTCCGACAGGAGGGGAGACTTAGATGTTGATCAAATTATAATTGAAATAACTTTTGAAAGAACGCATGAATTATTTATTAGTGTGAGTTACATACCACCGTCTAGTACAATCGAGTTATACAAAATGCATGTAAATAATTGTTACACAATATTAAATAGCCTAACTGATGATCAAAATATAATTATCTTGGGTGACTTCAATTTACCCAACGTTAAATGGAGTTATGACAATGAAGCTAAGCAACTAGTACCATATGGAGTATCAAGCGAGAGTGAATGTGAGATACTGGACACTTTTGCGGAACATAACCTCTGTCAGATTAACACGGTCCATAATGACATTAATCGCTTACTTGATTTGATTTTCATAAACAATGATCTAAAATCTGATGTCGAGCCCCTCTCTTCACCCCCGCTTCCGAACTCCTTACACCACAAAGCATTATGTGTACGATTTAGTCATATAAGTTATATCAAATCAGTAGTTGATAGTTCCAAAAATTATAACTTCCATAAAGCCAATTTCGATCAGATATCACGGTCCTTACATTCGGTTGACTGGAAATCCATTTTGAATAAACCCAAATTGTCACAGGTCTACGATGTTTTTCGGGACAAGTTGGAAGTGGCAATTCATATGTTCGTTCCTATAGTACCCGCAAAAAATCGGCCTAAGCCGGCCTGGTATAATGCTAGGCTTATAAGTCTAAACCACAAAAAAACTAAAGCATATAAACTGTATCGTAAATCTAAAAATAACGTAGTACTTTATGAAACGTACTGTCGGTCGCAAAAAGAATTTGATGTTCTGAATAAATTTCTATATCAGAACTACATTTCTAAAATAGAGAGCGAAATAAGAGAAAATAGCAAATTTTTCTGGCGCTTTATAAACGGCAAAAAGAGAAGTATCGGAATCCCAGATAGAATGCATTATTTGGGAGAATCGTCATCGGATATACAAAAAATTAGTGACATGTTTGCAGATTTTTTTCGCTCTGTTTATGTGTCCCAATCTTTAACCCAATCTTTAACCGGAATAGAAAATACCGATTTTAACTGCTCACGGACATTTAAAGGGTTTCAACTCTCAGTTGAAGAAGTGTTAAGTGGCCTTTCGGCCATGACAAACGACCCAACTTCTGGTGAAGATGGCTTCCCTCCTATCTTGCTAAAAAATTGTGCTACGTCGTTAGCACAACCGTTAACAATAATATTTAATAAATCGCTGGCTTCTGGTGAATTTTTACATATTTGGAAAAAATACATAAGTCTGGAAGCAAGTCGGATGTCCTCAATTATCGTCCGATCTGCAAAATCTCTTGTATACCTAAACTCTTTGAAAAACTAGTTCATGATTTAATTTTTCCCCAAATTTCAGGTCTTATTTCCCCGTACCAGCACAGCTTTGTAAAGGGTAAATCTACTGTTACGAACCTAGTTTTATTCTCGAATTTTGTCTTAAAACAGTTTGTAACAGGTCAACAATGCGTTGCCATATTCACCGATTTTTCGAAAGCTTTCGATAGGGTCAGCCATAGAATCCTTCTTAAAAAGCTAGACTCAATTGGACTTCTTCCTAGCTTACTTCAGTGGTTCGCATCTTATCTCACTGATAGAACTCAATTCGTTCGTATTAACAATGTACAATCAAATGTGCTCAAAGTTACCTCAGGGGTACCTCAAGGCAGCCATCTAGGGCCATTATTTTTCTTAATCTTTGTTAATGATATTCCAAACGTTTTCTTGACATCGCGTTGTCTGATGTACGCAGATGACTTGAAAATATACAGTCGTATAGAGAATGTAACCGACTGTATCAAACTTCAAGAAGATTTATCTAGATTGGAAACTTGGTGTGAAGCTAACTCCTTACCTCTTAATGCTGATAAATGCCAACACTTGTCTTTTAGCAGACGAAAAATTGCAATTAATTTCAATTATAGGTTGTGCACTACTACCCTAGCAAAAATTAGTGAAAAGAAGGATCTGGGGGTCATATTTACCTCGAAAATGTCGTTTTCTAAACATATAGACTTTATGGTTGCCAAATCAAGGTCTATGCTTGGCTTCGTATTGAGGAATTCAAAAGAATTCCAGGATCTTTTTACGCTGAAGAATTTGTATTTTTCTCTTGTTAGATCAAACCTCGAATATTGCAGCATCGTCTGGGAACCATTCTATAAGGGTTCATCCTTAAGAATAGAGAGGGTTCAGAAACGATTTACTAGATTCGCCATTCATTCCCTTCGCTGTCCTGGTGATTTGCCTAGTTATAAAACTAGATGCCTTTTGTTAGCATTGCCAACATTAGAAATGCGTAACACTAGGCTCAGCAATTTGTTCTATTTGCCATATCACAAAACCAATTTTAGTCTTAATGAACCGCTTACACGTTGCCTAAGGCAGACTAACAAATTTTGTAAAAGTTGAGACATATTCTCTAACTCACGAGAGACTTTTAAGTCAAAACTAAATCTGGTGATACACTTTCTGAATTGTGAATAATGTACCTCTTTAAATTGCATACAATTTATTAACTTATTATATTTAAGTCTTAGCATTTAGTAATCTATTTAAGTTGTACTTTAATTGATGAATTGAAATAAATAAATAAATAAATAAATAAAACATGGTAGTCTGTAGCACCCGATTTCAGCATACAAAGTTTCACCTAGCTGCCTCAAGATCGAAAAACGCGGAACCAAGTCGATGATATTGCGTTTGTGTGCTGCTGATTCTGCGATCGGTAACACTACTGTTGTCACTAACGCACATAATGCTACTATTTGCAAAAAACTCTCTGATGCTTTGCCTATCACCGAAATTCCCAACACGGCGGAAAAACAAACACTTAAAACTATTTCTTCTGCTTCGCTCACTCCAGCGCTATCTCCGCTGTTAGTATCGCAAAGCAAGCAATTAGCGCAGTCGGACAATTATTCTCTCGTTGCTTCGCAGCCGCAATCGAGCGATGATGACGTCTTTATAACTGCTGGTGCGAAGAAAAAAATACCAAAACGTAAAGCAAATAACATCGTTGTTGGCTGCAATGCAAGCCGCGAACTGGAAGTAATTGTAACTACGAAGTGGATACATTTGTTCTATTTCAACCACACAGTGACCGCTAATAGCATTATCGAATACGTACACAATCACGCTGGTATCGATAAGAGCGACCTTTCGTGCTATATGTTAGTAAAGAAAGACGTTGACATCGAAGGACTGAAGAGAATATCATTTAAGCTTGGTGTAACAGAAAAACACTACACTAAAATCTTCGACGCTTCTCTTTGGCAAGAGAACATAAGAGTACGTCCGTTCAAAAATTTTCAAAAAGAAGAGGCGAAACCGCCGCACTCCTAGCGGGCGCCAACGCTCACAAAACTGATGCAGAATTTTCACTGTATTATCAGAATGCTGGTGGAATAAGAACCAAAATGCTACCGTTGTTGTTTTTCTCTTCATCGTCTGTTTATGATATCATTGTTTTAACTGAGACATGGCTTTCTGAATGCCACTATACTGCAGAATTTTTTGACTGTCAACTGTATAATGTATTTCGTAAAGACAGATGCTCCCGCACTACTGGTCTCTCCAAAGGCGGCGGCGTACTTGTTGCTGTAAATTCGAGACTACCCAGTACACAAATCACCTTAGCATCTGATAAGAATTCCGACAGGAGGGGAGACTTAGATGTTGATCAAATTATAATTGAAATAACTTTTGAAAGAACGCATGAATTATTTATTAGTGTGAGTTACATACCACCGTCTAGTACAATCGAGTTATACAAAATGCATGTAAATAATTGTTACACAATATTAAATAGCCTAACTGATGATCAAAATATAATTATCTTGGGTGACTTCAATTTACCCAACGTTAAATGGAGTTATGACAATGAAGCTAAGCAACTAGTACCATATGGAGTATCAAGCGAGAGTGAATGTGAGATACTGGACACTTTTGCGGAACATAACCTCTGTCAGATTAACACGGTCCATAATGACATTAATCGCTTACTTGATTTGATTTTCATAAACAATGATCTAAAATCTGATGTCGAGCCCCTCTCTTCACCCCCGCTTCCGAACTCCTTACACCACAAAGCATTATGTGTACGATTTAGTCATATAAGTTATATCAAATCAGTAGTTGATAGTTCCAAAAATTATAACTTCCATAAAGCCAATTTCGATCAGATATCACGGTCCTTACATTCGGTTGACTGGAAATCCATTTTGAATAAACCCAAATTGTCACAGGTCTACGATGTTTTTCGGGACAAGTTGGAAGTGGCAATTCATATGTTCGTTCCTATAGTACCCGCAAAAAATCGGCCTAAGCCGGCCTGGTATAATGCTAGGCTTATAAGTCTAAACCACAAAAAAACTAAAGCATATAAACTGTATCGTAAATCTAAAAATAACGTAGTACTTTATGAAACGTACTGTCGGTCGCAAAAAGAATTTGATGTTCTGAATAAATTTCTATATCAGAACTACATTTCTAACACCCCTATGCTGAAATCCGAATTTTCGTAGCCTACGAATTCGTAGCTCCGTTCCGAACAATTCGAAAATGCTATGCTGAAATCCGTTCGTAACACACGGGCGCGTTGCCAACTAAAATTATTAAATTCGAAGTTCTTAAAATAAAGTGAAATAAACAAAGTGAAGAGTGAATTTTGAGACCAGCGATTATTAGTTATTTGTAAGCAAGTTTTTTAATTAAATTAAAATAAAATGGATTCTGTAGCCGCTGCACTTTTGTCCCAGGAGGAAGAATATGCTATAAGCAACAGTTGCATGAATATGTAGAGGAGATTATTACGAGACGATGCAAATTTATTAAAAAAAAAAACAATGTATCATAAATCAATTTCTTAAAACTAAATAAACAGTTGAATTCAGTACTTTAATAAATATATTCGCACTGGCCTCACTGCTGAAGGTTTTTTTCTGCAATAGCAGTAGCCTCCGCTGCAACGCAAGCTCCTTTCTTTTCATGGCCTCCATTTCATTATTGTGCCGTTTCTTCTCGCGCAGAGACTCCCTCTTCATGTCATGAATATTTTGCAAAATATTTATTAATACACCACTTTTTTCTATGCACAATTTAACTTACATATTTGTTCGTTGTTTTCCGTGTACACTATTTATTTTATTATTATTATTGTTTTGAATTTGCTAAGTTCCGACACCAGTTGCTATTCGTACAAAATCTCCGAAAAATGCAATGAAATGACAGCTACGTCGGATTCAGGCATACCAACATTACGAATTTCGAAATTACGATTCCGCAATTCGGATTTGAGCATACTGATGTTACGATTCGTAGCAAATTCGTAGTTACGACGGATTTCAGCATAGGGGTGTAAAATAGAGAGCGAAATAAGAGAAAATAGCAAATTTTTCTGGCGCTTTATAAACGGCAAAAAGAGAAGTATCGGAATCCCAGATAGAATGCATTATTTGGGAGAATCGTCATCGGATATACAAAAAATTAGTGACATGTTTGCAGATTTTTTTCGCTCTGTTTATGTGTCCCAATCTTTAACCCAATCTTTAACCGGAATAGAAAATACCGATTTTAACTGCTCACGGACATTTAAAGGGTTTCAACTCTCAGTTGAAGAAGTGTTAAGTGGCCTTTCGGCCATGACAAACGACCCAACTTCTGGTGAAGATGGCTTCCCTCCTATCTTGCTAAAAAATTGTGCTACGTCGTTAGCACAACCGTTAACAATAATATTTAATAAATCGCTGGCTTCTGGTGAATTTTTACATATTTGGAAAAAATACATAAGTCTGGAAGCAAGTCGGATGTCCTCAATTATCGTCCGATCTGCAAAATCTCTTGTATACCTAAACTCTTTGAAAAACTAGTTCATGATTTAATTTTTCCCCAAATTTCAGGTCTTATTTCCCCGTACCAGCACAGCTTTGTAAAGGGTAAATCTACTGTTACGAACCTAGTTTTATTCTCGAATTTTGTCTTAAAACAGTTTGTAACAGGTCAACAATGCGTTGCCATATTCACCGATTTTTCGAAAGCTTTCGATAGGGTCAGCCATAGAATCCTTCTTAAAAAGCTAGACTCAATTGGACTTCTTCCTAGCTTACTTCAGTGGTTCGCATCTTATCTCACTGATAGAACTCAATTCGTTCGTATTAACAATGTACAATCAAATGTGCTCAAAGTTACCTCAGGGGTACCTCAAGGCAGCCATCTAGGGCCATTATTTTTCTGAATCTTTGTTAATGATATTCCAAACGTTTTCTTGACATCGCGTTGTCTGATGTACGCAGATGACTTGAAAATATACAGTCGTATAGAGAATGTAACCGACTGTATCAAACTTCAAGAAGATTTATCTAGATTGGAAACTTGGTGTGAAGCTAACTCCTTACCTCTTAATGCTGATAAATGCCAACACTTGTCTTTTAGCAGACGAAAAATTGCAATTAATTTCAATTATAGGTTGTGCACTACTACCCTAGCAAAAATTAGTGAAAAGAAGGATCTGGGGGTCATATTTACCTCGAAAATGTCGTTTTCTAAACATATAGACTTTATGGTTGCCAAATCAAGGTCTATGCTTGGCTTCGTATTGAGGAATTCAAAAGAATTCCAGGATCTTTTTACGCTGAAGAATTTGTATTTTTCTCTTGTTAGATCAAACCTCGAATATTGCAGCATCGTCTGGGAACCATTCTATAAGGGTTCAT
Source organism: Anomoia purmunda (assembly GCA_951828415.1). NCBI lineage: Eukaryota > Metazoa > Arthropoda > Insecta > Diptera > Tephritidae > Anomoia > Anomoia purmunda. Next base: position 81,721,191 of record OX639993.1, on the reverse strand, counting down.
CCTTAAGAATAGAGAGGGTTCAGAAACGATTTACTAGATTCGCCATTCATTCCCTTCGCTGTCCTGGTGATTTGCCTAGTTATAAAACTAGATGCCTTTTGTTAGCATTGCCGACATTAGAAATGCGTAACACTAGGCTCAGCAATTTGTTCTATTTGCCATATCACAAAACCAATTTTAGTCTTAATGAACCGCTTACACGTTGCCTAAGGCAGACTAACAAATTTTGTAAAAGTTGAGACATATTCTCTAACTCACGAGAGACTTTTAAGTCAAAACTAAATCTGGTGATACACTTTCTGAATTGTGAATAATGTACCTCTTTAAATTGCATACAATTTATTAACTTATTATATTTAAGTCTTAGCATTTAGTAATCTATTTAAGTTGTACTTTAATTGATGAATTGAAATAAATAAATAAATAAATAAATAAAACATGGTAGTCTGTAGCACCCGATTTCAGCATACAAAGTTTCACCTAGCTGCCTCAAGATCGAAAAACGCGGAACCAAGTCGATGATATTGCGTTTGTGTGCACAAAATTGGATAGAGTTTGGTAACATAGTTTGGGAGACATACCTATTTTTCTGTAGGAGGTGGTGTCACGCGCATTTTGGGTTAGAGATAATTTTCTTCAATAGGTACTGGAATATCACGTTCGTTTAATTTTCATAAAGCACAGCTATGTGGGCGCGGTTATAATCCGATTTCGCCCGGTTGCAATAGGAATTTACCTAGGGTCAGGGGCAATGTGGAAACCAAGTTACGGTGAGATATGTCGAGGGTCCAGGTATCCGACCCACGGATGGGTGGACGTACGGCCGCACAGACAGACATAGCTTAATCGGTTTTGCTTCTCATTCTGAAAATGTACACATATATGCTTTATGCTGTTACAAACACCTGTTTTGAGAACAAAATTATAATACGCTGGGCACCAGTGCGCCTGGGTAAAGAATATATATTTGCTGTACATCATCTAATTTTACATCTATGTTAAAAAATTGACGTCTTGAATCATTAAATCACCAATATATTAATAATAACATAATTAAACGGGTCTTGAACTAATTTGCAAAAGTAGTGTAACAACATAATGGCTACAGTAGTTTGTGAAACATCTTCTTTTCTTTAATATTAGGTAATATTAAACAATAATTTTTAGAGCTCAAGGCCAGTTTTTAATAGGAAGAATTATAGAAAAAACAGCAATGGTAGAAGTTATAGCTATTTCGGAGATCACCTCATCTCCTCATCAATCTTCTTGCTGGAATCGTACTCACGTCCCCCTCTCTTATAACAATAGTAGTACAAATAGAATTTGTTATAATCAACAACAACCACACATTCATATAATAGCGGCAGACTGCCGTTCTTGAAATTCTATTTTTGAATTTTGAGAGGTGCACGCGAAAACGAGGCACTGGCTCCCCGCGATGATGTGTGAGGAACGACTTTTTGAAGCGGATTGTTAACTTAACAAACAATACTCAATAATTTCGAAAAAACTAGAAAAACACACATTTGTACGCATTATCATAAAATTTGTCCTTATTCTGTTAATTTTAACCAATTTTCATTTGATTAAACGTTTTAGGAAACTTCCTTTAGGTGCATTTTACAAATATCAAATAAAATTAGCTTACTGTTTTACGATGTAATAAAAAGGAAAACAAATTGAAAAGTGTTTTGAAAAAATTAAGGTTTTCCTACGGATTTTTTATTTTTTAGTTTTAATGCTCAAACTCAAACACTTAATTTGAAAGCAATTTTTAATAGCTTTTCAAATTTAGTGATTAATTTTGACATATATTAAGCTTTTCTACAATATTTTGAAGAATTGCAGTTTACTTTTTTGAATAACATTCAGCTAACTTTGAAAATGAGCTAAATTAGTTATAAATAAACGTTTTCGTTCGAGACTTTTGTAATATATGCTTACAACTCTGAGCTTAACTATTTATTTAATCATAAAACACAATATATGGAAAAACTATTTTATTTACTAAATTCCAAAGGCAGATCTATAATTATCTTTCAAAACCAGGCGTACCTATAGTAGAGCTAAGTAATACTTGTTAATTCATTCGATAAAGGAAAATAAAACACATTTGGGATAAATGTGATATGATTTCAAATATATACTTTTACATTTTTTTCAGTATCGTTTTATCCAATAGAAGTCGTTACTGGTGAGACAATTCACTTACCTTGCAATACGACACCTCAGTCTGGTGATGAGGTCATTTTAATACTTTGGTATCGCGAGGATAGAGGAACTCCAATATACAGGTAAGAGCTCATCCGAAGATAAGTGACCAAGATCATAGATTTTTAATGGTACAAAAATTAATGCAATTTAAACCGATTTCACTCGTATAATTTCAAATATGCATTTTTAATCCATTACATTCTTGCTACATGAATTCTGGTTAAACTAGTAAAAAGCTCGATTACTTTCCCAGCGTAAATTTATCTTAAAATTGCTTTTTGAGTTGGAATTTCTTTTAAAATTCTCTCTATCGCTCTTGACATATTAGATTTGATCATTTTGTCCAATGAAGCGGGATGCTACTTCTCTGTAAATATACGTTCTCTGATGTATCTGCGTACGTATGTATAGGCGGAAAGAATGATAGATTACGAGATTGCGCCTTCCGTATACCGCTAGTCCTTTCTTTGCCATTTTAACAACACCCACCAATTCGCTGAAGAAATAAAACCAAATTGCTGTCGTTGCCCGATTCTTCTGCGATTCTTTGTTTTCTTGGTGCCCGGGACCCAATCTTGTTTCCTATAATTTTTAGGTAGAAGGAATATGTAAGTACAACGAAAAAGTACCTACTTATGCAAGATTGCTAGAATACAAGATGGTACGTTCCGCGGACCGCTAGTCCGCTCTTCGTCGCTGACGAAATAAAAGCATTTAACAGAAACAGAGATAAGAAGACTATTCAATCAGTCAGCCTTTTGCCCGCTTCTTCTGTGCTTCTTCCTCTTCTCTTGAAGAAGTTTTTCTTTGATATCTCTACCTCTAGGTATTATTACGTCACTATCAGTTGCTCATGGGAGGCGTAATCTTGTTTTCTACCATTCTTGCTGCTAAGTCCTGTTGTTGTTGTTGTTCGGTTTTACCAACATCTACACTGCCGCAATGTACAGAGGCTCACAGCCAAAGCGATGAATCAGTATAAGAAATACTAAAGCAAGTATTACCTGAAAATTAAATACATACATCTTCCAAAAAATATAAATACCACTTAACAGCGGCAGTGATACACATTTAATTTATGCTTTAAAAAATTAAGATTGTATAGTTCTTTTATTTAATTAACCACAAAATCAAACTTCAGTATTAAATTACACCTCACAGCGAAAATGATGCAGTAACAAAAAAAGAATACATTGAATAGCTCTCTTACTCTGCCTATGCCTATTGTTGCTTCCTCCTCTTCTAACACAATTCCACCGCCTGCTGCTACTGCTCGCTCTCAGCCCAAGCCACAGTGGGTAACTGCGCGAAATAAGAAGGGCAAAATGCGAAATATGTCCCGTGACCTGGTGATGGGCACCAATACGAGCACTGTACTGGATGTTGTTCCTATAAAGAAATGGATCCATATTTCGTCATTTAAGCCAAGCGTGGATAAAGAGGATATTTTATCTTTCGTTGTGAATAATGCAAATATTGATAGGAAACATTTGGCATGTTTTAAGCTTGTTAAAAAAGATACGGATTCTTCTTCTTTAAAGAGCATTAATTTTAAACTGGGTGTTTCTCCTTCATTACTTGATACAGTTTTTTTCAACGGGGACTTCCTCCCAACAATCAACAATAGCCTCAGTCAATGAGTCAACTGCACAAACAAAAAATTTGAAGATCTACTTTCAAAATATGGGTGGCATTAGAACGAAGTCTGAAATCATTCTCATGAGGACGTAATTATTTTTGCGGAGACATGGCTGAATGACAATTTCTATGACAATGAATATTTTGATATGAATTTGTTCCATGTATTTCCTAAGGATCGTGATGCAAAAGGTACGGGCTGTACGATGGGTGGCGGTGTTCTTATTGCGGTACGGCGTAACTTACATGCACACCCAGTCTCACTAAACAATGACGACACTGTGCTAGATCAACTGTGTGTCTATCCCGCCTAGTAGTAGCTGTGATTTGTACAAAGCGCATATAGATAACATTATTCCGGAAACCAAATTGGTGTTCCGGGACGATATGTTTATCCTCCAAAATTGGCAGTAATCTACTCAAAAGTATTCTTTCGAATACTTTGGAGAATACTGGCAAGAGACTGATGGGACGGTATGAGGAGATAATATTTTCAGGCTTGAGCGGTTTATGTATCATAATTATTTTTGCACATTTCCAAGCTAAGGGAAGTGATTAAGTTTTAAAATCGAATTAAATAGTACTGTCAAATACGAAACGCTATTGGCTGAAAGAGATTTGATTGCTAAAGCATTAATTGAGTCGTAGCTTGCAGATTTTTTATTATTAAGCAAATTTATTTGAACTTGAACTTGGACATCGGATGTTATTTCGGGAATCGGAAAATCTAATTGACAGGGGCGGTCTAAAAAATGTTTAATTTGATCTAGATCAGCAGAATTATTGAGGTTGAAGGGTTGGAATGTTTGCTCGAGGTGTTCAGCAAAAGCTTCGGCTTTACTCTCGTTTGATTTGCACCATACATCGTTTTTGTCTTTAATAGGAATATTTCGAATTTTTGGTATTTTTAAGTATTTTGTTGCTCTCCAGAGAGTATAGTCATCATTATTATCAGGTCCTAAGTTCCTCAGAAAGTAGCTTGTAGTATCTTCTTTGTATTTTTTTAGAAATCATGTCAGCTCTTTTGTAGCTTTATTTAACCTACGTTTATTTTGACTATTACGATCTCTTTGCCATATTTTACGGAGCTTTATTTTCCTATAAATCATTTCTCTTATTTCTGTTGAAATGTATATATTGCTATATTTTGACCCTATTTTATTGGGAGTGGAAAGAAAAGATGCTTCATTAAACAGGTTTGTGGAATTGCTGACTAACTCATCCAGCTCATCATTATCATCAGAACAAATATCAAGATTAATATTTTTATCTACCCAATATTGGAATGAGTTGATATCAGTAAATGGTGTAATAAGTGAAGTGAATTTATTGTTTATAGCAGGTCGTTTTTTGTAAACAATGATTATAGCAGAGTGGTCAGAGCTCAGGTCATTACTAATAACCGTCTCCAAGAGCTTTTCATGAATGCCTGAATATATCGCAAAGTCAAGTAAGTCAGGGATTTTATTTCTATCCGTGGGACAGTAGGTTGGTGATCCTGTTGCAAGTATTGATAAATGATGATCTGAAATAAACTTATATAATTCCCGTCCTTTGGGATTAATTGTTCTGGAATCCCACCATGGGTGCTTGGCGTTAAAATCACCACCAACTATAAATTTTTGGCCTAATTTACTAAACAATGTGTGATAGTTTTGTTGGTTGAGTTTGTGACGAGGAGGGAAGTATGTAGAACACAAGATAAAATCATTGTTATCACATTGCAGTTTGATACAGGTAGCCTGTAAGTAATCTAAACTTACACCTTCAACTAATTCGTATTTGATAGAATTTTTAATTAGTATTGCGGAGCCACCGTGACATCTATTTTCTGGATGATTCATTTTAATAACATCAAAACCATATATATATTGAAATAACTTTTTGCATTGAAATGCGTTTCTGAAATTAGTATAATATCTATATAGTTTACACTGAGAAATGTTTCAACTTCGAGACGATGATTGCACAGCAATTCTCAAGTCTAGTTGCATAATTTTTTCATTAACATGGACATCATATTCATAGACGTATTAATTAATTCAAATTGTTTATTTAACAAAACTTCTATTTTATCGAAAGATTTATTTTCTGAGTTATTGTCCTGCTTAGCAGCATCAGCATAAGCGTTTTGATTATGTGTTGTATAATTCGTATAATGAACAGAACTTTTTGACAATTGTGGAAAATCATTTAAGTCATTGTAAAATGTTTGCCTGTTTATTTGAGATCTATTGTTTGAAATTTTACGCTTAATAAGTTCTTGATAAACGCTACATCCCTTATAATTAGCAGAGTTAGATTGTAAACAATTAATGCAACGCGGTAGTGTGTCTTTATCTTTATCACATTCAGCTGTAGGATGACCTAAACCACATTTGACACAAGTTAATCTCTTGTGGCAGTATGTTTTGGTGTGTCCAAACTATTGGCAACGATAGCATTAAGGTATGTCTTGTGTTTTTCTTATCGCTTCTACTTTAATTATTGCGTTATTTACAGGTTTTAGCTTAAATATATCAGTGTTGTTGTTGTTAGGTTCTAAGTCTACATAGAACATTGAAAGTGGTTGTTTATTAATTTTACTACGAATGTTTATTATAATTCTTACTTTATGACCTTGATCTAAAAATTCATTCTTGATAACTTCTACTTGATCACTTTTTTTTGTGTGTATAGGGTCTTGCAATAGGGATGCACAAAAGTAGGCCGATAGTGACAGCAAACGACACCATATTTTTCCCCGCTCGTTTGACATTTCTCTTCAGTAAGGTTTGCCATTTCATCATGGAAAGATATACGATCCAACAATGAGTCGAAATTATCAAGACCGGCACGTTCCTGTGAATGGGTATCGCTACCGCTCAATGATAACCGAATATTTTTGGCCCGAATTGGATGATATGGACTTGGACAATATATGGTTCTAACAGAACGGCGCCACAAGCCACACAGCGAATGTCACAATCAATTTATTGAAAACCAAGTTTGGTGAACGTGTTATCTCACGAAATGGCGCAGTCAATTGGCCGCCTCGGTCGTGCGATTTGGCGCCGTTAGACTATTTCCTGTGGGGCTACGTCAAGTCTAAAAAAAAACTTTTGTAGCATTCGTATTGAAAAACCCTGTACATACGTACATATGTATGCATGTTTGTAAATTATGACGCAGATTTCTGAAGGATAGTGATTATTTGCAGTCCGTGTACTCTATGTACAAGAAATAATTATTTATGTAAACTGTGGACTGTATAAATGTATGTCAGTATTTAGATTTTACTACAGTGCTCTAAAAGAGAGTGTTCATTTATCAATACAAAACAACGAGAAAATGTTCTTTTTTTTAATTTGGCCTCTACTTTCGCTCAGATTTATTTTCCGCTTTAATTGATACAAATCAAATCGGGCTGAAATGCACCGTTTCAAATTTACAGGCTTACCTTATTTTGTTGGAGCTGATTATTGTTTCATTGCTCGAATTATATTTTTGTATGTGCTGTTGTTAATATTTATGTGGTATAATTTTGATTTTTCCAATTTATTCCGTCTAAGAAATCCGGTTCGATAGGACCAAATAATGAGCGCTGTGCAGGTTTTCCGTAGAGCGGGTAAAATAAACAAACAAACTATTGAATTAGAATATATTGTGGTGGAAAAAAGAGTGTGGTATGTTTGCAGCAGAAACACCAGAGAACTTATATTTGACAGAGACGTTTTAAGTTAGGGGCGGTCTCCACAAGCAATCCCCGATGTCATGATAGTCATGCCAGAAAATATATTTTGCCAATAGAGACCGTTTATTGCTCAATGGCAGCAATATATGGCACAGGATATTGCTTGATAACTTCATTTTCATTTTCATTTGCGTGAAAACTCTGTGGCTGCAACATCGTTGGAATTTTAATATGAAACAAAAACAAGCAATCGAATTGCTCTCTCCTAACTGTAAAAATTACAGATGGTAGCCTATCAACGCTTGCCTGTATAGATGTGGGGTGAGGATGACGGTGTGAGTTTTCAAAATGCATCAACATTTCTCGTCCAATTCACAGCTCCAATGACCGACTGGGGAAATTGTGAGAGTGCCGAGTTAACAGAGCTGAGCGAAGAAAACAATCAAATCGAAAGAAAACATATTGTATTTAAATAAATGAAGAGTTTAACTTTTATCAACTAGGGATATGTAAAAAGTAACTTGACTCATATAGATATAGATTTAAAAGCTATTTATATGTACATATATGCTGTAGGTTTTAATAACAAAATAAATATATGGTGGTACTTATGCACGTATATATGTACATATATAGACAATGCGTATGTGCACTTATTTTATAAGCATATCAATCGTTATAATACTTAAGTACGTATATAATTATATATTGTATAATATGTACATATAAAAATATCCTCAAAGATGTATATACTTATAGATGTACATAAGTATATAAGTGCATTATCAATATATAATTTTTGATTATATTGATTATATATTTCAATCAAGATTTGCCAAACCGCCAAATTAGCGATATAGATTAGGCTGCCTTTTACCTGCTTTTTAAAACAAAACTAAATCCATCGTGATTAAGTTAAATGTTTTAAAAGCTAGGCGCTGATGCATAGGTGCCTGTGGAAACAAGCAAGAACAGGGGAAATAAAGAGAAAAGCTAAACAAAGAAAAAAACTGAAAAAGAGGAAAGCTGAAAATAATAAAAAAACTGAAAAAAAAGAAAAAAACTGAAAAAGAGAAAAGCTGAAAAAATAAAAATAAGATTGAAAAGGAAAATGCTGCAAGTTCCTGAAGTACTTAATATTTACTTAATAAAGAAAAAAACTGAAAAAGAGAAAAGCTGAAAATATAAAAATAAGATTGAAATGGAAAATGCTACAAGCTCCTGAAGTACTTAATATTTACTTAATATTTACTTCAGGAGCTTGCAGGATTTTCCTTTTCAATCTTATTTTTATTTTTTCAGCTTTTCTCTTTTTCAGTTTTTTCTTTTTTCAGTTTTTTTCTTTTTTTTCAGCTTTCCTCTTTTTGCAGTTTTTTTCTTTTTTTAGCTTTTCTCTTTATTTCCCCTGTTCTTGCTTGTTTCCACAGACACCTATGCATCAGCGCCTAGCATGCATACCAAACGTTTTACTCAAAAGTTTTATCCTCAAGAAACGACGCTGCCCCTCAGTTTTTAGCACTAATCAGGGATTCAGAGTGTTGTTTTCGATCCCCTTATGTTTTCATAATGATCTTGACGCATTTTTCGCACTTTAGTTTACACAGCATTTTCTGGTAAATACCATAATCTGAGTAATAGCCCTGCACCTGCAGGTCAGCCTTTTCTTCACCTTCGGCAAAATTCTCGTCTGGTATGAACAGGGTTTTTCAATACGAACGCTACAAAAGTTTTTTTAAATAAAACAAAACGGTTTGGGATGTGAATTAAATTCTTTATTCCCGTGAAAGTACATCCGCTGCCATTATGTATGGAACTCGATTTCTTTTGCATGGGCACCACGTGCACGCTTGCAGAAGTCCAGACGCTGAACCCAATTTTCGACGGTTTTCAAGCATAAATCGGCTGATACTGCTGCCATTTCACGTTCGATATTCGTACGAAGTTCATCAATCGTCGCTGGCTTGTTGGCATAGACCATAGACTTGACATAGCCCCACAGGAAGTAGTCTAACGGCGTCAAATCGCACGACCGAGGCGGCCAATTGACTACGCCATTTCGTGAGATAACACGTTCACCAAACTTATTTTTCAATAAATTGATTGTGACATTCGCTGTGTGGCTTGTGGCGCCGTCCTGATGTAACCACATATTGTCCAAGTCCACATCATCCAATTCGCGTCAAAAAGATTCGGTTATCATTGAGCGGTAGCGATTCCCATTCACAATAACGTGCCGGTCTTGATCATCACGGAAGCAGTACGGCCCAATGACGCCGCCGGTCCATAAACCGCACCAAACCGTAATTTTTTCAGGATGCAATATTGAATCATGGAGTACGTGTGGATTGCTGCCTGTCCAATAACGCATATTTTGCTTATTGACGAAGCCATTCAGCTTGAAATGACGACGACTATAAATTGGACGTAGCGCTCTTAAAGTTGAGGCCATTGACTCCAAATTTCGGTCATAAATTTTAATAATTTCGACTCGTTGTTGGATCGTATATCTTTCCATGATGAAATGGCAAATCTTACTGAAGAGAAATGTCAAAAGAGCGGGAGAAAATATGGCGTCGTTTGCTGTCACTCTCGGTCTACTTTTGTAGCGTCCCTATTGAAAAACCCGTTATTTCAAAATCGTCCACGACAAGTCTTTCCGTTTCTGGTTCGCTAACTACCTGCTTAAGACGACGATCTCCTGGGCCTAAGTTCCAACCTAAGCTTATATCTTCGTCATCTCTACATTTACTACCTTTAGTAGTAGTATAATACATTTTGTACGCGAACCGTTAGGAAGTATCAAGCCCCTCAAAAATTCAACGCGGGCATTTAATCTATTACATTTCTTAATATCTCCACGTTTTATAGGGTATCTGTGAGGGGTGTTAGTAATGAAATTCTTGCAGCTTAATTCATCACATAGATAGTTCATTGCATTGACGAAAATTTGCATCGGCTCAGCACACTTTACCACGTATTCAGAGTTGCCAAACAATTTTCGATATCAGCAGCTACCAAATTACTCAGTACTTGTGTTGCGCGTAAAATTACCATTTTTTTTCGAACGAATGGGTCGGATATAGATCTCAGTCAGTTCACGGCAGATTTTAAAATTTAGACTTTACTGATTTTTTTGATAACTCTAAAACTGGCTATGCCATTAGGTGAAAAAATATCGTATTTTAGCAAAGTATTACGTATGGACTTGATAAGATGACAATAGTCATACATGGAAAATATATTTGGGTTATCGTATATAAAAAACGGTGTGCTTTCTGAAATGTGTAGCGAGGAAAAATTCTTGTGCGACGCCAAGTCTGATATTCTTAAGAGTTTCAATATTATTTTTGATGATCGGCAGTAAGGTGCATTGAGACAACTTTTGGTAATATAGTACGAAAACACATATATATCCATTTCGAACATCGGCCTTTCGCCATGAAAACCCAACATTTGGTTACAATTTTTTTTCGCGTTGGTCTTTTCCAATGTGTTCAAAACCATCATGTAGTTGAGTTTTACTGTAAGTTAAATGAGGTTTTATTATTATTTCGTCAGATAATAGTTCGCAACGACGTCCAGTCTGGGACATTTTGTGCACCACTTGGGCTAAATTTTCGACGATATTTGCGTCAAAACCGGATACAACATACCAAATGGGGCGCAAACGTTTTATAGAAGTCTTACATGGTAAGCAAAATCCAACATCGTACGCATAAAATATACGGTTTTGGGGGAATATAACTAATGTTTTGCGCCAATGTCTTCTCTTCTTCGTTATATGGTTGCTGTTTAGTATTAGCAATTATCTTGGCGAAATTAATAATCTGCTGGAATGATCGCAATGATCGCAGGAGAACACAATCCCTAGATTTTTTTAAGATCAAACAATAGTTTTTATGAGCTCAAGCCCGTTTTTACTAAGAAAAACTATAGAAAAAATAACAGAGGTAGAAGTTATATCTATTTCGTAGATCCCCACATCTCCTCATCAGACTTCTTGCAAGGTTCGAACTAACGTCCTCTAGTTTATACTCATTAAGGCAAAAACCTAAACGAGATGAGCTAAGTAAGCCATGTATGTTGTTGCTTTTCTCAACTTGCTATTATTGTAAACACAATTTCATGTACGGCAGTCTGTCGTTATACACAAGTTCACCCGCCTAGTTGAAGGAAATCCAGTACCTTTCGGAGTTCATCTCCTTACATTTGATAACTACTTTTTGCCATACAAAATAAACATTGCGTGGGAAGTCACCACTGAACGACCATATATAGGATTTGGCCTATGCGTTGTAGACTGTTTCAAAAACTGAGACACACAAAAAATTTCTGCAAAAATCCACCCGCTTGTGATTCCTGCAATTTACCATCTCATCTACCTGCAACGCAGTGTACGAGATTAGCTTGTGCAAATTGCTTCAATTCAAATGCAGCTTCCTCAAAAATCTGTCCCAAATTCCAACAAGCCAAAGACATGTTGAAAATCAAAACGGAAAAGAAATGTTCAATGCGCGATGCTACAAAGATTTACAAAACACAAAATCCAATTCAAGTACAAAATTTATCAACAGTTGATAACGGAATAAAAGAAAACGAAAATAACACAAATAATAAAGCAAAAGCAACAACTACTTCAGACTTAACTACACTTAGCAACAATTCCACTAATACTTCCAGCGCCGAAAATGAAAATATAAATTCGCCCACACCGAAAACTTTATCCTACTCCGAGAGTATAAAACGATCAACAGAATACAAAAATCAACGCAATAAACCTGATCAGATATTAAAAAATCTTTCAACAATCTTATTAACAAAAAAACAAAAGTGCAGAAAACACTAAAACAGCGAACTCACCTAATGGAAATATAACAATGTAAATTGATACGCAAGATAATAGCAATTATGACGTGTATAGTTTAACTAGATCTCGTTTATCTAATTCTTAATTCAGGTCTAAATAATATATTGTAATTTGTTTAAATAGTGTACTGCTTGAATGCCTTTACGAATGATATAGTGGAATTTGAGAGGGTATTTTAATAACTAGAGGAATTAATAAAAACTTTTCAACCACACATTATTTGACTCCAGGAGACACACATTCCATTTAAAACAAAGAATTTAGTAGTTCCCAAAACATACATTGGTTATTTTTTCAACAACACTTTGGGGTTCGGCCAAAGCTAACCACAGAGGAACGCTGATTAAAGACGTGATTCTAAGCGAAAACTTAGTTGTTCTCAATAATGGCTCCCCAACCCATCTATCTACGCATAATACATTCGCCCACGCCGATATTTCTATGATAGCCCCTCGGTTGAGTCCTAAATTATTGTGGAAAGTTCAAAGCGAGACCAATTTCATACTTGGAACTCAACAAATGTTCATCAGCTAGCTGGTAACATAACTAAAGTCATACGGGTAGCAGCAAATAAGTCTATACCTCAAAGTAACCCAAATACATCCATAGCTCGCACGCCATGGTGGAATAGGGATCTAAGCATACTACGAGCGTTAAAACAAGAGACATGGCAAACATAAAAGCATTCTCGCACGGCGTCCAATTTAGCAAGCTACAAAAAGGCAAATGCTCAATTCAAACGAGCAGTCAAGGTAGCTAAATGCAAATCAGTCGGTGAACTTACAGCCAATCTTAATACAAGCTGATGTCCGAAGAAAGTTTAGGCTGATATAAAAGCTTTTACTGGTAGCTCACCAGCTCCCATAGTTGCCATACATAAAAATAACTTACTTCGAACTTCATCACCTGACATAGCTGACACATTCGCATCGGTGTGGTCAGAATGTTCAAAAGACGCATACTTTCCAACTGAATACGTAAAGGAAAAGAAGTCTATTTTGAGCCAAAATTATCATCCCCCGAAACTTTCAGAAGATGCCAAGAGTCTAGAGATTAATTTTTAAATTTTGGAAATAGAAATTGCTCTTCAGCATGCTAAAGGGAAAACACTGGGGTTCGACCGCATATCATACCCGATGATTCGTAACTTACCACCAAGCTCAAAACATACAGTACTGTCCTTATACAACTTAATAATGCATGAGGGAACTATCCCTCACACGTGGCTTCTCGCTTTAATTATTCCTATTCAGAAACCCAATAAGCCTCAAGACTGTCACCGGGTATCGTCCAATATCTCTCTTGTCTTGTCTAAGCAAGATCATTGAAAAGATGTTAGCCAGAAGGCTAATGTGGTTTATTTTAAAAAGTAAACTAAGTAGTCACAACCATTTTGCTTTTAAGCAAAATCACGGAACGGTTGATGCACTGCTACATATATAGCATTTTATCGCAGATGCACATTCAACAAAAAACCAAGCCACGATATTGGCCACTGACTTTGAGAAAGCTTACGATCGCGTTGGTGTTCACATTGTCCTGGGGCAGCTACAAAACTGGAAACATGGTATTAAAATATATAACATCGTAAGTTCATTTATTTTCGAACGACACTTCAAAGTTTGGGTTAATGATGGCGTAACTTTTGATTCGAAACTTACGTTTAAGGAACATTGTTTTGCTCTAAGAGAAAACCTAGCTACCAGGCTCAACATAATCAAATACCTTTCATCTAAGCATCTTCGTATTCACTAACACACTTGTATGTAGATGTAACACGTGCAATTTATGGGTGGTGTGCCAATACCCACCTAAAACTTTTTCAAGCACCGTATCACACAGCTGTCCGACGAAGCTTAAACGCTTTCCCGACGTCACCCGTAAGATGCATATTGGCTGAAGCCGGACTTCCAACCATCACGGATAGAAGGGATTTAGCACATACAAACTAATTGCGAAACTCCTTTACACCACAAATAAAACACTTTTTGACACCTTCAAGTCAGCCGCTAAACACAAACGTAATACTTCGGTGGTGTCAACCATAAGGCGTGGCGTAATACTTTGCAAAAGGCTAGAAATACAAATACCATCGTCCTGTAGGGAAATCACCCGTAAGCCACCATGGCTGTTGTCAACAAACTATTTAAATACCACCTTCAATGAGCACCCAATAACTTCAACTAGCAATGAAATATACCAAAGCGTTTTTTTTTGCAAAGTATATCCATTGAGTTTAGTATCTATATTTGAAACATAGCACACATATGTAATAGTGTAAGTCTCCTTAGGTAACTACACATAATATGATATGTTCAATTTACGCTAACAATTAAAAATAATAATTCTTCCTCGATTTAAGCGCGTTGCTCTGGTAATAGCGAGCAGCCTGAGCAAATCATGCGCGGCTGGTTGTGGCGTCTACTTTCTTCTAAAATTTAATATTTTTCAAACTCTTCTAAGGTTAAATCGTCTTCTTTTTTTGGTGATTTGGCATATGTTTTGGTAACTGGCGGGTAGACCCATTCACACCCTATACTAGGGGAGCGACTTTTTTGCACTGGCTCTAAATTTAAACCAGGAAAAGCTCCTTCTAAAAGCCTAAATTTTGTGATAAATTTAATCTCAAACTGGCGTTGGCAAATAAATAGCCTGCCAGTATTTAATGGAGGTTGTAATTTACATGCCAGGGCATCCTCATTCCGAGGGAGAGCATATAAAATTAGTTTCATTTCAGAAACGCAGCTCCTAATGCTGCTTGAACGCACAGTGGTGATGCCCAACCTATTGTGCTGCGCAGCTTCGTCATATCCTAATTAATAAAACTGTGATGAAATGTTATAAATTTCGGTATTTCGGTAACTTTATATTATGCATGAAATGCAGCTCAGAAAGCCTATCATATAAAGTTTACAAATAGGTTTATCTTCGACAAAAAATAGTTTTTAAAAATGTTTTCCCATGCAACTGTCTTATTTTTTCCGACAGAACATATTGTACGTGCATACACGCATAGGCATTAGGGCGCATCACCAAAAAAAATTGCTGTTCTTCATCGGGCATAAAAACATTGTACATTTAATTTTTGGATGGGGATCGATGCACTCTAAAGTACACATTTTTCAAAAAATTACAAATGTGATTATGCCACTTTATTGTTTTTCGCAAATTTTAATTGTGAACATTTGTTAAACTGCAAGCACTTGTGCTCCAGCTCTCACATATTAACATACATACAAAAAACTTACCCAGGTTTAGGGTGCGAATAGCACCTTTTTTAAGGCACTTCCAGCCTACAGCATCAGCATCAAAATGCGCAATGAATTCCGATGCAGGGAGTTTCAAGTTATCGCTTCACATTTTCTTCAATGAGGTATGCCTGTGGAAATAAAAATAGTACACGGCCACTCGAAGTGTTTTCGCACCCGCGCATACGACATTTATACATTTACACATTGGACATATTTTTTCCAATATTTTCACTTTTTTTAATGGAAACTGGAAAACACAATCAAACACTCGGAAAAATTCTCACGGATCAATAACACCAGTGAATCTAAAAATCTTTATTTTGAAAAACTAAATGACTTTTACTTATTTAACCCTGCTGTTAGGTTAAGACCATTTGGTCCAATTTTTTTTTTGTTTTCTTTGTAACTTTGGAACGGTGATATATACTGTCTAAATTTTTCAGCTCAGGTGGTCTTTTTATAAAACAATATTATGTGCGAAAATTTAATTCTCTGACTTAAAACTGGACTAAGATAAATTGAAAATTACGAATCTTAGGTTAAGGGACCATTTGGTCCATAGTATATTTTCTTTGATTTTCTTTACATTAATTTTCCAAAAATAAGTATTTATTAGTTTGTTCGATATTTTTTGGCACTACATGATGAGCAAAAAAATGTTTTTCGGTTGGTTTTGCAAATAAACACACTGCAAATGGAGCATTTTACATCAGACTTAGACTTGCAGCAACTACAAATTCCTCGCTTTCGAGCTCCTGAACTAGAAGCATTTTTAGAGCAGGCCACTGGTGCTGGGTTTTACCAGAGTTGAGTAAATAATAAAATAATAATATTTAGCAAGTATTGAACCAAACTAAATATAAAGACTAAGATTAAATTGTTATTTTGTATGAAAACTGCAGTATGGACCAAATGGTCCTCTAACCTAAGATTCGTAAGTTTTTTTTAACCTAACACCAGGGTTAAATAAAAACAATAAAACAAATTGGTATGCTTTTGTTTACGTACAGTCATATACTTAAGAAAGTATTGTTCTATTCGCTATATTCAAATTCTATATTTATAATATTTTTTAATTGTACATATGTACGCATTCTTTATTATATTAAACATATTCCATACTATACTTGTAAAATATAAATATAATTATACCATTATTTTAAAGTATAAGTATTGTGTATATAACATTTATTAATGCTATTCTTAAAGTTAAAGTGGGGGAATTTAGTCAAAGACAGAGATGCAAATACTATTGTGGTAACTGTGAGCCGTTTCATAAGTAATTGTGTTAACCATATACTCGTAACAATCCAAATTTGAAAACGCGCAGGCGATTTGCATACCTGCAGGTGTAGTAGAACATTCCCGACCTTACAGCGATCTAAAACTGCTTTCCTTAAGAAACTTTTCTATTATAATCTCAGTAGTTTTAGGCATAAAATCATCAAAAATTATGGCTTTCTGATTAAAAATATCATTACGAAGAATATCGCGGCTTATATAATTTTCGAAAGGTTTCATACTTAGTTGAAATGCAAAGCGTGCCTATGTCAACATATATCTATCTGTCTTGCTTTATGCTGTGGCAAAAACCGCTAAGTGAATAAAGATATGAAACCCTGGACACCACTGCGCTCGGGTGTGAAAAGTACAGCAAAGTCTAAGTTCGGATTCAACCGAACCTTAAATACCTGGTGCAGGTTTTTATTGCAAAGTTAATCTTATATAAAAAAAATTCATGTAAGTAGATTAATGATATTTGGGTATATATATATAAGTACATGTCTTAAAGATCCAACTGTGTATCATTTTCGAAAAATGGGCGGCCACGCACTATACAATAAAAAAGCCAAATTTCTTGTAACTCCACAACTAAGTATTTGATGCAGATGCTATATATGAGGCTATATAATATTTGTTGAGGAAAAAGGCGGACTCATGCCCCTTTATGATAAAAGTGCTATTCACAATATTTTGCCAGCTATTTGACGAAGATATTTGACATTCGATGTATACATATTGCCTTAAGAGCAAGGTAAAAAGCATATTTGAAACACAAAAGCAATGTTCAATATCAAAAAAAAATATGTCTTTATTGGCGCATCAAAGCAAGCCGGTTTGTGGTACAATAAAATTTTTAAATCTTAAACGACTTATTTGCTGACGTAATTGGCGCTATAACCACTTTACAGATTATGACCGAGTTCAGCAAATTGCGTCAGTCTTTCCAGCTTCCTGCTAACGTGCAAATACTAAGTGATGTCAAGTCCTTTTCCACTTGGTCTTCCCAACGCAGAGGAGGCTATCTTCTTTCTTATTATAATTCGCTTTACTATGTCTTTGTCACAGTAAAGGTCATAGAGATCATCGTTCCATCGTCTGCATCGCCGTCGCAAAGACGTAGAGGTCCATAAATATTTCGGAGAATCTTTCTCTCGAACCCCCCCAGGGCCATCTCATCCGATGCTGATAGCGCCCATGATTCAGCGACATACAATAGCACGGGTATAACATTCCCACGACAGTCGGTTCTACGTACCGGAATGACCCGGGTTTCACCCGGCCAAGGACTGTTGTTTCGGCGATCTAACCCTGTTTAGATCGGCCTACCCCATAGGTTGTCTGTCTCTCCTGGAGCAACTCCTGGCATCGAGCCTAACCCTGGCCCAGAAACCTTTTTTTGCTGCGTTTGCCAGAAAAAGCTCCATCCGAACTCCACTTCGGTAAGGTGTAATTCGTGCGACGGATGGAGCCATCTTAAGGTCTGCTCAGGCCTTAAGACCCATAAGGAGTGGTCCACAAATTATGTGGCCCCATGTTGTTCGCGCCCTAAGGCGCACATAGCCTCTACGGCTCCCCTAGTTGCACCTAGTGCACCGGTGCCTAGCACCGGCAGAACCTCTACGGTTCGCAGGAGCACACAACAACATGGTTGCTACGGCTACAACGTGCATCGTAAGGATCGCGAGCGAGGTAATGGTGGTGGCTTAGCATTCATCACCCATCACACAGTGCAGTATCGTCTCATTGAAGAAGACATCGCCCGCAGGGACACTACCTTAGAATGTCAAGGAATAGCTGTCCGCTCAGGCGATGTCGAGCTCGAAATATTTAATATTTATATACCCCCTGTCACCTACTGCCCGGCAGGATATCACCCTGACATAGGTGCGCTCCTCAGAGGTGAAGACCGACTGGTAGTTGGTGACTTCAACGCGCATTCAAGCCTACCAGCTGATCGTAGGGGAAATGATTTGGCAGAGCAGATAGACGATTCGACATTCTGCACGATGAATGATGATGCCCCCACCAGGATTATGGGTAGTTGCAGCAGCTCGCCTGACCTAACGATAGCTAGCGCAGGTCTGATAAATAGCATAACGTGGCGACCTATGCTATCGCTTGCATCAGACCACCTACCTATAGTCATCTCGATTGACAGACCTGCTGACTTTGTCTCCGCGGACCATCGGACCTATATCAACTTCAAAAAGGCTGACTGGGTCAGGTTCGCGGAGTTCACCGAAAATGCCTCCAGGTCTCTTCCCACACCCACTGACGTTCGTAAAGGCGAACGTAAGTTCCGCAAGGTGGTCGCGTCAGCTGCGGCCCGTTTAATTCCGGCAGGGAGGATCCCAGAGATCCGTCCCAACTTCCCGGCTGAAGCGGCCGCTCTAGCGAACGAACGCGACCACCTTCGCCGCTCCGATCCCCGTAATCCGAACATTCAGGATTTGAACGTGGAGATTCGGAGGCTGGTGGACCAATACAAGTAGAACAAGTGGGAGGAGCACTTGAAGTCCTGTAACCTGGTCACGGGTGTTGGTAAGCTCTGGTGTACCGTGAAGTCCTTATCCAACCCGACGAAGCACGACGACCGAGTGGAATTTCATTCGGGGATCGTGCCTCGTCGGACCCGAAGAGATGCGCGAGCTATTTTAGCCGACAGTTTATACTGCATCCTTCGGGGATAGGACCAAACGGAAGGTGACCAGGAGGCTGCGCAAACTACCGAACAACAGCGCGCCTCTTGCCTTCACTTGTGGCGAGGTAAAGGAGGTCATCGGGAAGGCGAAAGCCTCCAAGGCCATTGGCCCTGACGGGCTAAGCGTGTTGATGCTGAAAAATTTAGGCCCCGCGGGAGTTGAGTTCCTCACTGGGATCCTGGGAAAGTGCACAGCACAACAACAGCACTTAATGCCATAAACACGCAGGTGAACCGCGGTCTTAACCAAAACCGCCCCTGCGAGAGAACTGTCCTAGTAGCGCTGGACCTGTCGAAAGCTTTCGACACAGTCAGTCACTCCACGCTACTAGCTGACGTGGAAGCGTCAACTCTCCCGCAGGGACTGAAACGGTGGACCGCGAATTACCTGTGTGGTCGTCAATCATCGGTATGGTTTAGAGATACAACATCGAAACCAAGGAGGATTAAACAAGGGGTACCGCAGGGTGGCGTCCTGTCCCCATTACTGTTTAATCACTACATCTTTAAGCTCCCTCAACCGCCAGAGGGAGTCACGATTGTCTCCTATGCTGATGATTGCTCGATAATGGCAACCGGCAATGCAATTGATGATCTGTGTTTGAAAGTGAACGGATATCTCTCGGATCTTGCCCACTTTTTCACTAGCAGAAACCTGGCGCTGTCCCCTGCCAAGTCCTCGGCGACCCTTTTTACCACCTGGACGAAGGAGGTCAGGCTGGATCTTAACATCCACATCGATGGCACCCCCATTCCGACGGTTAACCACCCGAAGATTCTGGGGGTGACTTGCGACAGCCTGCTCTCCTTCTCCGCGCACACTACCGCAATCGCCAATAGAGTACAGAGCCGCAACAATGTCCTCAAGTCGCTCGCCGGCAGCTCTTGGGGCAAAGACAAAGAAACGTTGTTTGCAACATACAAGGCGATTGGCCGGCCGGTAATAAATTATGCTGCGCCAGTTTGGTCGCCGGGTACCAGCAGGACACAATGGATGAAGCTGCAGACCTGCCAGAACGCCGCACTCCGCACGGTGACGGGATGTCTTCTGATGTCGCCTGAGGAGCATCTCCACCAAGAGGTCAATGTGCTCCGAGTTAAGGAGCACAACCTCATGCTCAGCAAGCAGTTTCTTGCTGGATGTCACCGCTCGGGGCATCCAAATAGGCACCTGCTTGCAGTGGAGCTGCCCCCCAGGCAGTGGAGCTGCCCTCCCAGGCTGGATCCGGAGGCGTACCGGCGGGTCCTAAGTAACATCCACAGAGACACAGTCACTAACATCATTGACTCCCGCCAGGCAAATGCGGTCATCGGAGCCCAACCTCCACCTGCAGCAGATGAGGAGTCCCTGCTGCCCCGCGAGTCCCGCGTCACTCTGGCACAACTACAATCTGGATACTGTAGCAGGCTCAACTCCTACTTATCCAGAATCAACCCTGACATACCCAACACATGTCCGGCATGTGGAGATTCTCCGCACGACACCAACCACCTATTCACATGCCCTCTCAAACCCACTCATCTAACCCCCCTCTCCCTCTGGTCCAACTCTATCGAAACTGCACGTTTCCTGGGCCTCCCCCTAGATGAGTTCGACGACAACGACCATGGGTGAATCCGCTCTTTACGGGGCGCGACTAGCCGCTACAACAACAACAACAACAGCACGGGTATAATGAGAGACCTATAGAGTGTGGTTTTGGTTTGTCGCGAGAGGGCTTTACTGCGCAATTGCCTACTTAGCTCAAGCTAGCATTTGTTGGCAAGAGAGATTCTACGTTGGATTTCCAGGCTGACATTATTGTAAGTGTTAATGCTGCTTTCCAGATAAACTAAGTCCTCCACTCTTTCAAACTTGTAATTCTCAACAGTGATGCGGTAGCCAAGACGCCAGTGCGCTGACTTCTTACTTGATCATAGGAGATATTTAGTTTTGTCCCTTTTTGAGGATTGGGCAGAGTACACTTAAGTTCCAATCAGTTGGCATGCGTTCGTACGACCATATTTTTCAAAGTGCATGAACTTTACCAGCCCCTCGCCGCCGCACTTGAATAGCTCTGTTGGCAGTCCGTCGGCACCAGAGGCTTTGTTGTTTTTAGCCGCGCTATTGCCGTTCGAGTTTCGTCCAGATCGGGTAATGCTACTTCGACTTCGCCTTCATTGATTGGAGGTTCAGATCCATCATCTTCTATGTTTTTCGCGCTACTATCGTTAAACAGTGTGAAGAAGTACTCCCTCCACAGTTTGAGTGTACTCTGGATGTGGCTCATCGGGTAACCGTTTTCATTCTTACCGGAAATTGCGGCGGTCTTGAAACCTTCTATAAGCCGTCGTACATTCGGATAAAATTTTCGGGCGTTCACCTATTGGCTAGCATCTTAAGCTCTTCGCCCTCGCGAATCTCTAAGTCGTTTTTTTTTGCAGCCTATGGACCTCGATCTTTTCTGGTGTCACTGAGCGCGGTTTTTGCTGCACAAAGGCGCTTGCGAATCTTTGCTGCAACAAGACGATGATTCTTTGAAAAAAATCCAAGTTGGTTCAGCTGGTGTAAAGCGGCCCCTGCGGCCAAATTCGAAGCATCAGTAACCAAAACAAGGGGTGCGTCCATTTTAGGATGTGCTAATGATACTACTTTCTTCAACAACTATCGACATCTTTCAAATGCCACTACAGCTGTGTCTGACCGTGAAAGTGGGGTTTTATCATTACGCTTATTTCCTGGCGTCATTTCATTTAATGGAATTTGAATTTCGGCAGCATGCGGAACGAACATTCTATAAATGTTAATCATCGCAAGGAATCCTTTAAGTTCCTTCACTGTTTCGGGGCGTCTGTATTTCATAATAGCTTCTGTGCATGAGTTGGTAGGAGATATTCCTTGTGATGTGACTCGGTGTCCAAGGAAATCTATCTCCGTTTTGCCAAATACACACTTAGATATATTAATTGATAGATTGTGCTGCTGAAGCCGACTAAAAACTTCTTTCAAGTGCCTTTCGTGTTGTTCCAAATTGTCTGACGCTATACATATGTCATCCATATAGGGAAATGCATAATCGAGGCCACGAAGGGCTTCGTGAATTAGACGCTGAAAAGTATGTGCAGCACTTCTCAGACCAAAAGTCATCTGTGCAAACTCGAACAGTCCAAATGGCGTTGCTATTGCAGTTTTAGGTATATCGTCAAGATTAATTGGGATTTGATGAAACGCTTTACGGAGGTCTACTTTAGAAAAAATCTTCTTGCCATAAAGTATTCACGCAAAGTCGTGGAGAAATGGCAAAGGATATCTGTCCGGCGTTGTCGATGCATTTAACGCCCTGTAGTCGCCACATGGACGCCATGAACCATCAGACTTCTTTACCATATGTAGCGGGCTGGACCAATTTGATTTTGACGGACGGCAAATTCCTGCTCTCTATTTTGGCGGCAGCTAACTTTTCAGGCGGCAGACGACGGTCTCGCGCTGAGCACGGTGCACCTACGGTTTCAATATAATGCACAACCTTTGACTTTGCCTGTACCCCCGGTGGCGCAAGTCTGAAAATGTTAGGGAAGGCTCGAATTATATTGGCGAACGGGGCAGACTTAGCAATGTAGTGTGTTGATGATTGTGGACTATCGATGGTACACAGTTGTTTGCGTGTGGTGTTCGTGTCAGCACACATTAATCGCCTGCCGTTGACATCAACAAGTAAATTATAATATTTTAAGAAATCCTCACCTATTATTCGAGAGGTAACGTCGGCTACAAGAAATGTCCAGGTGAATTTTTTTGAAAGACCAAGATCAAGTGCTCTGGTTACTTCTCCATATACTTTTATAGGCGAACCATTGACAGCGTAAAGACGAGTTGTAGTTTTGCGTAGTTTTTTCACGTTATTTGAAGGTGGTAAACATGATACCTCCGCGCCATTATCAATAAGAAATTTGGTTTTTGTTAATTTTTCTTGGATGCATAGTCTGTCAATGTTCGCTGTGCATAGTCATTGTCGCTGCTGTGTTTTTTGGTAACGGCAAGGTGGTCCGCAGTTTGTTGCCCTATTTCCAAATCGACGATGGTACCAACAAGTATCAAACTGAGAGTTTTCAGTATTGGCTCGCAGTTGGGGTTCACGAATTGGTTTGCGATCGCCTTTCTGCCTATTAGAAGGACCCTGGCCAGATGTTGCCAAGGACAGTCGCTGTACTTGATTAGACAAGTTGTTGATTGTAGTTTGTAACTGCTCCAAATTAGGTTCGGTCGTGGCCGAAGATACAAGATTAACATTCCAGAGCTCAATATTTTCGAATATGGCATCAGCAATCTTTAGTTTTTCATTCGCCGAACCCGTGCACATTATTACGGCGGTTTGTACAGCTAATGGAAGACGAGATGTCCAGAGATCGAGTAATACTGTCTCGGTCAAGATACCGTTTGACTTCAAAAGCATCTCATAGTACAATTGCCCAGGACGTCTATCCCCAAGTTGCATTTCGTGTACTAGCTGGTGTCGACGTTTTTGTTGTGATGCTCCCATTAATTTGATTAACTATGCCTTCAAGTAATTATACTTATTGTCAGCTGGGGTAGTGTCGAGAATCGGACGAAATTGTGTTATTCGCAATGGAGGCAGCTGAGAGCACACGGTATCAAATTTTCGGTCGTCTTGTTAAATACCCACTGCTCGAAAATAAAAGTCTAACAAATGAAACCAATTTTCGACATTTGTCTCGTCGAATGGCGGCATTTGTAGACGCGCAAAGCAGTTTGCAGCAATTTGGGCAGAATTTCCATCTGCCGGGGCAGAACTTACATCTGCATCCCTATTGGCGCCACCAGTACTCATGTTGCTCGTGCGGGGTCACCAATTTGGTAATTAAATGATTTACTTATTTAATTGCAATCTAATATTATACTTAAGCTTTAAACAAGATACTTGATGATTGAAATAAATTTAGAGAATGTCATGTCACGATAGAAGCGAACGTGAAAGTGAAGTCCGTGTTGAGAGTTGCCAGATCATTAACAGCAACCCAACGCACTCCGCCATATATACATATATAAATTTGGAAAAGTGGGCGGTGCCACGTTCTCGTGGAAGAGAAAATTTAAATTCGTCTTATATTCGCAACTATTCGATGCAGATGAATGATATTTGGAATATACATCTTATAAATCAAACTGTGTATTATTTTGGAATAATAGGCGGTGCCACGTCCTATACAATAGAAAAGCCAAATTTTTTGTAACTCTTCAACTGTTGGATGCAGGTGCACAATATTTGGTATATAGATCCAATATATAACACAATTTATTATTTGTTGGGGAAATATAAGACGGAACTACTATTCACAATATCTTTCCAGCTATTTGACGATGTTATTTGATATTCAATATATGCATGTTTTCATAGGAGCAAGGTATAAAATAAAAATTTTTTTTGGAGTAATACCAAATTGTTCTAAATGAGCGATGCCATAGCCATTCCCAACATTTATGATTCCATGTATTTCTTAATCAATCTATCAAATTTGAGCAAATTACCTTGTATAGTTAATAAATATCACAGTTTTTTACCGTTATATGAAAGGTTTGGTATGGTTTTTGTACGATTTTTAAAATTTTCGAAACTTTGCTTATTGACTTTAAATGCAATGTGTGCACTAAATTTTGTGGAATTTGGTGGCATAGTGTTTCAGATATACCTGGTTGTTCGGAAATGGTTGGTGATTGTGCACCTTCATTCTACATATTATAAGCAAGTTCTCTTTAATAATTACCTAAATATCACGTTTTCGTTGGTACAATTTTTGCAATATTTCTTACTTACACCAAATTTTTTTGATTTGGTATATTTGTTAGTGCACTCCTATCTTTCGTATTAAATTTGACCAAATTATCTTTAATGCTGACTAAAATATCGCTTTTAGCTGAAAATTACCATTATATGAGAGGGAGGCGTAGTTTTGGTCTGATTTGTACAATTTTTAGAAGCTTTCTTATTTATATCAAATGTGATATACGTAACACATTTGACAGAGTTTGGTAGCACGATTACAGAGGTTTTCTTATTTGCGGTGCCATCACCATTTTCAAAGTTATTTGATTCTGTGTGTTTGTTAGTGTAGTGTAGGGGGGTTTTATCGCCTTCGTTATTAGGTTCGGTTATGTTGGGGTGGCAGCTGGGAGAGATCCAGCTTACTTAGGCCCGTAATCGGGCCCGTTGTGATACCACTTGGATCCAGATTTTCACCCCTAAGTCTCTCTTAACCTATTTGTCGAGTCGACAAACATGAGCTGGTGCCGTGTTTTCACTTCTGCAACCGCGTTTAGACAGGAATTTCTGTCGCCGCCTGAAAAGTGCGGAGCAATCGCAAATTAGATGGCTTATGGTTTCTGGCTCTTTTTCATCATAGCAACTTCTACTGAAATCGTTGTGGGGGCCCCTAGACGTTCGGCGTGTCTTCGGATTTTCTTATGTCCCATTTAGGCCAGTTAGGATGTGTGGCAAGTCCCGCTTCGTTTTCATAACGCACTCGCTGTTTTGAGGATGACAGCCCTAATCCCGAGCTTGCAACAAGCGAGCGGAATACCCAACCTCTTCCTGGCCTATGAAAGAGGTACGGAAGTATCTCGACGTGCGAGCTCGTCTGCCTTCTCGTCACCTGGTAGTTGCCATGTCCCGGTACCCAGGCCAGATGAAAATCAAACTACTCTGGAATCACTTTAAGAGATCTGCGACAGTTCGCTACTGTCTCCGAATTTGCCGTAACCGAGTCAAGGGCTTTTAGGGCCACCTGACTGTCCACGTAGATATAAGCTATATCGTAATTACAGCAGTCTCTAAGATTTGTACTGCCTCTTGTATTGCTGGTACTTCGGGTTGGAAGACACTACAGTGGTCAGGAAGGCCAAATGCCGTTTTCGTCCCATGTTGTTCAGAGTAAACTCTGCTATCGACTTCCATCCATCAGTATAGAATCGTAAAGGGTCTTCATATCCTGGGACTCCACCAGCCCTAGACTCTCTGCTTGGTATTGATACCCGATATTCTTTGCAGCAACCTGTTTTCCCTTCATGTCTACGGGTAGTATGTTTAGCATCACTTCCATTATCTCAGTGGGCGTTGTTCGCAGTTCCCCTCTAATACATATAAGAGACATTTTCTGCACATTTTGAAGTATAAGGATTACTTGCGTATCGCATTTGCTATAGTTTGTAGTTGGGATCTTATATCTTCTTGTAAAGAGTCCGAGGTTCGTTTTAGTAAAGTTAACCCCTAAACCATTTTCCTTGGCCCATCTCACTGTCTCACTTTCATAATATCACATAATGTCTGTGGAAACTTCCCTCTTATTACCAGTAGAACATCATCCACATAAGGAATAACCTTACCGCTCCCCCTCCATTCTATTGAGCTGTCGGTTTACTGCTGCGACCTATAAAATAGGGGATAGGACACTCCCTTGTGGAGTGCCCGAATAAACACATCTAGTCACCGACTACCTACCAGGTCTTTTCGCACTACTCTGCATTTCAGAAATTGGTCTACGAACATTACGAGACGCAAGCCGACGCCCAGCTCCGTCAATGCCACCGTAATTGTACTAGATAGGATGTTACTAAAATCACCCCATATGTCTAGGAAAGCTACCAGCGGGTATTCATTGAGGGTAAGCGTTTTGTCTATGAGCGAGACGATTTAGTGCATCGCTGTTTCTGTGGGTTTTCCTTCCGTGTATGCAAGTTGTGCAGTTGACAGCTTTCTAGTGATAAATCCGTTTTTGTGGTGTTCCATCAGTCGTTCCATTAGTTTCAACAGAAATGATGACAAAATAATTGGACTGAAATCGTTTGAGTTAACGTGAGATGGATTTCTCGCTTTGTAAAAGAACATCACTTTTGGTTCCCTCCAACCATTTGGAATGTAATTGAGTGTAAGGACCGCCTTAATAATTACATGCAGCCAGGTTGCGAAAAATTTCAAGAAAAAGCCTCGGATGAGACCCCCTATTGTGGTGACGACCACGGCAAACGTTTAAAGGACTATGATTTAAGGGGAAGCACCTGGAATGTCCGCACCCTTAATAGGGAAGTTTCCTCTGCCCGGCTGGTGTATGTCCTCGTTAAACCAGAAGCTGGCATTACCGCCATCCAAGAGATGCGATGGACGGGGCAAGGAATGAAGAGAATCGGACTTTGCGACGTCTACTACAACTGCCATGTAAAGTGGCGCAAATTCGGTGTTGGATTTGTGGTGTGAGAGACTTCATCGGCAAGTACTGTCGTTCAACCCGTTGGACGAACGTCTCGCCACGATTCGCATATAAGCTAGATTCTTCACCATGTGACCAAAACTCGTGCTAGGGGATTTTAATGCCAAGGTGGGAGGGGAGAAGTTTTTGGTCCCACAGTCGGTAACTTGAGCCTACGCGATGAAACATCCGCTAACGGACTGAGGCTGATCGGCTTTGCCGGGCCCCGAAACATGGTAGTATGTAGTACCAGGATCATGCATGAAAGAATACGAAATCAAATTGATAATGTTGTGGTAAACGGAAGGCATGCTTCCTGTATCTTAGACGTGCGCACCATTCCAGGAGCTGACATCGACTTGGATCATCATCTTGTCGGAGCCAAGATTCGCACGTGGCTCTGTGCATCAAAAAGCTCGCGCTCAGTGACACGACGTTTGACGTCCCAAAGCTGCAATCACAACAGACAGCCGACCGCATTTTCCGAAAAAAAGAAGAGACAGGCCGAGATGCGCGAGTGCGAGGAGCTTGAAATGCTACCAGATAGGAAAAATCCGATATTTAGAGTACAGTCAAACTTCGTCACGCTTCTTAATGGTAGTGGCGCGGAAAACATTGGAGATGATGAACCCGAACTCCCAATCAATGAAGACGGAGTCGAAGTAGCGTTTTCCGACCTGGCCGACCAGCAGAGCATTTCAAATACGGCGGCGAGGGGCTGGTAAAGTGCATGCACCAGCTCATTTGCAAAATATGGTCGGACGAACGCATGCCAGCTGATTGGAATTTAAGTATACAATCCACAAAAACGGCGATCCTGCAATATGTGCCAACTACCGTGGGATCAGTCTTCTTAGCACAGCTTATAAGGTTCTGTCGAGCGTATTGTGTGAACGACTGAAACCCACCGTGAATGAACTGTTTGGACCTTATCAGTGTCGCTTTAGACCAGGAAAATCAACCATCGACCAAATATTCACGATATGCCAAATTTTGGAAAAGACCCGTACAAGAAGAATATACGCCATCTTTTTGTCGACTTCAAATCCGCTTTCGACAGCGCAAGAAGAAGTTTCCTATTTGCCGCAATGTCTGAATTTGGTATCCCAACAAAACTAATACGGCTATGTAAAATTACATTGAGCAACACCACCAGCTCCGCCACTGTTGACAATTACAATTTCGACAAACACCTACAATAATGTCAGCCAGGAAATCCTACGTAGAATCTCTCTTGCCAACAAGTGCTACGTAAGCAATTGCGCATCATAGCCCCTCTCGACGATCCAAAACCACACTCTACAAGTCTCTCATCATGCCTGTGCTATTGTATGGCGCTGAAGCATGGGCACTGCCAGCGTCGGATGAGACGGCCCTTGGAGTGTTTGACTTCACTTGGTATTTCCAATTGGCACCAGTTAGCAAGAAGAAGGATTGACTGGCGCAATTTGTTAAACTCGGCCAAAATCTCTTAAGAGATTATAGCGCCATTTTAGTTAGTTACTAAGGTTGCGCTCAGTTCTGTTTACTGCATCTGTATGGGTACAATACCATCGGGCCCTGGCGGCTTGTACGGTTTAAAAGCCCCCAAGCCCCATTTTAGTCATTTTCGTGTGGGAAGTGTGTCCCCAGGAGTAGATCTAGAGCCTATTCTTCGGTTTTAGTTCACGGGCCATCAGACCTCCTCAAGCATCCTGGGGCTATGCGATCTGCTCCTGAGAGGATCCTTTTGAGTCTGACTTTTGAGACTGGTTCCACACCATTACAGAAGCATTTCCAGTTTTTTGGTTTCGACTTTCAAATAAGTTTCTTATACTCCATTAGGAGTTGGTTATAGGCCTCCCAGTCTGCTTCGTTGCCTGATGATGTGGCCCGCTTAAAGGCTTTCCTACATAGCTTAAGTGCACTTTTAATATCAGCGCTCCGCCATGGTGGCTTTCGTCTACCTCTGTGTTTCTTTTCGGGGCATGCAATGACAGGTGCTTCGCCGCAGGCCCTTGTAAAACACTCCACCAGATAATCCAGCTCTACTTGGTTTGTTGGTGTATTTAGCGTGGTCTACTGCGTCAGTAATCTGCCGCAGATGGCGTTTCTTAAGTTTATTTTCGGAGGAGTAGCATTTGTTGCCCCATCTACTTCAAATTGGATATGTCGATGATCAGAGAAGGAGTTCTCGCCCAATACTTCCCGGTTCCTGACAAACGTGTTTGCATCCTCTGAGACTAGGGTACTAGGTACTTCCCTTCGTTTTTTGTAACAAAAGTGGGTGCATTCCCCCGGTTGCTAATACTATGCTTATGGTTAAGAATATAATTAAAGAATGACCCACCCCTTTCGGTAATGTCGCTGCTGCCCCAAGTAACATGGTGTGCATTCGCGTTACCTCCTAAGGTTAGCTCCTCGTTGTTTTTGGTGACCAGTTTCCTCACCGAGTGCATTTGCACCTCTCGGTCATGCGCCAGATAAATAGAGGTCAGCCTGTACTTGCTTCCGCTTAGTACCAGACTGACCACGGTATTATCCTCTTCACAAAATTTTGGGAGAAATAAATATTTTAGTACTTGTCGAGATGCAAGCGCTTGGTTTTCCCCGTTGTGACACCACTTACCAATGTGTATTCGGGCGACTTCAGCCCTCAGTTGCACCCTTCGACCCAGGGCTCCTTGATTAGGGCGATGGCTGCTGCTTATTTAGCTATAAGACGGAGTAGCAGTACAGCTGACGCTTCCTTACTATGATGCAGGTTTATTTGTAGGACCCTTACCAAATTTGTCGGTGCATCCCACACCTTTTATGAGGGTAGAGCTGGCCACGTAGTCCGACATACCGAAAAGCTCCCCCGCAATTTATTGCTGAAACATCATGTCCATGCATATTGAGGAAGACGACGAGACATCCCCATCTGCTGGCTCGGCCATCGGTTCGAATTGATCAGTCTCTCTGCCTCATTATCTGCCTCCACTTCTTCCACAAGATTTGCGAAACCTTGTATTTGCTTGCTGATCTTTAGGCTTACGGCCCTGGAAATCGGACAGCACAGCCCTCCCCAATCTATTTCTGCCCTTATTTCTGTGAAATGTTCAGCGGTTGCCTTGTCGCACAGGTCAGTTGTGTTTACACGCTATGCAGTATTCGGTTTGCCGTCTTCCTCTTCCCTTGGCTGAAATCTGCTTGCCAGGTTGGGTTCTGCTGGTGCCACGAGTGTCCCGGGATGGTCACCTACGCATCTTCTCACCCCCAGTTCTTTGCTATTAATACTACCTCGATTTCTGTCCAGATCAAAGGAATATACCAATGGCTTAAGCCGCTAGAGAAGCTCATGCTTAGCTATGGTTTTGTGCGTTCCATGGTATGATGTAGCTCGACTGGATATAATCCTTTCAGTTCTGACGAGTTGTAAGGCTTTCAATTGCTTATAACATAACAGATTTGCCTATCGGTTATTATTTCTCTGATAAGGTGTGGTGTAATTTCCACCGGTTCTAGAGCATTCGCCGAGTAATCAGTGCATTCTGGGAACTGGTCAGCTAAGAGGAGTTTTACTGTTTCGGAGCTAGAGTCAGTTCTCGATCCATCTTTCATTTGAATATAACTAAATACTTCGGGTGTAGCCTCTATCTCGCTGCAAAAATTCATCCACGAAGTCCGCTTCGCTTTTCTAATGACCTAGGGAAAGATTTATAAAGAGCCCGGAATGAATATCCGGCATCTCGCTTAGCAGCATTGAAGGATTGTCTAAATTTCTTACGAAGTTTGTTTTCTTCAGGAGGCCACGTGCATCCGGCGCGGCTCCTTTTTTCTTTTCTAGTGGCATACTTTGGTTAAAATTACGAAGGTCTTTCCGTGTTTCCGGCATGTTAGGTGGTTTAGAAAGCAGATTTTTAAAACAAATATTTTCAAATACCCCTAGTTGGTTTTCCTGATATTTGGTATACCCTTAGGGACAGGGGTAAGGCGAGTACACTAGGATCACTTCCTCTGTTGCAACTGGAGGGGCTTATACTAAGTAGATAATTAAAAAGTAACTCACCTTGTCGATCGATACCGTTCAATGCCATACTGTTACTCTACCACGCAACTTCACTGTTGTTTCCTCTAGGAACTTTTTAGTTATTGCGCCATCTTGGTGATTCAAAATCCTGCGAAGATCTGACCGACTGATCATCATCACATTGATGTAGCAAACGATTATAAAACTTTGAACATCGTTTAACTGGGCAAACTTTGCGAGGGTCAGGGTCGAGGCAACTAAAGCTAAGATCTAATCATTTGACTATTTTCACCGATCCGGTACGGTGGCTTCAAGCCGACAACTATAATCATTAGCTTTATGATGATTTTAATTGCTACCCTGATCTATGTAATACTGCACGACGCTTCCATTCTCCTGATTCGCTGTCCTGAACCATCTGAACGAAATTTTCAACCTCAGACAACCAGTCACTAAAGTTGTTTATAGTTGGAAGTGACCGAATGGAATCCGAATTCCGTGTCAATAATGTTGGATTGGTCAAGTGTTTATCTTCACTTATAGCTTGGAGAAAGACTGTGAAGTTCTTAGTTATCGTTGCAAAGGGAACTAACCTATACAATCATTAATATCAATATCAATGTAAGCTTCTAAAATAGGTGGCACGTCCCGACGAACTTTGAGTTGGCTTTGTATTTTCATTTCCCCTCAACATTTATTCAAACGCAGGTTGTTTTCAAAATTGAGATACTTCTAGAATTAAGTCAACTCTTCTGAAAACGGTGGTAACTCTAAAAATTTTCGCGGTGACATGGCAGAGTATGAATCGACTCCGCGAAAAAAAGAATCATAATAAAACGCATCAATACAAATTAAAAAGAAACTACTACTATTAAGCGAAAAACAGTTTTATAAACTCTCACACTTCAGTGACCAGATGCATTACAGTGGATTAAACCAGAGTAGAAATTCCCCATAAAAGGCCTTTGTTAGAATTTGGCCGAATATATTTGGCAAATTTAAGCTCTGGAATGTTGTGTATATAAGTTGCAGATTAATATATTGGCAGCGTTAACTTACATATGTATTTCCTATAAATTCGATTACCTTTCTTTAGATTATAAAATCGGTAAATTTTTAAATTTTTATTATAAATTGGACCAAAATTTTGTTTATATTTACTTTACTTTGAAACTTCTATAAATTCCACCATTTTATTTTGGTTGCAGATTTGTCGTGCCCAAAAGGCAATTGGGTACATTGACAGTCAGATGTATCCTACCTATTTTATAAATATGAAAGTTTGTGTGTCTGTGAGTAAGTGTGTGAGTAGGCTTTTACCTTTTGAGACCCAAACGGCTGGACGGGATTACACAAAATTTTGTTTGGAAAGATTAATTTAATGCTATTCGCCAGCTCACTGAAATATAAAAGTATTACAGTGAAACGAGAGAGTTTATACGAACGTTTATTTTAATGATTAAATCACTCAGAAATGTTAAAAAATGGCGAAGAAATTCATGTTTCAGTGAAACGTGGCGCAGCTAATACCGTCCATTGGCGTGCAGAGTAGCGTCGGTAATTCTTATCTGTAACAATGAATATAAATATCTTTTTAATTTGTATACTTTTTCACTCTATATGAACCTCAGAAAGACAAAGAAAACTAAAACTTAATCATTTTTTTCAAAGTTTGAAATCGATTTTTAACGTGAAATTTGTGCAGTTTTTTATTTATAAAATTACAGAAATCATAATGATTATTAATATCTTTGGTTCACATAAAACAGTTTTTTATACTTTACAAAATAAAAGTTGAATCAGAATGATAGGTAAGATAGTTTTCGCACAATCGTGCACGCCAATTGCAAAAACATGGTTTTCAGAAAAGGCGCTCCAAAATATAAAAAACGACTGACACGTGGTCGACGCCCTTGTCTATTACCTGAAATATCTCTTGAACCACTTTGAAATCGAAGCTAATATTTTACACTTATGTTTTCAGATATTTTTGGAAGAGATTAAGCAAAAAAAAAAAACGAATTTTTCCAATGTAAACGACCGGACCCCCTTAAAGGAAGCTCTTTTCATTTCATATTTCATTTCATTTCATTTATTGATAAAAAATTATTAGTACAATAAGATTTAAGATTATCTTTTATAGTACAACAGTTTTAAAGTAAAAGTAAAGTAACAAAAGATATTAAAACTAAGTTTAACATATAAAGCAATCAGTATTCATATATGATTAGGTTACAAGTACATTTGTGCTTAGGTAGCGAAACTCATCATTATGCTATAGATAATTGTATTAAATTTAAAGATAGATTAACGAAAATACTCATAAAGGACATTCTTAAAGTTGATTTTGTTTAAACTACTGCGAACAGAAGCTGGAATAGAATTCCAAATACGAGTAGCGTTGACAAAGAATATCCTTGCAGAAGTTAGGTAATTATATTAAGGCCCTGTAAGGTCAGTTATGCGTGCAGACTTTGGGAATTCTAGTTTACTATATAGATAACTAGGTTCTTTATTCCGCAAAAGATGAAATAAGAAAATACAATTTCTGGCTTTCAGATAGTCAGAAATCTCACAACGCAAAAGTCCCGATCTCCAGCCAGAAATATGGCAAAATCTCGCTAGTCCAAACACATACCGTGTAACATGATTTAAAACTACGTGAATTTTGTGCGCAGATTGATAATAAGGACATTTAAATAGAGTAATATTACTTACATATTTACACGAATTCTCTTAGCACCAGCGTGGAAAGACTTCCCGCGTTATAGCTGCTTTGCAAATGTAAAGGGTGTAGCAATCGGAGTTTTTAAATTAAATTTAGTTTCTTTTTTCCGTTTCGCGATGGGATCTTAGTCAAGAACGATAATGTCAAGTTACAATTTTTTCACTTTTTTTCTTTGGTTACATTTCTTTTAAATTATTAATGAAAAATTCTAAGTTTTACACAAACGACACCACTAATTCACTTTCACCGCTGGGATGCAATGTATGCTTGGAAGTCAAAGCGGCTTGGACAGGTTATGTTCTGGCTTCAAGGCAGCGATAATGTCCTTGACGAAATTGCTGGCTTTTCCTGAATGCTGATAACTCGCACTAAGCGGGGAAGAGGTTATCCGCGCTTAAGCGGGACTGTTGAATGCTGTCAAGGCTTTTGTGCTTTTCCGGCGCTCCGGCTTGTGCTTGTGCAAAAGCTAGGCTCCTTAAAAATTATACTCCAAAATTAATGAAATACGAAATTTCTTAGCATCCGCACCAGACGCACTGTATGGGTCACTGAATGTTTTTCAAAGATGCGCTGGTGTGGGATTGGACTACGTTGGCTGCACTCTGCTTAACAAGATGCCCTAAAAGTCAAAAGACGTTTTTGGTTTTTTGTTAGGGATTTCTGCTACATTATTTCCGGGGTGAAGCTCTCTATGTCCTTGTAGGTAAATACTGGCTTTAATTTAGTTTTATTTTAAAACTAACCTTCCACGTCTCAAAGAAATTATTACGTGGAGGTTGTGGATTGAGGTGTATTCAGAACAGCACAAACTACCGTTTGCAAACCCGAGCTCGGCTTTATGCTCCTGATTTCCTACTACTAGAGATTTTTTTTGGAAATCGGGATATAAAGCAACGCGCTTGCAGATCAGTTAGACATAACAACTTGCTGAATGAAAATGTACAAGATCAACATACATATGTATGATCAAGAGCTTACAGTAAAAGCAAGAGCTTACAGCATTCTTTGCCGCAGGCGACAGCTTTTATTGCAAAGTAAAAGCAACAAATCTTAGTTTATCTACAAGAAATATGAACACCAAGAAAAACCAGTGGACAACCATTACAGGATCGGACGTAATGAGATTTGTTTCATCTAATTCACGGTGAAGGCCAAGTTCTTCAACACAGTCAATATGTACTTTCTTTCTCTGAATAGGCCACTCTTCAGGTTACACACTCAAAAATGCTGGTCCGTTTAGCCAACGACTTTAATTGAAAAAATCTGGATCTAACTAACTCGAAAGGTTACACATTTTTTGAATCGGCGATGATCAGCTTGTAGGCAGGCCAAGACTGTCCGCGAGTCAGACCAACATACATAATAAATATACATTAAATGAAGCCTTGGGAGCCACTTTTCATACTGGTCATCAGAAATGCGCTAATTTCAGGCCCAACTCGATCTCCATGAATCCAAGCGGAGCATAAATAGCCATCTTCGCGTTTGGTTGGAAGACATTGCTGAACCAACATTTCCGATGTCTTGTACTTGTCTGATACTCTAAAGGCGGAATGATCTGTTGAAGCAATCCAGCATATGCCAAACACCTTTTCGGTTGTTAATTCTCCTTCAAAAAAAAAGCAAAGCGATTCTTGTGATTTCGAATTTAGGGCCTTTAACACACGTTGTGAGTTTGAAAGAAAGTTTAGAATATGAAACCCAACTTTGGCATGGATTTATTTAGCATCGAGAGCTATCTGAACTGTCTCGTCTTCAGTTGCCACATTAACCAATATAACTGGGCGGAGCTTGGTGAACATTCTGCTCTAAATGTCATCACTGACAGATATAAGTTAGCAGAAAATTCTTATCTTCAGGATGGATCTGCCCCTGATAAAACATCTCTTCTATATCAGCAGTAATAGCGATGCGTTTTTGTCGAAACTTGAATAAAACTGATAGAAGTGGGGTTGTCAGATCCGGGCCGGTGAACAACATAGAGTTAAGTGATACGCCAATTAACATAGTCGCCGAGTCCCACACTAAGCGAATCATGCCTGGTTATTTATTTATTTATTTATTCAATAATAATCTAGAAAATGTACATTTTCTTACAGACTATACAGAGACAAATTCAACATATAATTATTTAACAATTTCATTTAAAAGGGATTTAAATCTCGGTTTTGACATAGAGAAATCAATATCAGACGAGTATGACAGAAAATTAAATTGCTTTAATGCTCTAAATATAGGTGAGTTAGAAGCATATACTTATTTACATTACTCATTGCGAAAACAGGTGAGTACCAGAATCTCTCAACGGCAGGATTCTCGAGTGTCATTCGCCGTACATATCCTTTCCGAGATAATCGCCAAAATTAGCTTGAAGCAGTTCAGCAAGTTCCGGGTATCGATGCTTTTTACAAACATTGCGCGAGGTATTTTGCTATAGGCAGACGACTGGCAGCGACATATTGGGATGCTTACACCACACATTGGTTTGGAAACGATCACCTACTCTAGCTGTGTACTGCTGTAGCTGCGGCAGACTCAAGAGCGGCCTTGTTTAGCCCACTTAAGAGTTGCGGCACTGCGTTGTTAGCCGAACTATTGGCTCCACCACACTGGCTAAATTTCTAATTGACAGTGAAATTTGTTGATTTGACCTGCCATTGCTAGCGAATAATGTTGAGAACGCAAGCGGGTGCCCAGGCTCATCCTCCAGACGAATTGCATCGATGCGATCAAAAAAGGCTCGATGTTCTATCACCAGAGCTTCGCGAGCTTTAATATCTCACTTTGTTCTTGTTGAGCAAATCGACTCGGCGGCGTATATCGTGTGCATTACAACTCATAGCTTGCGAGCTTGCAGAACATATGGGCGGTTTCTCGTCGGAGGTTGTGCAGGTTCACTCCTCCTGATGTGGCAGCAAATTACCATGTGATCTTTTCCCGATATTGTCGCAAGAGGAGACAATAATTGGAAAACGAAAAAGAATAAGCTGCTAGTGATTCGGGGCAGTCAACTTCTCTACTAGCTGCCTACGTCCTTTTCTTCAGCACCCAAATTGCGGTCAATTTTTTGATTAATTTTATTCGGTGATCTGATGACATCTATTCACCAGAAAATGTTATAATAGATAAAAGAATGTTTTATAATCTAGTCGCTAACGAAAATATAAAATTAAAACATTTTATCTAAATGGGTAAACAGTATGTAGATGATGTATTGGCATCAGTTGATCAGCAAATATTAACTGATCTCATATTTGAAATTGGGAAAATGTAGTTTTATTTATAACAAGTAAGATAGAGTTCGGGTACAACCGAACTTTAAATATGCAACGCAAATAAACGTTACTTGTTGTGTGCAACCAAAAAATTAGTCTTATATATATGAAAATAAACCGAACTTCATGAAATTTCGATTCATGGCTTCATATTAAAAAAGCACTTGCTTAGTTTGTGTTTTGCCGTCTCGAGGTAAAGGCAGTGTTTGGTGTTAGTAAAAAACCAGTGATCTACTTTTTCCAAAATACATATTTCGGTTACACTGCAACTGATAACAATATAAAACATAAAAAGTAACAACAATTTCACATACATAAAATTTTTTACAACAAATACATACATGATTTACACGTCCGTACTGGAGCTTTGTACTACTTATTTTTTCTTAGCAACCGAAAGACGATGATAATGAATACAACAATAGGCTGTATACGACAAATTTTACAGATATTGGTCGAAACGTACCACAAGGTGATATAGAAGGAAATAAGATCGACCTTATAAAACAATGATCATCCTAAACCTATAATTAAATGGTATGGGCTGGGTGGAGCCGTAAAGCATTTCAGCAGGGCTTGTTTCGATGTCCGCCTTTGCTGTAGCCCTCATATCTAAGAGAATAAGCGGTAATACGAAAGTTCAGCTTTTCGTCTCGCAACACTTTATAGCGTTCGATAATAGCGTTTGCTTGGGGATGATAAGGCGTTGCCCGTAAATGGTGCACGCACATCGTTCTCGCTAGCTCCCGAAAACGGCAGATTCGAGTTGGCGTCCTAAGTCAGTAGAAATTTGTTGTGGTACGCCACATAGATATCCACCTTCTGATAAGAATTTGCCACACTCGCAGAAATAATATCCGCAAGGGGTTCAGCCTGGAAACGCCCATTGCAATCGGTGTAACTGCCTATTAGCATTTCAGTGGGCTTCTGTACTTTCACTTTTTGGCATGATATGATACCGCAAACAAACTCGACAATATCGGTCGATATACCGGGCCACAAAAATCTGTCCGTCAGTAACTTACGTGTTGTTTTAATGCCGGGATGAAAGAGATTATGCAGTTTCTGCATTGCCGCGCCGCATGTTTTCTTTTGAAGCATAAACTATTATTGTTTTTGTATTTTTGTCGAGCCAAGAAAGTACATATTTTTTAACACTACGAAGTTATTTTGACTATCATTCAATAGCGTATGTAATTGCGCGTCGTTTTCCTGACCTAATACCATATTCTGAAAGTCGATGAAGTCCGAATATACTGCATAGATGCGTGAGAGCAGGTAATCGATGTTGTTGTCGCGGCCCGGTAAATGCCGTATATTATATATGCCGTTAATTGGATTATAAAATCAAGCTGTAGCTCTTCATGGTGATGCTTTCTCTTGAAATGTTGTACGCCTTTGTATACCGCTGTCAACTCTCTATCGTAAGCGCTGTATTTTTTTTGGGATGACGCTAACTTCTCGAATTAAAATCTCAACGTTTGAACCTGTCCGTTGACAATTAGTTGTAAAACTGTGCTAATTGCTTCGTCGGAGGCGTCGGCCGTGAGCGGCAGCTGGCTCCATATAATTAAGTAAGGATAATTCTTCTTTAAAAGAATTGACAATTGCGGATGTTTCGGGTGACCAAACGATATGCTTATAACATTTTAAAAAATCTGGGCCGATGATTGGTTTTATACTCCTGATTTCAAACCACTAGAGCTTTGCTTTGGAAAATCGGGATCTAAAGCAATGCGCTTGCAAAGCAGTTAGACATAGCAACGTAGTTGCACAAGAATGTGCAAGATCAACATACATACAGTATAAGCGAGAGCTTACAGCCTTCTTTCTTTCTGATGACAGCTTTTATTGCAAAGTGAAAGCAATAAAGTTTAGTTTATCTACAAGAGATATGTACACTGCAAAAAACCAATGGACAACCATTACAAAACCGGATAATATGACGACGTCAGACCATTTAAGTGACAGTCGGTTCTACGTACCGGAACGACCCGGCTTTTACCCGGCCAAGGACTGTTGTTTCGGTGATCTAACCCTGTTAAGATCGGCCTACCCCATAAATCGTCTGTCTCTCCTGGAGCAACTCTTAGCAGTAGGGTTGCTTCACCTCCTTCTGCTCAGGGCTGGCATCGAGCCAAACCCTGGACCAGAAACCTATTTTTGCTGCGTCTGCCAGAAAAGGCTCCATCCGAACTCCACTTCGGTGAGGTGTAATTCGTGCGACGGATGGAGCCATCTTAAGGTCTGCTCAGGCCTTAAGACCCATAAGGAGTGGTCCACAAATTATGTGGTCCTAGAGCTGAGAGCCTTGCAACCGCACACGCCCGTGGCGGCGCTGCCGAACAACACCTCAAGGCAGCCTAATGTGCCATTGCATGTGGAGCAGGGACCAGGTGGGCAACATCACCCTTCTCTAACACCTCTCTCCGCGACGACTCTCCCAAGGCAAACGAGACTCCTTCAGCTGAACTGCAACGGGCTGCAGGGCAAGATTGAGGAGATAACCGACTTTATGAGTCGGCATAATCTGACAATAGCTGCGATCCAGGAAACGAAATTGCACAGCAACTCAACCTTGTTGAGCTGCAACGGCTACAATGTGCATTGTAAGGTTCGCGAGCGAGGTATTGGTGGTCTCTTAGCATTCATCACCCATCACACTGTGCAGTATCGTATTATTGAAGAATACCTCGACCGCAGCGACACTACCTTAGAATGTCAAGAAATAGCTGTCCGGTCAGGCAATGTCGAGCTCCAAATATTCAATGATTATATACCCCCTGTCACCTGCTGCCCGGCAGAATATCACCCTGATATAGGTGCGCTCCTCAGAGATGGTAGTTGGTGACTTCAACGCGCACCACGATCTCTGGCATTCAAGCCTTCCAGCTGATCGTAGGGGAACGATTTGGCAGAGCAGATAGACGATTCGACATTCTGCACGATGAATGATAATGCCTTCACTAGGATAATGGGTAGTTGCAGCAGCTCGCCTGACTAACAACAGCCAGCGCAGGTCTGATAAGTAGCATAACGTGGCGACCTATGTTATTGCTTGCATCAGACCACCTACCCATAATCATCTCGATTGAATGAACGCGACCACCTTCGCCGATCCGATCCCCTAAATCCCAACATAAGGGATTTCGTGGATTCGGAGGCTGGTTGACAAGAATAAGCGGAACAAGTGGGAGGAGCATTTGAAATCCTGCAATCTAACCACGGGTGTTGGTAAGCTCTGGTCCACCGTGAAGTCCTTATCCAATACGACGAAGCGCGACGACCGAGTAGAAATTTCATTCGGGGATCGTGCCTCGTCGGACCCGGAGAGGTGCGCGAGCTATTTAAGCCGGCAATTCATATTGCATACTTCAGTGGATAGGGCCAAGCGGAAGGTGACCAGAAGGCTGCGCAAACTACTGAGCAACAGCGCACCCACTGCTGAAACCAGGGAAATCGGCCGACAAGGGTGATTCCTATCGACCGATTTCACTGCTTTCGGCAGTGGTAAAGACACTTGAGGTCCTACTCCTCCCGTACCACACATACCACCTAGGGTCGGCTAAGCATCAACATGGCTTCTCCCTGCGAGGGAACCGTCCTAGTAGCGTTGGACCTGTCTAAAGATTTCGACACAGTCAGAAACTCCACGCTACTAGCTGACGTGGAAGCATCGACTCTCCCGCAGGGACTGAAACGGTGGACCACGACTTACCTATGTGGTAGTCAATCATCGGTATGGTTTAAAGATAAAACAGCCAAACTTAGGAGGATTAAACAAGGAGTGCCGCAGGGTAGCGTCCTGTCCCAACTCTTGTTTACTCGTTATATCTCGAAGCTCCCTCAACCACAAGAGGGAGTCACAATTGTCTCCTATGCTGATGACTGCTCGATTATGGCAACCGGCAATGTAATTGACGACCTCTGTTCGAAGGTGAACGGATATTTCTCCGACCTTGCCATTTTTTTACAAGCAGAAACTTGGCGCCGGTTAATCGCCCGAAGAATCTGGGGGTGACATTCGACAGCCTGCTCTCCTTCTCCGCGCACACTACCGCAATCGGCAATAGAGTACAGAGCCGCAACAATGTCCTCAAGTCGGGCAGATTTTGGGGCAAAGACAAAGAAACGTTGTTGGCAACATACAAGGCGATTGGCCTGCCGGTAATAAATTATGCTGCGCCAGTTTGGTCGCCGGGAACCATTAGAACGCAGTGGATGCAGCTGCCGACCTGCCAGAACGCCGCACTCCGCACGGTGACGGGATGCCTGCTGATGCCGCCTTAGGAATATCTCCACAAAGAGGTCAACGGGGCTCGGGGCACCCAAACAGGCATCATCCTGCAACATCCACAGAGAGACAGTCACTCCCAGCCTTGACTCTCGCCAAGCAAATGCTGTTATCGGAGCCCAACCACCACCTGTAGCAGATGAGGAGTCCTTGCTGCCCCGCGAGTTCGACGACAACGACCATGGATCAATCCGCTTTTTACGGGACATGATAACCGCTACAACAACAACAACAACAACGACGTCAGACGGAATCTTAGCAGGGATCAGCTTTGAATGTCTCTGACATGATAGGTACCAGTTTCTTTTCCCGGTAAATCTTCCAGTTGATAATAACAGTTGCCTACAGTTCCTAGCAGTTTCTTACGGATTCGACATTTGCTATCCTAATTTGGAA
This sequence comes from Anomoia purmunda, assembly GCA_951828415.1. Lineage (NCBI taxonomy): Eukaryota > Metazoa > Arthropoda > Insecta > Diptera > Tephritidae > Anomoia > Anomoia purmunda. Next base: position 81,678,641 of record OX639993.1, on the reverse strand, counting down.
TTGAGGTTTTGTGAAAATTTGCTGAGCGCAAAGTTACGACAGTAAACTTCTTGACCTTCTTTAAAAGTAACTGGTTTGATCGTAAGTTATACTGATCTCTTTGCAGTTGTAGGCCTTCCGAATATTAGCTTGAATATCTTTTCGTAGTATGGCTTATCGATTCAGGCAATAGGCACAACAAGTTCTTCAGCAGCTTGAGTGGTCATGTCTAGGCCGAACAAAGCTCGATATGGGGAACATCCTAAGGACTGGTGCAACGAAGATCTTAATGAACATTAAATGGTCGAAAGATGCAAGTCCCACTCTGTCTGATCGTTTTTCAAATACAAGAGAATCGCGGCTTAGAGTGAGCGGTTAACGCGCTCGGCGGCATTACTTTTCGGGAAGTGTAGGGCATATATAAATGATTAATACAGAACTCGGTACGAAACGCGTTAAAATCTTTCGCCTTCAGCTGTGTACCATTATGACTGATGATAGTTTCTGGCGCTCCGAAACTGTGAAAAATATTTTTCAAAAGAAAATCTTGAATCGCTATCGACGTAAACTTCCTCAGCGGCTCCAACCAATTATACCTGCTAAAACAGTCGAGTACTATCAATAAGCCCATATGTCCGCTTTTACTACGGGGATATGGTCCCAGCAAATCTATATAAAGCTTCTGGAAAGGGCGAAAAGTAGGATTGTGAGCACCCATCACAGACCATAGAGTGACGTTTGGAGCCTTAGTCTGGTTGCAGGTATCACACTGACGTATATAATCGCGAAAATCGTTTGCTAAGCAGGCCAGAACAGATGTCGTCGCACTTTTTGGATCGTCTTTTGCATGCCAGCATGCGCGGACGTGCAAGATTACTTCGTAGTCTCTCTGGAACTCACAATTTCCAAGAATTCCTCTCTTGTATATCGTTAACAACAGCGTGTTCGGTACGGATATACAAGAATTTATCAACAATTTTAATATCAGGCAGTTTTAAATTGCTTTCACGGAACTTTCTCTTTAGCGTTTGATACGAATCATCTAAAAATGCATTCGAACTAAAATGTGTAATCGGTTTCTTGTCAAGTTCTGACACTTCGTTCTCAAGTAGCCGGAATAAAGCGTCCGGAACAATATGGTATTTTCCTTTCCGATGGGAAATAGAAAAATTTAATGGCCGCAAGCGGAAAATCCAACGAGCTAGTCTACCAGAAATGCTGGCATATAAGCCAAAGAAGGCTTGAATGGTCGGGGACCACCTCAAACTCTTGAAGCTCTAATACGGCAAGTACAACAGCCAAACACAAAGGTTCAGTGAAGCTATAGTTCCGTTGAGTACGACTCAACTTTCTTGACATAAATGCTATTGGTTTCCCTTTATTACCCTCGGACAATTGTACGAGGACCGCGCCAATGCCGAAATCGCTGGGGTCGCTGTGTAAATAAATCTTTTTCTCGAAACTTGGATTAGTTAAGACGGGGGCAGTTGTTAAAATTTGTTTTAATCGGTCCAATGCTGTTTGAGCTTTTGCGGTTCACAAAAACTGTTTCTTTGTGGATAACACTTCTGTAATTGGAAACGTTAGTTCCACGAAATTGTGAATGAAGCGACGGTACCATCCACAGACTCCTAAGAAGCCTCGAACTTGCTTCAAATTTCTAGGCAGAGGCCAATTAATAATACAAGCTACTTTGGGTGGGTCTGGACAAATACCTCCACTACCAATGATGTATCCTAAATAATTAATGCGTGTAACATAAAACTGGGTTTTTGCTAAATTCAGAATTAGGTTGGTTTTGCGGAATTGCACTGCAATGCGAACTAAAACTGATGAATGTGAAGAAAATTCTTCGGAAACGATGTAATGATCATCGAGATATGTGAGTACACGTTTTCTGAGTTCTGGCGGTATAATCTCATCCATAAGATGACACATAGTTTCTGGAGCATTACACAGGCCAAACGGCATAACTTTAAACTGGTAAAGCGGTCTCCCAGACACTGTAAATGTTGTCAAGGGCTTCGACTCTGGACACAACTCGATTTGCCAAAAAGCGTCCTTTAAGTTTAACTTAGAAATAATATACGCTTTTGATAATCTGTAAAAAATACCATCAATACTCGATAAGGGATAAACGTCTTTTACCGTGGGGCGTTAAGCTTACAGGCCTCAAGACAAAAACGAACTTTTTTGGGGTTAACAACAAGACACATAAGTGAACTCCAAGCGCTAACAGATGGTTCGATAACGTCAAGTTGAAGCATGCGATATATTTCCCGATAAGCAGTTTTTCAACAGCCGGACTCACGACGTAAAAACGTTGTTTGACAGGCTTTGTATCGCTTACATTGATATGATGTTGTATTACGGTGCAACCTAACCTCTCTGTGACACTAGGAAACAAGGATTTCACAACTTCAAGTTGTTAAATTTGTTGCCGAGTTAGCGGGTAAACGTTATTTTCTATTGCTCGTATCAAATGAGAAGTTTGATCTAAAGTTCATTGACATTAGGAGCAAGTTCAAAAGTTCTCCAAAAATCATGTCCCAAAATAAGCTTTTGCTTAATGGAAGGAATTATATATAGTTTTATTGGCATCTTTTTATATTTATATGTGGTCAAGACATCCAACATTCCTATGATTTGTTGATATTCACCATCAGCGGTTCTAGCATAGAATCTAATGGGTTTAATTTCTTTAGGTTTCTCTTGGCATTTTCTTAAAATGATCGCAAACGTAAAGTACGTTTACTAAGTTCGGGTTTTGTATTGTTAAATATACGGTTTCGTACTTCTAGATAATTTTGTAGTCGGTCGTAATATGGTCGAAAGCGAAGAGGCATAGATTTTTGCGTGCTTTCTTTCCGATTTAAACTTCCTCAGTGAGGTGGCGTACTCTGGTTTGGTTTAATATCTGGCTCGTTTATGCTTTCGAGCCCATCCGGTTGGAGTTGGATAAATATTAGAAAAAATAGAACGTGCTGCTAAGCAATTTTCCCCAATATGACCTAATTCGTCACAGTTTCAGCATTCCATTTTAGAATGAGAGCTGCGAGATGCTGCTAGTTCTACGCCTATCTCCACTACTAGTATCGCAACAGAGTGGATAGGCTGATATAAAAGCTTCTGACGAGTTTAGGGAAGCAGATTATCCTTTAAGACATCCATTACCTCTTCTTCCTCAATTCTAACACAAGATTTGTCTATCAAAGAGGCCACTGCGTCATAAAATAAAGAACATGATTCTCCTGGCTTTTGGTTTCGAGATCATATAATTTCCTTGTTCATAAAGGCTGAGCGATAGTCCTTATACTGCTGTCGAAGGGAAGCAAACAGGTCTGACCAAACGATGCGGTTGACTTGTTTGGGGTATCTCCAGTACCAGTGTCGTGCTTTACCAACGAATACAAAATGCATATGCTTGCAAATGGCTGTAAAGCCACTATCTAACGTTTCATTTGTGAGTGATTTTACTCGATAAATAAATTATTCTACTCCTATGCCTTCAGCAGACCCATCAAAGTGTAAGTTCCACTTTTGCATGATGTCGGCCGTTTTCCTCGTAAGCGGAGAAGATGTCATAGAGGCAGATGCCCCACGGTTTGGACCTAATAGGCCTAGCGGAATACTATAACTAGAACTAGTCTGAGGGTTTTGGCGAATATTTAGATTTAATGAAAACATAATTCGGGTTACTGTTTGTTCATTCATATCTTGTATAATATTATAATTAACCACATTACTTCTTTGGAAGGTGGGGCTTCACTTGGGTTAGTGCTGTGACTACCATCTCAACCGGATAACCGTGCGGCACTTCGGCCTCCGGCCCAGTCGCGGTTTTGACGGCTTGGTTTTGTTTTAAAGCTCTGGTTTGATTTTAGTGGGTTAGTGGTTATAGATTTTGATGAACCTGGCGGTTATATTTCTTGGGGGCTATGTTGCATATACATTTTAAATTTAAACAATGTTCCTGGGATGGCATAATCAAAAAATGTAGGACAGACTCTAAACAAGAAACTATTAACAGAACGAGAGGGAAAGTTTATATACTGGACTATCGAAACTACTCATGGAAAGATACCAAATCACTTGACTGAGGATGCTATAGTTCAAATTATTCGGCATGTCTAGCATAATCACATGTTCCAGACAACAACTTGTCCATACATCGCTTCAATCAGATTACCAGAAATCCGATCCAAACTATGACAATTAGCTGTACTTAAAATCGAAGAGATGAGCTAAGAAGGCTGTATCTTAGTGACCATCAGTATTGGTATCCGGTCTTAGCCAAACACGCAATAGTCTGGAATGGTACTAGAACATATCTCAAAACTTAGACTTAACAAAAATTGTGGTATAATTTTATTTATCTCTTGTTTCTCGGCTTGACATCCAAACAGAATGACCAGCATCGTAGACTTACGACTCGCTAGGAAGTCAAGCATCTTAGACTATATAAATTAAAAAATAGCATTATTTTTCTGCGAAAACACTATTCTAAACTCTCATACCGTGAAAGGTTCATTGGTGACGATGTCTTTACCCTACCCTGCCATGATCGTATGCCTTCAATTGTTGCAAAGATCCCTTGTCGTCCTACGTTTCTAAATCACCCCATTGTCCAGGAACACCAAACACTTTACAAATTCATTATTGCCTTATAAATCCACAATTTATTTAAGTAATTTAAAGCAGTCGCGAAAAAAAATCATTATTAACAATTATTTTATCTACGTGGTGTGGGCTCATTTCATATTTCTATAAAGCAATAAGGTTTAAATAAATAGTAAATATGTAAGTGGTACGAAAATGTATGTCGGCCACTGCGCCGATCTCTGCGTGCTAGCTTTTCACTAATCGAAAGTGTTTAAGCAAATCAATGGGGTTGTTGTTTTTCAGCTTTCTTTTTTATATTTCTTTACATTACGTTAAAATAATTATGTCGAGATTCTTTATCTTTTTTGTTTTACACACCTGTCGTACGTACATATGTACATATATCTTCAAATAGCGAAAAGAAGCCGTTGCCAAAAGCATAGCTTTCATTGCAGATATATGTACATATTGGCATACCTATCTATATACGCTCAAAAATGCACACAAGGTGCAAACAAACGTATGTTGAGCATAGGGATATACCTGTATATACATATATCTACGTGCATTTTGCTAACATATATACATGAGTTTTTTGATTATCGTAACAGATAAAACGAAATTTAAAAGGAGTAAAATTACCTACATATGTATTTACATGAATCCTCCCAGCTCCAGCTTGAAGGCCTTCTCGCGTTGTAGCTGCTTTGCAAATACAAAGGGTGCCCCAATCGGAGCTTTTTTTAATTAAATAAAAATTTTTTTCCTTTTCGCGATATGGTTTAAGTTAGGAACGATAATCTCAAGTTAGAATTTTTCACTTTGTATGAGGTAACACTAGATAAACTAATTAATTCTATTCTTTTACTCTGGTTACGTTTTTTCTTTTTTTAGATTTCTAATGACAAATTTTGAATTGTACACAACAACACCATTAATTCACTATCACCACTGGGGTGCAATGTATGCTTGGAAGTCAAAGCGGCTCAGCCAGGTTATGTTCTGTCCTTGCTGAAATCGCTGGATTTTCCTAACTACTGATCACTCGCACTAAGCGGCGGGGAAGAGGTTAGGTTATCCGGGCTTAAGCGGAACTGTATAATGCTGTCAAGGCTTTTGTGCTTTTCCGGCGCTCCGGCTGGTACTTGTGCAAATGCTACAGCACGTTGAAAATTATACTCCTAAATTAATGATGCAAAATTCTTAGCCTTCGCACCAGACACAATGGATGGGCCACTGAATGATTTTCAAAGATGGGCTGGTGTGGGAGTGGACTGCGTTGGCTGCACTCTGCTTAACCAGACGCCCTGAAAGTCAAAATATTTCTCTAGGGATTTAGTAACCAGCAAAAACCATTTCATTTCGAAGCCTACCTTATTTCCGGGGTGAAGCTAGCTATATCCTTGTAGGTACAAGCACGTTTGCAACCGCGTGCTCGGTTTTGTACTCCTGATTTCCAACTACTAGAGCTTTTCTTTTCGAAATCGGGATATAAAGCAATGCGCTTGCAAAGCAGTTAGATAGAGCAACGTAGCTGAATAATATGGTGCAAGATCAACATACATACAGTATAAGCAAGAGTTTACAGGATAACCAAGAACTTTCAGCATTCTGTCTTTCTGGCGACAGCTTTTATTGCAAAGTGACAGCAATAAAGTCTAGTTTACCTACAAGAAATATGTACACTGAGAATAACCAATGGACAACCATGACACAGCCTCAAAAAGTACATCTTTGTTAAAACAAAGTGAAATCATTATCAGATGTACATACAATTATTCCACACATTTACAGCGAAAGCCAATGACAACAAGTTGAATGTAAAAAAAAATTAATTTGGCACTCGAAGCCGTAAGGCAAATACAAAAATTAAAGCAGCTGTTCTAGAAACACCACCTCATATAGATTCACCTTAGTATGTGCGCTTACTGATTGTCGTTGAGTAGCACATATCGAAAATTATTTACATAAGTGTTTTATTGTACCCGACTTGCAACAGAACGACCCAACTCAGATAAAATTTTCCTTCAGTTGCAAAAGTAACCCTGTTTGCATCTTTCTGGAAAGATACGATTTGTTTAGTACTGTTTTCATAATAGTTGGTTACCTTGACGTGGAGATGAGGCCTAAGTGTTGGCATGGTTGTTCCTTTCGAGGATTTCCATGCCACCAGGAACTAAGAGGGAGGCTCCATATCAGAATCAATGTGGGACTTGATCTTGAACGGCTTCTTATGTAGAGATTACCGTACCAACATCTCTCAATTCCACATACGTTGCATCCCTCCTAGTCCCAGCTCTCCTTCCTCTCTAGCTAATCCTCCCCCGAATCCAGGGTGTTAAGCGTCACCGTGCCCATTGGTCGGTTTGCCGCCAGAGGGTCTAAATTCCGGCTATATTTCAACGGCGCCTCCCTGACACCGGACCACCTCAGCGAGTCAGTTTGGCCTTACCGTGGCAAGGGGCGCTGTCGTGATGTCCCACCCATCTTCCCCTTTTATATTTTTAGACCGCAGCGCTTGCCTCGTCGAGCAGGTGGTCATACGACCAAGATGAATAAGTATTTAAAAGAAAACAAACACAAAGCCCCAATCTTCTCCATCTCGGTGTAAGACTTGGCAGGCGCGAGCGCCTAGCACAAAAACTTTCTCTTTGCGCCGCTTCGCTCCGATAGGAGCTCTTCCGGGATAGAGGTGAGTGTTACACAGCGGCCCGTGACTACGGGTGTTATGGCGGGGACTAGCACCAGTAAAGCTGCGGGGATTGCCCTGGAAACGGCATATGGAGGGCTTGGCAGCGATGGAAATTACGAAAAACGCTGCCCCAGACCGCGAAGGAAGCGGTGGAAAGGGCGAAAGCCCTGCTGCCTAACTTCCGGGCCACTGGGGGTTCAGTGGAAAACCGGGTGCATCCGTCTAAACGACAGAGATCGTTGGAGGAACAAACTCCCGCCTCGAAAATAAACCGGCCGCACTCCTGGGTGGGCAGGCCTAGCTTTACCGAGGTTGCGAGGCAACGAGATCGGGTCCATACCAGTGGAGGGGGGTGAAGGCAGCTCTGGCGAATGTCATTTCTGACGTTCTGCTGGAGAATCCTGGAAGCCCCCCTTTCTGCAAGGACGCTGGCTGGTACCAGGGCTACATTAAGGTGGTCGCCTGTGAGGACCTGAGATCGGTGGCGCTGTATAATGCCGCCGTTGCAAAGGTGGGTCAAGTCTACCCACGGGCTAAGTTGGAGGTGATGGACTGGAAAGACATCCCAGTCAGACCCCGGTCGAGGGCATGGGTTCTGCTGACACCATCTGCACCGGAAAGTATCCTGAAGATGCTTCAGGTGATGAACCCGGCCCTTCCGGCAAGTGATTGGAGGGTCGTCCGGGTAGAGGACGCGGAAGGCCCGTCTAGACAAGTGGTCTTGTCCCTAAATAAGGAGTTCATTGGACTTCTAGAGAAGAGGCAAGGCAGCGTCTCATATAGCCTCGATGAAGTCATCATCAAAGTGTACCGCGGGCACGCTCAACGTGCCTCTGGTGCGGGTGCAGCAATGGGTGTGGACATTGAGGCACCCAATCCGGAGCCGGAACCGAAACTCTCCGATGCTGAAGGCAGCGTCTCCTCCCAGACAAACCATGCACCAATAATGCATAGGATGTTTGCGGAGGAGAACTGCTTCTCAGTGATCGTCAAAATACCGGTTTCGGAAGAAAAGGTTAAATGGGCTATACAAAGTTTTAAACCATACAAATCTGCAGGGCCGGATGGGATAATATCTGCTCAGCTAACTAAGTCACTGGAGGGGTCTGCAAAATGGCTCTCTTCTATTTTCAGGGCCTGTTTCAAACTGAATCACATACCGTGGGCATGGAGAAATGGCACGGCTGTTTTAATTCCTAAAGCCGGTGCGGCCTCACACACTAATCCGAGGGATCTTAGGCCTATCAGTCTATCATCCTTTGCTCTTAAGGTACTTGAAAGGATTGTTAGTAGCTACCTGTTTGTTACCATCGGCTGTCGACTACTGTCTAATGACCAATATACCTACCGCAAAGGCAAATTTACTAAGACTGCACCATAGCTTTGTCAGCTATATTGAGAAGTCTCTCAGCGGCAAGGAGTTCTGTCTTGTAGCCTTCCTGGACATTGAAGGCGCCTTTAATAATGTGCTTCCAGAAGCTATAACTGGCGCCGTTAGGGACCTAGCTGTTGAACAATCACTGGCTGAGTTTGTCGGCCAGCTACTCTGTTGCAGAGGGGTGAGGGCTAAGCTGGGTGCGAGCGAACTGTCGCTGCACGTGTCGAGGGGGGCGCCACAAGGAGGTGTCCTGTCCCCACTTCTGTGGACCCCACCTTAAATACGCTACTACGAGGTACGGGTTGGGGTGGCGCACAAGTTGTCGCGTACGTTGATGACGTCGCGATCGCACTTAGGGGAAATTTTCCGCAGACATTATGCGGGCTGATGCAACGTGCGCTTCGGGAGGTATCCAAGAGGTCCACCCCCAGCTGGCTTATGGCCAGCTCAAGTAAGGTGGAACTTGTACTCTTCACGAGAAGCTTTAACGTGCCTTCGGTAACTCCACTGGTACTAAGCGATATCCGGTTAAGTCTTTCTACAAGTGCCAAATTTCTAGGCGTTATTTTAGATAAGAAGTTGAACTGGAAAGACAACTTAGTTCAACGTTATGAAAAGGCTTCCATATCCCTCTACCCATGTAAGAGAGCCATAGGCAGGAAATCGGGTCTTAGTCCCTTGATCTCGCGGTGGATTTTCACAGCAGTCGTCAGACCCATTTCCTATATGGGAAGGTCGTATGGTGGTCTGCATAAGAAAAAGATGATAGCCACAGACTACTCACCAAGGTGCAAAGATCTATTACGGTCTGCATACGTAGGGCGCTCAGAACCACTCCAAACGAGGCCTTGAACGCCATTTTAGACCTTCATCCTTTAGATTTGGTTGGACAACAGATGGTTGCGATGACTGCTTTGCGGCTAAGAGAGACATCCCAGTGGCACCCTGAAAGCCAAGGGCGCTCTTGTACTTTAAACAAGTTCTGCTCTATTCCGAGCAGCACGGATCGGTGTGCTTTGACATAGGTTTCTGAAAGTAAATTTATTACACGAATTCCAAGCAGGGAAGAGTGGAAACTTCAGTTTCATACTCCTCCTGATAGCATTGTCATCTATACATATGGCTCGAAACTCGATAATAAGGTAGAAGGAGGCGTTTTCTGACGAAATTCTCTCCTGCACATTTCCTTTAGGTTACCTGCAGCGTCTTCCAGGCTGAGGTCTCAACCATCATGGAAGCGGTAGAGAAGATTGGGACCCGGATTATAGGAAAGGGCATCTTCATTTTTAGTGACAGCCAGCCTGCAATCAGAGCTTTGAGCTCTTTCACGTTCAACTCGAACATCGCGCTGGACTGCCACCTATCTCCACAGGAGATGACCAAGCAGAACTGACTGCACCACATTTGGGTCCCTGGTCACCAGGACATAGAGGGAAACTGCATGTCAGACGAACTTGCAAGACAAGGTACGACCAAGCAGATTCTTCAGGATAAAGAACGCAATGGTATGCCGTTTGCCACATGCGACTGTACATATAAACAAGCTGACATGAAGTGGAGGAAAAATACGACCTGTCAAACCTCAAGGCGTGGCCTAAACGGGATCGGAAACGGTCGCGCAGCGTTCTCTCTCTAAGAAGGGAAAACATTTCCAACGTACTCGGGGCTCTAACAGGACACTGTCTGATAGGGAAACATGTTGAAAGGCTGGGAGTACCCTTCCGAAGATGCTACAGGAGCGGCAAGAATGACGAAGAGGAGGAAACGATCTTGCATTTACTGTGTAAGTGTCCTACACTGTGTAAAAGCAGAATGCGATATCTGGGATCACCGTTTTTTATGACCTTAGTGAGGTTTCCAGCACCGAGGTAAATCACCTGTTGAGGTTCATCAGTGAGGCAAAACTTTTTGGTGAGTGGTAATTTTTTTTCTTGGCCTCCTAATACTGGCCTAAGTGAGCCACTGCAAGCGGCTGCCACTTCAACCTAACCTTTAAGAACGGAAAATAGTTGTGCAAACAAACTTCAGGTTGGTGTATTTATATAGTTAAAAATACTATGCAATTTAAAACGTATTAGGTCGTAAATCTAAATTTCCCTTGTATTTTTTAGGACTACTTCACAATGGCCCAATTTTTTCACTTCGCAACACTACAACTCAGGTCGGATACCAGTTTAACGAGATGGCTCAACTCGCATATTTTTTCGAGTTAGTGTTGTTGCTTTGTATGCTATTTCTTATCCTACCTAGTGTTCTTTGGCAACAAAGAAACGGGACCATTATTATGATTGTTCATCAATGCGTTGTTGTTTTTTTAGATATCCGAACCGGATCTTTGAAAGTTCGGATATGCGGTTAATTGCAGTGACGAATCTTATCCGAATATCCAAACGGTTGATGATGTGGTCTCTCATTGCTCATTTAGACATCTAAAGAATGTAATGGTTTGGTAGACATAATTATTTCTTACTTAGGCATTTATTTTAACATCTTCTATACCATAATAAAACTTAAAAATTTCTCTAAAATAATGACCGAAGGTGGTGCAGGGTACGTAATGGAACGCATCTGCTCGACTTTTTTTCACATTTTTTGTATGTTTGTTTACCCGTTTGTCTGTTCGAACTCACTTATGTCCGAAACTACTGATTGGTTTCTTAAGAGACTTTCAGGGGTAACTGTACAGAAATTCCGGTTATAACTTAGGGTATATTTTATCAAAATATTAAATGATGGAAACCATTTTTCGTAGAAATGGTTTAGAAACGTTTTCCTTAAAACGCAATTTTATTCTTATTATTATTTATTTAAAAGCGGAGAAGCGCATGCTGGGTTTAGCTACTTTGAGTTGGGTGTATTCATTGACAGTAAAGAGAAGAAAATTAAAACTAAATTAAATGTCTCTATTCAAATCTGAAATTAATTCAATCTTAATTGGTAAGCGCTAAGGCCACATCCTAAACCAATTTTCAGAATTTGATTCCGCCCAAATGCATCGGTTGCACATACAAGTCGTAACAGCTTTTCGCTAACTTCCCCATGTCAAAAAAAAAAATACTTTGTTGCCATTCTTGAGAAGCTGTTACTTACTTACTTCCTTAATTGGCACTATAACCTCTTCAGAGATTTTGGCCGAGTTCTACAAACTACGCCAGTTACTCCTTCTTCCTGCTAACTGGGGAAAATTGGAAATACCAAGTGATGCCAAACTCTTTTCGACTTGGTCCTTTTAACGCAGAACAAGCCGTCCTCTTCCTCTACCACCATTAGCTGGTACCGCGTTGAATTTCCTATTTTCGTTCATTCGCACGGCATGCCCCAGCCAACATAGCCGCTATATTTTAATTCTAGGTTGCGGTAAAGCTCATACAGCTCATCGCTCCATCAGGTCCAAAAATCTTTCGGAGAATCTTCCTCTCGAACACTCCAAGGGCCGTCTCATCCCATGCTGACGGTGCCACTGCTTCAGCGCCATACAATAGCATGGGCATGATGAGAAACGTATAGAGTGTGGTTTGATTCGTCCAGAGAGGGCCTTACTGCGCAATTGCCTACTCAGCTCAAAGTAGCTCTCGTTGGCAAGAGAGATTCTACGTTGGATTTCCAGGCTGACATTATTGTAGGTGAAATTATAATTGTCAACAGTTATGCGGGAGCCAAGACGCCAGTGCGCTGACTGTTTATTTGATGGCAGGGAGTACTTAGTTTTGTCCTCGTTCACCTCCAGCCCCACACGTTTCGCTTCTTTATCTAATTTGATATAGATATCTTCAGCATACGCCAGAGAATGCAGGCCCTTATAAAATATGGTGCCTTAACGGTGAAATTCTGCAGCTCGAATTATCTTTGCTATCATAAGGTTAAAAGGTCGCACGAATGAGAAACAACCTCACTTGGTTTCAAGCGACTCGAAAAGGAGCTGGTAGTGTTTGCTCAACGTAATTTTTCATAGCCGGATTAGTTTTGTTGGGATATCAAATGCACACATTGCGATAAATAGGCAGTCTCTTTTCGTGCTATCGAAAGTGGATTTGAAGTGGACAAAAAGATGGTGTGTGTATATTTTCCTTTCTTGGGCCCTTTCCAAGATTTGGCGTATCGTGGATATTTGGTCGATCATAGATTTGTCTAAAGTCGTACAGATAAGATCCAATCGCAACACGCTTGACAGACCCTTATATGCTATGCAAAGAAGACTGATCCCGCGGTACTTTGCGCATATTGGAGGATCGCCCTTTTTGTGGATTGCCGCAGTCCGTCAGCACCAGAGGTCTTATTGTATTTTAGCCGCGCTATTGCCGTTCGAATTTCGTCCAGGTCAGGTAACAATACTTCGACTCCGTCTTCATCAATTGGAGATTCGGGTTCATTATCTTCGATGTTTTCCCCGCCCATTAACATTAGATAGCGTGAAGAAGTGCTCCCTTCACAGTTTGATTGTACTCTGGATGTCCCGGTCTTGAAACCATCTGTAAGCCGCCGTACTTTCTGCTAAAACTTTCGGGCGTTTTTCCTATTGTCTCGCAAATATACCTCTTGCTTCTTTCTTCAACTCCCGATATCTCTTCTCTCTTCGCGTTGCGCCCGATCACAGCGTGTCCCTATAGGCGACATCTTTCTTTTTAATAGCGGCGCGGCATTCCTTATCTTACCAGTAGTTTAGTCGGGTCTGTTGAAAACCAATGACCTCTTCAGCGGCGGTACGTTATGAGCGAGAGATGTGGTCCCATTACGCGCAGACATCCGCTCGTTGAACATTGCTCTCAGAGAGCTGGGGTGCGTCGAGCTTTCTTCGTGTCACCGAGAGCGCGCTTTTCGCTGCGCAGAGGCGTGTGCGCGAGTGGGCACTAGAAGCATGCCTTCCGTATCCCAAAACATGATAAATTTGATTTTGTGCTTTCAATAAGAAGATGTATCTTCTATTAGCGGACGTTTCTCCTTGTAGGCTGAATTTACTGACTGTGGGACGAGAGATCCCTTCCCTTCCCATCTTGGCATTAAAATCGCCAGCACGAAATTTATATCGTGGCGGAGAAGCGCAAATCACCGAGATGTCGCTCTGATGCGGATCGTGCTGAGACGCTCGTCCACCGGGGTGAACGACAGCACTTGGAGACGAAGTCTCTCTCCCATCGCAAATACAACACCGATCTGGCGCTCCTTTGCATGTAAGCTGTAGTAAACGTTCCAAGGTCCGATCCGCTTCATTCCTTTCCTAGTCCATCGTATCTCGTGGATGACGGCGATGCCAGCCTTTGCTTTTACGAGGACATCCACCAGGCAGGCAGAGGCACCTTCCCAATTAAGAGTCCGGACATACCACGTGAATGCACTTAAATCATAGTCCTGTACACGTTTGCCGTGGTCGTCATCAGAATAGAGGGGTCTCATCTGCGGCTTTTTATTGAAATTATTCATTGGGAGCTGTTTTTACGTGGCGTGTACCAAGCCTAGCGCACAGCTAGATTCTGGCGCACTTTTGAATTTAGGACACATGTATATAACGAGCCGCTGGTTCCAGGTTAGACGCCCGCTCCCAGCCGCACCTACTGATGAACATACGCTGCAAAACCCTGGTGAGCCCTTAATTCGAAAACGTCGGAGTGGCCACATCAGATTTTCGTTCCCACGTTAGCTCACTCCCAAACGGATGTGCGGGAGCTACCAAGAGGACACTTGGGTGAAATTACCCGGAAGTTGAGAGCTTAAATCGTTGTGGCCACTCCCTGTGGCCTTATCCTCTGTTGAGACGCCGCTACATTCTCAAAAGGTCCCTGTTTGGTGTGCGCTATGGTAAGAGGGAGTCATTGGTCCGTATTTCTTTAAAAATCATGCCGGCCGTAATGTTACAGTCAATGGGGAACGGTACAGATCCATGATTAATGACTTTTTCGTACCTTAATTGGAGGATATTGATGTGGACGACCTTTGGCTCTAACAAGGCGTCGCTACATGCCATACAGCAGACGAAACAATAAATATATTGAAGGACACTTTTGGTGAGCGGATTATCTCGAATCGTGGGCCTGTGGCTTGGCATCCAAGATCGTCGATTTAATACCGCTGGACTATTTTTTTTTGGGATTATATGAAGTCGCTATATGAAGTCGCAGTAACCCCGAGACAGCTGACGCCTTGGAAGAAAATATTCGGCGCGTTATTGCTGACGTCTCGGCCGGAATTTATTCGAGCCAGCCGCTACGGTCACTTGCCCGAATTATATCTTTATAATTAAGCTGAATTCTTGTCTTAACATTAAATTATATGCGTTGTATTCCTTCTTAAAGCCACATATCTAAAAAACCACCCTTCATATAAAAATTTCTATCCCAGACTTGGATATTTTATATTTGTAGAACCTTGGCTGAATGAAAATGTTTTCAATTGTAAAATTTTTGACCCCAATCTATGTGAAAGTTTCGCGCGATAACTGTTACATTGTGTCATTAGCATCAAACATTGCAGGTGACAGTCATCTTTGTGTCCTCGGTGACTTTACTTTATGTCATTTGAGTTGGGCCCCACTTGGTACCTCGGATGCATTTGTGGATCCTAATGTTAATTCTTCAGCCGAGATTTACGTTGCTGATAATTTTTTAAGCATTGATTTACTTCAAATTAATGAATTTTGTAATAGCCTTAACATACCCTTAGATTTAGTGTTTATTTTTAATAATGTTCACTACACTTTGACGGAATATAGACCCATTTCCCCTACTGATAAGCACAATGTTCCTCTTACTCTCGAGTTACAGTTTCATTAAGTTGCTGAGGTTCCTGACGAGCCTAACATCAAATTGAATTATAGGGCATGTGACTTTACTTTTAACGGAATTTTATTAAGTATCGATTGGAGTAATGCTTTCCATGGCAATGACATTACATCTTGTTTTCATTACTATAAAAATAAGATCTTTGAGTTATGCATAAAATACATATGCTCCTAATTTAATAAGAGAGTGTATAAGACGCCTTGGCAACTGAAGAATTTCTGGCAATTCATCGTAACAAAAATGATGTTCGTAATTATAGTCCGATTTCAAAGCTGGGTTTCGCACAAAAAGTTAAACACAGAATAATAAATGTGCAGTGTAGAGCTTTGTATTGTAGCAGTTGCAGCGAAAATAAAACGTGATAAAAGTGATAAGTTTATTGGACACCTTCTCTATCTGTCACTTTATGTTCATTGGCACTGCCAGCGTGCACAATAAATTGACAATTAACAAATAAAATAAAGCCTTAAATATTAATAGTTTTAGTTCTTAACGTATGACAAATTACTGCAAGCAAATTTGGTTTATTAATTTTGTATGAGCTATCTCATTTTTAATTACGTATTAAATAATTAGCACGAAAGTGCAGATAAACTAGTATAAATTAACCGAATGTAAGTATTTTACATTAAAGCCCGGACACACTACCACATAATTTACTTATTTTCGTCCAAATTACTTCGCATAGATTAAGTGTGGCGTCAACACTTGTCATTCCAAATTAACCTTGACAGCTCTGTAGCCACAGGGTTGTTAATCCTTTGTCCAAAGGAAAAAATGTGAACATTTTTTATAAACATATTTGTATCTTGATTTACGATAAAATACCTTATTTTATATTAATTTACTGACAGATTTTACAAAGTGAAATGACTCTGTTTCATTGAAATTTGCTTATAAATTAAAAATGAGCCATGAAATACGATGGTGTGTAGAGGCTTTTGCATTATTATACATTTTAGAGATTAGATACTAATAAGAAATAAGATTGAATAATAAATAAGAATTAAGTAAAACAATTTGGCAATCCACATGGTATCTTCTTCTTCATCCTAATTGGCGCTATAACCGTCTACTACTATAGCAAATTCCAACAAAAAACCTTACAAATTGCCCAAATATGTTACCATTCTTTTTTAACTAGTGATTATAAGAATTTATATCTGTTTAATTGTAGGGTACTTTTAGCGTTATAAAAACCGAAGTAAAAAAGTCGTTCTCAAGGAGTTTTGTGAATATTAATAATTGTGATTAAAAAATAAAACCAAAATCAGTGAGTATCAGACAAAGTTGTGTTCTCCTCCCTGAACATCATACTCTGCGCGTAATATAACTCAAACGAAAACCAGCGTCTTGTGCTCCTTATGTAGTGCATCACATTTTGCGTGTAAAAACCGTCATCCACAAGTGAAATGCAGGCAAGTAAAAGTGAATTATGAATTAAAAATAGTAACTTTTTTCCATATGGGCACAGTTAAATAACGAATCTAAAACAATAATAATAATAATTTGGCGGTTACGCCATAGCTTCATGTTGGAGCGAACTTCTCCTACAGGGACCTGCAGTCTTACGCCGACTCCGAACGGCAAATGATTTTTGTGAGAAGAAGTGCAGAACTACTACACTCGGAGGTTTGAAATTGCCTGTCGAGGGGCGACCGCTGTTAGAAAAAGCTTCTATAATTTTTTGTTACTTGTCCCGGCCAGGATTTGAACCCGGAGCCCACCGAATGAAGCGCGACCATGCGACATACTCGACTACGGTGGCCGCCAAATTTAAAATCGTATATTTTTTGGCATACTCTTTCCAACATTTCGGCCGGAAGCAGACTTGTCTCTATATACATGAACCTTAACATAGCCCCACAAAAAATATTCTAGAGGCGTTAAACCGCACGGTGTAGGCGGTCAGTTGGCAGGCCTCGGCTCTCAATAGGTCCACTGTTCGCGTGCTGTGTGGCATGTGCGCAAGTCAAGCTCTTCTATTTTAGGTGAAAAAAAAGTTTGTTACAATCGCAATGAAGCGCTCTCCATACAGAGTACTGCTGCGATTCGAATCATCTTTGAAAATACGGCTCAATTGTTCCGCCACCCCATAACAGCAAACAGTGACTTTTGCAGGATGCATTGGTAGCTCTTGCAAGGCTTCTAGCTGCTCTTCACTCCAAAAACGACAGTTTTGTTTCTTCACGTGGGCGTGCACGCTTTTTGATAATAAAGTTTTATAATTCGCAAGCGTTGTTCGTTTGTAAGATGATTCATGGTTAAATTATGGACCAAACTGAAGATAGTTAACAGTGATGCAAGACATGAAAACCAGTGTTGCCGAAAAGAAAATTGCTAAAAAAACACCCTTTATAAAGGGTCGAGTTTATTAACGCAACATTATTTTAGTTCTATTTACCACTAAAGAGTGTTTTTTTTTTAGTTTTTAAAACTATTATTTATTTATCTTCTGTGTTTCCGACAGGGTGAAAAGTTGATGTATATTGGAACGATTTTCCGTCATCCCTTGGCAAGTTTGCGTTAGAGACAAACCAGTTTCAACGTTGTGACATCTTCAGTGTAATTCTTCGTTCTGCTCAGTTAAAGTCTTATAGCAGCAGTGGTACTGTATGTGCTCATATGTATTTTACAACTTTGGTTTATACCGCGGTAGTGTCTGAGGTGTGTTTAGGTAGGTAGAAGTAACGTTGGTCTTGTGGGATATTTTGTGTTGGTTCTGTGTGTTGACGTTATTACGTCTGAGTTAGTGTTCGTTTGTTCATTTATTATTATTTCGAATGTTTTCTGTTTATATATTTCCATATTCCAAAGTGCGTTCAGGTGGCACATGCAGAATTTTAGCTGTTTTCTTAATGTTTGTTGGTGAACATTTATTTTTGCACATATGGTTCGTAGAGTTAGACCCAGGTATTCGTGAAACGTTGTTCTTATTTTACATCCTCTCAGTCCTATTTAACTGTACTGGCATGTCAATGTGTATACCCCATAAGTTATTTACTGTTTTTAATGCTGTGTGTATGTTGTATTTTTTTAAAGTTTGCTAATTTGTATGTCGCCTTCTCTGTCCATGGCTTCCCGTCATTCTCTTTGCCATTTTTCTTTGGCTCTCCACGATTCTTTCTAATTTTATCCGCAATACCCCTTTTGTATCCATTATTTTCACCTACATATATTATAAATAGTGTACATTTCTTTCTGATATGCTTCCTGTGTTAGAGGTGTTCTAGTTAATCTACTAGTTGCCTTAGTGCTGCTTTTTTTCTGTTGCTGTAGGTGGGTCAATGTGTTGTGTATTATCGTGTCTGTGGCCGTTGGATACCTGTAAATTTCATAATTAACCTTTTCTAGGATGTTGTATATTGTGATAGTTTATTCTTCCTTTCGCTTTCTGTTTCCATCTTAAATTGTATGCTTTTTTGTTGTTTGTAGAGGTATTCTAGGATGTCTTCTTCGTTGTTGTTGGTTACTAAGCAGATAATGTCATCAACATATCTCGCTTAGAATGTCACACCTAATTTTGTTTCTAGTTCCTCAATATATAGCCCTTCCTCAACCTGTTCACTTGCCTGTATACCTTGTTTAGTTTTGGCGTAGCCTTTATAAAAGTGGAAACAAAAACAATGTTCGTAAATATAGGCAGATTTCAAAGCTATCGTCTGTCGCAAAACTTTTTGAGATAATTGTTAAGAAATAGTTATATTTTGCGTTTAAAAACCTAATTTCTACTAATCCGCACGGTTTCGTTGCATGTCGCTCCACTGTCACAAATTTGTCCACTTTCAGTGATTATTGCATTTATGCATTCGAAAACAGATCTCAAGTTGACACAACTTACACAGATTTCTCTAAGGCATTTGACATTGTTTCCCACCGGATACGCTCATTTTTATCCCCTGATTTTTTATTTTATTTATTAATGATATTGGTTTATGCTTTTCGTTTGATGAATGCTTGTTGTATGCTGATGCCCTTAGATATCTGAAAGGTTGCAATCCGATCTACACAATATTCACAACTGGTACTATTTGAATCGTTTGGGACGAAAAAGCAAATACTTCCACGCAACTTTTGCTAAATCGGCTTCTATTTCACATACCTCGTATAGTACTCGTATTGCTGGCTCTCACCTCAAATCCGTTGATGAAATTAAAGGCTTTGGCGTTATTTTCGATTCTAAGTTAAATTTCACTATCTATGTTAAACATGTCATAAAATGGTAGGTACGTCGAAATTGTTCTGCATTCACTAACCTATACACTATTAAAACACTATATAGCGCTTTTGTTAGATCGAGGTTAGAGTATGTCGCGCCCATCGGGAGACCATACGAAATATGTGTCTTTAACCGGCTTGGGAGAGTACAAAAAGCTTTCTTACGATTTGCGCTCCACTCATTCAACTTTTCAGAACCCATACCATCGTACGGATCTCGATGTTTTTTGATTGGCCTAAATTCACTTGAAAGCAGAAAATGCTATTTATCGTGCTCATTTGTTATTAGTACATTACCGGGACTGTTGCTTGCCCTTTCCTTCTTGGTGAAATTAAGTTTATTATTCCATACAACATCAAAAATTAAAAATAGGTTTCTAGGGCATGTGCTGAAATAAGTTAATTTTTCAGTTCTTCAGGAGCTGATTTTACGTGGCCTTATGCCACCTTCATCAACCATCTCAGTATTTTTTATCTTTGCTATTACTAATGTACAATATTTTAATATAGTCTGCAAGAATTTGTTAATTCAATGATTAAATGAATGAATTTGTTAATTAATGATTCGTTCCTGACTCCTCCTTCTCCTTATACTACTTATTCTGGTTTGATTTGTTTATACTCAATTTATTTATATGTTTCGCGCCTGAGTTTGTTTTTTTTGTTTTTATATTGGTACACTTTATTATTAACGCGTCGCTGTCGTTTTGTGATTGAAATCCTATTTTTTTGACTGTTTGACACTGTTTTTTTGAAAACTTCTTTTCTCATTTTTTTGTGTGGCTGTTTGTTTTCACTGTTCTAAAATTTTGATGGCTTTTTTCGCTTAGAAGGACCATAGCTGCGCTTGGCGATTCAATGCACTGCGCGGATAACTAGCCAGTTTTTCCAAATGCAGAAAGAAATAAAAATTCCGAATTTCAGCGCAGAAATATTTGTCTTTAATGTATAATACAAATTCGGTGGGAGTGAATAAGTATAAGGTTTTCGACAAAGATCGCAAAATTTGTTTTTTCAGGTGAACAATTCATTTATGTTTATGTATGGGTGTGTGGTACATATAGAATGTATGTTACGATAGAACACGCCTTGAACTCATTTAGCCACCTACGATAGTACCATTAAGACGAGCTGATTATGTTGGTTAACAAACTCATTAATTCTAAGCAAACTCAAGGTCACGAAGCAGGTTTTTTAAAATTAATTTCTTCATAGGGCAAACTTGCTTGGACCAAGATTTCGTGATTTGCGTAATCACAGCTAATGATGTCTGTTGATTTAAACACGCAATAACCTACTTTCTTGTATCAGTACACACAAACAGCATTGTTAAACTTTTCAAAAAACAGGAATAGTTGGCAACAGTTGTTCAAACTGATTATCGACTCGGAATGAAAACTATTCGAACTCTTTCGGAATAAGGAACACCACCACCATCAACGGAATTTCATCAATTTCAAAACGGCCTTTATTCCTTCCCATTTTTTTCCACACTTCCAAAATACGACGTGGATCTAAGACAGTATCAAAATGAGCTGTCAATACGTAAATTACTTTTTTCTTATTTCGTCATGTTCCTAAAGCAGCTTTAAAATGTCATTAAAATTTGTTTTTGAGAAGTTTAAATGGGTATGTACACACACACATGAATATAACCACATGTTCCCATCTTGAGCGAAAATGATAGCTAACTTGGTCACTTTGGGTTTTAACTCAAATTATGATCAAGTATCGCACTATTATATTAGTATTTCTGGCATGCGTGTTGAAAAAGCACCATGTTTGTTTCGTGATAAAAAGAGTTCGAGCAAAAACCAAGAAAAACACTAAGCAGAATCTGAAGTATGTATGTATATATGTATACAAATTACAGGTAACAAGTAAGGAAGAGTCTAAGTTCGAGTGTAACCGAACTTTAAATACCCGGCGCAACTAAAATAAATTAGTATGCTTTTAATGTATGTGTTTACGCGCAGTTATATTCTTAAGAAAGGATTGTTATATTTGCTATATTCAAATGTTCGTGGCATTTGTTGCGATACAATGTTCCCCAACACTCAACAACACACCGTACCGACATACAAACACTGCAACGCATACCTAACCTAAAAGCTTGATGACCAAGTAGTGCAAGAGGGACAAAATCGAATCAATTTTCGCTACAAAATCTCCTTAATATTAGTTTGAATTTCTTCCCAAATTTATTGAAAAGGAAAACTACTGGAAATAAGGAGATAACTTCTTGTTTATAAACTTTTATGAAATTTTGTTCGAAAATATGCAACTAAAAGAAGGAATCTCCTAATTTTTATGTTAAGAATCATATAAAGGAAATAAATAAGAGGATCCTCATATTTTTACTGGGATCTTATTGGATTTATCAATAAGGAAAACTTTTTATTTTGAAAAGAGCCCCTTTTGAATTTAACGTCTTTACATAAATATGTACTTTGTGAATAATCTATTTCATATTGCTTCTCGTTTAATATTATTAATATTGTTCCTTGGATTTTTGTATTTTCAAAATGAAAACTTTTAGTTTACTTATTTATTGCATAGTGTAATGATAAAAAGTCTGCCAGAATGCAATGACATTTGTTTTCGGTACGCAGATATTTTACGAGTTCTTTTTCATTCGCCAATCATTTTTAACCCGCTTAGTGAATATTTTTTTTTATAAATAAATAAAAAAATAAAGCAGATGCCAGGAAGCAAGTGCGTGCGTATTGCGGCAAAAAGTTTTCGCAAAGGGTTTATATATTAGACCAATTTAAAAAATATCGCATCTAGACCTCTAATGGGTTAAAAACTAAAATGATAATAAGTAAACTTCAAATGTTACACTATGATTTATTGTTCCAGAAGTTTTTAACGAATAAATTAATATATTTAGTCGATACTGACGCTCTCTTTTCATCTCTTTTGTGTTAATACTAAAAAATGCCAGTTTTACAATAAAGCTCTGGACATGAATTAAATTGCACTTACTTATTACTTATTACTATGTACTTATTTTAATTGTTTTTATTTTATAAAGAAAGTACGTGAAACTTCTAATGGTCATATACATATATATACTTAAACTTATCTTGATTACAAGCAATTATAAGTATAATTAAATAATAAACGGTTTATAAAAACAGTGTGATATTATCATCTTCATTTTATTGAAAAGACATATCCAGTCGCAATAAGAAAAGTTTCTTATTAAAAAAATCACAGAGAAATGCTAAATTTTGTTCTAATTTATAGGGTATTTTAGGCGTATATTTCCTCTGAGTAGCTTCTAAAGATTTTCGGCCAGGATAATTTTAATAATAATTCTACAGAATTCAATTGAAGAAGCAATTTCAGGCTTAGCATATATAGTAATACCTCGTTTATTCCTATTACGCGTTTCGGTGCAATCTATTCTCAACTCGCTTAACAGAATAAAACCTGGAATTTCAAAGTTAATCTTGTATAGAAAAGGGAATGTGAGTTTATTGTTCATAAATAATACAGTGATAATACAGTCATTTGTTTCGAATTCAGAGAAATGAAATAATTCATAAGGATTTCTAGATCTAACTTATCAACTGCATCCTAGACTTTTATGAATCTTCGCTGATTCAGTGTCAAATCTACTTATGAGGGAGTAATATTCTTCGGAAATAATCCTCAGGTGTTGTGAATGTATGATTCTTACTCGTTTGGAAATTCTTCGTGGCAAAACAGGTTCCTCAATTCCGAATTTTTCAGTATACCTTATAGTGTATAGGTATCTGTTTTCCTAAATGAATCAACTACGCAAAGCTCCGACTTTTGAAGATCTTTTTTGAATATTACGATTCGATCAAAAATTTCAATCATCGCAATCAGCATAAACAAGAATGAAAATGACTGCATGCGCTCTAAATTTTTTTTCTGCTCAAATTTCCAGGTGGGTAACTACCCACTATGGAAAATTTCAGGTGGGTAGTATTACCCACCATACCCACATTTTCCGCCGCCCCTGGGTGGCACCCCCAATAAAAAAGCCAAATTCCTTGTAACTCCACAACTATTTTATGTAGATGTACAATATTTGTTATATAGATCCTATATAATGTTTATTGGGAAAATAGGCGGGTTCACTACCCAAAAAGCCAAATTCCTTGTAGCTCCACAGCTATTTTATGTAGATGTACAATATTTGTTAAATAGATCTTATATATCAGTCTATATAATGTTTATTGGGAAAATAGGCGGGTTCACTACCCAATTTAAAACAAAACTTCTATTCACCATATGTTCCCAGTTATTTGGCGTAGATATATGATATTCGACACATATGAACATATTTTCTTTAGATCAAGGCATAATATATAATTCAAAAAGCACTGTTCAATATCTAAACAAATTATGTCTTAATTGGTGGAACAAAGCAGTCCAGTATAACATTATTTTGAAACCTTGAACGTCACTTACGGATTTAAATAAAAACAAAGTGAAGTTAGTATAATTTTACACACAATCATTTTCCAAAATTTTGATTCATTAATTATTTCTGTTCCTAATTAAATTCTTTATACCAATTTAAAAAAAAAATCGCGTAAGATTTAGTAAAATATTGAATATTTTGATTTGTTGTAAATTAACGTTATACTTTGAGAGATGAGCGTGACTTTAGTCTGACTTCTTCGTATTTGGAAACTTTGCTTACTTATTAGAAATGCAAAGTGTGTACGGAATTTGGTTGAATTTGACAAAGTAGTTTCAAACGTATACCTACATATTTGCTCTAAGGTGGGTGATACCATAGCCATTCCCAACATTTATGATTCCGCGTATTTTATTCCCAAACCCAATCTATAAAATTTCAGCAAATTACCTTATATAGCTAATAAATATCGATTTTTTTTATTTTTGTTATTTGCCGTTATATGAGAGGTGGGGCATGGTTTTTATACGATTCTTACAATTTTCGAAATTTTGCTTATTGACTTGAAATGCAATGTGCGCACCAAATTTGGTAGAGTTTGGTGAAACAGTTTTTGAGATATACCTATTTGCTCAAAAGTCGGTGGTGCCACGCCTATTACAAATTTTTTGTATTCCGTGTATTTGCTAGTGCAATCTCATTATACATATTAAATTTGATCAAATTTCCATTAATAGTACTTAAATATCGCGTTTTTTAGATTATGGAAAATTACCGTTATATGATAGGTGGGCGGGGTTTTTGTCTGACTTTAGTTTTTCGAAATTTGGCCGTGAAATTTGGTTATTGGCCGATTGTGCTCATTCGCAATACCAAAGTACCTTGGGTCCTGGCCAACGTGTATACCATGTTTCATTGAAATAGCTTTATATTTACGGACGGACATACAGACATGGCTTAATCAAATTCGCTATTAATTCTAAAAATTCATTCGGTGTTAAAAGGGACTAGCAACCGAAAGGGTTTAGATATAAACCGTTTCTATACGCCATTATGTGTGCGAACAGTGACGACGCACACAAAATTGTCGGATCCGGGATAAATCCACACAATTCGACCTAGTAATCACTGATTCGGAGGTAATCGATCGTCCTTCACCAAGCTAATTGACAAATGATTAGGCGCCCCATGTCGCCATTTGGGACGCGCTTGCAGATATGAGAGCCAATCTGTGGGCTGCCGGTTCCAAAAATGCTGAACCATCCGTTGAAGTTCAAAATTTATTCGAGAGAGACTTGGCAATGCCAGGACTTGAGTGCAGAGCATTGCCAATCAGGAAGTGTCCTGGCATTAAGACGAACAAATCATCGGGGTAGGATGTGAGTGGACACAAGGGCCAGGAGTTCAGGCATGCTTCAATGCGAACTAATATTGTTGACAGTTGCTCGTACATAAGTCTCGCTGTCCCTGTGTAGTCTATACCTTTGTGATAAAGGGGCGTTATACGATTGTTGCATCGGTTCAATATTAAACTGGCAGACCCCCATATGTAGATTTTACTGAATTTTGTGTCCAGTTGGCTAGCGATGTAGCAAAAACTGCTCCATATAGTTCCACGCATGGAATTGCAATTATTAGTCGGAGTGACTTTACTTTTGGCAATGAGAATGTGTGTATGAATTTCGTCACATTGGATTTCGATTGAAATATATAGATGAAGAAGCATCACTGAAGGCACGTATTTCAACTGTTCGTATGTGTTGCGGCGAAAATATTAATCTGCGTGGAATTTCGACTGACTCAACTCGTGTCAACGTCAATACGAACTTCGGGCATTTTATACCAATAGAGGAAGGCAGTGGTTCGCCCACTCCAACCCTGACATCTGGTCATCCTGGCGTTTTATCTTCGTCATCCAAATTTTGTTTAGCATAATTTTTTCCGCCACTGTAACTGGAGTTAAAAATGTGAAAGGATCGAATAAACGTGTTTTAGTGGACAATTTTTTTTTTTTGTTAGTTTGTCATTGATGTAGAAGGAGATTGAAAAAAGAAACAAATAACTAGCTGGGTTCCAAAGCAGACCAAGGGTTTTGACGGTTACATGGCCATTCAGTGATGTCTTCACAGAAGCTTCTAAAACTTTCCCTTTTAGCTTTCCTGATTTCCTTACTGCATGCTGTTAGGCTCGCTTACATTGTGTATACTTAACCCACTGCTTATTATGTATTCTAATAAGGACTCGCCGCTCGGTGGTATCGGTAATGCCAACCAATAATGACTGGCAGCTTTTCTTTCTCGCAGTATACTACTAATCCTCAGTAAAGTAACCGGCCGCTAACACTACGTTCATGGAGACTTTGTCTACCTCCAATCGTGTCTGCACCGCTAACAGGTCCTGCGTCAGATATTCTGTAATGCAGAAGTATTCAATATTGTTCTTAAGCACTATAGCAGCTTGAGGCCTCTCAGATGTGAGATCCCATATTGCCTTGTTTATAGCTTCCTTTAGGCCCTTATCTGGCCTTTGTAGACCCATGGCTCCTGCACCAGTACTATGCGCAGATTTTCCGAGTCTAGCCTCTTCAGTTTAACGGCCGAAGCCACTCTAGCATGGTGGATGTTGACCTGGGCTACTGTGAGGGAACCATCATGAGCAAAGTTTCTGGGAGGAGGGATGGTCGATGTGGATGGTACAGAGGATTGAGGGTTTGAAGTGGAGTCCTCCTCACCCTGCAGCTGCTTCGACGTTAGCTCGTATTCGCCCGCGATCTTTGGTCGGCAGGGCCTTATCGTAACAAAGCTGAACCTGTAGTTCAACCGATAACCATCCCTCCTCATTCTGTTGAAGGACTACACGCCAGGCCGTATTCCCTCATTTTGGGTATTTAACAGCCCGATGGCGTTCTGGATGGGCTTGTCCGCACACCTCGGGAGGAACACCATCACAGTGTGCGTTGGAGGGATCTCTTCTCCCCTCCTTGTGCACAGTTTCGTGCCTTTTCAGGCTCCGAGTGCGGGCGTTACCTCCGCAAGCCATGTTGACCAAGAGCAGCCCCTGGACGAAAGTAAACTCCACAAAGCGGTGGGTCCATCCTTTGAAGACCTCGTCCATTATCACTTCCTGCAGACTTGTTAGGTCCTCTGAACTCAGCGCTACCGCCGGATAGTTCTCGGGTAGCACCGTCATCCGGATATCTTGGATCCGATTTTTTATTTCTCAAAAAGGAAACAGAAGCAGATACAAAACATGTTGGTTTTAAGCTCGAGACTTTAACTATTATTTATACGTTTAAAATATTTAGAATTTATTTACAAGGGATACGTTTAGATAGTTACTCACTTACGCTGACTTTAAATCAGTGAGAAATAAACCCTGTGATAGCTCGGTGGAACTTAGAATTACAAAATTATGATTATGTGTTAGACCATTGGTCGGGCACACGGATGCAACATGTTGATGTTTTAAGTAGAAATGGTATTCTGATAGTTGAATCTAATACATTTGTAAAAAATCATATAATATGTCAGCAAAGATGAAAGAATTAAAAGTCTACGCTAGATACTACGAGACAGAAAATACATTTTTTACGAGATGCGTAACTTGGTGGTATATAGGAATAATAAAGACGGACGAATTTATTTTATGTGCCATAAGATATGGAAATTTCATGACGAAATGGGGCAATAGGGACAGACAAGACTATAGATTCGCAAGCAAAAAGTTATTGGTTTCCAAAAATGAAAGAAAAAATAACTACTCACATAAAAAATTGTTTAAGATATATCGCTTATTTGGCGAAGAACGATAAACAAGAAGGATTTTTACATAGCATCCTCAAGGATAGCAGTCCGTTTCAACCAATACACATGGATCACTTCGGACCAGTAAGTAGTTCGGGATTGAAAGACTCATTTTGGATATTGTAGATGCGTGCACGAAATTCGTTAAGCTATATGCTACAAAGGCTACAAATACTAAAAAAGTAATAGTTGCGTTGAAAGATTATTTTAGAATTATAGTTGTCCGAAATATATCATTTCCGATAGAAGTATGTATGTCAAACGAGTTTGAACAGTTTTCGGAAAAAATGGTAGTAAATACATGCATACATACATATACATATGTCTGTAGATAGCAACAGTGTATCCTCAAGCAAATGGTCAAATAGAGAGGGTTAATAGGACGTCGGCACCAATGTAAGCAAAGTTAAGCAGTCAGGAAGGCAACGCTCACTGGGTTAATGTACTACGAAAAATAGAATACGCTATAAATAACACAATTCACAGAACCATTTAACAACATCCTCTTGTGATGCTGTTTGGTGTTAAACAGAACGGAGGAGAAAGTTTGGTTAAGGAATTGTTGGTAGATAATGTACAGGATGTACCCAGGAAACACATGAAGAGATACATATGTACGTGCAAAAGCGCCCGTAAATGAAAAACAACAACGAAAAATACGTAAATAATAAAAGGCAAAAGCCTACCGAATATGTACATACATACATACATATGTACATAGTTGATAATTATGTTACGATCATTCTTGCGTTGAACAAGAAACATTTCAGAAAGAGTTGAGTGGAATCTCTTCATTTGTCTATTTGTGGTGCTAGCATAATGCTTAAAACACAATAACGTCGCGAACGTTCGCTGTCATAAATATAATACACGTCCGACGAACATTCGTGGCGATAGACTTATTTCTATTGCCGTCGATGGCGGCAGCGGCAAAATGCAATCCACTGTGAACATACATAGGTTTTATATACTCAGGGTTGTTAAATCGAAATATGTATTTAAGTTTCGGCACAAAATATTATTCTCACTTGTTCTGATTGAAAATCAAAATTTAAATTGCGACTTGGCATAATTAGCTGTTTTCGTTGTCGCCGTAGTTGTGTTTTACTGGGTGATTAAATAGAGGCGGAGTTCAATGATTACTTATTCTCAATTACAACTAATTAGGGACTCCAAATACAATCGTAAGTTCACGTATTGGGTGTTTGATATGCTCTACTGCTCTCGAACTGATTATTCTCACTTGTGTGTACTTGGGGTATTTATCGACAACAGAAAGGATAAATATTTTCTCTGTTGAGTACATATCGACATGGATAATTTTTCTGGGGTTTTGTGGAATTGGGATGGCTTCAATTTCTGGTTTTTGAAAATGTCTGTCATATTTTTGCTGAAGATAAGTTGAACACCGTCTGACTTTTTTCTCTATTGGAGGAATGCATGTTTGTTTCCGCGGATATTTCTGTGCACGCGTTGATGTTCTGTCAGTATTATTTCTTCCTGTTCGACTATGTTTCTAGTGTCCTGTACGAGAGTTTGTATAAAGGGGCTTTTTATATTCCGGAAATGTAGCAGACAAATTTCTTGAATTCTGAAAAACATGATATCTGTCATGTTCAGTCCATTAATTAGGGCTGGCTAACCGTTGCTTAAAATTTTCAATTATGTACTGCGTCGAGTATTCTTTCCTAATAATATTGTGTCTGTAACAATCGGGGAAGGTCAGTTCAAACTAACTTTTGCGTGGTTTGTCTTTATACTAGTCCGTGATATTATAAAGCCTAGGAACTCTACTTCGTCCTTGAATAATTCACACTTATCTAGTTGTGATTTCATTTGAGGGGTTTCGAGTGTTTGGTAAAAAGTTTCTAGTTTCTGCAAATGGGCGCTTGTCATTAACAAGCACAATTATATTATCGATATCATCCATGAGGATATCGTCAAGAGCCCTTTGAAAAATTGCTGGAGCGTTTTTTAATTCAAATGAGAGCCTCGTAAACTCGCACTTCCCATTGTTGGCTGAGATAGCGGTTTTCTCAGATTCCTCCAAGGGAATCTGGTGGAATCCATTTTTCAGATCCAGGTCTGGAAAATATTAACTTTTGCCTTGTTGTGGGATGATTTCATTAATTTTGGGTATAGATTATTTATCTGCTCTGGTTACTGCGTTCAGATATACAGTATATATTTTTTCTGTCCAGAGGCTTCCAGTTTTTTGGGTACGACCCAAACGGGTGAGTTATAAGCGGATCGAATGATTCCATCTCGTAATAGAATTTCGATTTCTTGGGTGATGAATTCTCGCATTGAAAAAGGATATGGGTACTTTTTAGTGTAAACGGGTGAGTCGAAAGTGGTGTTTATTTCACCAACTGCCGTAGTAGTATACGTAAGTTTCGTATTCGATTCTGAACATAAGTTGAATTTTTTTTTGGAAAGAGGATTATAGTCTGCTTTTGGATCTGGGTGAAATGCTCTGTCCTAATGTCAATTTTGTTAACGTTTGGTGAATGGTTTTGTTTTAATTTAAGTTTTATGCCATTGTCAACGATGAGGGTGTTATCGTGTATGTTTATAACAGCGGATAGATCTTTAAGATTTTAACGTGGGTAAAAGGAAAAATGTTAAATTCGTGTCCGGTTTTCGGAAAAGCTTAACAAGAGTGTGAGTTTACAAAAAAAGGTTACTCGTGAGTGGTTTCAGTAGCTCGTTGTTTCAGAACATGCTGTGGTTGAATATAGGTTTCACCCGAACCAGTGCCTATCAGTATTTAAAGATGTTTCCGTTCTTCGACTTGCATTCTATGTATGAAAGCGAATAACTTGTCATTCTAAAAAATGTATGTCTGAAAGTACTTGATCATATTCAGGGTACACTTGTTCGTTGTCGTTGTGCGTTATCTGGTATTCTTCTATTGTTGGTGTCCGACTTTGATCATGGTCTTGATTTTCGGTGGCGGTATTAATATGAAAATAGCTCTGATATTTTTGAGGTGCTTGATGCGAAAAGTTCGATGTCCTTTTTTCTGCTGACCTGCTTGGTCTTGGCCGGTTCATATAATTAATTACTTTTGTTTGCTTGGACTGTTTTTCTTAATATTTGGTCGATGGGAAGTTGGTGGAGTGCGCGAATTTGTCCTATTTTGAGGAGAATAATATATTTGATTTTCTTGCATCTCAAACAGGTGGATGATGTGGAGCAGGTCCTTTGGGTCCCTTACCGCTATAAGTCTACGTAGATCGTTAAGCCCCTTGAGGAGGGCATCTCGAGTTTTTTCTCTCTGCATCTGGGTAGGAAGTCTAAGTGAATCTTAGCTTACCTCCATACAAGATATTTTATCAAGATGAGAGTATATCGTTTGGTAAATTGTCAAATTTGCAATCGCTCCTGAACTAGACTGCTTAATAGATACTCAAAAGTTTTTAGATCTCGCCTATCAGCGTAATGCCACGTTAGGCATGACCGAAAATCACTCCAATTTAATGAAATATTATATGTTTCTAATACCTGGGCTGCGTGACCAACTATTTCTTGTGGCCATTAGAATTCCAAAATACTTTGGTGTTCCTTGGAATTGACCACAATATTCTAAAAGTTTTACACTATTCCTCCCTGAACTAAATTCGTCAGGGTTTCCAGAAAATTCCCTAATTGCACTTGGTATTTTAGGAACACCGTCTGAGTTCTACTGCACTGCGCAACTACCGTTTCTTCCCTTAAATTTAGAAACTCATGGTTTGGGTTTATTACACAATTCACTAATCTTTATCCTTCAAATTTAAATATGGTATTTACTATATTTCATAAGGTCTCCTCTAACCGGGATGGTGCCTAGACCAGTGGTACTGGTAATAATATTATAAGGGATCGAGGGTCTGATAATAGAAGGTATATCGTGCGGCATTATGTTCATTCCGCACTGAAACTTTTTTAAAATCAAATGTAAGAATTTACTGTTTTCCTATAAATTATTCGCAAAGCCTTGTTTCTTATATATTTTCCTTTATGAGACAAATTTGCTATTTTTCCGCAAAAATTATTTTTATTATAACTTTGTAATGTTCACAAAACTGTGTTTCTTATATTTTATCTTTATATGGCAAATTTTATATTTTTCTACAAAATTTATTTTTATTATAACTTATTAATTATTACTTTCACTCGGCCTGACGGTATTTGCTCGATCACCAGTTAAACTATTCCCCCGCGAAATATTGTTAAAAAATTTGTTTTCCTGCGATGCCGGATGTTTATTGAACAACTTCATTCGTAAGACCAAATTTTAAAAAAATTCTTTCTTCTGTTCAAGTTTAAGCCCTGTCTCGTCAATGTGGTGGTTTTGCCGAATTGGCCTTACCCACGGGAAAGTCAGTCGCTGGTCTGTTGGTTTGGCTACTTTTGGGTGGCGCATGTGGGGCGTTGGTTTACCCGTCTGTATGTTAGCAGCGCCAGGTGTTGTGTTTCATGTCTGTATGTTAGCAGCGCAGGGTTAGTTTATATGTATGTATTTGTATTTTTATTGGCGTGCATCTATTCATTTCTAACTTTCTATAATTTTCTTTTTGAATACATTCATATCAACATTTCTGTGTTAGCTCCTTTATATATGAATGTTTTAGTAAACCATGTTGTTTCTCCAGCATTGAATCAAGATTCAAAGGTTAATCGTCTCCAAACCAAACTTGACAAGGGATAGCGGAAAATCGTTCCACTATACATCAGCTTTTCACCCTGTCAAGAAAACAGAGCATAAAAAAGAAAGAATCGCTGGAAATTTTGTGCATCTCGTTATCAGTTACTTGCCCTATATTGCAATACTTGTAGATTTGTGACTACAAGCGAACTGACATTTAGTTCTGAAACAATTCAAGTAACATTTCAAAAAAATTAAACATGCTGAAGGAGGAACAAAAATTACGTTTTTTAAGGGAAGTTCTTCAAACAAAAGATATTTTGTTTGAAACATTTTCTGACACCATAACAAGAGACATCAACATGGTAAAAAATACCCAGCCAATGCATAGCAATGGGAGTAATTTGCCCACAAAGAAACTATGCGTATGTTCCCCACACTTTTTGGTCGAACATTAAACGCCCAACCTTGGTAAGTTGAGCAAATTGAATATTTGGAGCTGTAAAATTACAAAACTAAATTGGACGCGATTGCACTTGAAAAATCGCTGAACATTAGCCGTTCCAAATATACAATGGGCATTAATGTGAGCAAAAGAAATGAAGATTCTGTGGAAAGTTTTAATAACTACTCAGAAATGTGTAAATACGAAAAGTATATATACTTATGTAAATATTTTCCTTTGGAATTCTAATTTTTTGCTAAATTAGTACATATATCAATGATTTTTGTTTTGATTTAATTTTTTTACCAGAATATTAAATAAGTAGTACTAAGGTGGTTAATAATAAACATTTTTTTCTTAATTGCTAAGGAAGTTTAAAATTGTTGGAAGTTTATTTCATGCTCGCCTATCTGTGGGTTCTTCGTCGCAGCGGATTTCTTCTAAACTAATAGATTCATCACTTTCACCCGCTTCAACAGAGTCCTCATTTGCTACAGTTTCCTCATCGAGTCGAGCATGATTGCATAGAGTAATGCCACAGTTAAATACTGTAATCGGAGATAGTGGAGGCATGGAAGTGTTTCTTTTAATACACCAATGGTATTTTCAATCAGTCTTCTGGTAGATTTATGAGCCCGCAAAAATCTTCGGTGTGGTTCATCATTTATATCAAGATTGGAGGGATTAACCATTCTTTAAGAGGGTATGCAGAGTTACCAGAAGTATTATATTTTGCACTTTATGGAAAATGACACTATTTCTCAGAACTCGTGCATCATTCGTACTCCTAAGCCAATTATGTTATTAAACATATAAATAATTAAACTATTAAGTCTGGTCCACATACAACCATACAATTAATAGAATGACCTCAATGACGATTTACAAATGCTCCTTCATATCACACATCCTTCACATCCTTGGGACCATCAATTTTTATGAGAATTCCATCAATGCATCGGCAGACCCTTGGCATTCCTTTAACAGAAAAAAACGTTCTGCAGTACTTTGTCTATTTGTTGGAAATTTAACATAAATTGGTCGCATTCTATTCACAGCAGCTACTACATTATTGATAGCTCTACAAACGCTTGCTTTAGAAATGCTATGCATATCTCCAATTGCGTGATATTGAGCTCCCGTTCCCATCCAGTGGAGATCAATTTGCAACTGCAATTTCCTTGACATGACATAACTTCGGTTGATAGATCTTCGGAGTCAGGTACCTATCAAATTAAAAATGTATTCCATCTTATACGCAGTGGTCGAAATCGTGGTTGCATTCGTAGAATATTTCAAAATGGTCATAGTCAATTATGTGCCTAAATATTTTAAAATTAAAATTTATAATAACGTATTATTTGATGCATTATGATTGATTCTTGCTGAATAATTAGTTAATTTTACATTTACACTTACTTGTAATTTTATTTCAAGTCTCACAAACAATATTTGAGAAACAGAATTGTATTTATAAGTACTAAAATTACTTGTAGGATTAGAGGTTATACTTGTAGTTTGAATTTTGCAAGAATAGTTTTGAGAAGCCCAAACTTGTGAAAAGGTTGATATTCTCTTGCATTACAAGACACAGTTCTATTAGAAAAATTTTTTTAGCGCGGCTATGTTATGTCAAATTAAGCGAAATGCTTCTTAGCACGATTTTAAACGTATACGCTCTAATCACAATCTAATGGTATATAAGGCAGAAAATGCTAAAACTAAGTTTTTTGAAATTAAAAGGGCGAAAAATAATGCTTCACCAGCGTCACTAGCAATATAAATCTGCCATCTTCTCCTAAACAAATATGAAGTATTATTATTTAGTTTCTCTAGAATTTTTACTGTCCCACAACATAATATATTTATTATTTATATATGTTATAATATGTTGTCATAAATTGTGACAAAGAAATTACAAATTAATTAGCAAAACATTGGTATTGGTATTTTGATAACAAAAATTCCCCCCGCGACCTTTTTGTTCTAAAATCCAGATTTTTAAATGAAATATATTGTCCACCAAAAAGTCTCCCTCTCGCTCTGCTAGAGAGATCGACAAATTCATCACCTTCCAAAAGTTTGATAACATTATTAACAGGGCCAGAGGCTAAGCTCCTTGTTACGACCGTATTAGTAATGTTATGTTTAAAAATCTACTTAATTCCATTAAAATTAGATTATAAATAAGTCTATACAACAGCATTTTCTTTTCTGGTATCATTCCGCAAAGTTGGCAAAATCGCATATACCAAACCTAACAAGCCAGCAGATGAGAAGATAGTTGCCAACCGACTAATGTGGTTTGCCTCCAAACATAAAACACCAGCCAATTTGCCTTTGAAAAGTGCACAGCACTGTCGCTAGAAGCAATTGTGGTTAGAACTATTTTTAATAAAATCCTCGGGGAAATTTCAGGTCCTTGAATCTGGAGACGAGTTAGCAGAACGGATTGCAAAATTGGAGGCTGAGATAAAATTTCTACGGACGTCTTTTGAAAGTGTGCTGTCGCTGATCACGCTGCTGATGTTATTGCATTTCGTGTGCCGTAAATGGAAGGTGGAAACCTTCAGAAAACCTTCAGCCAAATTTGCCTTTCGATGACTACATGATGCCTCAGATAAAGGATATATTATAATTATATAATACACAAAATTCTACTCTCCCTTGGACCGTAACCGTACTCTTCGGGCATTCTCGGAATGTCGTAAGAGAATTAAATCGGCAATTCCCTTAATGCGTTAGGAATTGAGGGCAAGGTTAGGCGGTATGCTCAAAAGTGATGTATATGTTCGTTGCGAAAAGTGCACACCAGCAATTAAAATCTCTTTGAGGGAGACTTACTGAGATTTCGTTATTTTTATTATACTCTTAGGTATGTAATTAAGGATCTGTTCTACTCTAGTCAGGCTTGACTATTTTAGAAATGTGTTTGAGGGTCCGCTAATTGATATTATTTGTGTATCTGGGACGTTCTTTAAGTGATACCTTTGCTTTTATTTTTAACTATAATATGATGCAAAATGATAGGATCGGCAAAAGAGGTGGTGGAGAGGCAATCTATTGTAGATGTAATCTTCATGTGAGATTCCTATCTAAATCAGGTGGTACCAAAACAGAATTTATATTAGTTGAGGTGTCTAGTCAGCATAAATCTGTATGTTTAAACTTTTCACATCCGCCGTAGACGAGTACGTAGAGTGTGCGCGCTTCATTCGATGGTCCCGGGTTCAACTCCTGGCCGGGGCAGGTATCATCAAAAATTATAGAAAAAGTTTTTTCTAATAGCGATATTGTCCCTCGGCAGGCAATGGCAAACCACCGAGTGCATTTCTGCCTTAAAACAAAAACTTCTCACAAAAAAACATTCGCCTTTCAGAGTCGGTAAGTAAGTCTTTTGATATTGGTGATTATAGTAATATTGTTATTTGTTGACAGCGGACTTACATTAGTAAATAAGATTGTACCAACAAGGTATTACATAGACTGCAACCTTAGTTGACTTGTCTATTTTATTGTTTTCGACTTGACCAGTGTTGTAAAGATTGACCAAATATTCTTCGTATCGGCCCATGACCTAATTTTTTGCCGATATCTTAATGTCAGTGAGTGTTTCTCTGACTTAAGTATTATTGACTGGAATGCTTGCTGGTTCTATGAATCTATTGATGACAAAGTTTACTTTGTTGTTGGTATTTTGAAATCTTCTTTTGACAAATTTGTGTTTCTCCGTGTCGCTCTGAAAAGATGTTCTTATTGTCCGTGGTGCAATAGAAGAGCTCTTGATACTATTAAGGATCGGAATAGACTCCAATCTAGATCACTACCAATAAAGCAACACGTATCATAGTAAATGAAAAGCAGGCTTACTTCGGGGTAAAATTAAATACGCAACTTTCAGTGCAAAGGTGCGAAGGATTCTTTTCTTCAAAGTCATACGTCAAGAGCAGATTTAACATCATTTGTTCCTTGTAGTGATTTATGTTTTAAGGGCATACCGTTTAAGTTTTCCACAGGTACAGAATATTATGTGGGAAGATGTGTTCTTAGGATAAGTTCAAACGCCGAAGGGGAAGATGGGCTCCCAATAAAGTTTATAAAGGTTGTGTTGCCGCATATCCTGGGAACTCTTACCCACAGCATAAATCATGGTGTAACTACCCTGCAAAAAGTGAGTCCGGCCTAAGACTGTATAAAAGACAGTCTTTGGTCTATGCATAAGACAGTCTCATTGATAGACCAATCGGACTGCATAAAACCTATCTACTTTAGTCTATGCATTTGACTGTCTTATGCATAGACCAATCGGACTACATAAAACCTATCTACTTTGGTCTGCAATATATATTTTGCAAAAAACATAAAATTGCTTGTTTTTTGTTTTGGTTTTTATATTTTTATAGGTATTTGGTTTTTGATATTATTGATCACATTTCATTTAAAGTCTTCTTATCTTAAAACGAAGTATAATTTGTATAAAAAATAATAATTAAAAAATTAAAAAAAAATCCATCACAAATTCAGTTTAAAAAAATCAGTTTTAATACTAAAACTAGATAAAAGAAAGTGCTCATAATTGCATTAGTTATTTAAGTTTTTGAGTTTATTGACTGTGCTCAATCTATACAGCCTTTTTTTGCCAATGTGGAGGCATTTCGACAGCTGCCGATCGGGCTTTTCTGACATCGCCGATAGTCCACCTATGATCAAAAATAAAAGAAATCGAAGAATATGTTTAAATAAAAATTAATTTAACAAACTGCCTGTTCATACATATGGTTTCTTTACGAAAAAAAGACCTCTACAACCTCATTAAAAACCAAGGGCAGCATGCAAATGCAACAGAATGGCAGACATATTATCACCACTACAGCAATACAAACCCTAATCGAGCTAAAGCAATTTACCCGGCGACAATGGAGCCCAACCGGTTAAGACCGTACACACGTCTGAGAATAGGCCACACCATCTTAACACACGCACACCTCCTAACATGCAAAAATCTCTCCAGCTGCCCACTTTGTGGTGACGCTGCCTCTTTGGATCACCTTCTTTGTCAATGCGCTCTGATTCGAACAACCTCGGATTCCAACATCAATATAATGATCGAAGCACTGAGGGAACCTTCCGCCCAAAACATCAATCTTATATATGAAACACTTAAAAACAATAATCTCTTAAAATGTATTTAACTTCGAAAATTTCTAAAATGTTGTACATAATATTTAATGTAGAAATAAGCTTAATAAAACAATAAATATTTATAGACAAGAAAGAACACACTAACATACATACATAGATGTAGCATTAACAAGATGGCTGAAGGCCTCGAAGCCAGTGCCACGAACCTTGTATTTATATAATAAGTATTTATTGTATAAATTTTTAAAATAAATAAATAAATAAATAAAAATTAATTTATATACGTACATATAATCACATCATACAGGGAGGTATATTTGTTTAGGTAAATCTTGCCATGGATGCCGCCCACATTCACTTCGCTGCACATGGATCTGGAGATAATTTCCTCGAAGTGCTTTTCAGGATCCCCTTTCAATAAGTGTTTTATTGCGTTAATCTGAAATTTTTAATCATAATTATTAGTGTAATTTACAACAATTCAATTATTAAGCTTAAGTGTTCGCCTCATTTATGGCGTTATTCATGCTTTACATTTCCTCCACAGTTTTTATAGGGAATAGTTTGCTCACATTTCTCATATCCGTGCCCTTATTAGCAATAACGCTTAACTGGGCGCCCTGCTTTGCTTGCACTTCCATAATTTTTTTTATGTAATCTTGAGAATACCAATTTTTAAAATTATTTGTATCAACATTTTATTAAAAAAATACCTAGCATGTTGTCAAATTTGGTGTGTAAATCGTCAATTTTAGCGTCCAAATTTTTGCACCTTTCACAAGTTTTTTGTTGCTATTGTTGTTGGGAAGTTGTTACTCGTATTGTTACTTTTGAGGTAGCTGTTGTTATTGCTGCTGCTTCCATAGTTGTTAATGGAGTAGTTAGAGTTCGTGTTGAATTTGAGAATCATCTACAGAAATTTTTAAAAAATTATTAGTCGGTTATGAAAAGTTATAAACAAAATATACTTACAAAATATTATTTCATTCTCTTTCACGTCAAATTGTCTTATCTGATCTCGTTGTTGCTAAGTCATTTTTTATTTATTTATATTCGTTTTGTTTTTTGTTATCAGTTAAAAAGTGCAGCTATTTAATAAAGGCAATAGTAGAAAATTTTGTGAAGAAGGAAGCAACATCAATTTATATATTACATCTTCTACTTTAAATTCTTCAATTCCTTCAGATAATGAATCCGCAAATACTATTCCTAAAGCTAATGAAGTGAATGGAGCTGTAAAGAACGGACGGACATTTTCAAACCGGACTCCTTCCAATAATATTTCTCCTGCATTCGACTTTTTTATTTATTTTTATTAAAATACGTATATCTGGCCTAATAACCCAGGCATTATCTGGCCGCTTTAACCTTAAATAAACATTTTTTTACCTATAACTTGTAATTATATTATTTTTTTCTTTAATTTCCATTTTGTTTTCTTTAAATGAAAATTCTGAAATTATATTTATATTTGCCAATTGTTGAAGAATTTGTGTCGGTTTCCTAACACTTCTTTTAATCAATTGCAAATGATTTTCAAAATCATATGCTGAAAACGTGTAGATACAACCCAATTCTTCAACACAGTCGCAAATATGGAGTAAACCATGGACATTATATGATACAGACTCCGGTCCAAAAACAACTGCGAAGTTCCCTACAAACATTTCCAGTAAACCTTTGGCCGTTCCCAAATTGCCTAAATAATTAGATGGACAAGAAAGGAGTCTACACGCGGAATGAAAAAGTAGAAATACATAATAAAAATCTTCGTGCACGTGGCCTTTTAACAATAAGATTCCAGTGTAAAGCAGAAATTGTCGAAACTCTGTTGCTTTCCAATGGTGAATTGGTGAATTTCTTTGAAACTCCTAGGCAATCTGACAAACTCTTTTGGAATATATTTCTTTACCAACTCAAATTGGGACGATATTTGCTGATAGCTGCTTTTACTCATATTGTACTTTGACCTATTTTTCAATAAGGCAACCAACATTTTCTTGGTAACACCCATGCCATTCAAATGCATCGGATCCTATGGTACTTGACTGATCATATTTAAGTTTATTTTTTCAAATGGTGATTTTGAAGAAATAAATTTATCCAAATGATGAAATTTATACATATTTTCTTGCAGCAAAGTCAGCATATGTAATTAAATTTACGATTTGAGTGGAATACGCTAATTTATTTTTAATTTTTTTGAAATTTGTGTGCATTTGGAACAGCCATGAGCTGATGAATGATGAGCAATGCCACAAACAAATGATTTTGCTGGTGCATCACATATAACAGCTGTTAAATTCAGTGGAATAAATTTACCATTAATGGCAACTCCATTATTTAGTAAATTTTCCAATTCTGCAATAAAACTCTCCAAATATACCCAAATATCACCAGGTTTAGCTTTTCCTTCGTAGATTCCCTCAGGAAATACAACAGAATTATTACAATTAACTACTTTCACTAAAATAGGCCATAATTGTTTTGCGAAGAGTGGAATAGAGGTAATCTGTCAATATTTACGTCCACTGTGATTTGAAGTAAACTCGAAATTCTTGGAATTTTTTGTATTTGATTTCGTACATCAAAATATATTAAATCACCAGGAGGTACATCTTTCGTTGATATTTTTTCCGAGTTTACCTCCATCAAAGCAGTCGGACTTAAAGGAACATCTAATCCACTTTCACTTATTATTTTTAATAGTGCACGCAGATTTTTAGAAGATATTCTAGCATTTAATTGCCAATCCCTAATTTTTTCCCGGAATGTTTTTACTTCTTCATTAATTTCACAATCAAAACTGTCTTCTATTGCGTTTTCAACAACGGCGTCATTACGCTCTTCTACCGCGTCATTTGGATTATCGCTACCACTTAAAAAATATTCATCACGCTTCCTCTTCACTAATCTTCTCATGTGCCTTTTAGAATATCTCATCTTTTATTAATATTACTTATTTTTTTAATCAGCAATCACAATATTTAAATTTTTATAAACTTTTTTTACCACTCACAATTCAAAACAACGCGTGCTCACTTGCAGCCTTTCTTCTTTCGTGTGCTCATTAACATAACGAGTAAATAATGACGCCGGCTCGCA
The DNA here is from genome assembly GCA_951828415.1 of Anomoia purmunda. Taxonomy (NCBI): domain Eukaryota; kingdom Metazoa; phylum Arthropoda; class Insecta; order Diptera; family Tephritidae; genus Anomoia; species Anomoia purmunda. The sequence goes on along the minus strand of OX639993.1, from coordinate 81,637,469 downwards.
CGAAGATAAGAAGTGACGAAAAATCGATGAGTACGATCGTCTCGGCAATGCAAAACTACTTGCTATTAGCTAGTCATATTGGTCTAGATCAGAGGTGGCCACTCACACATAATGTTACATTTTTACACGCATACTATTACTATTTGTGTGTGAAGCAGCGAAAGCACGAATTTGAGCATGTCGTTCGGCACAACAACAGTGTACACTGAGTCTTGCAAGTTAACGTACAAATGTGCTATTCATGATTATTATTTATTGTTATTACTTTTTATTCTTATTATTATTTATAAATATACATTATTTTTACTTTTTATTAGTATTATTATTCATTATTATTTATTATTATTATTATTATTATCATTTATTATTATTCATTATTATTACTTTTTATTAGTATTGTTATTCATTATTATTTATTATTATTATTATTATTTATTATTATTCATTATTATTACTTTTTTTATTATTATTATTTATTATTTTTCATTATTAATATTTATTTTATTATTATTTTTCATTATTAATATTTATTTTATTATTATTTTTCATTATTATTATTTATTTATTAATTATTTAATTAATAATATCGGCTTAAACAAAATTTAGATTTGCGACCAACAATGTCGTAACAAATAAAGACATTGTCCTCTTCCATCCAAATTTTCTATAAAGAAAAAATCTTCTTCCCATTCGCGCATAAACATTGTTAGCTCTCACTGTATATTTGAAATAGCGCAGCGTGGTGTTGCTTGAACAAGTGTTTGCATGCGACTGTTTTGCTTTCCCATAGCCACTGGTATGATAGCATTCAGTCTTCATTGTGCCGAGGGCTACCGATCGTTCGAATTCTATAAATAGCGTAATATTTTGTGCTGCTCGTCGCAGCAGAGGCCCTATGCACGCGTGCATAGGAAAATCAACTTGTGCCCACCTCTGGTCTAGATAAAAAGTAGATTTTTCTATCTATCTGTATACCACTAATTTTGTGTTATAGGACCAACGCTTTTTGGAGGGTATGAAGAGCAACTAAAAACATACTTAATAGCAACACAGTGTAGGAAAACCGTTGTAGTGCAGTGGAAGTGAGAGCGGAGAGGCACCTGTTGGCCGTGCCAATGCTAGCAGGGCAGGGGCGTGTCACAGCAGTGGTGTTATACCGGCAGCGATTGTTAAACAGTGGCGGCGGCATTTTAACATCGACAGTGCATCGACGGCTATGCTCCCACAACGTCAGCAGAGGACAACCAATCTTGTCTTTGCACAAATATGATAACTTCACTCCACCTGGTTACACTAGGCTTTAGTTTGCTACTTTTTCATACATTTATGTTTATTTATATTGCTTAAACAAATTTAATTTTTATTCGCAACGGAGCCAATCAAAACACGTCCGAACAGCATTGTTTACATTAAGAATGATGATATTCCCAAACCAAAATCTTGGTATTATGAGGAGATGCTAATCATAAAAGACCAAATGGACATAGCACCAACTGAAAGTTCACAGATAAGAAAAAAAACTATATATTTTTAGAATTTTGTAATTTATTATTTTTAAGTATTTATCGTTATTTTGCCGTGAAACGGTTCCAGCTGATGAGTTGAAATAATCTGTAAAATCATCTCTTACGGTTTTTACTTCCACAAATGCCTTCGGAGTGGCAAAGTTCCGTTTGTTCCATTTCGCCATAAACCTTTATCAATACTACCAGTATTCGTATTCTCATAGTCGACATCGACTTTTTTTATATAGTAGTCACTATTTTTTTTGACAAGCAGTTGTGTAAATGACAACAGCTCATTACTATTTTACGAACCTTTTCTGGTTTGAATTTAATTGGGTTATGAAATACTTTAAGTCGTTTAGTCAGAATTCCGAAGGAATTTTCTACAATTCTTCGAGTTTTGTATTAGGGAATAATATGAGAAACAACAATTTACAAAAAAAAAAAATTAAAAAAAAAAAAATTTTGTTTCTCATATTATTCCCTAATACAAACCTGGCGTCAAGCTCTATTAATTATACAGACGATTCATAAATAGAAGGCCAAAAATAATAATAATTGCAATAAGGATGAGCAAGCCTAAAAGCAAACTATAAGTAGAACAATAAAGCATATATGTAGATTTGCAAAACAACAATACCAACCACGCTATTAAGCACATAGTGGCGATGTCACAATTAATAGCGGTGTGGTTGGAGATAGGGATAATGAGAAAACAAGCAATTTTCACACGGTTAGCGTGCCTGAGTGGTTGCGTGCGCGCCTAGCCTCCGTGTAGCATGGTTCAAAGCCAGGTAAAGTCTAGAAAGAAAGAAGTCTGATGAGGAGATGTGGTGATCTCCGAAATAGCAGCTATCACTTCTACCACTTTGCAAAATAGTTGTTTCTGATATTATTCCCTAATAAAAACCTGGCCTTAAGCTCTATAAATTATACAAATTTTATTTTTATTCGCAACGGAGCCAACCAAAAGCACGTCCGAACAGCATTGTTTACATTAACCATTGAAAATAAATGACAAGAATATACGAAATGATTTTAGAAATGAATTTTAGAAAAATTCAAATGGTTTATTTGTGGGAAATTTTATTGAGATTTACAATTCGGTTTGTGTGTGTAAATTACGTTTGATGTGGCGTGGTAGATGCTGCTGGTAAATAAGCGATCGGTCGTCCTGGTCTTCTAAATTGTAGTGAAGGTGCGCGATAAACCTAAATTGTGAACTTTCGATGAGATTCCCCTCAAATCCGTTCATAGTTCGGCGGGCACTTATTTGTACGGTACAGTATGCTAGTGAGTGTTTATATACACTACTCACAGCATTAGGGTGGTGCGAAATATTCAAACGTGCGCATTTGGGTGGCGCGAATTATTTAGGCTGGAAGCAGAGACATACCAGCCCCTTACAGTACACAACAAAGATCATAAAAAAGTCGCAGCGCTGTCACCATACCCACATTCGAAGGTTTACGTGAAGGTTAAATTTTCACAGTCGTGTAGTTGTTCCTGGGTTCCAAGTTCTCCACGTTAACGTCTCCTTCGCTATACTTAAAGGGACGATAAAAAAAGACTGGGTCGACTGGGACTCTGGGTCGGCCAACCGCATTAATCGGAACGGAACCGCGAGCTGGTCGGGAAGAACGAGTTCCCACGACAGTAGCTCGTCGATGCTTTGGTTGGGCAGGCGGTCTGAATAGACGGGATCCAAAGCCGCGGTGCCTGGGCATTTGGAAAGGACTAGTTTCTGAGCCGCGCATTCGCCGTTCGTGCTGCAGTGATGGTTGAAAAGGACGTGTTTCAGAGGCGTTGCCCGCTGAAAGAGGACCACCTGGGTCTCCGATGCTTCCTCTTCCTTTCTCTCTGCTTCCTCCACCTGTTGTGCCCACAACTTAATTTGGCCGGCCAGATTAATGGATAGGACGTCGGATCCATCATTGCCATCCTCGGCTCGTGGGATGGTTGGCCGACGGTCACCTTCAAATTCTGGATGCAGAGTTGTGATGCTTTTCATTGTATTGATGGCATTCCCGATACTCTGCATATTTCTTGTTTGTTAGCACGGTAGACAAGTGATATAAAAAAAAAAAACAAAGAAAAAAAGAGACCCAAAAAAATGTTATGTATTATATGATACACGAGGCAGCTGGCCATAAAAGGGCGAGAAAAATTGAATCAGACCAGGTGAGTTAGGCGCGCATCGTTTTCTTATTCGCATATTTCAAAATTGTTGATTTTAATACAAAACATCTCAAGTAATCACCAACAAAATGTCCACAATTGTTAGCCCTTTGTCTATTGCGAGCCCAAACCATTTGGCTTCTGTGCGTACACAAAATGTTATGGCTGCAAGTTCCATTGCAAACATTGTCAAAAGCTCTTTGGGTCCAGTCGGTCTGGGTAAAATGCTTGTGGTTGATATTTTGTTAAAACCGGTGCCATGGCGGTACGTCGTGTAAAGCAGAAGGATTTAACAACTATGGCAAAAGCCACTGAGTATCGATCACAAATGTTGGCAAGAAGTTCATTTCCTACAGAAGAGAAAAATTCTTTGGAATCGGAATGTGATACCATGTCGGAAAATGCACGTATTTGTGCCTCAGTTACAATTATTAAAATTATGCCAGAGCTTTAATGTCTAAAATCTGTTTTGTGTGCTTTCTCTTGTTGAAATATATATTCGGCATATGCTCCGGCTTTCTCACGACTTCTCCGATCTAGTCTCGACTTGATAACAAACTGATAAGTGCCAATTATAGCAAATGTCGAGAATATACTACCAGCCATTATTCCTATTGGTGCATTAAATGTTTGGTATCTAGACTTGGCTGAGGCTGGTGCTGATGCTGACAGTGCCACTACGTTTGACTTTTTAGTATATGAGTGTTTAGGAATTTCTACACAGTCCAAAAAGAATTTTAGCGCCATCATCATCATTCGAAATTAATTTCAGAGGCACAATTTAATGTTCAGTAAAAATTGGGTTTTTATGTTGTTGTTTTAGCTACATATTCGATATTTTCCTTTCTACACGACACATTCGTCTAATTTTAAAGAATAAATATTATAACTGATTACAAACTTGCGCTTATTTTGATTGGGTGAACTAAGAATATCATTTCATGTAATTCATTTAGAAATCTGCTTTCCAATTCAAAGCATGCTAACTCGTAAATGCATGTCTCAAACTATATAATATAAATTGTTTTGCGTTATGTCTACTCCACAGTTAATTTTATCCAAGGCTACGCCCCATCTTTGCGTACATTTGTCGCCTATTTACCATTTGTCATTTCCATCCCAACTCGCTTAGCAAAAAGTATTATTCTTAATTCTCATTTCTTACTTTTAATACATAATTTATTCGATTTTCTCATCGATCAATTATTTCGTATCTGATTTAATTTTTTTTTCAAATTAACTTTACATTATAATTTAAGAATAATAATTACAATAACAATAAAATTTCTCTAAAATCGCTCTTGCTATCGCTCTTCAAATACTATATGATTTGCTCGTAGCACTTTGTTACATATGTACACATTTATATATTTTCCACATTTTAATCTTTAATGGAATAACTTAGTTGCATTACTGTTAACATCATTATATTATAAAAATAAATTAAATTTAGTAATACAAGCCCATTGCATGCTTTTTTCTTTAGATATTGTTATTATTTTACTTGTTGTTGATGACGAGTTGCCAGCAGAACTTAATCGACTTTACATTTGTGGCTGATGCTGCTGCTGTTGCTGCCTCAGTGCTGTATTCAATTTCAAAGTTATACGCATTCCCAATATATTTCATTATTGTTCTTCTAATTTTCGTTTTTCCAATGCATTTTGCATTATCAATTTTGTGTGATTTTGTAACTCTTCGTCATTGTCATTGGTTGCGATGAAGACGGATTGCGTTGATTGTTATTACGAGTATGTATATTAACCATGTTTATGGAAAACAACTGGAAATCTCAGTCAAATTAGCTAAACTTGTTTACACTTTATAAGCTCATGTCTCGTATAGGTACTAATGCAAGGCCAGTATTCATTTAATTGTTATAAATTACTTGTATAAATTACTATATATCACTAATAAGTAATGCACAAAATATGTTTGAATATTGAATGCCATTGTATATTAATGTGTTTTACATGCAAATTTACTTTATGCTAAACAAATTCATACCTATGTATATCTGTCTTTGTTGCCATATAGTAGCTTCAATATTCAAGTATTTATTTTGCATGTAACTAGGGGATTAGTAAGTGGAATTTAAAAATTTGCTGCTGGAGAGTTGAGGTATCACTCGTTTTGTAGACTCTTCTCAATCTCTATGTTTTAGACGGTAGATTGTCCTCCTTAATGACAACAAGATCTCCTGTTTTCGCGTTAGTTTGTGGATGTTTCTATTTTATGCGTTTTTGCGTTTCCAACAAATATTCAGCCTTGTATCTCCTACAAAATGTTTGATGTAGAGCTTTAAGTTTCTGCCACCGGTTTACGATGGAGGCAGGATTTTCGTCCACGTTTTTTTCTGGTGGAGCCAATAAATGCCCTCCCACTAAAAAGTGACCTGGAGTAAGCAGCTCCAGGTCAGATGGACTTAATGGGCCCGAGTTGAGACAGGATTCAACTCGGCAGAGAGAAGTACCGAGCTCTTTAAAAGTGAACTTATAGTCAGATGCAATATTTTTGAAATGGCTCTTAAGACTGTTCACACCCGCCTCCCACAATCCGCCCATGTGAGGAGAAGCTGCAGGTATGCTGCCAGAAAGGATTCGGTACTGAGGTCGGTAGTAGCTTCGGCTGCAAAACAGATGAAAAGGCAGACGTAGCTTTTTGAAATGCGGCATCCTCTGCCACAAAAATTTTTTATATCGAAAGGTCCGGCAAATCGACTCCTGTATTTGTGAATGACGCCGGAAAGTGATGCGTTCCTGCGAAAGGATTCCGTTGAGTTGGGTATGGGTACGCTTTTTGTGGATCGTGCAGATCTTACAATTGTGGATGCCAGAACGTATCGTACTTTGTACCCTGCGTACATCAGTTGATTACCCCCTTGCAAGGTGACTTGATGGATAAACAGGACAATTAGACTGAACAACCTACAAGTATATGGAAGAATGATCGGCTGGCGCTCATTATATGCTAAGTCCAGCGATACGCCAAGACACCCACCTGCTCTCATAATCTGATTTTTGTCTAGAAAGCGATTAAGGGGCAGCACTTCACTTTTAACATCGATTGGTTTCTTGGATTTCAGTCTAGAATATTCTTCCCTGTAGAATTGCTTATGATAAACGTTAATTAAGCATTGTGTCGCTACTTTAGTTTCATGGGATGAAACTAATCAAGACTCTGCTTTAAATGAAGCTTTTGTTTTCGGGTGAGTACTTTGATAGAATCTCATCACGTACGATGAGTTTCTCCAAGCTCTTGGTAGATCTGAAAATTGGTCTGGGACGTCATTAAAATTTTTCGTTTGCGTCATATGAATTTGCATCCTTTTTTCCTCGATCACTGCCTTGGGTCGACCAATTTGAAACGCCTTCTTTTCGCCAAAAAGATCCCTGCCACCACAAATTCATGAGCAGGAAGTTGTTGACCAATTCATGAGCAGCAAATCCACTGCTGGCTAAATCAGTAGGGTTGGACGTTGAGTCCACGTGAAGAAAATCCTTGTTTCGAACCTTGTCAGTAATTCTAGTTATGCGGTGTGCAACGAAGGTTGACCAAGAACATGGAGGCTCACGTATCCACCCAAAAACTATTGTGGAATCCGTCCACAGCTGTAACTAACGTGTCCAAGGTTGAGGTTTTCGATTACTGGTTCTGTGGTTCGCTTCAGTAAAACCGCCCCTCAAAGCTTTAGCTCGAGTGGGTAAAAATTGTTTGCAATAGCAGACAGTAGCGGTCTTTTCGTGAGAACGTTGAATTCTTCTATGGGGTTTCCTATAATTTAGGAGTGGTCAGAGTGTGCGTTCCACCCTATACCTAGAGCCTACACTGCGCTGGTATCCTCGAATTCCAGAAAGTCTTCACTCAATAAGTAGTAGCAAGCCAATATCAGAATTTGCATAACATGCGTTCACATTTTTAACAATTTTCTCATTGCCTTTTAAAGATTCTCGTCTCCACCGTGCCTGTGCCGAGGTACAGGGTAAGTCGTCTGCGGCGTTCGGAGTTCCCCTAGGAGCAATTGCTTTTGGCTGAATTGCATGAATGTGGAGCAAGGTATGATGTCTTGAGTGGCACGCACTGCAATTGAATGCGCTAGTGCAGCTTGACATTGTGTGTTCACCTAATAAGCAACTGAAGCAACCATTATTGCTCACAGTGTGCTCTATTCTATCGGCCGACGTAAGATATACTTGGCTACGCTAGCCTGATATGCACCAAGTCGTTTGGGAGATATGTCTATGATTTGCGTAGTAATTTTCGGCTTATGAAACCTTGAAATTTTATCGGCCCTAAGGCCTGCTACCATTTCCAAGGTTTGGAACCGATTTAATAGGAATCGATCCATATCCTCCCATTTCGATATATCTATTTTGTTTTCTATGAATTGCTCCCATAGCGCCAGTGTGCATTGTGGAAATTTTGTCGAACGCAAGTATGTGATAATTGCATCCCAGTTGGAAATGTCAATTTGATGACATTGAAGCGATGAGATGCAAATATTAATGTCGCGCTGCAGTCCCTTTATAGAGCTACCGTATTCACTCTCAACTGGCTTTAAATTGAATAAAATTTCCAACTATGTGCTGACAAAAATAGGCTTATTTTCGTATCTCTCGCTTAAATTCTTCCAGGCTATTGTAAAACTTTCATTAGTTAATGGACACCTTCGCACAATTTCTCTTGCCCCCCTTGAGGTTTTTGGTTGAGATGACAAAATATATATGGCCGTAAACACGTCTCTAAACGATGGCCATGAGAGACTATCTCCTTTGAACACATTCGTATCACATGGGGATAGGCGTATATTGTGTTCCCTCACCGGTGTTTCGTCAGGTTTCTTTTCAGTTTTTGCCAGTTTCTCAGAGAGTTCATCCATCGCTGGTTTTCCCCGGAAGGTTTTTAACTCGCCTTTTTCTATAATGACCGCAGACTTAACGTGCGTGCAATATAGCTGTGCGCACACTTCGATGTGTCAGTGAAACAATAGCTATTGCTATCGTCTGTGATCATTGCGCTATGACAACATCACAAGCGCCACAATTCTCTTCATCATGTTTAGCTGCATCAGCAAAAGCAGCTATTACAACATCATCAAGTAAACATCGTTAGCGCAACGATTGTGTCAACGTCGCTAACCGCCAGCAGAGCAGCAGCAGCGTTATCCAACGTCGTGGGTTAGGTGGAAAGTTAGGGTAACTATTAAGTTTAGTTTTTAATGGAACTCAATAAAGAACACATGCAATAAAGCAAAATTGGCGCCCAACGTGGGGCTGGAAAACACTAATCATTTTTGATCCTAATGGACAAATAATAATCGCAAACAGTTAGAAGGATTTGAGACAAGCATCCTGGTGAATACGAAGTTAATGATAATAACCACAAACAGTTAGAAGGACGAACTAAGCATCCTGGTGAATACGAAGTTAATGATAATAACCACAAACAGTTAGAAGGACGAAACAAGCATCCTGGTGAATACGAAGTTAATGATAATAACCGCAAACAGTTAGAAGGATTTGAGACAAGCATCCTGGTGAATACGAAGTTAATAATAATAACCACAAACAGTTAGAAGGACGAAACAAGCATCCTGGTGAATACGAAGTTAATGATAATAACCGCAAACAGTTAGAAGGATTTGAAACAAGCATCCTGGTGAATACGAATAAAATAGATCGAAGAGTAGCAAGCAACAACGGAAGGAGTAGAAACAAGAATCGTTACAACCCAAAGAAGAAAATCAAGAATTAACGTAGGCTAGGATAACACCTAAGTATGAAGAGGTAAGTGAAGTGCTCTAAAAGAATTAGTGAAAGTGCAAAACCGAAATTGAAAAAAAAAAAATTAAATAATTAATAAAAAATAGGTGCTAAATAAACCTGTGTCCTTTGTGAAATTTTTCAAGTAAATCTTTGAATGTTAGATGACCGAGGTGTTGGAGGACCTCTTTAAGAATTTAAATTTAGCAGCAAACAGACAAAATACAATGAATACAGAACAAGTTAGCGAGATAGTAAAAGCAGAGGTCAGGAGAGCTTTAGCCGAACAGAAAACGGAGTTTGACAGAAGGCTTCTTGCTTTATAGAATCAAGTAACAATAAACAAACCTAAGGTAGAAAAATATATTAGGGTAACAATCAACCCCCTAACTACCTGCGACATTACGCTAGACGCGATAAAGTCCCTTCCGGAATTTTTTGGCCACCAAGCCACGTACGTATCATGGCGGGAAGCCGCACACAATGCCTACGAATTATTTAGAAGGTACGATGGCAGTGAACGCCTCTACCAAGCCGTTACTATTATTAGAAAAAAAGTGAGAGGTGCTGCCGACGCAGTACTTTCTTCTTTTAACACAGTACTTAACTTTAGCGCTATAATCTCCAGACTTGACTTTACTTACGCGGACAAACGGCCGATATACTTAATCGAGCAGGAATTATCCACCCTGAGACAGGGATCAATGGCATGCCTAGAATTCTACGATGAGGTAGAAAAGAAGCTAACTTTGTTGGCAAATAAGACAATTATGTCTTATGAGAGTGGTGTTGCAGACACTATAAATGAGAAATATAGGGCAGATGCACTCAGAGTATTTATATCAGGTTTAAGGAAACCACTATGTGATATCTTGTTCGCATCTAGGCCATCTGACCTCCCATCCGCCCTGGCTTTGGCACAAGAGGTAGATGCCAACAATGAGCGTTACGCTTTCGCAATGAATTTCGCGAACAGATTTCAAGAAAAACCTGGCGGAAATCAGAATCCGGCCAATCAAAAGACACCTAACTACGATCACGGTGTGGGTCATAAAAACCCGCATTTTTCAGTAAGCAAACAAAATAAACAGGCCAGTCGTCCACAGAATTATGGAAATACCCAAAAACCATTTACCAGTAGTAATTATTCTGGCCAAAGGCGCTTTGAGCCTATGGAAGTAGATCCCTCCATATCCCAATTTAAAAACCAAGCAAGTAATCCCAGCCACGAACAATACGGTAAGCCGCAAGGGAACGGGCAAAAACGTGTAGCGAACTCAGGGCGGCACACAGGACCCAAAATACAGCGCGTAAACCATCTTACCGACGAGCGGGAGTCGCAAAATGAAGAAATATACAATAACGAAGCCGAGCAGGCAGCCGACAACATCGAATCCGATGAGGTTAATTTTTTAGGGCAAAGTCCCTCCTTCCTTAGATTTCAAGGTTAATAGGAGGAAAAGAAGTCAAGCTCCTTGTTGACACGGGGGCGTCAAGGAGCTATATCAGGCCCCTTCCAGGGCTGAAAGGAATAAAACCAGTAGAAAACTCATTTTTAGTAAAGTCAAACATAAATGCAAGGTTAAAATTTTTGGGACAATAGGAGAATTTTTTCTATTACCTAATCTTACTTCATTTGACGGTGTAATTGGCCTTGGCATATTGAACAAGGTGCACGCGTCTATTAATTTAAAAACAAACACAATAACACATGATTTTGGTAAGGAGGTTATACTATTTGTATCTAGCGAGGATGTTAGTCACATGCGACTGCAGGCGGAAAATGCCCCACAAAATCTAGAAAAAGCATTCTCGAAAATGATTGGTAGCATAAATGTGGTTTTTGCAGACCCCAACGAAGCACTACCATACAACACAAACGTAGTAGCAACGATTCGCACTACAAACGAAGACCCCTCGTATTCAAGGCTACACCCTTACCCATTGGGCGTCTCGGATTTCGTGAACAAAGAAATTCAAGAACTGCTAGCAAACGGCATCATTCGGCCATCCAGGTCACCATATAATAATCCCATATGGGTGGTAAAAAAGAAAGGCCTTGACGAAACTGGGCAAGAAAAAAAGCGGATGGTTATAGATTTTCGAAAGCTCAACGAAAAAACCATCAGCGATAAATATCCAATCCCGGATATCACGGGAATTTTATCAAATCTAGGTGGAAGTAAATGTTTTACTACCCTTGATTTGAAATCTGGTTTCCATCAGATCAACCTGCTGGAACGGGACAGAGAAAAAACAGCATTTTCCGTAAAAAATGGAAAGTATGAATTTTGTAGATTGCCATTCGGTCTAAAGAATGCTCCCAGAATTGTCCAGAGGGCAATAGATGATGTGTTGAGAGAACACATAGGAAGCAAATGCTTTGTCTATATGGATGATGTCATTATATTTTCCCAAACCGAAGAACAACATTTAGATAATGTGGAAGTGATTTTGAGAAGTTTATTTGAAGCCAACATGAGAGTGTCGGCGGAAAAATCAAAATTTTTCAGAACCGAAGTAGAATTCCTGGGTTTTTTAGTTTCACAGGGCGGAATCAAGACGTGCCCGGATAAAGTGGATGCCATCAGGAATTTTCAGGAGCCCACTACTCTGAGGGGGCTAAGATTATTTTTGGGTTTAGCGGGGTACTACCGCTGTTTCATTAGGGATTTCGCTAAAATAGCGAAGCCACTTTCGAATATAATGAGGGGTGAATATGGCCGAGTTACTGCGTATCAATCGAAAAAAATCGAAGTTGATTCGACTGAGGAACAGAAAAAAAGCCTTCACTACCTTAAAGGAAATACTAGCATCAGAGGAGGTGACACTAACCTACCTTGATTTTAATAAATCGTTTGATTTAACCACGAATGCATCGTCGCACGCAATAGGTGCTGTCCTGTCACAGGAAGGGAAACCTATAACAATGATATCCCGTACTTTGACCAGTAGTGAGGAGCATTTTGCCACAAACGAAAGAGAGCTGTTGCCCATCGTTTGGGCACTTAAAACCCTTAGAAACTACCTGTACGGCGTAACAGATCTTAAGGTTCATACAGATCACCAACCGCTCACTTTTGCGGTTTCAGACAGAACCCCAAATTCAAAAATTAAAAGATGGAAAGCCTTCATAGATGAATGTAACGCGAAACTAATTTACAAACCTGGTAAAGAGAATGTAGTCGCAGATGCATTGTCTAGACAATATATGAACGCCCTGGATAACATGAGTACCGAAACAATTCATAGCGAAGTTTCGTCAACTAACACGATTGAGAGAACTCATAAACCAGTGAACTGCTTTCGTAATCAGATACTAGTAGAAGAAGGCATAGAACAAGGAAAAAGAACGTTTATAATTTTTGGAAAAAAAACTAGACATCTAATCTCGTTTAAGAGTAAAGAGGATTTAATAAGCCTCCTACAAGAAGCGGTAAAAGTGGATGTTGTTAACGCAATATATTGCGACTTACATACACTAGGACAATTTCAGGACAAACTGGTTGAACTTTTTCCAACAGTCAAATTTAGACATACGGAAAAATTTGTCATCGACATAACAGACCCGAACGAGCAGCAAGAAATTATCGCTGCCTAACATAATCGGGCACATCGAGCCCCCCAAGAGAACGTTAAGCAAATATTGGAAGACTATTTTTCCACCAAAATGGAGAGTAAAGCCAAACAATTTGCCTCTAACTGCCACACATGCTCTCGGGCGAAGTATGATCGCCATCCTAAAAAGCAACTTATTGCTCAGGCGCCCATTCCTACATATTGTGGAGAGATCCTCCACATCGACATATTTTCAACGGGCTCCAAGTATTTCTTAACTTGCATTGACAAGTTTTCAAAGTTTGCTATAGTACAGTCCTTAAAGTCCAGGACAATAGTAGACGTAAAGCCACAGCTTCTTCAGCTAATCAACATGTTTTCAGCTACAAAAACTATTTACTGTGACAATGAAAAGTCACTGAATTCTAATAGTATCAAACCCATGCTGAAGAATCATTTTAATATTGACATCGCGAATGCCCCACCCCTTCACAGTACATCCAGGTGGAGCGATTCCATAGCACATTGATAGAAATATCGCGATGCCTCAAACTTGATACAAATATGGATGACATTGAAGAAATTATTATTATTATTATTATTATTTGTTGGGGATATATACAATATAACCCTAACATAATTAGCACACTGGCTGCTAGGGCCTTCGGTGCTTATTGCTTTGAATACAAAATGACTTAATTCTAAATGTATGTTTTAAAATATTTTCTAATATATTAATATATTTCATATAATTGTATACGCTAATCACATTGGCGTAGGTAACATTACTTAATAGTGTGGATGGTACCGTAGTTCCAAATGCGGTACTCCGTTTGGTGGTTAGTGTTGGACAAAGGTCTAGGATGTGTGGGATTGTGAGATGCCTTCCACAAAACTGGCAAACCGGAGGAGGGGAGCCGAGGAGAAGATGTTCGTGTGTTATTTTGGTGTGTCCGAGCCTAAGTCGTATAAAAGTTGTGATATGGTGTTTGGAAAGGGAAGTTGGGAATATGGATTTACTACATTCTGGGTTTAAAAGGGTGTACGGATGGTTGAATTGGGACCATTCAACTTTTTTCAAGTCAACAGAATGGTTGTTAATAATTTTAAGAATGTCATTGGTGGATAATGTGTCGAAGGAGATGGAGGGTTGGAAATATGTATTTTTGGCTGCTGCGTCGGCTTTTTCATTTCCAGAGATGCCTATGTGGCTGGGTATCCATAGAATTTTTATTTTGTTAGGGTATTTTATTAATTTTTCCCTGATTTGACAAACGGTCTGGCCGTCGTTAAAGATGTTTTTTAGTGCTTGACAGACTGACAAACTGTCTGTACAAATTAGGCATTTGCCCTTATTATTTGTTGCATACTCTGACGCTTTGAGGATAGCCAATGCCTCGGCAGAGAAAATTGAGCTGCTTGGAGTCAGCCAACCATTGGATATTAGGCTTCCGTCATTTTGTACAACTGCGAAAGTTGTGCTATGGTCAGTTCTTGAACCATCGGTGAAGATTGGTACCCAACCCTTTGAGGTCTGCGAATGGATTAGTTCTTTAAAACGTTGTATAAAAACCACAGCATTCGTGTTAAGTTTATGGAGGGCATGAAGATCGATATTTATTGATGCGGGATGGAGTTTCCAAGGACATTGACTACTAACTTTCGAGCAAGATGTCGGTGGGGAAATACCGAAGGTGTTGCAGTTGAACACGCAACGACGAATGGCGGACAAGATTTTGAAAGAGCGTTTATGCCGGAATGCGGTTTTAAAGGTGTTGAAAAGAAGTTTATTTGTGGTGTTCAAAAGTTTGGGTATAAGTCTAAAAGTGGTTGTTTGACGTCTTTCGGTTATGGATGGGAGTCCAGCTTCAGCTAAGACACACTTGACAGGGGACGTTGGGAAGGCGTTAAGGCTTCGTCGGACCGCTGAATGATAAGGGGAATTGAGAAGGTTAAGATGTTGTTTGGCGCACCAGCCATAAATGGGGAGGCCGTAATCAATTTTAGATAATACCAGAGAGCGAGTTATGTTGATTAGTGTGTTTTGATGTATACGAAGGTGTTTCGATGACAAATATTTAATAATGTTAAGCCTGGAGAAGAGGTTTGTTCTTAGTGTGGAACAGTGGGGCTTAAAAGTATACTTGTTATCAAAAATTACACCGAGTATTTTATGTGTGTCTACGTTCTCTATCCGCGAATTATTTACCCTAAGGTTTATGGGTTGACAATTATGTTTTCGGCATATGTGTAGTACCTTGCATTTGCTGTAGGTCAGTGTAGTGCCTGAGTATTGCCCCCACGCATTGATGTCGCGTAGCAAGTTGCCAAGATCACTTTCGACTGTTGTAGGGTTTTTTGATTTGGTATAAAAAATTGCATCATCGGCATAGATTCGGAAGTCTATTGATTTGAAGTTGCTTGCTATTTTGTTGAGCTTTTCGAAGGCTATTGTAAAGAGTACAACCGATAGTGGTGAGCCTTGTGGAATCCCGTTTTCAAGGGGGCGTGGGTACGAATATTCGCCGTTAACTTTGACTTGGAATTTCCGTCCGGTCAGAAATGATTTTATAACTGTATATACCTTTGGTCCTATACGCCAGCTGGACAATTGCTCTAAAATGACATGGGCTCCGATACGGTCGAAGGCTTTTTCGAAATCAGTAGAGAGAATAGTAACGTGGTTCTTGGTTGAAAGTGCATCAGTGATAAAGTGCTGTAGAGGGAGCAGACAGTCAAAAACGCCGTGCTTTCTTTTAAAGGCTACTTGGTTATGACTAACAAGGCTATTTTTAGAGATAAGCCACATAAGACGTTGCGAAAGTATTTTTTCGAGTATTTTTCCAAGACATGAAAGGAGGGATATAGGCCTATAGCTATTAATTAGTTCTGTGGGTTTATTTGGTTTCGGGATCGGGAGGACAGAAGCGGATAACCAGGAATGGGGATATGTGCCGTTATCGAGTATTTTATTGTATAAGGATAGAAGTGCGTTTTTAGCAGATTTTGGCAGATTTCGTAACATAGGATAGGATATACGATCTCTACCCGGAGTTTTCCCTTTGGCATTCTGAAGGGCATGCTCAAGTTCGACGTAAGTGATTTCGGCTTCCAAACAAGTGGCATCCTTTGAAACATTTAGCGGTTTGTAGTGATGTGCTAGTAGTAGGTTTTTGCGGTTAGTATAGTCAGCTGGGAAGTTGGAGTTTTCTGAGTACTTTGACCAGGTTGTGCAGAAAGCGTTGGCTATTGCTGATGGGGCTGTGAGGGATTGGTTTGGTAGTTCGATAAGTTTTATGGATGGGGTGGGGATACCGGTGAGCGCTTTGATCTTGGCCCAAATTTTCTTTGGCGTAGAGGATGGGTTGATACTGGAAGTGAAGTTGGAGATTGCTTTCCTTTTGGCTTCTTTTACGGATTTTTTGAACTGAGCATTAGCTCTTTTGTAGGCCACGAGGAGATCAAGAGATGGGGATAGTTTATAGTAATGCCAGAGTCTTTGTTTGTTAACCCTAAGGGTGTGAAGATCTCTATTCCACCAGGCGGAATAGTTTCTTATCGAGGTAGTGTTACTTTGAGGGATCGCGATATTGGCAGCAGATCTGATGGCTTTGGTAATATTAGCTGTGAGTTTATGGATATTAGTCGAGCTCCAGTTCTTAAAATTTTCCTCGCATAAAGATTGGTATTGATTCCAATTAGCGGCATCAGTATTAAATTTTGGTGATTTTGTTAGATTACTAAGTGGTAGGTTAGACAGTACTTCAGTCAGTAATGGGTAGTGGTCACTACCATACAAGTCATCAAGCCTTTTCCAATTACATTTGGGAATTAGTTGGGACGAAGCAAGAGTTAGGTCGATATGGGTAAAGGAATTGTGGGTGGAGAAATGGGTAGGGGAGCCGTCATTGAGGATGGTTAGGTTTTTGGACAAGATAATGTTTTCTATTTTTGTACCACGAGCGTTAGATTTTTCAGAACCCCACAATGGGCTCCAAGCGTTAAAGTCGCCCAGAAATATCGAGGGGCTATGTGATCGTGGGAGTATGGAAAAAATTTCAGATTCAGTAAAGTTTTGTGTTGGTGGAATGTAGGCGTTGATGAGTGTAATAGGGGAGGGTATATTAATTTCTATTGCAATTGATTGGACCGTGTTAGATTGTGATATTAACTTGTGGGGAATGTTGCGTTTAACTAGAGTGGCTGCACCTTCTTTGGAACTGTTATTTTGTGGAGAGTTGGTAAAGTAGCCGATAAAAGACTTAGGAACTATACGATTTTTTAAATTGATAGGAATCTTGGTTTCCTGCAGACATATTATATCGGGTTGTATGTCCCGGATAATTAAGTCAATATCATTATAATTATTTAAATATCCTCTGATATTCCACTGTACAATTTTAATCATAATACTAAATAACTACGTATATCAGGTGTGTTTATGAATATATGTATGTATGTATATATGTTATTGGTATGAATATACTATTTAATTTGGTTAAATTTGAGTGTTTGTACGTAAGTAGTAAAATAGTTTTACTTATTGTTGTTTTGTATAACTTTGGATGTAATGTATTCTTTTGCTGCTGATGATGTAGACGAGTAGGTAAAATCACTTAAGTTGTTGGTAGGGTGTATATTGCTTGTCGAGTGATAGTTTTGAGTTGATTGTTGTGTTGGTTCCAATTCCATCATATTTGAGTGTTCGTAGGGTGGGAGATTTTCAATACTAAAAGCGACTGAATCATTTTCGAAGCGGAGCGAGGGAAGTGCTGTAACTTGAGAGAGATCGTCTGG
The DNA here is from genome assembly GCA_951828415.1 of Anomoia purmunda. Taxonomy (NCBI): domain Eukaryota; kingdom Metazoa; phylum Arthropoda; class Insecta; order Diptera; family Tephritidae; genus Anomoia; species Anomoia purmunda. Next base: position 81,619,669 of record OX639993.1, on the reverse strand, counting down.
TATTGTTTTCGTTGTTGTACCAATATTAGCCGTGTCTGTTGTTGGTTCTACTGTGTCAATAGGTTGTGGTTGATTGTTGATGGTGGGGTAGGCAGAGGAAAGACTGGTTTTTGTGACTGTGGGTTTGCTGATTGTAGTTGCTGTTGTTGATAAAGTTGTTATTGATTGATTTTCTTGAGTGATTGGGCTGTAGTTAGTGCTATTATTTTGCGTTGGTTTTAATATTTGGATTATGTTTTTGTCGATTGGGCTAGTTGCTTTTGTAATGTTAGCGAATGAGTTTGGATTCAGGGAGATGGGGTTCCGGGCTTTGTATAATTTGTTCGCTTCACGAAGAGTGCATTTTTCTTGAGTTTTTATTTTCATGACTTCTTTCGCTTGCTGATATTTCTGGCACGAGTTGGATGAAGCTGCATGATCGCCTGCACAATTTGCACAGTAGGTGCGGATGCATGGAGCGGGTGTGTGAGGAGGGAGATTGCATGATTGGCAAGCTGGCATATTTTTGCAGAACTTGAGCGTGTGCCCTAATTTTTGGCAACTTTTGCAGCGCATGGGGTTTGGGTAGTAGGGGCGTACTTTGGTGGTTATCCATGCAATGTCAATCTTGTCCGGGAGAAAGTAGTTATCGAAAGAAATCAGGATTACTCCTGTAGGTTTAGGGACTCCTTCCGTAATGCGTTGGAATTTATACACGTTTGTTACGTTATAATCTTTCAAGCCAGCGACGATTTCGTTTTCGGGGACGTTGTTGAGGAAAGGGGCATATACAGTGCCCTTAACGCAGTTGAGGTTATCGTGGTAATTGGCGGTAATTGCACACAGTCCAGGAAGGGAGCGGGTATCGATAAACTTTTTCGCGTATTCTCGATTTTTCACAAGGACTACTAAGCTGCCGTCGGATTGTTGGGAAATAGAGTTAATTTGCTTACATATGGAGAGAAGCGATTTATGTAATGCAAAAATTGAATATTCGGTGAACGATTTATTTGTGTCTTTTGGTTTTATTGTTACGAACTTAGGATCGTCTTTTTTTGTCAGTGGGAGCTCGGGAAACTCTTCACTAATATTCATAGTTTTTTTGCGTTTAACACGGGAGGGTGGGGATAATAGGGCGAATCTATTGTCCCCGAGATTTGGGGCCCCAGGGGCCATGCTGAAAACGTTTTCTTCCAAACACGTGTGAATATTTTAGTATACAGGTGTCACAAGGAAAAAATATCAGTTTGTTATTGTACTGCTTATACTAGTTGTACGAATACAGAGAAAGAAGAGTTAACGAACAATAAGCGACCGTATGATATGACTGCTAGTCGGAGACTGCATTGAAGAAATTATTCTTTTGGCCACAATTAAATACAATAGGTCCATTCATACAGTAACGAAAATGAAACCTATTACAATTTTTCAGTCAGGCAAAGAGGACGAACTGGTAACCTCTCGCCTGGAGGAAGCGCAGGATAAGGAGCTTGAAATACATAATAGGAATCGACAAGACAGGGAGTTTGCGGTGGGAGAGAAAGTACTAGTTAAAAACAATAGAAGACTAGGAAATAAATTGACGCCTCTCTACACCGAAGAGGAGATCGAAAAAGATCTCGGCACTACGGTGCTTATAAGAGGAAGGAGGGTCCATAAGGACAACCTTCGCACGAGCTAAGTAACTTATGTCATTTACATTTTTATTTTTAGGGTTTCCCTGGTATTTTTCACATTGTTATCGGCATCGTTGTCAACGGGACGGATAATGGACTACACTAACGCAAGGTACATCCCAGTGGTAGACGGAGACATTATAATCTGGGAAAATTTCGGACACATCAAGCATATCACCAACTTAACTCTCTACGAACTACTACGAGACGAAACGTTTAACGCGACAGACAATTTCCCCCAATCGCACATGAAGAAAATATTGCACGCAGACATAGGCCAAATAGACAGACTTCTACAATTGATAAATACGCACCATAGGCAGGCGAGAAGTTTAAACGCCCTCGGGACATTATTAAAATATATTACCGGCACTCCTGACCACGATGATTTCGACAGACTGAGTAGCACAGAGGAACAATTAATCGACTCACAGGACAGGCAGTTCATTATTAATACGGAGGTACAAAAGGAAATTAATAGCCTTACTATCACAGTGAATAAGATCCTAAAACAAGCAAAACAAAGAGAAATAGACACAGGTTACCTTTACGACATTCTTATGGCCAGAAATAGGGCAATGATAACAGAATTAAATAACTTGCTCACCTCCATTACTTTCGCAAAAATTGGAACGCTCAATCCTATTCTTCTGGATAATGCGGAGATAAATTCAATAATCAAATTGAAGCACTTCACAAACCTCACGATAGCCGATATCATACCTTTAGTTAAGATTAAAATAGTCCAATACAATAACGTAATATACTTTTTAATGAAATATCCTATACCTAGATTTAGATGCAAGAAAATACGAATTTTTCCAGTAGCCCACGACCACCAAATTCTACATTTGCAAGAACCCACCTTAGCTACATGCGACAACCAAACTGTAGCGGTAAGAAATTGTAATAACACAACCCCAACATTCTGCCTAACATCATTAGCAACATCATGCGCTCTACAGCTAATGACACGCAACACCGCCAACTGTGGTACAACATACAACAATCTCGCACCTATTACATCGATAGGTGACGGTGTGATTGTTATTAACGACCAAACGGCGGTCATAGAAGAAAACGACGAGGCTCCAATTACAGTAAATGGAACTTACCTGGTGGCCTTCGAGAAAATGGTAAGAGTTAACGGCACCCTATTTTATAATGAAAATTCCACGGCGCCTTTGAAACCTGAAGCGCCATGGTCCCCAGATATCAACTTGACACAGCACATAGAAATTCTGAGCGCACCTTACCTTCGCCACGTAAATCAGCAAACCCTTCAGCATATTAAACATCTGCAGCAAAGTGTCAAACGCAATAACCTGGTAAGTTTCGCCGCTTTGGGAGCCCTACTCATTGTAGGAATGCTCGCATACGCATTTCAGCGAGCAGCAGCGAACAGGAAGAAAGCGTCCTTAGCCAAATACATCAAAGCCGTTATTGAAAATGCCGCCACAAGGTCCGCGGACGTCCCTCACTTAGAAGGGGAAGAGTTATTACAAGTTTCTTCCCACAAATGTCATTAACAAAATGTCACCGTTGTCTTCCTAGCCTTCGCCTAGGTCAATCACATTCAGCCAAATTACGACAGCACGCCACCTCATGCAACTTGCTGGATCAGCAGAAATGCGATCACACGGTATGATCGCATATCGTTGTTGGCACACTTCGATGTGTCAGTGAAACAATAGCTATTGCTATCGTCTGTGGTCATTGCGCTATGACAACATCACAAGCGCCACAATTCTCTTCATCATGTTTAGCTGCATCAGCAAAAGCAGCTATTACAACATCATCAAGTAAACATCGTTAGCGCAACGATTGTGTCAACGTCGCTAACCGCCAGCAGAGCAGCAGCAGCGTTATCCAACGTCGTGGGTTAGGTGGAAAGTTAGGGTAACTATTAAGTTTAGTTTTTAATGGAACTCAATAAAGAACACATATAATAAAGCACAATTTGTATAATATTAAACGATGGCTCAATAGCTTGGCTGAGAAGAACTAATGAATACACAGGGGCGCGTCTCACGGTATGAACCGCCACAAGTGTATTTAAAATAAATGAAAAGTATATACGAAATGATTTTAGGAAAGAATTTCGGAAAAATTCAAATCAGTTGTTTGTGGAAATTGGTTTTGGGATTTTAAAGTACCTCTGATGTGGCGTGGTAGCTGCTGGTGGTAAACAAGCTATCGGTCGTCCTGGTCTTCTAAATTGAAGTGAAGCGCCCAGCTGTGAGCTTGCGATGAGTTTCCCCTGAAACCCGTAATAGTTCGTCGGGCGCATATATGTATGTACATATGTATGTATGTATGGTAAAGTATTCTAGTATGAGTGTTTACATACACTACTCATAACATTCGGGTGGTGCGAAATATTTAAAGCTGTGCATTAGGGTGGGGGAAAATTTAGCCGGAAGCCTATACATTTTGTGATATAAGGACTTCAATTTCTTACCTACGGTTTACATGTGCTATGTACATATACGGCTTATCAAGGTTTGAACGTATTTTGCCATGGAAGCACCGACTTTTAAGGTGTGACATTTCAGAGCATCACATGATCAAACAATTGTATATTCCTATATAAGCTTATCATTTAGAATTCTCCTTACTATCTCTACGATAAGTAGGGTTTTACGAAATCTGACTGCATAACGGACCTTATGGTCATTCAGTTTACCTCATTGGTCTCAGCAAGGCGGTTCTTCGTCAACGCTATCTGCATTTAACGACTTTAGACAACCTATCTATTATTATTTCAGTTCCGAAAAGATGTACCGTCTAGCTTTCTTTGGTTGTATATACACGTTTAAGTTTAATTGCGCGTGGAATATATGGCTGCTGCCCGTAGTCATAAAGTTTTATCTTGCAACTGTAATATTATCTTGCAACTGTAATTTTGTTAATAGAAAATCCCTGCCAAAAAATAGATCGGTGTCGGTTTAAACCCACCCGGTAAACGTATTTTAAGTCCCCGCCTTGGCTTCTTTCAAACTTGTCATTTATAAATAGCTTTAAGGATTATCAAAAGAAAAAGACTTGTACTCTTGTCTACCGACAGATTAGAACAAACAACAGTTGAAACTAAAATTGTTCAAATAGATATTTACCGAACTAAATTTTTAACTTCTTTCGCAGTTATATCGGAGGATTTACTGGTTTTAAAAAAAAAATTCTCCACAATCACTGCTCAATATTTACTAGGGAAATATTTGCAATATATCAAACTTCTCCAATAGCTTCAAAAAACGAAAGGGAATTCTGCATTTGTACCGACAGTCAAACCTTAATCGATGCCGTACGAAATTTTGCCAACAACAGTTGTTTAGTAGCTTGCGCCCGAAATTCGGTCATCAAGCATTCAAATAAAATAAAATTGATGTGGACACCAGGGCACTGTGATCTTGATCTTGAATGATAACGAGTTAAAAACCGTTTCCTCCTCTTCGTAGTTCTTTCAGCTGCTGCAGTATCTTCGGAAAGGTACGCCTAGCGTGTTTCCTTATAAGGCAGTGCCCGGTTAGAGCTCTCACCAAGCTAGAGATATTATCTCTTTTAAGATAGTATACCCTTCGTGACCGTTTCCGGTCCCATCCAGGCCACGTCTGCCTAGAGGTACGGCAAGTCGTAGTTGTACTCCATCTAACGTCATCGTCTTCACATATAAAAGGGTGATAAAATTTTAAGGGCCGATGTTGAATGTGAACCACACCTAAACGTCAAGTTTTTTCTGCATTTTATTTGACCTTTCTCAATCTCAGACTAACTCAATTTGAACATGGAAAGATACACAATCGAGCAACGTGTTAAAGTTATTCAGGCTTACTATGAAAATGGGCGTTAAAATTTCGAAGAAAATCATCTTCAGTGATGAGGCACATTTGCACCTCAGTGGATTCGTCAATACGCAGATTGCCGCATTTGGGCGAATGGGAATCCAAGAGTGATTGTCGAAAAACCAATGCATCCACAAAGAGTGATTGTTTTTTCGATTTATGGGCTGACGGCATCATCGGGTCGTATTTTTTCCAAAATGAAGCCGGTCAGGCAGTTACTGTGAATGGTGTTCGCTATCGTGAGATGATAACGAACTTTTTATGGCCCGAATTAGAACATATGGATGTGGACGATATGTGGTTCCAACAGGATGGTCCCACTTGCCACACAGCCAACGAAACAATGGCTCTTTTGCGCGACAAATTCAATGGCCGTGTTATCTCACGTGGTGGCGATGCTAATTGATTTGACACCGTTGGACTACTTTCTTTGGGGTTATTTGAAAGAAAAGATGTACGTCGATAAGCCAGCAACAATTCAAGAGCTAAAGGATGAGATAATTCGGCACACTAACGGCATAGAACCTCAATTATGCCTCAGCGTCATCGAAAGTTTGGACCATCGGATGGAGGTGTGCCGCCGAGGTCGCGGCGAACATTTGGCCGATATTTTGTTTCATACATAATTGAACCATACCATACTATCATAATAAAAAGAAATTACAATAATTTCCGAAATAATTTGTGTTTTATCCAAAATCAACATCGGCCCTTAAAATTTAACCAAAGCAATGCGTTCTTTATCCTGAAGAATCTGGTCGTGCCTTGTCTTGCAAGTTCGTCTGCCATGCAGTTTCCCTCTATATCACTGTTGACAGGGACCCAAATTAGGTACAGTCTGTTCTGCTTGGCCATCTCCTGTAGAGATGCAGTCCAGCGCGATGTTTGAGGTAAACGTGAAGGAACTCAGAGCCTTGATTGCAGCCTGGCTATCACTAAAGATGAAGATATCTCTTTCTAGAATTCCGGTTCCAATCTTTACCACCGCTTCCATAATAGCTGATATCTCAACTTGGAAAACGCTACAGTGGTCTGATAACCTAAAGGAGATTAGCAGGGGAGGGTGCGAAAAGACTCCTCCTCCCACATTACTGTCGTGTTTCGAGCCATCTGTATAGATGAAGATAGTATCAGGTGGAGTGTTGATTTTTTGGTTCCACTGCTCTCTACTGGGAATAGTCGTCATAAAACGGTTTTCAGAAGTCGATTTCTAAGCACACCGGTCCGTGCGGCTCGGAAAGAAATGAAACTTGTTTAAAATACAAGAGTGGCCCAAGATTTTGGGGTGCCACTGAGATGTTTCCCTTAATGGCAGAGCAGTCAACGCTGCTATCTGTTGTCCTATCAAATCAAGCGGCAGGAGATCTATTTCAGGAAATCTAAATATGCTGGCATTTTGGGATTCAGAATACTTCGTCTGGGTTACACGCAAATCACTCCCGGTCACCTCTTAAACTCAGGAAACACATCCTGCCGCTTTTGTAGGTCTTCCAGTGCATCAATAAAACATATCCTACACGAATGACCCCATTTCGCCAATACAAGACGAAGGATTTCGGGCGCAGGTGTTCCATCGGAACTTCTAGCAAACACAACATTATCGAATATTACCACTAGATTTCTTGTGTTTTGATTACTTTGGACATAAGATGCACAAATATTGCAATATATGCTAGACCAACTTGCTGATGGTCGTCAGCTAGTGCTATTATAATATAATTCTGATATATTAATATTAGGTATATTAATTTCAAAGTCGAATTTAGATCAAATTATTGTTAAGTCACCTTTCTTATGTCAAAATATTTCTAACACAATATATATCTGTTCTTTTGTCAGTTTGTGAAAGTAAACAAAGCTCTTATTATGTTTTCTAGTGCTATGTGTGGTATATGTAAATGCTTAAATAATGCATATTCTTCGGCTTTATTTTTGATTTATTTGATTTGTAAAAGTTTTCTTTCTCTTTGTTTAGTAGTTAGATCTTTCATTTTTGCCTATTGTTAAATTTTAAACCAGTTCCTGTTTCATATTTTAGAATATACCTTTCATTAGATTGTTGTTCAACATTGAAATGAACTTTACACCTTACACTAAAATCTGTGTCGGCCATAACGCCGACGCCCTCCTTTGCCTTGATTATGCGCTTTCCGGCGGGTTTTCACCGGCTTGAAATTTTCGCTTGCTTTCTGTTTTTTTGTTTTCGCAGCGAGAGATGGTTTTGTTCACTGGATTTTTTAAAAGCATACTTTTTCATTTTCAACATGTCGTTAAGTAAGATGGATCGTGCCTTGCGCGCTATTTTGTGCGAGAGGACGCTACGATATACGATGTTGACACAGTGAAATATGCTACGAATTGAGATATTGCTGTCAAACTACAGTATCCACGAGCGAATCTTGCTTCCTCAACTAAGTTAGAATTCCAAGTAGGTGAAATAAATGATCAATACTATAGGCCATTATGTATAAAATGCAATGTAAATGTGAGCATGTGTACTTTGTGAGCTTGGTTCGTATCGACAATTCTAACTTTTCGTTGACTCTTATCCTCTCAGGGTATTGATCTGTTTGGGCAGGATCACCAATATTCTCGAATGTTTGTTTAACTTCGATATTATTTGAAAGATCCAAGGAGGATTCTGCCGAAGTTTTTATTTTTATTTTTATTTATTCAAATGTTACAGTCTTACGACTTAAAATAGAATATAGTTTTGGTTACATACATACATATGTATATAAATTGTGACAGTTAAATTGTGTTACAAAACTTTGCTTTGTTTTAATATTATATATATATATTACATATGTATACATTAAAATTGTGCTGCACTGTCGGAATGGACGAAATTCTGAGCAAACTAGACGCAGGCTCTCATACTGAGGAGGCGGCCTGAAAGTAGGAGCTCCAAGTCCTTACTGCTGGTGCAGTTGGAAACGACAGGTTTTCAAAATGCACCTTCGTTTCTCTTATTGCTGGTTCAGTTCGGTCTTTGTTTGAGATGTTCGTCAAACTGCCTGAATGGACTAGGTTTAGAGCAGTCCTACTTGGTATAATGGGAGGACGGTTGGAAAGGACTAGTTTCTACGGTGCTCTTCCTTCGCTCAGAATTTGCGATGAAGGACTAGATCCAGAGTGGCCTCTTATGGTCGGGTGGAAAGGACTAGTTTCCATTCCGATCTTTTCTATCTTATAAGTAGTGTTCGACAGTGATCAAGTAGTAATCGCTTGAAATTGATTATGCTATCACAATTTTTAATTTGTGGCGATAGTTCGTTAAAACACTTCAATGCCTTGTAGAATATATTTATTTTATCCACATCTGCGCTATTATTTTCGCGGAGTATATGTGAATGAGTATCAATTCTCTATCTCAGATTATCGCTCCGGCAGTCTGGCAGCCGACCATTCTTTATATTATATTATTTCATGGCATGGACAAAAATTTGCTGCTTCACACTCAACCAATGCATATCGGTAATCATCTCTCGTACGGATGCATCGTAATGTTTATTCAAAATAAATCGCATTGCTCTGATTCGCATTTTCTGAAATTTATCAATATGTGTGTCGCTTGCCATGAAAAATATCATTGTGTAATATATGACTATTATAGGCCTATACACTAAGGCTTTGTATCTCTTGCCAAGGTACTTACATGATCTTTTCCTGAGGCCAATTATATATGCGCGTCGAATTTAAGTTTATTATCAAAGTATATACCTAAGTACTTAATTATTTTTATTTCCTCAATATTTTCATCTCTGATATTTAAGCTGTAGTTGGCCAAGTTAGCATTAACCGTCCTTGACAGGATCATGAACTGTGTCTTTTTCACATTCAATTGTAGTTTGTTTAAGCATAACCACCTGTATTAAGAGTCAAGTAATTTTAGCTATGCCATTTGGTAAATTTCTGTCACTAATGGTTAAAATAGTCCCATCTGCGAATAGTTTTATCTTACAATGTTTCAGTTCCGTATTTACGTCCGTAATGTAAATGTTAAAAAGAACTGGAGCTAAAACCGATCCTTGAGGAAAAACAATATTGACTGTTGCCTTTTTTGGCATAGTTGATTGGACCACTATTTGTGTTTGCGATCTGAAAGATGTCTTCGAAACCATTCTAGCGAAGTATTTTCTATACTAATACTTACTTACTTAATTGGGCCTATAACCGCATAAGCGATTTTATTTTATATCTATTAGAAAAAACTTTTTCTATAATTTTCGCTGTCACTTCCCTCGGCCAGGATTTTTACCTGGGACCCACCGAATTAAGCGCGCAAACGCTACACACTCGGCTACGGCGACCGCCTATTCTATACAAATATCTTCAAGTGTTTTCAATATTGTTGCCCTGTCAATAACCTCAAAGGCTAAACATTCCTCTTGGAGTCAAGGTCTTCCTTCCCTGATTGCTCTTTTATAAGTATAGATATGGTTGGATTCCATATGAATTATCAATTGCTTTTTACCACCATTTCAGGGACTTTTTCCTTATTAAGTGTGTTAATTGGCCTAAACTCCTCACCTTTTATGGTATTTTTTACTTTTTTCACCGAAACTTTCGTCGAAGTTTTCCATTTTTTTGGGTATGCACATTTCCAGATTGCAGACTCTTATGATACCCTCAGATAGTAAATTATTTCCACCAATTTTTCGTTTAAATTTCTTAACAATTATCCTGACATATTCTGTAGTAATTTCTTCGTATCTAAATATAGCTTTGGGCATAGCCGGCCAGATCGAATCATATTTAATGCATTATATTACTATTATTCTCAATAATACTGTCCACAAAAATTTATTTAAATTTTCGGCAAAAGTCGGTGCAAAACTTATCAGGCGTCTCCGCTAAAAAAAAAGTGGTGTTACCGTATTAGAGTACCAGCCTTCAAACCAAAAAATACGAAGTTTCAAGATCTGTACATACGTTTTTTTTTTGCAGCCATTCTTTAGACTTTTGTGAAAAATTAAAAAAATTTAAATTCGTGCTATCAACAAATATTATTTTTTCGCAAGAAAACGCCTGCAGAAGTAACAGCGTAGCTTGATAAACATTTTCCCAACTCTTCACCATCAATTAGAATGATTTACAAGTGGATCGCAGATTGTCGTTGTGGTCGTACGAGCACCGATGATGTTGAACGTTCTGGAAGGTCAAAAGACGCTCTCACTGAAGAAACGATAGAAAAAATCCACGATACCGTTTTGAACGATCGAAGAGTGAAAGTGAGCGAGATAGAGTACATGTTGAAGATCTCGACGGAGTGTGTGTACAACGCCTTGCACGAAAAATTGGGTATGAAGAAGCTATCCGCAAGATGAGGGCCATATTTGTTCTCAATGAACCAATATGCATCAGCTAACCCTTCAATGAAACCAATGACAAAACTGAATGATTTATGCAACGAATTGCTATCTTGTTGTTGTGGAGGTCGGCGGAACAGGCGGTGATATCTGCTGGCGGCGACGGGATCGGGTGGGGTGAAGCGGGAGGGGCTGGTGGTGCCACCGGTGTTGATTGCTGCGATATGTAGGGCGCTTATGCTGGTGGTGACGATTGCTGGAACTGCCGGTGATATGGCGTTAACGCGTTGTGGCAATGTGTATGACACTTGTAGCGTGGTAACGCAGGCTGGAGTTAGTTTGCTGGAACACTTTGCACCGTTTTTCGAAACTGCATTGGAGAATAGTCGGAATGCTGCAATGGTGCTCAAAAAAGTTTTTAGACCTTTATTTTCGGTAATTCACTTACATTTTTTTTAAACCTTAGTTTACAATTTTTAGTTTATAACAATAATTTCACTTTTAGTTCAGTTTAATTTATATAAAAAAGGGGTGGGAAAAATGTGTGTGTGGCAAAATTAAGAATATAAAAAGGAGTAAAAGCCGGTATATATATATATCAATACACATAGTCACATGCGGTTCACTTTTATAAGCATTCCCACGCATTCCCACACAAACCGTGGCTTGTTGATGTAATTGTCACGAACGGCTCAGGTTGCGAACCTGCAGCTGTGCTAGCCGGCAGATGCAGCAGCACTCACAACTCTATATATAATTCGAATTAGATAAATACCTTTTGCTAAATGCAATTTGGCTTACTTTGAATGTTTCGTTTCAAGTTTTCTTTTATGTATTCCGTATTTTATGTATTCGTATGTTAACTAGAATGTAAAATTGAAAATTAATATAGGAGCAGTTGTTAAGTGACAACCAAAGAAAACAAAAGTGTGTCCTCAATTACTGGCGACGAGGAAATAGCTACAACAGAAGCTGCTATTGCTGATGATAGGAAAATAGCTCAGCTTCCCCGGCTATAATAGGAAGGCCTATTAATTTTAACAATAATTAATGTTTACAGATTTAGGAAAGAATTTGTGTACGTAAAATAAAATTAATTTCATATAATAATGTAATACTTTAAGGTGGAGAAACGCCAAAAACGAAAGTGAAAAATACAAAATAACAAAGACAAGTTAGAACAGTGGAATAACGTGAAACAAAAACAAAAACAGTCGTAATAATAACAACACGCTCAACTACAGAAACGTCAAACAAACTGTATAGCATTTGTGTTTTTTATTTTGAAACGTGCGAAGCTGTGAAAAGGCCAGAAGATCATGAAGTAAAACTTAATCCTGAATTGAACTGAATTGAGCTTGCAAATTGTCGAAATATATAGTAATCTTCCGATGTGATAGCAGTGCCTGACAGGCAAAAAGTGCTACAAGTGAAATCGTGTAATAAATAGCAAGAACTCAAGTGGCTGAAATCACCAGCAACATCAACAGCACCAGTAAGTCGACAAGAGACGAAAGGAAATGGGTTCGGTGAGCTCCAGAAGACTTTATTTTGCTGATTAGAATAACATTAAACATATTAATATTAATAATAATTAATATTATTATTAATTAGAACAAATTTGTCACAAATATCCTACATAATAAAACAATGGATGCAAGTACAATAAATATGTTTAACGTCGCATTAAAGTGCATGAAAAACGATAGGGACTTTGACGGGACGGCCACGAGCAAATTGACAGACTTCCTATATCAAATGGAGGCACTATTACCAACGATTAATGGCTTAGCTAAAAGCAATCAGAGAATCCTTCTCACTTAAGTAAAAAATAAATGCGTCGGGCGGGCTAGAGGGGCTTTACATAGACAGGGAACAGTAGAAGATCGGACACAACTCAAGGCCATTTTGATAAATATTTCGGAGAACAATCCAATACCAACGAACTAATGGACGGAACAATCGAGAATTATTATTTTAAGATAAATAGATAGCGAACAGATTAATAAACCGACAATCAACTCACAACGACGGATTATACTCTGTAACGGACATAAATAGGATCGCCTTAGCGACAATTTTACTTACTTACTTACTTAATTGGCGCTATAACCACTTAAGCGCTTTTGGCCGTTTGTGGTGTGCGTCTTGATGTTGTAACACAAATTGAGGACCTACAGTTTTACGCCGAATCCGAACGGCGAATGTTTTTGTGAGAAGTTTTTTCATGGCAGAAATTCACTCGGAGGTTTGCCGTTGCCTGCCAAGGCGCGACCGCTATTAGAAAAAACTTTTTCTATAATTTGTGGATGTTACTTGCCTCGAGCTGGATTCGAGCCTGGGACCTATCGAATGAAGCGCGCACACGCTACATACTCGTCTACGGCGGCCGCGACAATTTTAGGGACAATATAAACGGGAATATGAAACAGAGTGACAGATTCAATCACAATCAGGCATCCAACAACGGAGGGAGTAATAACAACAATTCGAATGGTTATAGAGGAAACAGTTTTAGTGGGAATTTTAGGAATAACACAAAGAGAGATAGTTTATATGATAATTTCAACTGCAACCATAATGCGAGTAGACCCCATTCGCCTAACACTGCCCCAAACAATGGCTATAATTTTAGACAAAACAATATACCCTTTAACTAGGCAAATCAGGGAAATACATCAAACCGTACAAAAGTTTCAAATAGGACGAGACAATCAAATGCAAGTGGTGGTGTCACACCAATGGACATTGGTAACAAAAAATTTTTCATTTGGAAAGACAAGAAAACTACCCTATATAAAAATTAATAATGCGATTGGAACACTTTACTTTGTAATTGATACCAGAGCAGAAAATGCAAAAATGACATAACAGCCTTAATCACTGCGTTAGGGAATAAACACACAATAAATAAATCCAATTTTTAAAGAATTCAAGTTGGAAAACTACAACTGCGAATTTGATGAATGGAATTTTAGTAACACGTACGATGGATTGATAGGAAACAATATCCTTAAAGACATTAATTGCGTAGTAGACTACCCAAGCAGACAACAATGCAAACTTGACACTATACCTATCTGAAGTAGAAGCAAGATATGTGGAAATAACCTATAAAGAAAATACTATGGAAATATTTAACAGCGAAGTAAAACATCGAGATGTAGTCGACTCAATCAAAGTGAACCACCTGAGTTAGCACGAGTCCAACATTTTGAAATCAGTTATAAAGAAAATTGAAGTGTATTTTTTAAAGGGACAGACAGTCTAACTTTTACAAACTAGACTAAATATAGGATAGTAATAAAAAACGACATACCTGTCTACTCCAAATTATGTAGATACCCAGAGGTACATAAGGAAGAAGTAAACAGGCAAATAACAGAAATGTTACAACAAGATATTGTTAGGGAATCAAGCAGCCGTATAATACCAATATTTGGATAGTACCTAAGAAACTAGACCCCTCCAAAAAACAGAAGTGGCGTATTGTAATAGACTACAGACAGTTGAATAGTATAACGATAGAGAACCGATTTCCAATACCAAACATAGATGATATATTTAATAAATTGGGAAGGTGTCAATACTCACTTCCTTAGATTGGCAAAGGGCTACCACCAAATCGAGATGCATCCCGACGACATTCATAAAACAGCTTTCTCTACTGCGAGTGGACATTACGAATAGCTTCGAATGCCATTCGGGCTAAAAAACGCGCCCGCCACATTTCAGAGACTAATGAATAGTGTACCAAAAGAATATTTAAACAAAATCTGTGTTGTTTACTTAGACGACATTCTGATTTTGTCCACTAGTTTGGAAGAACATTTAGAATCGCTAAATAAAATATTGAAATGCTTGAACACCGCCAACCTCAAAGTCCAATTAGATAAATGCTCATTTTTAACCAGGGGGACGGAATTTTTAGGCCATGCAATTATGGTAGACAGAATAACAAACCCAAGGAAGGTGGAAGGTATAAATAGGATACAACTACCCATAACACAGAAATAAATTAAATCCTTTTTAGGTATTACAGGTTACTACAGAGGTTTTATAAAAGATTATTCCAAAATTGCTCAACACTTATTAAAATACATAAAGAAGAACGCACTAAATACGAAAGATAAAGATTATATCGACGCCTTTGAAAAACTAAAGAAATTAATTCATTCGGAGCCTATACTAGTCCACCCTAACTTCACCAAGGCATTTACACTTATCACCGATGCTAGTAACTTTGCTTTAGGTGCAGTCCTCATGCAAATTAATAAAGCAATTTGTTACGCTAGTCGCTCTTTAAATAGACATGAAAAAATTACAGTACGATAGAAAAAGAGTTACTAGCCTTTGTGTGGGCAACTAAGTACTTCCGCCCTTATTTGTACGGAGGTAAATTTCTCATAAAGACAGACCACAGACCATTAATCTGGCTAAACAACCTTAAGGAACCAAGTGGAAAATCACAGCGGTGGAAAATAAAACTGAATGAATTCAATTTCGAAATAAGCTATATAAAAGGAAAAGCAAATGGAATTGCAGACGGACTGAGTAGAATACAAAAGGAGGGAAATGACGAAAAAACATGTATGTAAATTTAAATGAACTATTTGCCGAAGACATTGACACTGTCCACAGTGCTGAAACGGACAGTATAGACTTTATAAAAATTTCGGAGAACCCACTGGACATTTTTAGGCGACAGACTGTCCTAAAATGTGGCAGTAAACAACATTGTTCGACGAAAATATTGTATAAAAAAAAGGCAAGGGATATAATTTGTGTAGAGCCCAAAAGCAAATTACTGGAAATAATGAGGGAAAAATTACCAGAAAAAGGATTAGTGGTAATCTTTTGTCCCGACAATAATTTATTTATGGACTTGGAGTAGCAACAAATGAAATCGAACATATTACTAGAAGATATTACAGAAAGGGAAGACTTATTAAGAATCATTGAAAAATAACACTTAAAAAACAATCATAGGGGGATAAATGAAGTTTTTGAGGAATTAAAAAGAACATATTACTATCCAAATCTTAAGAAAGAAATTCAAAAATACATAAACAATTGCGAGATAGTCCATGTTGGCATTTGGTACCCACAAAGAAACGTCATGTACTTGGCCAGTATTGATAAACTCACAAAATACGCAACGGCCCACCCATTAAGAGACAGGACTTGGGTATCCAAATCGAGGCGCTCAAAATTAGAATACAATATTTACGAAAACCGAAATTAATTGTAACTGACAATGAACTAAAGACAGTAATGGTGAGGCAGTTTTTAGAAGAAAACCAAATAAATGTCTACTACACCACACCATACCTTAAGACCGAAAACGCGGACGTGGAAAGACTACATTCGACTTTAAACGAACATATGAGACTCCTTAATGAGGATTCTGAAAAGAAAGATGACCTAAAAGAAAAAGTTTTAAAAAAAATAAAACCCATAGACTTATTGAACAACACTGTTTGCAAAGACTACATTACACAACTGGCCAGTAGGGCACACGAAGAAAAAACCGACTTTATGAACAAATATGTGGATAATAATAGAGCAGGAAAATCACAACGCAGATACAAAAAAACTTGAGAACTACAAAGTGGAGGGGAATTATTTAAAATCGCAAAATAACAAATTTTACAAAACAGAGGTTAAACGAAAATTTAAATTTCAGGAAATTTAACACGGGATAATGGCACAGACGTTTACTTACGCAATATTGATATTAATGGCGACAACGACCACCAACACACTACTACAAATAAACCAACTAGAGAACGAATTAGGCTTTGCAAAAGTACGAGTCGGAGAAGTAGATGTGGTTAATGAGACCACAAAGATCTTACACATCATACACCCCACAGAGATAGAATCAAAAATTGATAAAATAGGAAGTAACATAGAAAATAATTTGAATAAATTTGACATAAACGATAGGGAGATACTATTCGAGGAAATAAAAACAATCGAAGCCAAAATTCATACTTTTATACCCACAGGTAATAATAGGAGACGAAGAGCTTTGATTGCTGCTATAGGAATCGCGCATAAGTGGTTATTTGGACTTATGGATAACGAAGACAGAGAAGAAGTACTAAACTACCAGAAAATAACCGACAAAAATAACCATAACATAATAGAAACAATTAACAGACAAATTCATATAAATGATCGCTTTTATGAATCTATCAGTATATTGAAGAAAACTATAGAAGATGACAGAACAAAAATATTGCATGCATTTAATAAATCTAAGGAACAAGTAGTAAAATAGTTTAACATACATATCTTATATTCTGACCAGATGCTTAAACTAAAATATATTGAAAATAAAATCGAGCAGATTCAAAACAGTATAGCATCGGCTAAGCATAACATTTTACACACTAGTATCCTATCGAGAGAGGAAATTAAATGGGATTTCTTTCATATATATAAAATTCATTAGTATTTGTAATCAAGCTACCCATAACATATATTAAGGCAGATTTACTCTTAATTACACCAATGCCGAACAAACAATTTTTTTGAAATAACGGAAGAAGATAAAGATGTAATTAATATTAGCAATAAAATTTATGAATACGGAGAGCAAACAAATTGTAAAAACCTAAACAAAAGTGAAATTTGCACTTCAAATAAATGTATACTAAGATATAACAATAGTACCACAATAAAAAGAATCGAAGACGATACCATACTCGTAAAAAATGCTTTCAATACAAAAATAAAATAAAATTGCGACAACAGGGAGATAATTATTACAAACAGTGTTTTATAAACTTTTATAACTGTAACATCGAAATAGGAGATGAAATATTTTATAACACAAAAGCTATTGTTAATGAAAAATATTCTTACCCAGACAACACAACTAATGTACTGAATTTTGTAAAACAAATAAATTTCTCTGAAATCGTTATTAATCAGGAAGGAAACATTGACACAATTAAGGAGCTAAAATTTCATAAAAATGTAAATTATGGAATAAGTACGATAACTTTGATTTTTATTACAATAATAATCGCAATCGCCTACATTATTTGCAGTAGAAAAAAAGGAAAAGATAAAAATGTAAATATAGATTTGTCAGTGCATCCCGCTTCAACAGAGACTGTTGAATCTAGGGGTGGAGGAGTGCGGTCCACTTTTATAAGCATTCCCACACAAACCGTGGCTTGTTTATGTAATTTTCACGAACGGCTCAGGTTGCGAACCTGCAGCTGTGCTGGCCGGCAGATGCAGCAGCACTCACAACTCTATGTATAATTCGAATTAGATAATTTATCTATCTACACAAGTGTGTTTTCAATTACTATATACGGTATTGATCGTATCTTCAGCAACAAAATTCAATATAATACAGGCGGCTACTTCTGTTCACTAATTTATTTTTAATAATTTTGTATAAAATTATAATTCAATTTGCAATATAAACTATATAAATAAAACTTTCAAACATTTTACGGAATTCACAAGAACTCATTGTATTTCAATAAATTTTCAAACTTTTAAATCACAATTTTTAAGAACATTCATATGTATATGATTTTTCGGCCTATTTTTATTAAACGATAATATTAATTTGTGAGATCAAGGCCAGTGTATAAGGAAAAGTATATTGGAAAAAAGACAACAACAGTCAGGAGTGGTAGAAATTATAGCTATTTCGGAGATCACCACATATCCTCATCAGATTTCTTTCATGACTCCACCGGCATTCGAATTCACAACCTACGACTTGCTGGGCAAGTGCGTAAGCCAATGGACCAAAGTCGGCATGTAAGCTGCTGTTGCTTTTTACCACTTTCCCTTATTGTTCTACCAACACAATTCAAGTCCGACAGTCTGTCGCTATTAAGTGAATGTGTGGCTTTTTTTAATTTTTGTTGTGTAACACAAATTCTATTTTTAGAATATTGTTAGAATTGTTGTTACGTTTGGGTGTGCTCGTCCGTTTCAAATATTCATATGTATATGATTTTTCGGCCTGTTTTTATTAAACGATAATCTTAATTTGTGAGCTCAAGGCCAGTGTATAAGGCAAAAGTATATTGGAAAAAAGACTACAACAGTCAGGAGTGGTAGAAATTATAGCTATTTCGGAGATCACCACATCTCCTCATCAGATTTCTTTCATGACTCCACCGGCATTCGAATTCACAACCTACGACTTGCTGGGCAAGTGCGTAAGCCAATGGACCAAAGTCGGCATGTAAGCTGCTGTTGCTTTTTACCACTTTCCCTTATTGTTCTACCAACACAATTCAAGTCCGACAGTCTGTCGCTATTAAGTGAATGTGTGGCTTTTTTTAATTTTTGTTGTGTAACACAAATTCTATTTTTAGAATATTGTTAGAATTGTTGTTACGTTTGGGTGTGCTCGTCCGTTTCAAATATTCATATGTATATGATTTTTCGGCCTGTTTTTATTAAACGATAATCTTAATTTGTGAGCTCAAGGCCAGTGTATAAGGCAAAAGTATATTGGAAAAAAGACTACAACAGTCAGGAGTGGTAGAAATTATAGCTATTTCGGAGATCACCACATATCCTCATCAGATTTCTTTCATGACTCCACCGGCATTCGAATTCACAACCTACGACTTGCTGGGCAAGTGCGTAAGCCAATGGACCAAAGTCGGCATGTAAGCTGCTGTTGCTTTTTACCACTTTCCCTTATTGTTCTACCAACACAATTCAAGTACGACAGTCTGCCGCTATTAAGTGAATGTGTGGTTTTTTTTAATTTTTGTTGTGTAACACAAATTCTGTTTTTAGAATATTGTTAGAATTGTTGTTACGTTTGGGCGTGCTCGTCCGTTTCAAATATTCATATGTATATGATTTTTCGGCCTGTTTTTATTAAACGATAATCTTAATTTGTGAGCTCAAGGCCAGTGTATAAGGCAAAAGTATATTGGAAAAAAGACTACAACAGTTAGGAGTGGTAGAAATTATAGCTATTTCGGAGATCACCACATCTCCTCATCAGATTTCTTTCATGACTCCACCGGCATTCGAATTCACAACCTACGACTTGCTGGGCAAGTGCGTAAGCCAATGGACCAAAGTCGGCATGTAAGCTGCTGTTGCTTTTTACCACTTTCCCTTATTGTTCTACCAACACAATTCAAGTCCGACAGTCTGTCGCTATTAAGTGAATGTGTGGCTTTTTTTAATTTTTGTTGTGTAACACAAATTCTATTTTTAGAATATTGTTAGAATTGTTGTTACGTTTGGGCGTGCTCGTCCGTTTCAAATATTCATATGTATATGATTTTTCGGCCTGTTTTTATTAAACGATAATCTTAATTTGTGAGCTCAAGGCCAGTGTATAAGGCAAAAGTATATTGGAAAAAAGACTACAACAGTTAGGAGTGGTAGAAATTATAGCTATTTCGGAGATCACCACATCTCCTCATCAGATTTCTTTCATGACTCCACCGGCATTCGAATTCACAACCTACGACTTGCTGGGCAAGTGCGTAAGCCAATGGACCAAAGTCGGCATGTAAGCTGCTGTTGCTTTTTACCACTTTCCCTTATTGTTCTACCAACACAATTCAAGTACGACAGTCTGCCGCTATTAAGTGAATGTGTGGTTTTTTTTAATTTTTGTTGTGTAACACAAATTCTGTTTTTAGAATATTGTTAGAATTGTTGTTACGTTTGGGCGTGCTCGTCCGTTTCAAATATTCATATGTATATGATTTTTCGGCCTGTTTTTATTAAACGATAATCTTAATTTGTGAGCTCAAGGCCAGTGTATAAGGCAAAAGTATATTGGAAAAAAGACTACAACAGTTAGGAGTGGTAGAAATTATAGCTATTTCGGAGATCACCACATCTCCTCATCAGATTTCTTTCATGACTCCACCGGCATTCGAATTCACAACCTACGACTTGCTGGGCAAGTGCATAAGCCAATGGACCAAAGTCGGCATGTAAGCTGCTGTTGCTTTTTACCACTTTCCCTTATTGTTCTACCAACACAATTCAAGTCCGACAGTCTGTCGCTATTAAGTGAATGTGTGGCTTTTTTTAATTTTTGTTGTGTAACACAAATTCTATTTTTAGAATATTGTTAGAATTGTTGTTACGTTTGGGCGTGCTCGTCCGTTTCAAATATTCATATGTATATGATTTTTCGGCCTGTTTTTATTAAACGATAATCTTAATTTGTGAGCTCAAGGCCAGTGTATAAGGCAAAAGTATATTGGAAAAAAGACTACAACAGTTAGGAGTGGTAGAAATTATAGCTATTTCGGAGATCACCACATCTCCTCATCAGATTTCTTTCATGACTCCACCGGCATTCGAATTCACAACCTACAACTTGCTGGGCAAGTGCGTAAGCCAATGGACCAAAGTCGGCATGTAAGCTGCTGTTGCTTTTTACCACTTTCCCTTATTGTTCTACCAACACAATTCAAGTCCGACAGTCTGTCGCTATTAAGTGAATGTGTGGCTTTTTTTAATTTTTGTTGTGTAACACAAATTCTATTTTTAGAATATTGTTAGAATTGTTGTTACGTTTGGGTGTGCTCGTCCGTTTCAAATATTCATATGTATATGATTTTTCGGCCTGTTTTTATTAAACGATAATCTTAATTTGTGAGCTCAAGGCCAGTGTATAAGGCAAAAGTATATTGGAAAAAAGACTACAACAGTCAGGAGTGGTAGAAATTATAGCTATTTCGGAGATCACCACATCTCCTCATCAGATTTCTTTCATGACTCCACCGGCTTTCGAATTCACAACCTACGACTTGCTGGGCAAGTGCGTAAGCCAATGGACCAAAGTCGGCATGTAAGCTGCTGTTGCTTTTTACCACTTTCCCTTATTGTTCTACCAACACAATTCAAGTCCGACAGTCTGTCGCTATTAAGTGAATGTGTGGCTTTTTTTAATTTTTGTTGTGTAACACAAATTCTATTTTTAGAATATTGTTAGAATTGTTGTTACGTTTGGGTGTGCTCGTCCGTTTCAAATATTCATATGTATATGATTTTTCGGCCTGTTTTTATTAAACGATAATAGTAATTTGTGAGCTCAAGGCCAGTGTATAAGGCAAAAGTATGTATATTGGAAAAAAGACAACAACAGTCAGGAGTGGTAGAAATTATAGCTATTTCGGAGATCACCACATCTCCTCATCAGATTTCTTTTATGACTCCACCGGCATTCGAATTCACAACCTCCGACTTGCTGGGCAAGTGCGTAAGCCAATGGAAGAAAGTCGGCATGCAAGCTGCTGTTGCTTTTTACCACTTTCCCTTATTGTTCTACCTACACAATTCAAGTACGACAGTCTGTCGCTATTAAGTGAATGTGTGGTTTTTTTTAATTTTTGTTGTGTAACACAAATTCTATTTTTACGCGTACTCGTCCGTTTCAAATATTCATATGTATATGATTTTTCGGCCTGTTTTTATTAAACGATAATAGTAATTTGTGAGCTCAAGGCCAGTGTATAAGGCAAATAATATGCCGTTTTAGTTAAGCAAATTCAGAACGAACTATGCCCAAAATGCCCCAATTTCTCGGGCTCTTCGCGATTTAAATGAGATCTCTAATTCTTTAGATCTTGATTTCTCAGTATCAAAATTGAGTTTTACTTCACAATTAAATTCTGTATTGTAGAGAATATAACTTAATTGTTGTCACTTTAGTTATAAGTAGTCAGTAAGAACATATGTTTCTTGACTTATGATAATAAATAAATAAATAAATAAATAAATAAATAAAAAAGTATATTGCAAAAAAGGCAACAACAGTCAGGAGTGGTAGAAATTATAGCTATTTCGGAGATCACCACATATCCTCATCAGATTTCTTTCATGACTCCACCGGCATTCGAATTCACAACCTACGACTTGCTGGGCAAGTGCGTAAGCCAATGGACCAAAGTCGGCATGTAAGCTGCTGTTGCTTTTTACCACTTTCCCTTATTGTTCTACCAACACAATTCAAGTCCGACAGTCTGTCGCTATTAAGTGAATGTGTGGCTTTTTTTAATTTTTGTTGTGTAACACAAATTCTATTTTTAGAATATTGTTAGAATTGTTGTTACGTTTGGGTGTGCTCGTCCGTTTCAAATATTCATATGTATATGATTTTTCGGCCTGTTTTTATTAAACGATAATCTTAATTTGTGAGCTCAAGGCCAGTGTATAAGGCAAAAGTATATTGGAAAAAAGACTACAACAGTCAGGAGTGGTAGAAATTATAGCTATTTCGGAGATCACCACATCTCCTCATCAGATTTCTTTCATGACTCCACCGGCATTCGAATTCACAACCTACGACTTGCTGGGCAAGTGCGTAAGCCAATGGACCAAAGTCGGCATGTAAGCTGCTGTTGCTTTTTACCACTTTCCCTTATTGTTCTACCAACACAATTCAAGTCCGACAGTCTGTCGCTATTAAGTGAATGTGTGGCTTTTTTTAATTTTTGTTGTGTAACACAAATTCTATTTTTAGAATATTGTTAGAATTGTTGTTACGTTTGGGTGTGCTCGTCCGTTTCAAATATTCATATGTATATGATTTTTCGGCCTGTTTTTATTAAACGATAATAGTAATTTGTGAGCTCAAGGCCAGTGTATAAGGCAAAAGTATGTATATTGGAAAAAAGACAACAACAGTCAGGAGTGGTAGAAATTATAGCTATTTCGGAGATCACCACATCTCCTCATCAGATTTCTTTTATGACTCCACCGGCATTCGAATTCACAACCTCCGACTTGCTGGGCAAGTGCGTAAGCCAATGGAAGAAAGTCGGCATGCAAGCTGCTGTTGCTTTTTACCACTTTCCCTTATTGTTCTACCTACACAATTCAAGTACGACAGTCTGTCGCTATTAAGTGAATGTGTGGTTTTTTTTAATTTTTGTTGTGTAACACAAATTCTATTTTTACGCGTACTCGTCCGTTTCAAATATTCATATGTATATGATTTTTCGGCCTGTTTTTATTAAATGATAATAGTAATTTGTGAGCTCAAGGCCAGTGTATAAGGCAAATAATATGCCGTTTTAGTTAAGCAAATTCAGAACGAACTATGCCCAAAATGCCCCAATTTCTCGGGCTCTTCGCGATTTAAATGAGATCTCTAATTCTTTAGATCTTGATTTCTCAGTATCAAAATTGAGTTTTACTTCACAATTAAATTCTGTATTGTAGAGAATATAACTTAATTGTTGTCACTTTAGTTATAAGTAGTCAGTAAGAACATATGTTTCTTGACTTATGATAATAAATAAATAAATAAATAAATAAATAAATAAAAAAGTATATTGCAAAAAAGGCAACAACAGTCAGGAGTGGTAGAAATTATAGCTATTTCGGAGATCACCACATCTCCTCATCAGATTTCTTTCATGACTCCACCGGCATTCGAATTCACAACCTACGACTTGCTGGGCAAGTGCGTAAGCCAATGGACCAAAGTCGGCAAGTAAGCTGCTGTTGCTTTTTACCACTTTCCCTCATTGTTCTACCAACACAATTCAAGTACGACAGTCTGTCGCTATTAAGTGACTGTGTGGTTTTCTTTTAATTTTTGTTGTGTAATGCAAATTCTATTTTTAGAATATTGTTAGAATTGTTGTTACGTTTGGGCGTGCTCGTCCGTTTCAAATATCCATATGTATATGATTTTTCGGCCTGTTTTTATTAAACGATAATATTAATTTGGGAGCTCAAGGCCAGTGTATAAGGAAAAGTATATTGGAAAAAATACAACAACAGTCAGGAGTGGTAGAAGTTATAGCTATTTCGGAGATCACCACATCTCCTCATCAGATTTCTTTCATGACTCCTACGACTTGCTGGGCAAGTGCGTAAGCGATGCAAAGATTGATTCAATGGTGTAGCAGAAAGAGTCTGATAAAGCATTCCATTAAATCCGGAGAGTTATAGTGGTACTTGCTTTTTCAAAAACGAGAAAGTTGGTATCAAGCAAGTCTACCTCTCTTATATCTCTGAGAATTTTGGGATGGTTGGCAGTGATCTTTTAAGCGGGAGGCCCGCTGAGTTGAGCGCGTAGATGACTTGTGACAGCGAGTTTGAGGCTGATGATAAATCATGACTTAGACATAATACTTCATCAACGTATTTTTGGGTCTTTAAGAATGATGCTGCCATCGGGAATGTGACCTTTACATCCTTTTTGACCAGGTCAATTTGGTCTGGGGAATGGTATTTCAGATGTGCTCATTTCTTACGTTTGTTATAATTGAGTGGGAACTTTGGAAACATTCTGGTCAGCTGGGCTAGCACTATCGCTTGTGCTTTGGTTTTTGTCACTTTATCAGTTTACACTATGGATAGGGAGCAGAGTTTATTTGAAGTCTGAAATATTCTCCTCCCATGCCTGAGATTTCAAAATTTGAATGTTGGCATGGGAGTCTTAGTTTCGCCTGTACTTCCGAGGAGATGAAGCTCATTCCGGATCCCTGATCAATAAGGGCTCCTAACTTAAAGTGTTCCCCTTTGTGTTCATTGGGCGCCATGCAGTGGGCAGTATCACTTTGTTTTCATGCTCTGACTAGAAAGCTTGTACTCGGGTGGTGTCTAAAGTGAAGGGTTGTTCGTAAAGTCTCTTTTTCGGGGTTTGGCTGGTCGCCATTGACTCGCCCTTTCTACTCCCTCATATCTAGTAGTAAAAGCCTCAATAATTTGTGGAAGGTCATTCCTGGAACTCAGGAATTGTTTCCATAATGTTTCCGTATTTTCTAGGAGTTTGGATGTATCCAAGTAAATGTGTATGGGATCCCAGCTTTCGGTTGCAATTTGGTGGGTTGCTAGGATTTGGATAGAGTTGTTGACTGTAGATTGCAGTCTCTGAATCTCTTCACTGTTTTCTATTGCAATTATCTTAAGGTTCATCAATGCCCTTATTTGGTTGTCTACAACACCCTTTTATTCTCATATCGGGACCTCAGGGCCTCCCATGCTAATTCGAAATTGGCATCGCTTAACGGGAACTGCTTTACAATCTGTTCCGCTTTTGATGCTGCACTTTTGACTTATCTTCTGTTTGGATTGATGCCAACATTTTGAGATTTGAGTGAGAAGTAAATTAAAATATTTGATTGATTTTTATTTGAAGACAAGAAATCTTGAAAATTACGTAAAATTTAGTTATTGATTCACTTCTGTAATTTGGAATCTTGTAAGAAGTTTTTTTTATAACGATAATTTGAAGAAACAATTCCACTTTAGGGAATGTCACAAGTGAATATATGTGTTGTTATAAGTTTAATTGGAATAGATATGGCATTAACTATGTGTACTAGAGAAAGATAAAATAATTTTTATTGAACCACTTTAGAATATTTTACAAATAGTCCTTACGCCGCAGCGTAAATATTTTCGAACCGCCCTAATGCACGCGTCCATACACGTGTATGTACGCATACATATGCAACTGGGAATTATTCCGTATTTCCCGCCGGATAATTCCTTTTGCTAACATTTCCAATTACTTGCTTTCCAATAAAACTGTGGTTGGCCAACCGTACGTTTTTTCATACTTCACTCGATCTCAGGATTTCAAGAGCGACACAGGTCAACCACCGATTCACACCACAGGTAAAGCAACATTCATGTATATCTACATATATGCAATTGAATAAATCTTCATTACAATTTAAAACTAAACACAATCTTTTTAATTTCTCTTTCAAATTTCCAACCGTGCGTCTGGACATTTGTACATGGTCCATCTACGCCGAGATTCACATACAGCCCACTAAATTATCTTAATAAGCAGCAAAGCCGAAGAAAAATCAAAAAGTTAAAACAAAGCCGCACAAGACAAAAAGCCGCATAAGACACAAAGCCGCATAATCAACCACCCAAACAAGGCAATCACACATATACCAGCTGCGCACATATACACAAGCTGCACGCATATACCAGCTGCATACATACCAACAGCAAACACAATCAACTGCCATCACCACAAGTCACAGACATTAAGGTACGTGTTATATGTTCCAATTGCATTTTATAACACGTTAATCAATTTTTTGTGAAACATCGCCTTACAAGGCAAGTGATTTTTTTTTGTGAAAACGAAATAGTGTTACAATTGAAAAAAAAAAAAAAAATTATACAGTGCTAATTCCGTTTGTCCGCGAGCGACAACAACAAACACTAACGGTCGTACACACACACGCACAACAGTGAACAGTGGTACGGTATTGCAACAATTCAATCCATCGAATATTAATTTAAAGTTTTATTTTGGATTTTTCACTTTTATTTATTTTAAAGTAAATCGGCATAATTTTCTTTGTTCAATACTGTTCATTGGCTTAGCACAATTGTTTATTTGCAAGTCACTATTTCACTGATTCGAGCAACACTATTTCTATTGCACTATTGCGTTTTCACATAATCACTTTTGAGCCTTTGTTGTAATTTTGTATATATACATAACTAACAAGTAAATCAACAATAACACTGGTACATAATTAAGCACCCACTTTACTTGTTAAAACACAGTTATATATATATGTACGTCGACACATTTTGGGTGGCAAGTGTTTTTTTTTCTTTTGCATCAAGTGCCATTTTCACACATTAGGGTGGACCACACATTTAAAAAAAAAAAAAAAAAAAAAATTAACCACTTGACTGAAATTAAAAGAAAATCATTAAATAAAGATACAGACGAATAAAAATTTACTGGTGATTGTCATTTTGTGGGACTTTTTTAAAAATATCAGATTTAGGTTACTTCAGTAAATCCTTCTTAGCTTTCATTATGGATTCATACATCCGTTTAGCAGAATCTGTCGCAGAGTTCGATGCTGACTTCAACAGCACTCCCGCCTCCGAACAAAATAAGCACGCTCTTGCTATCCAGCAAGACGAATTAAAAGTGTTATGGGAGGAGACGAAGGTAGCGTACGATACGCTTACGAGCTCAGAAGGTTTAAGTAAGGAAGATCTTAGGGCGATAAAAAAGAAATATAGAATATGTTTTTCGACATATGTGAAATGCATGTCTGCTATGGCTACTCAAGCAGAAGCATTAACTAACTCACAAAAGGATGTAGCGGATCAGTCCGTCCGCGAACACAATATCCACCTTCCCCCATGCGATACAGACGTGTTCAAGGGCGACTATCTTTCATGGCCAACATTCCGTGATATGTTCACGGCCATCTACATCCTCAATAAGCGCCTCACCCCGGTTGAGAAACTTTTTCATCTCAACCATAAGACACAAGGGGAGGCCAAAGAAATAGTTAGAAAGTGCCCCCTAACGAATGAAGGCTTTACTACAGCGTGGAAAAACCTGTGCGAACGCTATGAAAATAAGCGTATTCTAGTCAACACGCAACTAAAGCTATTGTTCAGCCTAAAGGCAATAGAATTTGAGTGTGGTAGCTCAATAAAAAGTTTGCAGCGTGAGATAAACAATTGCTTATCAGCCCTAAAGAGTCATCAAATTGACATATCGAACTGGGACGCAATTGTAGTTTATCTCTGCTCGACGAAGCTACCTGATAGTACACTGGCTCTATGGGAACAAACCATAGACCATAAAAACGACATACCCAAGTGGGACGATATGGACTATTTCCTGTCCAATCGTTTTCAGACCCTTGAGACATTGTCAGGGTTGAAGGATGGTAGAGCTGTGAGAGTGCCAAAGCCGCCACAAATCACACGTCATCCTTTCCCCAACAAAAAGAGTTGGCACCTTCCAAGTAAGCGTGACCAATTTTACTTGTAAAATGTGCCATACAAACGAGCACAAATTGCGCAGCTGTTCCCGATTCCTACAGCTAACACCTACAAACAGACTGAACTTTTTAAAAGAAAATAATTGTTGCCTGAATTGCCTTAGTTCCGGACATACTGTGTCAAGATGCACAAGTTCATACAATTGCAATACGTGTCACTCGCGACATCACACGCTCCTGCATCTAAATGCAATTCAGCCAAAGGCAATGACGCGTTGGACGTCTTCAAGGCCTGTCGATGATTCTCCATCGACATCTAGGCAGGCGCAAGCACAACGTGATTCCGATAAAGCAACAGAAAACGCAAACAGAAATTTTAAGTCCTGCTTTGCGAATTCAAGTACAGGTGTGCTATTAGGAACAGCTCGCGTAAACATACGTCTCAATGGCACAGATTTTGCTGCACGAGCACTGATTGATTCTGGTTCTGAGTGTTCCTTTATAACAGAGAGGCTCAAACGCAGAATCAATCTATCTGCAAAAAAGATGCATGCCCAAGTTTCGGGCATCACAAACTCGGTAAATGCCCAGGTTAAAGAAGCATGCAACATACAATTGCGGTCCCCCGTCGACCCATTGTTTAGCTTGACTGCAACTGTCCTGGTTTTACCACAACTAACCGGAAATCTGCCGACAACAAATATAAGCGCGAAGTCGAGGCAAGAATTTCCGGACCTGGTATTAGCGGATAAAAGGTTTTTAGTAAATGAACAAATAGACCTCATTCTTGGTGGAGACATTTATCCACAAATCATATTAAGTGGGATAAAGAAAAACGCATTGAGGACACTTCTAGCCCAAGAAACCGTATTCGGTTGGATTATAACTGGTAGTACGGATACTACAAATACAAACAGAAATATAGTTTCGTGCTTCAGTGAAGTTGCGCTGGATAAGCAACTTACGGCATTTTGGGAGTTAGAAGATTTACCCAAAACCAAAAGCCTCAATGAAGATGATAAATATTGCGAAGAGCTTTATAAAAAGACCACTATCAGAACTAATGAGGGAAAATACATAGTCTCGTTACCATTCCGACAGGAATTTCCAGTAACCATACAACTAGGCCCTTCTCTTAAAAAAGCCTGCTCTCAATTCTTCCGGAATGAGACACGGATAGCCAAGGATCCCGTCCTACAAAAAGAGTATAATAGGGTGTTAGCAGAGTATGAGACACTAGGACACATGACGAGAATAAATAGTAACATTTCAGCGGACTCATGTGAAAATTACTTCCTGCCTCATCACGCCGTTACAAAGGCAGAGAGTACCTCAACTAAGGTTCGCGTGGTTTTCAATGCATCAAGTGCTAGCGCTAATGGGAAAAGCTTAAATGACGTCCTCCTACCAGGTCCAGTACTGCAATCAGATCTTCCGATACTGATTCTACGCTGGAGATTATACAGATACGTTTTCAACAGTGACATTGAGAAAATGTACTGACAAATCTGGACAAACGATAACCAGTCGAAAGATCAGCGTATCGTTTTCGAGCAAACCCGAACGAATCAACGAGCCTATATGAACTAAAGACGGTTACGTTTGGAATAAACTGTGCTCCTTACCTGGCGATAAGAACACTGTTGCAGTTGGCCGATGACGTAGAAAGCTCGCATCCAATAGCAGCTAATATTCTGCGAAAATGCATGTACGTAGATGACGTACTCGCAGGAGGACACTGCATCGAATCTACCATAACGGCAAGGGATGAAATTTCTACGGTACTGCGGTCAGCAGGTTTTCCCTTACGAAAATGGACGGCCAACTGCGAGGATGTAATAGCAGATATTCTAAAAAAGGATCTATTAGGCGAAGATTTTTTGGAATTCGAAGACACCAGCACCGTTAAGGCTCTTGGAATAAGATGGAACGCCCATTCGGACTATTTTTACTTCCTTACTAGACCAATGGAGCATAGTGACACAATCACTAAAAGGTCGATATTGTCGTCCATCGCCAAGCTGTTCGATCCGCTAAGATGGCTTGCGCTCATTGCAATAGTAGCCAAAATATTGATGCAAAACATTTGGCTGGAAGGCACAGAGTGGGATGAACCAGTGTCTTCAACTACTTTAGAAAAATGGCAAAATTTTACCAAACACTACCGCGAGATAGAGAGGATTAAGATACCGCGTTGGGTCTATTTTTCTCCCGCCCATGACGTCAAAGTACATGGCTTCTGCGATGCTTCAGAAAAAGCGTATGCAGCTACGGTATACTTACGGGTTAAGCAGGGTAGTGAAGTTCTAGTGAATCTGCTGGTAGCAAAAACAAAAGTTGCTCCCTGCCCCGATTAGAACTCTGCGGTGCGGTATTGCTCGCCGAAAGCATTGAGTCGGTACTTGACAACCTACCACTAGGACAGGTACAAGTACACTTATGGACAGATTCCACAATTGTGCTTGCATGGATACGTAAACCTCCATGTTCGTGGTCAACGTTCGTAGCACATCGTATAACCAAAATTGTCGACAAAGTCGGAAATACGGACTGGCTTCACGTGGAGTCGGCATCAAATCCAGCAGATATGGCAAGCAGAGGAGTTCTCGCCTACGAATTAGTCGATAACACTCTGTGGTGGCATGGCCTTTCTTGGTTGCAAGAAGACAAGGAAAATTGGCCAAGACAAGAGACAAGCTATAACACCAACATCGAAGAAAAAAGGGCGCATTTATGTGCAACAGTAACAATAAAAAATTTTGATGACATTCTCGATAGGTTTTCAGATTTACCGAGAGCTTTGAGAATCTTGTGATATATCATGAGATTCTACCAAAGCACTCATCCGAACAAAAAAGCTTCCTTTCGAGCAGAGTCTTGTTTAATTTCATCCGATGAAATTAAGGCAACGACACAACGCTTAATAATCCTTTATCAGAAGCAATACTACAGTGATGAATATTCGAACCTAAAGTCAAAGAAACCCATCGATAGGAAAAGCGAAGCGCTACCCCTTAACCCTTTCTGAGATAAAAATGGGATTATGAGGACTGGAGGTCGTCTTGGCGCATCGCTAGAATTAGCGTACAACGAGTGTCACCCAATAATCCTTCCATATAAGTGCCGATTAGCCCGTCTTGTTGTCCAATTTATCCACAAAATCTCCCTGCATGGCGAGAATCAATTAATGCTGCGTCTCATTCGAACGCCATACTGGATTCCCCGAGTCAAAAATATGGTAAAGTCTGACATACATAATTGTAAGGTCTGCACAATCCACAGAAAACAACCCCAAACGCAGCTTATGGGAGTGCTCCCTCAGGAACGCACCTCCTATTCGCGTGCATTTACAAACACGGGTGTAGATTTCGCAGGACCTTTCGATATCAACAACTTCCGCGGCAGAGGTTGTCGCATCTCAAAAGGTTACGTCTGCCTGTTTGTGTGTTTCGCCACTAAGGCTATACACATTTATAACCGAAGCGCGAAATAATACAATGATTAAATATAGCCATCAGATAATCACATGGCGTTTCCTACCCACTGCAGCGCCTCATATGGGCGGATTGTGGGAAGCAGGGGTAAAAAGTTTTAAAACCCATTTTAAAAAGATTGCTTCCGGCTTCAGTTATACATTCGAAGAGTTCACAACTCTTTTATGCCGAATCAAGTCATGCCTTAACTCCCGTCCGTTAAGCCAATCTTCGAATGGACCTTCCGACTTGGAGCCTCTTATCCCCGGTCACTTCCTACTAGGTGGACACCTATTAGCTCCACCTGAACTAGAAGTCAACGAAAGCCCTGCCTCGCTCGTAAACCGATGGCAGAAACTTAAAGCCCTACATCAAACATTTTGTAAAAGATGGAAGGCTGAATATCTGCTGGAAATGCAGAAACGCACAAAGTGGAAACATCCACAAACTAACATCAAAACAGGAGATCTTGTGGTTATAAAAGAAGATAATCTACCGCCTAATATGTGGAGCCTGGGAAGAGTCATCAACTTACACTCAGGCTCGGATAACCGGGTACGCGTCGTCGACATCTATACTACGAAGGTTCAAACCAGCAGACCAATAACGAAATTGGTTTTGTTGCCCTCCATCGAAAATACCGCTACTTCCCCTGCCCAAGGATAAGTACTTAAAAAAAAAAAAAGATCATAAATAGTACGTGTAGTACCAGAAAATTAAGAAATCTGCTCTGCCATTTTTTCTAGCAATATAAGTATTTAACTTAAAAATGTTCCGATGTATTACCCACGACGATAGCGTACAGAAATAACGAAATCTGCGAAAACATGTTTCTTACATATATCAAGTAGTGATTATTTGGTACCCGATACCCGTACAAAACTAACTGACAAACTAACCAATAGTTTTGAGTTAATTTTGAAAAGTGGTCATTTAATACCCGAAACTGTTTCAAAACTAACCGCCAACTAACCAATAGCTCGAGTTAATTTTCCGGAATTTATGACCGATTGTCAAAAATCAGCCCGGTTCCACCCTAACATTAGTTGTGCAATCCCTAAACCCTAAAAACCCTATCCACTAACTAAATTTCAGAGCGTAAAGAAAATTTGCTTTCAATGAAAGAAACACGCAAGAAGCGGAGAGAACGTAAAACCAATGAGAAGTTGCAAGTTTTTTTTATATATTTTAAATATTTCGATATATTTAAACATTTTGGATATATAAATATTTTATCATTTTTCAAATTTTAACAACTTTAATTATAACTTTATACTGTTTTATCAACTCAACACTTTCAATCATTTTTTTTTTATCCAACTTGCAAATTCTTGCTAGTACTTAGATCTTTCCAATTTATCCGTTAAAAAAAAAAAAAAAAAAAAAAAAATTTTTTGGAAACATCTAAGTACTAATGTTTACCCTATACACATAAAAATTTTAAATATATATATACATATGTATAAGAACAAAACAGTTACTTGGTTATGAACAGCTCCACTGGTGTCCTGCTCCGCACATCGTGGAAATCATTCAATGTGTTCACCTGTTGGGAAAGAAAACAAATTAGTTTCAGTGTACAAAATTGATGAAACACAAAAAAAAAAAAAAAAAAATCGATCCACATTGATACTTTACAAACTCCTTTCTTTGCTTCCGGTCATCATCCGCCATCTTCGTATGGCATACCCCTCCTCCCTCCGACTGTGCCCTCGCATTCGAACGCAACACGCCACCATGTGCATGTAGATGTATATCGATATACATATGTACATACATACACATGTACCTACTTATGTACGTAAAAAACTCAAAAATGTATGTACAAAAAAAAAATATTTTATTATTATTATTATAAATATATAAATACCACTTACCTGAACATCGCCGCCGTACACATGCATGCGTCCACCATTGCCATGAATGCGATGTATGCATATGTACGACAGGCACTGTTGGCCAGCTGCACATGGCAACATGTACACCAACCTCAAAATGACGTGTTCCAAACACGTATTTTTCCGTAAGCATACGGAAAGACGCCCATTCGGATTATATTTTCTTCTTTCCAGAACGATTAAACAAAATTCTGCCCACGTCGCTGCTTCAGCTGCCGTCGTATGAAAAACCTCAGTTCACATTCGATTTTGCATTAATTCGTGGCGTCTTGCTAAAAACTTCGTTTACTAGCAAATCTTCACACCACTAAACACTTCCACTTTTTCACTTGTTTCATTTAATTAATAACTTTAACAACTTTTTTTTACCACTAATTTAATTTAAATTATGCACAAAAAAAATTTTCACTACCACTCGCGCCAAAATTCACGTGTAAATAATTTTTGTAACATCCTTGTGGTCAGCAAATAATTTTTTTGTAACACCCCTGTGGTCAGCAAATTAAGCACAGTGGCATACAAACTGTTTGTGGGTGGTAGGCCAGATTGCTGGATGCCAGATTGCTGACCTACCTCACCACAATCAAATATCTAATGTACATAAACCACACAAAAAAAGAATGGCGAGCCATTTCATGGTGGGGGGTACTTTCCGCGATTACCGAAATACAGGAATAGGTAGTTCATATCAATTTTTTATTTCTTTTCAATATATTGTAAACATCATATGCAATCAGGTGTTTTTACGATATATGCATATACGTTCGCAACAGTGGAACATAGCCAAGTCCACCACCTTTAAGTTAGGCACCATCTACCGATGGGGGGTGCAAGTGTACCGATACGATCACACCCAAATATCATTTTTACAGTGGGTGATGAAAGTTTTTGGACACTTGGCGCATAAATACACCACATACATATAAATACATAAATACATAAAATTTACAATAAAATACATACATATATGCATACATTTTTTGTCATGCCATAATTTCATAAAATAAAATCATTTTTTTTTCTTTGGTTATTTTTTTCTATATCACTTGCCACCCAATATTACGACCACTTTCAACGGGTGGCGGCTCGGAAACCTGTACTTTCCGACCGTCACTGCAGCATGAACGGCGAAGGCGCGGCTTGGAAACCAGTCCTTTCCGACGGCCCAGGCAGCGCGGCTTTGGATCCCGTCCTTTCAGACCGTCTGCCCTGAAAAAAGAAACGACGAACGACTGGCGTGGGAACTCGCCCTTCCCGACCAGCTCAGCATCAGCGAACGGATGGCTCGGGAACACGTTCTTTCCGACCATCTGATATCCAAAAGAATTGGCGGCGAGTTGACTCGGGAACACGTCCTTCATCACCGTCCGATCACTACGACGAAACGGCCCATACAATTACCCCAACTAGCGCGACAACACACGAATGTTCAGCCTTAATATTTCTTTCTATTACCGTCCTTCCTAGTAGAGCGCAGGAGACGATGACGGAGGAACACGGAGCGGCTCAAGGAAACAACAAGCAAGCGGCTCAACAAACAAACAAAAAAAATAATATTTTTTAATCAAATATGTGATGTGGTGTGAACTGGTAGTTGGATGATGTTGACGCTCAGGATTTTTGCTTCCCGCAAGGGGCCGGCATGTTTACGCCGCAGCGTAAATATTTTCGAACCGCCCTAATGCACGCGTCCATACACGTGTATGTACGCATACATATGCAACTGCGAATTATTCTGGATTTCCCGCCGGATAATTCCTTTTGCTAACATTTTCAATTACTTGCTTTCCAATAAAACTGCGGTTGACGGCAACCGTACGTTTTTTCATACTTCACTCGATCTCAGGATTTCAAGAGCGACACAGATTCACACCCCAGGTAAAGCAACATTCATGTATATCTACATATGTATATGCAATTGAATAAATCTTCATTACAATTTAAAACTAAACACAATCTTTTTAATTTCTCTTTCAAATTTCCAACCGTGCGTCTGGACATTTGTACAAATAGAGAAAAAGAAAAATAAATTTTGTATTTAAAAAAAATGTTAGGTATATTCACTATACCAAAGCATTGAAATAACAAAAAATGAAAATTTTTTTATTGTGTTTTATTTCATACCTATTTTATTAATATGTGGCACCGATAGAGTTTATGCACATATATATGAAGTATATATATTTTATTTTTGTATTAACCACTGTACCTATGAAGTATATATATTTTATTTTTATATTAACCACTGTACCGCACTGTATGTGTAGACGTGTAAATGCGGCGCTTAAATCTTTGTATATTATATTTTTGATATAAACAGTGTATAAATGAGGAGATGCATACAGAAGTAAATTTTCTATGTACGCGCTATCTTAATCTTTATGATCGGAACTTTGAGCGAATGTATGCCCAAGGGCCAATAGGGGAAAGTACATTTGCATATGGATGCTTATGTACTTGACTCTATTTGCATATTTATGTGTATGTACAAATGGTTTAAGCCCGTTAAAAATTTGCGCGGGAATATGCGATATTCGCGCTCAATTGCGGTGGCGCCGATATGTATGGCACTTATGCTTGTGGTGAAGTGGCTGGAACTGCTGGTGATATGGCGTTAACGCATTGCGGCGCACTTGCGGTGTGGTGATGCAGGCTGTAGTTAGTTTGCCGGAACACTTAACACAATTTTTCGAAATTATGTAAAGGAGTGCGCAATCAGATGCACTGGAGAATAATCGAAACGCTGTAATGGTCACAGTAGCACTCAAAAAAGTTCTAGGATATTTTTTTTGATAATTCACTTATATTTTTATCTAAACTTTTGTTTACAATGTTGAGTTTATAACAATAATTTCACCATAAGATCTATTTAATTTATATAAAGAAGAGGTAGAAAAACTGCGCGTGTGGCAAAACTGAGAATATAAAAAGTAGTAAAAACCGGTATCTATATCAATATATATGAGTGTGTGTCAGCGAGCCAACAATATACATCTGCCATGCACCGCGTTGCCAATGATCTAGGCAACTTTTCTTAAGCAGGGTGGGTGCAAGAGTCTTGCTCGCTTGACCACAAGTAACTACACAGAGCAAAAATACCACCTAAAATGTCCTATAAATCAGAACAAAATTTAGCGGATATCTCTACGATTTTTCCAATAAGAAGCCCTTCTTATTACAACTGGGTATGTCTTTTCAATAAAATCAAGAAGATAATCTGTAAAACTAAGATGAAAACCTTTTAATGGAATTAAGAAGGTGACCCGTAGAATTAAGATGAAAGCCAAAAAAATCTAGTATCCCACAGTGCATTCGAAAACTAAAAATTGGAGACTAATAACGCAATATATCGATACATGGTTGGCAAGGTCCTAGGTACCGATGCCGAAGTGAAAAGGTCACACCCGAATTATTTCTCGAATGCAAAGACCTCGAAGAGATCATTAAGGATCATCTCTGCAAGAGGTGTCGGCGGTCAAGAATTAGAATTAGATCTAATGAGATTCTAATATTAATCATAAAGAGTCAAATTAGTTCTGGTATAGCGAATTGGACGAGAATTTCTGTTAGAGGAACGGTAAGATGGGATGCAACTTCTTTGTAACCTCCGTTCATTGTACCAAACGAACGAAGGGGCAGTAATATCAGCTACAGGACTCCTCTCTGAACCATATAAAATACCATTATCATCTACATGGATCTCAGATATCACACAGCGCACATACTGTGGCAGTCGTCTCAACCAAAAAGTGTACTCCTTAAGCCTAGTACTGAGTTCGCGTTTCATGTGAAATGGCCGTCAAAATCCATACTAATTGCTTTGCCGTGAAATATGCGTGAAATTTCATATGCATCTCACGGCAAAGTAGTACTCAGTTTTCGCCACGGAAACACCTCGCAACATGATGCCAGCAACAATCTTTCACCCCTATTTAAAATGCTCATGTCATTTAAAATTGAGCGAAAAGTGACGTTCGTTAAAATTGGCAAGCCGTTGAAAAGTTTAAAATTAACAGAAGATTGAAAAAAGTAAGTATACTTAAAATAATAAGTTTAAAACACTATTCAACCGTTTCCTTCTTTTTTGAAAAACAATGGAGAACGCAGCAGCTATCACAAAAAGGGAGAAAATCCAATTGAATGATGAAGAGAGGAAGAAATTACTGGCGGCAGTGAAAGGATTTCTATGTATTTGGGACAAGCAGCGAAAAGACCACAGCAACCGAAACGTAATATCCAGCGCATGGTACAAAATCGCCCTAATTGTCGGCAAATCTGGTAAAATCTAATATCAGAGTAATTATAGTATAGTGCAATTAATTTATTCATTGCGAACATTTCAGAGGAATCTTGCAAAGCAGCGTGGAGAGCCTCAGAGACAGCAAGCGATATTATGCAAACAAAACAAAAAAAAAACGGGAAGTGCGTGCGATTTGGCGAACCTTAATTTTGCGAGTGAAGTGGCTGAGTTTGAATACTCCGAAGACATGGCGTTTTTAAATGAAACATCTTCACAAAGAGTGTAAGGAACTCATCTTTATATTGTTTTTGTGTCAATATATGTATACGTGTGGTAATTTAAATATTATAGAACATATTCAAGCATGGACAGTCCAGGAGCACTTACCACCTTCGACGAAAGTATGGATTCCCCCGGATATAATTATGTAAGATTTAGTATATACTTTAAAATTAAACAAACTAATAAACGTTTTTCGTGGCCTATTTACAGACGTCGACTCCTAGTACATCAGCAAAGCGCTCCAATACCTCGAATGCGGCTCTGCAATCTTCGGCAGAGAAAATCGTGGAGTAAATGGGCAATATTGTGAACCTACGAAGAGCGGAGATGGCTCCGAAGTCCAAGTTTGAGCCTCTCTTAAAACACTTAGAGTCACTTCTGGAGCAGTTGCCGCAAAGCACAGCGAATATGTTGGGGGCCAAATTTACAACTATGGCCTACGAGGAGGTTGAAAAGCACCAAAGAAGTGAAATGTAATTTTATTTTGTTCTTTTTTATTTCATTTTATTTAAACTTAATTTAATTTATTGTTTTTGCTTAATTTCATTAAATTGAACTGAACTCAATTTATTTTATTTCCTTTTTCTATTTGTATATGTTGTACATTATTAAACGTAACAAATTTTAAGACAATAAAACAGTAATGAACTTAAACTTATTTTCATTTTGATTTTGTTGTTTCCTTTCAATAAAAAAAAAGTAAAAATAAATGAACTGTTTCAATTACTTAACTTTACATATGGATGTAAAAATATTTATTTTTGAAATCTGCAATCCAGTTAAAACTTACATATGTAATACTTTCGGTCTTGTGATCTGAAATTAGAAATAAGGGAAATTAAGAGACGTACAGAGTTTATTAGGTACAAATCATACCTTTCCAATTCAATCTAAACAAGCTGCTCTGCGCTGCCAGGCTATCGACCCTTCTTCAGAATTAAAAAACACTGCCAGGTTTTCTCGAACTTGAGCTGCTGACTGTGAAAGCCTTCCAGCTTGAACGCTGCGCACTTCCGATGAAAAAAGGGAGGTTGCAGGGATGTGGTGGTGAAATTCGCCTCCTACCACTTCTCCGAATTCGCTGTATTCATCAGCGTAATTCGAAGGGCAATATTGGGCTCTACAAGTCCTTATCAGGTAGTTATTCAAATAGCAATACGCAACTACAACTTTTTGTGCTTTTTCAAGAGAGCAAAACATTTTTCTGGAGAGGCAGTAGAATTTGGAGCATAATATTCCAAATGCATTTTCGATACATCGCCGCGCTCTGCTAAGCCTGTAATTAAAAATCCGTTGCTCTTCCTCCAGCCTCCTGTTTCGCGATGGTACATACGGTTTCATAATCCGCACGTGCAGTGGAAAAGCATCATATGCAACAAAAACATAAGGATGTTCAACAGCTTCTGGAAAAGCGAGCGCTCCACCAAGCAGCGCTTTTCCAAGTGTGCATTTTTGAAATATTCCGGCATCTCCTTCGCTTCCGTATGCCCCTATGTCCAAATAGGTAAACTTGTAGTCACCATCTGCTGCATCCATCAGTACAAAGCTGAAGAACCCCTAATAATTATAAAAATAGAAAAACGGTATTAAAGTTTAAATAGAAGCTGCAGAGTACAAAGGCATGGCACAGCTATTTTTGAAAATGCTTCTTATTTCTCTAAGTGTATACCTTATAATTATAAAAAAGACTTCCAGAATTTCGTGGACATTTAATGGCAATGTGCTTGCCATCGAGGGCACCTCCACAGTTAGGAAAATTCCACTTGTTGAATATGTATACGTGTGGTAATTTATATGTATACGTGTGGTAATTTAAATATTATAGAACATATTCAAGCATGGACAGTCCAGGAGCACTTACCACCTTCGACGAAAGTATGGATTCCCCCGGATATAATTATGTAAGATTTAGTATATACTTTAAAATTAAACAAACTAATAAACGTTTTTCGTGGCCTATTTACAGACGTCGACTCCTAGTACATCAGCAAAGCGCTCCAATACCTCGAATGCGGCTCTGCAATCTTCGGCAGAGAAAATCGTGGAGCAAATGGGCAATATTGTGAACCTACGAAGAGCGGAGATGGCTCCGAAGTCCAAGTTTGAGCCTCTCTTAAAACACTTAGAGTCACTTCTGGAGCAGTTGCCGCAAAGCACAGCGAATATGTTGGGGGCCAAATTTACAACTATGGCCTACGAGGAGGTTGAAAAGCACCAAAGAAGTGAAATGTAATTTTATTTTGTTCTTTTTTATTTCATTTTATTTAAACTTAATTTAATTTATTGTTTTTGCTTAATTTCATTAAATTGAACTGAACTCAATTTATTTTATTTCCTTTTTCTATTTGTATATGTTGTACATTATTAAACGTAACAAATTTTAAGACAATAAAACAGTAATGAACTTAAACTTATTTTCATTTTGATTTTGTTGTTTCCTTTCAATAAAAAAAAAGTAAAAATAAATGAACTGTTTCAATTACTTAACTTTACATATGGATGTAAAAAGATTTATTTTTGAAATCTGCAATCCAGTTAAAACTTACATATGTAATACTTTCGGTCTTGTGATCTGAAATTAGAAATAAGGGAAATTAAGAGACGTACAGAGTTTATTAGGTACAAATCATACCTTTCCAATTCAATCTAAACAAGCTGCTCTGCGCTGCCAGGCTATCGACCCTTCTTCAGAATTAAAAAACACTGCCAGGTTTTCTCGAACTTGAGCTGCTGACTGTGAAAGCCTTCCAGCTTGAACGCTGCGCACTTCCGATGAAAAAAGGGAGGTTGCAGGGATGTGGTGGTGAAATTCGCCTCCTACCACTTCTCCGAATTCGCTGTATTCATCAGCGTAATTCGAAGGGCAATATTGGGCTCTACAAGTCCTTATCAGGTAGTTATTCAAATAGCAATACGCAACTACAACTTTTTGTGCTTTTTCAAGAGAGCAAAACATTTTTCTGGAGAGGCAGTAGAATTTGGAGCATAATATTCCAAATGCATTTTCGATACATCGCCGCGCTCTGCTAAGCCTGTAATTAAAAATCCGTTGCTCTTCCTCCAGCCTCCTGTTTCGCGATGGTACATACGGTTTCATAATCCGCACGTGCAGTGGAAAAGCATCATATGCAACAAAAACATAAGGATGTTCTACAGCTTCTGGAAAAGCGAGCGCTCCACCAAGCAGCGCTTTTCCAAGTGTGCATTTTTGAAATATTCCGGCATCTCCTTCGCTTCCGTATGCCCCTATGTCCAAATAGGTAAACTTGTAGTCACCATCTGCTGCATCCATCAGTACAAAGCTGAAGAACCCCTAATAATTATAAAAATAGAAAAACGGTATTAAAGTTTAAATAGAAGCTGCAGAGTACAAAGGCATGGCACAGCTATTTTTGAAAATGCTTCTTATTTCTCTAAGTGTATACCTTATAATTATAAAAAAGACTTCCAGAATTTCGTGGACATTTAATGGCAATGTGCTTGCCATCGAGGGCACCTCCACAGTTAGGAAAATTCCACTTGTTGAATATGTATACGTGTGGTAATTTATATGTATACGTGTGGTAATTTAAATATTATAGAACATATTCAAGCATGGACAGTCCAGGAGCACTTACCACCTTCGACGAAAGTATGGATTCCCCCGGATATAATTATGTAAGATTTAGTATATACTTTAAAATTAAACAAACTAATAAACGTTTTTCGTGGCCTATTTACAGACGTCGACTCCTAGTACATCAGCAAAGCGCTCCAATACCTCGAATGCGGCTCTGCAATCTTCGGCAGAGAAAATCGTGGAGCAAATGGGCAATATTGTGAACCTACGAAGAGCGGAGATGGCTCCGAAGTCCAAGTTTGAGCCTCTCTTAAAACACTTAGAGTCACTTCTGGAGCAGTTGCCGCAAAGCACAGCGAATATGTTGGGGGCCAAATTTACAACTATGGCCTACGAGGAGGTTGAAAAGCACCAAAGAAGTGAAATGTAATTTTATTTTGTTCTTTTTTATTTCATTTTATTTAAACTTAATTTAATTTATTGTTTTTGCTTAATTTCATTAAATTGAACTGAACTCAATTTATTTTATTTCCTTTTTCTATTTGTATATGTTGTACATTATTAAACGTAACAAATTTTAAGACAATAAAACAGTAATGAACTTAAACTTATTTTCATTTTGATTTTGTTGTTTCCTTTCAATAAAAAAAAAGTAAAAATAAATGAACTGTTTCAATTACTTAACTTTACATATGGATGTAAAAAGATTTATTTTTGAAATCTGCAATCCAGTTAAAACTTACATATGTAATACTTTCGGTCTTGTGATCTGAAATTAGAAATAAGGGAAATTAAGAGACGTACAGAGTTTATTAGG
The DNA here is from genome assembly GCA_951828415.1 of Anomoia purmunda. Lineage (NCBI taxonomy): Eukaryota > Metazoa > Arthropoda > Insecta > Diptera > Tephritidae > Anomoia > Anomoia purmunda. The sequence continues at coordinate 81,576,871 of OX639993.1, read as the reverse complement.
TACAAATCATACCTTTCCAATTCAATCTAAACAAGCTGCTCTGCGCTGCCAGGCTATCGACCCTTCTTCAGAATTAAAAAACACTGCCAGGTTTTCTCGAACTTGAGCTGCTGACTGTGAAAGCCTTCCAGCTTGAACGCTGCGCACTTCCGATGAAAAAAGGGAGGTTGCAGGGATGTGGTGGTGAAATTCGCCTCCTACCACTTCTCCGAATTCGCTGTATTCATCAGCGTAATTCGAAGGGCAATATTGGGCTCTACAAGTCCTTATCAGGTAGTTATTCAAATAGCAATACGCAACTACAACTTTTTGTGCTTTTTCAAGAGAGCAAAACATTTTTCTGGAGAGGCAGTAGAATTTGGAGCATAATATTCCAAATGCATTTTCGATACATCGCCGCGCTCTGCTAAGCCTGTAATTAAAAATCCGTTGCTCTTCCTCCAGCCTCCTGTTTCGCGATGGTACATACGGTTTCATAATCCGCACGTGCAGTGGAAAAGCATCATATGCAACAAAAACATAAGGATGTTCTACAGCTTCTGGAAAAGCGAGCGATCCACCAAGCAGCGCTTTTCCAAGTGTGCATTTTTGAAATATTCCGGCATCTCCTTCGCTTCCGTATGCCCCTATGTCCAAATAGGTAAACTTGTAGTCACCATCTGCTGCATCCATCAGTACAAAGCTGAAGAACCCCTAATAATTATAAAAATAGAAAAACGGTATTAAAGTTTAAATAGAAGCTGCAGAGTACAAAGGCATGGCACAGCTATTTTTGAAAATGCTTCTTATTTCTCTAAGTGTATACCTTATAATTATAAAAAAGACTTCCAGAATTTCGTGGACATTTAATGGCAACGTGCTTGCCATCGAGGGCACCTCCACAGTTAGGAAAATTCCACTTGTTGAATGTGCATCCAATACGTTGTATTTCTGCAGGTGTGAGCGGTGGAATTTCCTTGCCAAATGCAGAAATAATGGCGTCACTACCTTAATCAATTAAATAAGAACAAATACATTGATTTACAGCAATGGTTTAGCTAAGCTATGCGCATGAACTTACCCCAACACGACAGCTAACTTTTGCTTTGGGGAAATTTCATCTTTTGGCCTTGTTCGCTTTTTAGGTTGCAGTTGAGGATGTACCAGCTCATACGCATCGTTGAAACTACGTACATCCATATGAAAATTCTCCTTGAATATGTCTTTCCGTATGCCCCTATGTCCAAATAGGTAAACTTGTAGTCACCATCTGCTGCATCCATCAGTACAAAGCTGAAGAACCCCTAATAATTATAAAAATAGAAAAACGGTATTAAAGTTTAAATAGAAGCTGCAGAGTACAAAGGCATGGCACAGCTATTTTTGAAAATCCTTCTTATTTCTCTAAGTGTATACCTTATAATTATAAAAAAGACTTCCAGAATTTCGTGGACATTTAATGGCAACGTGCTTGCCATCGAGGGCACCTCCACAGTTAGGAAAATTCCACTTGTTGAATGTGCATCCAATACGTTGTATTTCTGCAGGTGTGAGCGGTGGAATTTCCTTGCCAAATGCAGAAATAATGGCGTCACTACCTTAATCAATTAAATAAGAACAAATACATTGATTTACAGCAATGGTTTAGCTAAGTTATGCGCATGAACTTACCCCAACACGACAGCTAACTTTTGCTTTGGGGAAATTTCATCTTTTGGCCTTGTTCGCTTTTTAGGTTGCAGTTGAGGATGTACCAGCTCATACGCATCGTTGAAACTACGTACATCCATATGAAAATTCTCCTTGAATTGTCTTTCGTTGGCTACTAGGTCATCAAACTGCAAATGAGTATTTGAGAAGATTTTGGGAACCTTAATGCATATATTAAAATTGAATATACTTACAGACATTGACAGTGAAAATGGGACATTCCAAAAAAAAATTTATTTGGCTAGTACAGTATTCCCCGCTTAATTGCACTTCAAAAATTGTATAACCGGGGAATCAATTAACCGATACCGTTCAATTGAACAGTTGGTTCAATTACAGAAATCCCGCTTAATTGGACAACCGGATCAATTAAAAGAAAATGCATATGTGTATTTTAGGTACAGCAGACGTCGAATTTATCGAATCTTATGTAATAATTAAATTGAAAAACTTTGTAAATACTAAATACTACTTGGAATGTCCCATTTTCACTGTGAGTGTCTGTATGTATGTATATACTTACATCTTTCGTGAAGCGGCCTTTTTCGCCCCTTTCTCTCAAAAATTTGTTCACTTCCTTACGCGACTCTGTCTTCAAGGCCTCAGCGATGAAAAGCATCATTTGGGCACCTGCCACACAAGCCGCTTCTTCCAACATTGCAGATTCCATACTGGTGGCTGTGCCGGAAGCTCGGAAAACTCTTCAAATGCCGCCACATGTAGTAAAACCTGTTTAAAAGAATACAATTATGGTTAAATACACTTTTCTTACCAAAATTCGCTAATTGCTTCTGGTGGTTGTGCCGGGAGCTCGGAAAACTCTTCAAATGCCTCTAAATGTAGTAAAACCTGTTTAAAAGAATACAATTTGTTATATAATTATGTTTAAATACACTTTTCTTACCAAAATTCGCTAATTGCTTCTGGGGCGATGCACCTACTCTGCTGGATGCTGGTGGATGTGCCGGAAGCTCGGAAAGCTCTTCAAATGCCGCTAAATGTGGTAAAACATGTTTAAAAGAATACAATTAGTTATATAATTATGTTTAAATACACTTTTCTTACCAAAATTCGCTAATTGCTTCTGAGGCGATGCTTATAAATTTTCTTGTTTACAGTTTTTCAATTTTTATTTTGACGTTTCTTCTCATTTGACATTCAATGTTGCTAGCAACATTTCAGTGCAATCCAAATGCATGTTGCTGGCGAAATTTCACGGCCACTGGCAAGCATTTAATGATTATTGCGCGAACTTCAACGCCTGGCTACTGAGTGGGGAAGCTAAAAATCAAACAAAAAAGTCCTAGCACTTCTTGAAACTTTCACTGGCTGTTCCTCTGATAGGTGAAAATTGCAGAAACCAGCGCTCTTGCCGAATCTGGAATCACCGGATTCCGGAGAGGATCATCAGCAATCACCAACTCCAACTTACCGAAAGCGGAACAGCCTATCGCAACTGCAATTTGGTTTCCGCAAGAAGAGGTATACGATAGCGGCAAAAAATACAGGGGTAGGTATTACGTTGAATGCAATTGCAGGCAAGCGTTGGAAAGCCGGAAGGAAAACTTACTGCGCTATAGTGACGCAAGACGTCAAACACTCTTTAAGGAGGTCGAAAGTCATTCACTTGAAGCCCGAGATTAACCGCATGTTCGTATATCTTCAATATCATTAGAAGCGACCTCAATGCTGCAATCGCCTCCCTAGTGGATGGCCTAAAAAAATTGATCTTTTTTCTCTTGTCGAGCGGAAAACAGAAGCGGTTTTGATGAGGAGCCGCAAGAAACCAGAAAAAACTTACTTTACCGTGGATAGGCACCTAATAGCTTCAAAAAGGCAAATACGCTACTTGGGCGTGACTTTGGCGCACACGAAGAATACATATAAACTAAAACGTCGCACTACTCTTAGCAGAATATTTCCTAACATCGGCAGACCAAGGAGCAGTAGACGCAAGTTACTTACTAGAGTGAAAACCTCCACCTTTCTATACGCAGCACCAGTTGGGTCGACTCGGTGAGACACTCCGAGAATACTACAGTGCCCTACAAGGACTGCACGATCTCAGAGATGCTTCTGCGTACAAGATGACATCAGCGGAAGAGGCAATAGCAAGCAGAAGAATCCGCACGTATAACAATGCGGAAAGAAAGCCAAACAGAAACGTTAAATATAAAAAAAAAGTTGTATCCATTAGAAAATGGCAAGAGAGATGGGACAGAAACACCAATGAAAGATCGGCACCCTAATTCCCAAACTTGAAAAATAGCTAAATCGTATGCATGGAGTGTTGAATTTCCAGTTGACACAGTTTCTGATAGGCCACGGTGTCTACAGATTTGGATACTATGACTCGCTGCTTTGCCCAATATGTAACGTAGCCCCGAAGTCTTCAAATGCCCGCGCTCCAACGCTCTTAGATCAGAAGTAGCGGGTATGAAAAGCACAACACCACTTCAGCAAAATGAACATCATGCTCACCTCCAACAGTGCATGGACTAGCACTTGCAACATAATTGCAAATATTAACAAGCTACTACATGAAGAAGGCATCAAGCGTCCCAAGGTTCTACTAACTTCACCTATGGCTTAGGTATGTACATATATGTGCATATACGCGTGATCTCGACAGAAGGGAAGTGTGGGGGAAGGGGGAAACGGGTTGGGAAGGAGGGTAGTTGACCCGACTGGGGAGGTATACTTAGGTGCAATACAACTACCAAGTTGGTAAAGTAGGTTCAACTTCGTAACTCACTGCATCAAGCTTAAACAAGGCTAAAACTGACCTTGAGCCTAGTGTTCGCACCGCCTCGCGACTCAATATTTAACGGTAGTCCCGGGGAGACGGTACAGGACGGTGGGAAGTTAAGTGCGATTAAAGTTCCACACTGACAGTTTTAAACTTTCTATATACTACATGCATCTGTGTATATATACCCATCAGTACCTTCATATATAGCTTGGGATTATTTCGACTCTAGTTCAAGGCCATTTTAGGAAAAGTTCTGGACCGTTTCGGCATTATTTTCGGAGTAGAAAATTCGGGACCTATTCAGAACCTTTCAGTAGTCGGAACTGGTTCACCACCATAACTAGCACTACTTCTAGTTCTACTACAACTAATAATTATTATTTTTACTGCTAGTTACTACCACTACAACTCCTAATTACTAGTACTACTACTAGTCACTACTACTATTTTTACTTATAATAAATACTAATAAAAACCTAAAAATTATGTCTTATAAAACTCTCTCCCAATTTTAACTATATATGTGTATATCTTTATAGAATTAGGCTCAGAAGTTTTACTTCTGGCTCACGCACTTAGATGTACCCGATTTTTTTTTAAGTATGTGTATGAATAAATGAAATGTAATAATAGGTAAATTGCGTACTGTATATGTATATTTAGAGAGGTAAATTATGTAAATTTTAACATTTGGCGAAATAGGGATTACACTTATTAAAGTACACTAACAAAGAATTGGCTTAGTTCCTATTGATATTTTATACCAAAGTATATTTTGAATTTTGTATGCAAAAGCAGAATACCAAAAATATATTTTGATTTTTTTTATGCAAAAGCAAAATAACAAAAATGTATTTTGATTTTTTTATGCAAAAGCAAAATACCAAAAAAATGTTTTGGCCTCTACTTCTGCATACATTTTATTGACTGTAATAGATGCAGATCAAATCGGAAATGACCTCTTTTAAATTTACACCGTTTTTGCTGGAGTTGATTGGTGTTAATGTGTGTGTATGTACAGCGCAAAGCACCAACATGTTGTTAACAAATTTGTACTGTTTGCGTTAGCAGGATTTCAATTGATTGTTTCCCTTTCTGAGCAAAATTCGTAATTTGTATTTATGCCCGTTCCATCTCCATGATCTGTTATCTGCTTTTCACTGTATTGCTAAGACTCATTACCGCCTTAATTTAAAACAGTTGACAATGTCGCCGCCGTCCTAACGTCGACGTCCTTTTTATTGTCTTGATTATGCGCTTTCAAATAATGCCCCTCTGCTCTGAAGAAACTTTAAATACTTTTGGTCAGTGCTTTGTAAGCATGGTCGGTACCGACACCTTTAACTGTGCTTGTTAACTTGATATTTTTTAATAATTTCATAAATACATATATTAAAGATTCAGCATAAAAGTCGTTTGTATATTTCCTTTTATTTTTCTTTGTGTAATATTTGGCGACTCCAAATAGGAATAGGATGGCAAGATCTTCGTCAGTTTGGGCAGGATCGCCACGTGGTGGAAAAGTTTAAAGGAAACCACTAGTTATCTAAACAGCAGAGAGGTTTCTGCTGCGTCCTCGAGGTTTCTGAAGTGTTGAGGAAATAAAATGCAAGAAGCCTTGTAAATTATTTCTACTTCAATAATTTAAAAGCTGCAGTATTTATACAAAAGTCTAATTAATACTAATTTCAATGAACAGATATACATAGGTCAGCCAAAAGTACCAACTCACCATTTTGACACTTAAGTTCATTATAGCAGCGGTTAATATATTGAGTTGCTTTTTTTACATTTCAATATTACTTAGCAAGAACGGGATAATTTATTGCCTTATTGCTAATGTTGTATTTTAGCTCAATACACTACACTTAACGCAAAAACTTAAAAAAGTCCTGTGTAGCACCATCCACGGGATAGAAGTGATACTTCTTAAACAATTAGGAATAAGTCAGATGTATGCCCGAAACAGAGTTGCGCCAAACAGCGGGTAGCTTACGTACTACTTACTTAATTGGCGCTACAATCTCTTAAGAGATTTTGGCCGAGTTCAACAAATTGCGCAAGTCACTCCTTCTTCCTGCTAACTGGCGCCAATTGGAAATACCAAGTGACGTCAAGTTCGTTTCCACTTGGTCTTTCCAACGCAGAGGTGGTCGACCTCTTCTTCTACTACGAGTACCACCAGCTGGTGCCGCGTTGAATACTTTTAGGGCTGGGGCATTTTCGTCCATTCGCACGACGTGTACTGGCCAACTTAGCCGCTGTATTCTAATTTGCTGGACTATGTCTATGTCGCGGTAAAGCTCATACAGCTCATCGTTATATCGTCTGCTGTATTTGCCTTCGCAAAGACGTAGAGGTTCATAAATATTTCGTAGAATCTTTCTCTCGAACACTCCAAGTGCCATCTCATGCGATGCTGACAGTGCCCATGCTTCAGCGCCATACAATAGCACGGGCATGATGAGAGACTTATAGAGTGTGATTTTGGTTCGTCCAAAGTAGCACTTGAGAGGCAAGAGAGATTCTACGTTGGATTTCCCGGCTGACATTATTGTAGGTGTTAGTGCTGGTTCCCAGATAAATACAGTCCTCCACTTTATCGAAATTGTAATTGTCAACAGTGATACCTCGTTTGGTTTCAAACGGGACGCAGCTGGTGGTGTTGCTCAACGTCATTTCACATAACCCTATTAGTTTTGTTGATATACCAAATTCAGACACCGCGGCAAATAGGCAGCTTCTTGTACTATGAAAGCGGATTTGAAGTCGACAAAAAGATTGTGTGTGTCTCTTCTTCTTTCTTGTGTCTTTTCCAAGATTTAGGATATCGTGAATATTTGGTCGATGGTAGATTTGCCAGGCTAACACCACACTGATAAGGTCCAATCACACAATATGCTCGACAGAACCTTATATGACATGCAAAGAAGACTGATCCCGCGGTTGTTGGCGCATATTGCAGGATCGCCCTTTTTGTGGATTGGGCAGAGTACACTTAAATTCCAATCAGAAGGCATCCGTTCGTCCGACCATATTTTGCAAATGAGCTGGTACATGCACTTTACCAACCCCTCACCGTACTTGAATAGATCAGCTAGCAGTCCGTCAGCACGAGCGGCCTTATTGTTTTTTAGCCGCGGTTTGCCGTTCGAGTTTTAGCCAGGTCGGGTGACAGTACTTCGAATCCGTCTTCATTGATTGGGGGTTCGGGCTCATCATATTCAGTGTTTTCCGTGCCACAACCATTAAGCTGCGTGAAGAGGTGCTCCCTATATTGTTCCAACATACTCTGGATGTCGGTCATCAGGTCGTCGTTTTGAGTCTTACAGGAAATTGCCTCGCACGTGAAACCTTCGGTAAGCCGCCTTACCTTCTGATAAAATTTTCGGTCGTTTTTCATATCGGCTAGCATTTCAAGCTCCTCGCACCCGCGAATCTCGGCCTCTCTCTTCTTTTTTCGGAAAATGCGCCTCGCTTTATACTTCAACTCCCGATATCTCTTCCGCACAGTTCGCGTTGCTCCCGAGCGCAACGTGGCCCTATAGGCGGTATCTCTCTTTTCAGTGGCGGCGCGGCATTCCTGATCGTACCAGTGGTTTTTTCGGGCTCACTGCAAACCAATGACCTCTTCAGCGGCGGCACGTAATGAGCGCAAAGGGTGGCCCATTGCGCGTAGATATCCGCTTATTGAACATTGCTCTCAGAGAGCTGGAGTGCAAGTCGAGTGGCGAAAAGTCGGCTATCTGTTGTGAATGCAGCTTTTGGGCTTCGAGCTTTCGTCGTGTCACTAAGCGTGCACTTTTTGCTGCATAGCAGCGTGCGTGAATCTTGGCTGCGACGAGATAATGATCCGAGTCGATGTTAGCTCCTCGCATAGTGCGCACATCTAAGACACTGGAAGTATGCCTTCCGTCTTCTTTTTCTTCTTAATTGGCGCTATAACCGCCTAGGCGATTTTGGCCGATTTCAATATTGCACGCCAGCCGCTCCTCTGCTTTGCTGCCTGGCGCCAGTTAGATATCCCAAGTGTAGTCAAGTCCTTCTCCACCTGGTCTTTCCAACGTAGAGGAGTTCTTCCTCTTCCTCTGCTACCACCAGCGGGTACCGCGTCGAATACTTTCAGGGCTGGAGCATTTTCTTCCATACGTACCACATGACCTAGCCAGCGTAGCCGCTGAATCTTAAATCGCTGAACTATGTCTATGTCGCGGTACAGCTCATACAACTCATCGTTCCATCGTCTGCGATATTCGCCATCGCAAATACGTAAAGGACCAAAAATCTTTCGGAGAATCTTTCTCTCGAACGCTCCAAGCGCCATCTCATCCGATGTTGATAGGGTCCATGCTTCTGCGCCATACATTAGCACGGGCATGATGAGGGACTTATAGAGCGTGGTTTTCGTTCGTCGAGAGAGGGCTTTACTGTCCATTTGCCTACTCAGCCCAAAGTAGCACTTGTTGGCAAGAGAGATTCTTCGTTGGATTTCAAGGCTGACATTATTGTTGGTGTTGATGCTGGTTCCAAGATAAACAAAGTCCTCTACTTTGTCAAAATTGTAACTGTCAACAGTGATGCGGGAGCCAAGGCGCGAATGCGCTGACTGCTTATTTGATGACACGAGGTACTTCGTTTTGTCGTCGTTCACCTCCAGACCCATTCGCTTCGCTTCCTTGTCCAGCTTTGAAAAGGCAGAACTAACGGCGCGGTTGTTGAGGCCAATGATATCGATGTCATCGGCATACGCCAGCAGTTGCACACTCTTATAAAAGATGGTACCTGACCGGTTTAGTTCTGCAGCTCGAATTATATTTTCTAGCATAATGTTAAAGAAGTCACACGATAGGGAGTCACCCTGTCTGAAACCTCGTTTGGTATCAAACGGCTCGGAGAGGTCCTTCCCAACTCTGACTGAGCTGGTGGTGTTGCTCAGTGTCATTTTACATAGCCGTATTAGTTTTGCAGGGATACCAAAGTCAGACATCGCGGCATATAGGCAACTTCTTCTCGTGCTGTCGAAAGCTGATTTAAAGTCGACAAATAGATGGTGTGTGTCAATCCTCTTCTCACGGGTCTTTTCCCATATTTGGCGTATCGTGAATATCTGGTCGATGGTAGATTTACCAGGTCTAAAGCCACACTGATAAGGTCCAATCAGTTCGTTGACGGTTGGCTTTAGTCTTTCACACAATACACTCGATAGAACCTTATACGAAATGTTAAGAAGGCTGATCCCGCGGTAGTTGGCGCATATTGCAGGATCACCCTTCTTGTGGATTGGGCAGAGTACACTTAGATTCCAATCGGCGGGCATGCATTCGTCCGACCATATTCTGCAAATAAGCTGGTGCATGCACCTTACCAGCTCCTCGCCACCACGCTTGAATAGCTCAGCTGGTAACCCATCAGCTCCAGCGGCTTTGTTGTTCCGTAGCCGCATAATTGCTATTCGAACTTCATCGAGGTCGGGTGTCGGGATGTTAATGCCGTCATCAGCGATTTGGGGTTCGGGATCTTCATCTTCTCCGGCGACGCTTTCGCTGTCACCATTTAGCAGAGTGGAGAAGTGTTCCCTCCACAATCTAAGTGCACTTTGGGCATCAGTCACCAGATCGCCGTTCTTGTTCTTACAGGAATTCGCCCCGATCTTAAAACCTTCCGTAAGTCGCCGCACCTTTTGGTAAAATTTTCGGGCGCTTTTCATGTCGGCTAGCATCTCAAGCTCTTCACACTCACGTATTTCGGCCTCTCTCTTCTTTCTACGGACGATACGTCTCTCTTCCTTTCTCAACTCCCGGTAGCGTTCCCATACAGCTCGCGTTGCGCCCGATCGCAGCGTGGCCCTGTAGGCAGCATCTTTATTTTCCGAAGCGGCACGGCATTCCTCATCATACCAGTCATTTTTTCGGGTTCGCTGAAAGCCAACGACTTTTTCAGCGGCGGTACGCAGTGATCGAGAAATGTGCTCCCAGTGCTCGCAAATTCCGGTTTCTTGAGAAGTGCTCTCATTGAGCAGGTGTGAGAGTCGAGTGGTGAAGGTTGCAGCTGTTTGTTGCGGTTGCAGCTTTCCGACGTCAAGCTTTCGCTGTGTATTTACACGCACGGTTTTTGATGCACAGAGGCGTATGCGCATCTTGGCTGCGACAAGATAATAATCCGAGTCGATGTTCGGTCCTCGGAGTGTACGTACGTCTAATATACTGGAAGCATGCCTTCCGTCTATCGCAATATGATCGATTTGGTTTCGCGTTTTTCGATCTGGAGACAGCCACGTAGCCAAGTGTATTTTTTTATGCTGAAACCTGGTGCTACAGACCACCATGTTTCTGGCCCCGGCAAAGTCGATCAGTCTCAGTCCGTTGGCGGAGGTTTCGTCGTGGAGACTGAATTTTCCGACAGTGTGACCAAAGATCCCTTCCTTTCCCACCCTGGCATTGAAGTCACCAAGCTCGATTTTGATATCGTGACGGGGGCAGCGCTCGTAAGTGCGTTCTAAGCGCTCGTAGAAGTGATCCTTGATCACATCGTCCTTCTCTTCTGTCGGTGCGTGGGCACAAATCAGCGAGATGTTGAAAAATCTCGCTTTGATGCGAATCGTGGCGAGACGCTCGTCCACTGGAGTGAACGACAGTACTTGGCGACGAAGCCTCTCTCCCACCACAAACCCAACACCGAACTTGCGCTCCTTTACATGGCAGCTGTAGTAGATGTCGCAAGGCCCAACGGTTTTCTTGCCTTGCCCCGTCCATTTCATTTCTTGGATGGCGGTGATGTCAGCCCTTACTCTTACGAGGACATCAGCCAGCCGGGCAGCGGCACCTTCCCCATTAAGGGTTCGGACATTCCAGGTGCATGCCCTTAAATCGTAGTCCTTAAAACATTGCTTGCGGTCGTCATCAAAAAAGGGAGATCTCATCCGAGGCACATTGAAATTTTTCATTGGGTATAGTTTTTTTTACGTGGCGGGTCCCAAGCCCAGCGCACAACCAAATACTGGAGGGTTGTTTTGTTTTTGAAGACACATTTATATAGCGAGCCGCTTGCTCCAAGTCAGACGCCCGCTTGCAGCCGCACCTCCTGGTGAACAGACACTGCTGACTTCAGTGAGCCCTTAAACCGAATATGTCGGAGTGGCCCCACTGAAGCTCCCTCTCTTTCTGCCGTGACCCAAGGCTCCACACGGGTTGGTTACCATATCTCACACAAGGGTTGCTCACGTTGCCCAGAGTGCGCGACGAGGACGCAAGAGTAGGGATTGAGTGTAGCCACTCATCTGTAACTGCAGACCCAGAAGAGTTGCCACACCCCATTGCACTCCATGCCTTCCGTCTACCGCAGTATAATAAATTTGTTTTTGAAGTTTTTCATCTGAAGATAGCCACGTAGCTTGATGCATCTTTCTATCTTTCAACCTGGTACTACCTACTATCATGTTTCCGCCCCAGCAAAGTCGATCAGCCTCAGTCCGGTAGCGGATATTTCGTCATGTACGCTGAATTTAGCGACTGTGAGATTAAAGATCCCTGCCTTTCCCATCTTGGCATTAAAATCGCCTATCATGAGTTTTATATCGTGACGGGGGCAGCGTTCGTACGCGCGCTCAAGGCGCTCATTGAAGTGATCTTTGGTCATATCGTCTTTATCTTCCGTAGGAGCGTGGGCGCAAATCAGCGAGATGTTGAAGAATCGCGCTTTGATGCGAATCGTGGCGAGACGTTCGTCCACCGGAGTGAACGACAGTACTTGGAGACGAAGTCGGTCTCCCACCACAAATTCAACTCCGGACTTGCGCTCCTTTACGTTGCAGCTGTAGTAGACGTCGTAAGGTCCGATTCTCTTATTCATTCATCCATTGCAGCTCTTGTATGGCGGTAATGCCAGTTTTTGCTTTTACGGGGACATCCACCAGCCGGGCCGCGGCACCTTCCCAAATAAGGGTCCGGATAATCCCTTAAATAAAAGTCCTTTAAACGTTTACCGCGGTCGTCATCGTGTGCTGTCAAAGTTTGAATACACTGAATCGCATGAAATTGCACAGAATTGTGACGGGGACGGATTTTTTGGCGTCGGTTAATTCTCTGGCTACTCTCAACTCACACGGTGCACTGCATACATCTTGCTGCGGAAATTACCTGGAATTGATGCGCTTTATTACTCTGGCACAAACTTAGCGTTGCTCCCTTTCAACTTTTTTAACACGACGTCAATGACTTCCTTACGCAATTCATGGCCCTTGGAGATGTTCAGGATAACATCTTGCCCTCTTTCCTTGGTATTTTTGCCGTAGCTTGAGGCAGCCCGTGCGCAGCCCTTCTATTCCTTGATTCCACCAGTAGACCGGAGTTCTTTTCATTTCCCCTCGTTTTTTCTGGCATCGATTAATTGGAGATATTGCTTCGTTAGCGCAATATCAACGAGTGTATCTTGAAGAACCCTGGCATATACTCCAGCGGTCTACTATCCAGCATTTTCACTTTCCAGCCAGCTTTTTGTGTCTTCCTAACTCGGCTTTCCTGCACACAGCTCCGCAGCGGATGGATTACTGCGAAGATCGCAAAGTGATCAATATATGTGAAATCCTCTAAGACCTCCCATTTTATTCTATTAAATAGCACAGCGTTGCAAAAGGTCAAGTAAACTATCGAACCGGCGTTCCCTTTCTTATAGGTGTTTTCCCCCTTTTTAGGTAGCACGGTCTGGTGATGTACGAAAGCTTTAAGAAGCGCCTGGCCCAGTGCAGCTGTTTTTGGACTTCCCTATTATACTGTCTATGCATTAAAATGCCCAGCAATGACCTCTGGTGCTTTTCGTGCAGCATCAACTGCTAGACGGCTGAGCATGTTCGTATAATTTTTTATTGACTCTCTTGGTGGGGCGCAGCACCTACAGAAGTGGATTATCCAAATTTTTGGGTAGAGGAAGGCCTCTTGCTGGTTGTTGCTTCTTGCGTCGCATGCCCAGATTGTAAATTTTCCTCTCTTATCCTGCAGCCAGCTTCTCTCCATTGAGGGTGCACTGTATTTCTCGATGATGAGAGCAACGTCAATATTTTCCTTAAAAATTCCTTGTTTAGGGAGGTTTTGCGCCGCCTTACAGCAGCTTAGGTTAGTTTGCAGGCACTTATTCATAGATTTAGCTGCTTCATTGCTCTTTTCTATGCCGGGCACCTGAAACTACCAGTGGGGTGGTTCTGCCCAACACCGGCCCATATCTTGCATATGACGTATTTTGGTGCTGCCTTACATATGTAGCTTGGCAATGTGCCCTTTTTCTCCACAGTCCAAGCACGCGCCGTTACGGTCTTCTGCAGATTTGTAGTGTCTGGATATGACCTCTCGGATGCTGCAATTCGCCCACCCAACACGGATTAGTCCCACCTACACCATGATTTGTGCATCTCGCACGGGGAGGTTTATGATGTCGGTTTGCGTGCCATTCCTCGCTGTCTTCATGGATTTCACTGTGATAGATTTCCCAGGACAACACCTAACAGAAAGATATATTGCTGCAGATGAGAAAGATGTCCGATAGAACTGTGGTTGTTATACCTTTGTTGGAGTTGATATCAATTTTGAGTCGTATGTCCAATCTATATTTTACAAATCTTATAGCATATACATACATATGGGTCATGCCATGCAAAATTTACACTCAAAAATTTTTTTGGGAAAACATTTTTTGTTTCGCGTTCTATATTGAAAAATAATCGACCCGTATTTTTTTATTTTAATATAATACTTAAAATTTTCGAGAAATGAATTTTCGAATTTTTAAAATCTTGAAAAAATACGTTTTTTCAGTATTCCACAGTAAAAAAAGTTTTGGTCATATAAAATTCTTCCTGTACTCAACATTTACGTTATTCCCCTATCTTCGCAACACAGCTAAGTAGACGTTCTGTGAGTCTTTTTTATAACAAATTAGTGTTTTTTTTAAACAATTAAACTTTTTCCTCATTTGAGACTAATTTTTTTTTTACTTTTTTTAATTTTAATATGATTGCCTGTGATTACTATATAACCTGTGAAAAATTTGCGATGTAGAAATGAAAACGTCGGGAGTTATGAATTTTTTTATCTTTACGCGAGTTAAGGAATGTTTAAAATGCCACCGCTGACGTCACCACATAACACGTTCTAACATGCAGCGAATGCATTATCGATACAAACCGTATCACGCAGCAACCGAAACGGAATTTTCCACAAACAAACAAAGATAAACACTAATTATAAAACAACGGTTTCTGAAAAAGGGAAACAATATTAACAACTTTCGAAGAAGTCCTTGTGACAGAAGCAGCACAAACTGGATCAGTGCGGAATAAAAGCATTCCTATCCGGCAATTCTACCAAACGACAACGACGTGCCAGCAAATCCAACTCCTCCTCTCTAAGACTTCAAAGAAGCGACAACACAACAAATATGGCCGAATCAGCACAGCTAAGAGCACAAATTGATGCACTAACACAACAATTCCAACAACAAACCTTGCATGTAATTACCCTACAACAGGAGCTTAATACTGTAAAGGAAAACCACAATATCACCACCATTACAGAACACGAAGAAATCTCTCTTGCAATAACAGACGCCAAAGATATCGATTTGGAGCTGTTCAAAGCTTTACCCAAGTTTGATGGGGACAAAAACTCGTATCACTCATGGAGATCGCAAGTCTGGAAGTTTATGGATAACATCAAAGCGTTCACAGGACATCCTAGGTATTATAGCGCAGTAGGCATCATTCGCACAAAAGTTATAGGAACAGCAGCCGACATATTTAGCAATCACAACACGAAATTAAACTTCTATTCGATTATAAATCGATTGGACTATACATTTGCGGACCAAAGACCTTTGTATGTGTTATTAGACGAGATGAAAAAGGTTAATCAAGGAAGAAAGAATTTATCCGAATATCACAGCGAAATCAATAAAGCACTTAATCTTGCGCTTTCAAAAATTAAATGTCACATGAACAAAACATGCTAACGAAGAAGCTGTTCGAACATTCATTATGGGACTGAATAGAAGATACACAAGTGGAACCTTGTACAGCCAAAACCTAAGTGACTTAGAGCATGCGTATGCTATTCCCAGCACAATCTACCACGACAATCAATTTGAAACTCAACCATGGTATGTCCAACAACCAAGAAGTCACCCAGGAGAAGAACGCTTTCCTTAACGGAACGAACGCCCCAGATATAATCCAGGGATACAAGTGCAACGCAACAATTTTATTCCACACCACGACCGTGTAAATAAACGGATACCTATGGAAGTAGACAACTCTAGGCATCTTATACGCCCTACTCAACACCAACAGGGATACCAGAATCCTTTCAAAAGGGAAAGAAACCCATCCTCACAAAACTTCAATCAACATAAGCACCAAAGGATCAACCAAACACATCAAACTGCAGCAGAATCTACCATATCTCACCACGAGGAACAGTATGAAACCGGAAGTACTTTTTTAAGGCGAGTAAACGGGCTGCCCTGCATTCAAACAAAGTGCGGTCTTACAGACACACCCGTTACAATCTTTGTCGACACAGAATCCACAAATAATTATATAAGTATTAACTGTAACATTGGTAAGTCAGTGCCTATTGAACCTATAAAAACAACGGATATTCATTATTAAAACCTAAAAAAAATTATAAATGACTATTGAAAATTTAGAGAAGGCAAAAATATTTTCTACTATAGATTTGGAATCAGGATTCCACCAAATACTAATAAAATAATCAGACAGAGAGAAAACCGTGTTTTCGGTAAACGGCGCTAAGTATGAATTTATCAGGATGCCATTTGGGCTTAATAATGCACTCTCAATATTTCAACGATGCGTAGATGATATTCTCCGCCAGTACATTGGAAAATTTGCATACGTATACATAGATGACGTGTTAATATATTCTTCCTCAGCCGAAGAACATATAGAGCATATAAGAACTATGGTAAACGCTTTGCATAACGCCAATATGAAAATCTCCAAGGAAAAATCACATTTCTTCCAGAACTCTGTCGAATACTTAGGACATATAATAAAACACAATAAAGTAACTGTGGACCCCAAGAAAATTCAAACAATAAAAGAATATCCTATCCCAAAGACATTAAAAGAACTCAGATCATTCCTATGGCTAGCGCAAGAATGCACTTCAAGCTCAAGTAGAACTTTATCAACCTGACTTCACGGAACCCTTTGATCTGACTACAGCTACCAGCCATTTCGCTATAGGCGCAGCACTGTCCCAAAACAGACAACCTATCGCTTTTGTATCACGAACACTCAATGAAACTGAGCAAAATACAGTACCAACGACCATTGTATGGGCCCCACAGAAATTAAGAAATTACTTATATGGAATTGCTAATTTAACAATATATACAGATCACCAATCTTTAGTTTATTCTATTTCCGAAAAGAATCCAAATAACAAACTAAAAAGATGGAAGAATTTAAGAGAATAGTATACAAACCAGGACATCAGAATGTAGTCGCTGATGCTCTCTCAAGGCAACAAATAAATACGACAACTGATTGTTCAGAACACTCAGCAGAAAGCTCACCTGTGGATCAGTTTAAAAAAGTCAATTATATCAATTCACGACGCAAATAAAGACGAAATTGTGTCACAGACTATCTTTACAAATAATACACGACATAAAATCTATTATAAAAATAAAGAGACCCTGATTTCAAGTTTAAAATCCATTACTCGAACAGGAGTAACAAACGCTCTAAAATTAGATGAAGAAATTTTATTTTTGTTCGAGAAATGTGTAAAAAAGAATCAATAAGCTGCGAAGTATGTTTACAAAATAAATACGAGAGCCACCGTAACAAACAACCAATCGGTAAAACCCCAATACCAACACACGTAGGCGAATATATACAAATGGACATGTTCCACATGAATAACAACATATAAGTATGTACATTAGTTCTACATGCGAATATTCCAAATATTGTTATATACGCAAACTACAAAATAAAGTAAACTGCCACGAATACCCTGCAAGAAGCGTTGGTCCTATAACACAAAATTAGTGGTATACAGATAGATAGAAAAATCTACTTTTTATCTAGACCAATATGACTAGCTAATAGCAAGTAGTTTTGCATTGCCGAGACGATCGTACTCATCGATTTTTCGTCAGTTCTTATCTTCGTGCGAGCCGGCGTCATTATTTACTCGTTATGTTAATGAGCACACAAAAGAAGAAAGGCTGCAAGTGAGCACGCGTTGTTTTGAATTGTGAGTGGTAAAAAAAGTTTATAAAAATTTAAATATTGTGATTGCTGATTAAAAAAATAAGTAATATTAATAAAAAAAATGAGTTATTCTAAAAGGCACATGAGAAGATTAGTGAAGAGGAAGCGTGATGAATATTTTTTAAGTGGTAGCGATAATCCAAATGACGCGGTAGAAGAGCGTAATGACGCCGTTGTTGAAAACGCAATAGAAGACAGTTTTGATTGTGAAATTAATGAAGAAGTAAAAACGTTCCGGAAAAAATCAGGGATTGGCAATTAAATGCTAGAATATCTTCTAAAAATCTGCGTACACTACTAAAAATATTAAGTGAAAGTGGATTAGATGTTCCTTTAAGTCCGACTGCTTTGATGGAGGTAAACTCGGAAAAAATATCAACAAAAGATGTACCTCCTGGTGATTTAATATATTTTGGTGTACAAAACCAAATACAAAAAATTCCAGGAACTTCGAGTTTACTTCAAATCACAGTGGAAATAAATATTGACGGATAACCTCTATTCCACTCTTCGCAAAAACAATTATGGCCAATTTTAGTGAAAGTAGTTAATTGTAATAATTCTGTTGTATTTCCTGTGGCAATCTACGAAGGAAAAGCTAAACCTGGTGATATTTGGGTATATTTGGAGAGTTTTATTGCAGAATTGGAAAATTTACTAAATAATGGAGTTGCCATTAATGGTAAATTTATTCCACTGAATTTAAGAGCTGTTATATGTGATGCACCAGCAAAACCATTTGTTTGTGGCATTGCTCATCATTCATCAGCTCATGGCTGTTCCAAATGCACAGAAATTGCAAAAAAATTAAAAATAAATTAGCGTATTCCACTCAAATCGGAAATTTAAATACAAATGCTGATTTTGCTGCAAGAAAATATGTATAAATTTCATCATTTGGATAAATTTATTTCTTCAAAATCACCATTTGAAAAAATAAACTTAAATATGATCAGTCAAGTGCCATTGGATCCGATGCATTTGATTGACATGGGTGTTACCAAGAAAATGTTGGTTGCCTTATTGAAAAATAAGTCAAAGTTCAATATGAGTAAAAGCAGCTATCAGCAAATATCGTCCCAATTTGAGTTGGTAAAGAAATATATTCCAAAAGAGTTTGCCAGATTGCCTAGGAGTTTAAAAGAAATTCACCATTGGAAAGCAACAGAGTTTCGACAATTTCTGCTTTACACTGGAATCTTATTGTTAAAAGGCCACGTGCACGAAGATTTTTATTATGTATTTCTACTTCTTCATTGCGCGTGTAGACTCCTTTCTTGTCCTTCCAAAGGTTTACTGGAATTGTTTGTAGGGAATTTCACAGTTGTTTTTGGACCGGAGTCTGTATCATATAATGTCCATGGTTTACTCCATATTTGCGACTGTGTTGAAGAATTGGGTTGTCTCTACACGTTTTCAGCACATGATTTTGAAAATCATTTGCAATTGATTAAAAGAAATGTTAGGAAACCGACACAAATTCTTCAACAATTGGCAAATATAAATAAAATTTCAGAATTTTCATTTAAAGAAAGCAAAATGGAAATTAAAGAAAAAAGTAATATAATTACAAGTTATAGGTCAAAAAATGTTTATTTAAGTTCAAAGAGGCCAGATAATGCCTGCGTTATTAGGCCAGATATACGTATTTTAATAAAAATAAATAAAAAAGTCGAATGCAGGAGAAATATTATTGGAAGGAGTCCGGTTTGAAAATGTCCGTCCGTTCTTTACAGCTCCATTCACTTCATTAGCTTAAGGAATAGTATTTGCGGATTCATTATCTGAAGGAATTGAAGAATTTAAAGTAGAAGATGTAATATATAAATTGATGTTGCTTCCTTCTTCACAAAATTTTCTACTATTGCCTTTATTAAATAGTTGCACTTTTTAACTGATAACAAAAAACAAAACGAATATAAATAAATAAAAATGACTCAGCAACACCGAGATCAGATAAGAAAATTTGACGTGAATGAGAATGAAATAATATTTTGTAAGTATATTTTGTTTATAAGTTTTCATAACCGACTAATAATTTTTTAAAAATTTCTGTAGATGATTCTCAAATTCAACACGAAAACTCTAAC
Organism: Anomoia purmunda; assembly: GCA_951828415.1. Classification (NCBI taxonomy): domain Eukaryota; kingdom Metazoa; phylum Arthropoda; class Insecta; order Diptera; family Tephritidae; genus Anomoia; species Anomoia purmunda. The sequence goes on along the minus strand of OX639993.1, from coordinate 81,557,049 downwards.
TACTCCATTAACAACTATAGCAGCAGCAGCAGCAATAACAACAACTACTTCAAAAGTAATAATACGAGTAACAACTTCCCCAACAACAATAGCAACAAAAAAACTTGTGAAAGGTGCAAAAATTTGGACGCTAAAATTGACGATTTACACACCAAATTTGACAACATGCTAGGTATTTTTTTTAATAAAATGTTGATACAAATAATTTTAAAAATTATTATTTTCCAGATTACATAAAAAAAATTATGGAAGCGCAAGCAAAGCAGGGCGCCCAGTTAAGCGTTATTGCTAATAAGGACACGGATATGAGAAATGTGAGCAAACTATTCCCTATAAAAACTATGGAGGAAATGTAAAGCATGAATAACGCCATAAATGAGGCGAACACCAATGAATATGTAAGTTTAATAATTGAATTGTTGTAAATTACACTAATAATTATGATTAAAAATTTAAGATTAACGCAATAAAACACTTATTGAAAGGGGATCCTGAAAAGCACTTCGAGGAAATTATCTTCAGATCCATGTGCAGCGAAGTGAATGTGGGCGGCGTCCATGGCAAGATTTGCCTAAAAAATATACCTCCCTGTATGATGTGATTATATGTACGTATTTGAATTAATTTTTATTTAAATATATTCTTCAATTTCTTTTATTTTTAATCACAGGTGGACTATCGGCGACGTCAGAAAAGCCCGATCGGCAGCTGTCGAAATGCCTCCACATTGTCAAAAAAAGGCTGTATAGATTGACCACAGTCAATAAACTTAAAAACTGAAATAACTAATGCAAATATGAGCACTTTTGACTTTATTTTATCTAGTTTTGGTGTTAAAAATGATATTTTTTAACCGAATTTGTGATGGATTTTTTTTTTAATTTTTAAATTATTATTTTTTATACAAATTATACTTCGTTTTAAGATAAGAAGACTTTAAATGAAATGTGATCAATAATATCAAAAGCCAAATACCTATAAAAATATAAAAACCAAAACAAAAAACAACCAATTTTGTTTTTTTGCTAAATACATATATAATGCAGACCAAAGTAAATAGGCTTTATGCAGTCCGATTGGTCTATGCATAAGACAGTCAAATGTATAGACCAAAGTATGTAGATAGGTTTTATGCAGGTCGATTGGTCTATCAATGAGACTGTGTTATGCATAGACCAAACCGTCCATCTCTGGTCGGACTGCGGTATACCGCAACGGCATAAATGGTCGACCAAGCCTAGGACATGCTCCGTGTAAATTGGTCCTATAATTTTACATGAGGTTGGTCTAGACTTAGTCTGGTAGCATGTCAACTAAAGACTGTCTTTTATACAGTCTTAGACCGGACTCAATTTTGCAGGGTATTTGTGTGTACCCTGCAGGGTACATTGAGGAAATACTCACACAAATATACCCTAACGCAAAATATTTAATGAAAAACAATGAGAATGTGTTTAATGGACATATCCTTCAAAAAGTGAGTCCGGTCTAAAACTGTATAAAAGACAGCCTTTAGTTGACAAATGTTGATGAATGTTTTTACTTCTTCATTAATTTCACAATCAAAACTGTCTTCTATTGCGTTTTCAACAACGGCGTCATTACGCTCTTCTACCGCGTCATTTGGATTATCGCTACCCCTTAAAAAATGATCATCACGCTTCCTCTTCACTAATCTTCTCATGTGCCTTTTAGAATAACTCATTTTTTATTAATATTACTTATTTTTTTAATCAGCAATCACAATATTTAAATTTTTATAAACTTTTTTTACCACTCACAATTCAAAACAACGCGTGCTCACTTGCAGCCTTTCTTCTTTTGTGCTCTCATTAACATAACGAGTAAATAATGACGCGGGCTTGCACGAAGATAAGAACTGACGAAAAATCGATGAGTACCAATATGAGTGAGTCATATTGGTCTAGATAAAAAGTAGATTTTTCAATCGATCTGTATACCACTAATTTTGTGTTATAGGACCAACGCTTTTTGCAGGGTACAGCTAAATCAGTATACGACAGACTACATATACAACACTCAGTCACACTAATACACCACTCAACGACGAACGCTCAAGTTGAAAGCATACACAGTACACTAATTGAAGTATCAACAGCTCTAGCACAGGAAAATCATACGGCACCGGGAGATTCCACTACAGGGTTCAAACCTGAGGAAGTGTTTTTTAACAGAGAGGAATACCCCGATATAAAGGACATTTTAATCGAAAAACAGGATAAACTCTTGCAATATCATAACACAAACAGACACCAATAGAAGAAATAAATCAGTAACGAAATATAATAAACACAAAGTAGAAGAAGATCGTGGAGACATAATTTTAACAGTTAGAGGGAAAGTTATACACAAAGACAATATTAGAAAACAAGCAAAATGTGCAGAATCGCAATAATATTTTTCTTACTTGTGAAAATTGCTAGCAGTGACAAAATAACCGATTTGAATAAGAAGAAATATGTGTTAACAGAGACAGATCATTCCTTTTGATTCGAGAATTCAAAATATTTGTACCACATAGCTAACCTGAAACCTTGAAATCGCAACTAATACCAACTTCGCATAGAACTAGGAGATCGTTAAATTTCTTAGGTTCAATCTTAAAATTTATAACAGGAACACAAGACCACGACGACCTAATAGAAATTAAGACAGGACTCAATGAACTTATTAGAAACAACAACCAACAACAAAAAATAAATTCTCAATTTGAAAAAATCGTAGAAACCTTAGATCTTAAATCAGCAACAGAAAAAATAGTTATAAACAAAGTCTATCAAGAACTTGTAGCCATCACAAATACAATCAATTTGGCAAAAAATGTAAATTGTATAATATAACACCACTTATGTATAGACATGGAAAAATAATTAACGACAAATATATTGCTGAATGTAACAACAATGTAGAAACTATGTAGGAATAAATATACATATGTCAACAATTGGCACATGACAATTGTACTATACCACTTTTAGAAGATAAGGAAGCTAAATGTAACATCATTCAAGAAAACAATAAACCTATATTAGTATTAGATCACGGTAAAATCATCACAGATGGAGAACACACGTGGAATGGATATCCAATTAAAAGACCGAACCTTATCCAATTTAACATATCCACAAACATCGACGAAAAAACACACCGCAACCATCAAGCAGAAACAAAAAACGCAATCCATTCTCACACTAATGAACAATTAGAAATCCTAACTTCCGAGTCAGATTACAAATTTACGAACATACAAAAAATGTATAGATGTATTATACCTATGTATAGAAGAACATCCTGTCAAGTTCGCATTGTTTAGCATTCTCAGCTTAGCAACTCTAGCACTCCTTGTGTACTCCTCGGCAAAATATGCCAATGCTACAAAATAAAGCAGGAACAAAAAAGGAGAAAACTCGCAAACGAAATATACGAAGCAGAATTGATCCGCTGTAGAATACAACAACAGTAAAAAGTGAGGACACTTTTTCTTAACAAGGGGGAGAGTTAAGGAATGCTTACAATTCCACCGCTGAAGTCACCACATAACACGTTCTAACATGCAGCGAATGCATTATCGATACAAACCGTATCAGGCAGCAACCGAAACGGAATTTTCCACAAACAAACAAAGATAAACATGAAACAATAGTTAACAAACTAAACAATAGATAATGACTAGTAAACAACTTGCTTTGGAATCTTCCACTACAAATTAGTATTGAATTTATGTATGTATGTATATTAATAAAGAAAGCACGTGACTGTGCAGCAATAAAATATATTTTCTTTACTCTATTCTGTGCAAATAGAATAATTCGCGCGAGTTAAGGAACACGTTCCTTATCACCCGACACAAATACCATCTTTCTAAATAATCATATTGTTTTCCTAAACAAACATTGTAACTAACGAAAACATGTTTACCGACAAGTAAACATATGGTTTTCCTAAACAAACAATGTTTATCTGTAAGACTCATTATCAATTGTAACTAACGAAAACATGTTTACCGACAAGTAACCATATGGTTTTCCTAAACAAACAATCTTTATCTGTAAGACTCATTATTAGGTTAAGAAATAATATGTAGAATATATAGGACCAAAAATATATGAAATAAAGCAGTCTGATTTTAGTCAAGAGTAAGACATGTAATAACTGGGGGCTCAAGCCGGTTGAAGAAGCCATTTTAATCTTGAGGTGACGAAAAAAAGATTAAATCAAATTTTTCAAAAATTCCACGGGAAGTAAGACTTCCACCAACAACTAATTGCAAAGTATAGGTCCTTAAATAGTGGATAATACTTTTGAAGTAAAAAAACCAAAAAAGAAAGCTGGATAAACTAAGAATCCTACGTTCTTGTAAAAAACAGATAACTTTCGACAATAATAGAAACCAACCAATTGGGGCAACAGGAACAATTCACACAAAGACTGACATCCATAGAACAAAGAAGTTCACAACAGTCGACGCCAACTGTACAACATGAAGACATCCGATTGAATATCAATGACGCAAAAGACATCGATCTGGAACTATTCAAATCATTACCAAAATTTGAAGGCGATAAGTCGCAATATAGATCGTGGAGGTCACAAGTGTGGACATTCATGGAGGCGATAAAAAATTTCTATTAACATCCCAAATATTACAGCGCATTGGGAATTGTCAGAATAAAAATCACAGGACCAGCCGCTGACGTTCTTACAAACCATAACACGGAAATGAACTTCTACTCGATAATTAACCGATTAGATTATACGTACGCTGACCAACGTCCGCTTTACGTTTTGCTGGACGAGATGAAGAAAATAGTGCAAGGCAGGAAGACGCTGGCAGAATTTCATAGCGAAGTATCGAAAGCACTAAATTTGACGTTGTCCAAAATCGAGATGTCCAGAGACCAAGACAATGCAGCGATGAAGGATTATGCTAACCAAGAAGCTGTTAGAACATTCATCCTTGGGTTGAATTCAAAATATTCAAGCGGAACTTTATACAGCCACAATCCAATCAACTTAGAAGCCGCATATGCGATAGCATCAACAATTCATCACGACAACCAGAATTACCAATTTGACATGGACCCCACTTCATCAAGATCCAACAACAATCATCAGGGATACAATGCAGGATATAGCCGAAATCCACTTCAAGAAGGCAGGTACCAAAACCAGTACAGACCAAACTACAGTATGTAGAGGAAACATGTAAGGCAACAACAACCTGCACCAATACCTATGGACATAGACAACTCCAGGCAATACATGCAGACAACAAGGAATAGTAATGCTGTAAGTGCTAAATATAATAATAATAATAACAATAGTAATACGAACAAGAGAAATAGGGTAGATAGTAACCAAAATGCTGCACCTCCAAATAGAATACAGAGAATTGATCAAACAAACCAAGAAGATTTAGAGCTTGTAGATTTTACGAACTATGAGGAACAATTTGAATCAGGCAGTACTTTTTTAGGCGAGTGAACGGGCTGCCCTGCATTCAAACCCAATGCAGCCTTACAGGTACGCCCGTAACATTGTTAGTGGACACAGGTTCGACAAATAATTATTTAAACATTAAATGTAGCATAGGGAAATCAGTAAAATTAAAAGCTTTTAAGACTAAAACATTACATGGATACTCAATCATAGATAAAAAAAAAAATTATAACCATGTATGGGCATCATTTAACCTTTTTCGAAATTCACGAACTTAACGAATTTGATATGATTCTAGGGGAACAAGGATTACGACAAATGAAGGCAGAAATCAATTTATTTGATTATAGTTTAAAATATAAAAAGATAAAATCTTCTAAAGTAGAACAATAAATTAATTACGGTATAAATAACGAAGAATACAAAGACGAAATTTATGAATTAATGAAAAGAAATAGTGATACTAGGGAAACATTACCTTTCACTACAAGAATACAAGCATCAATTAGGACAGTATCAGAAGATCCGATATGGACAAAACAATATCCATATCCAAAGTCTGATCACGACTTTGTCAGGAAAGAAATTGAGAAACTATTAAATGATGGTATAATACAACCAAGTAAGAGTCCATTTAACTCACCTCTATGGACTGTCGCAAAAAAAGGCACTGATGACCAAGGTAGACCTAAAAGGCGGATGGTTGTTGACTTCCAGAAAATAAATGCCAATACAATCACTGACAGGTATCCTATCCCAGATGTAAATATGACAATTCAAAATTTAGGAAAAGCAACATATTTTTCTACAATAGATTTAGAATCGGGTTTTCACCAGATATTAATTAAAGAATCTGATCGAGAAAAAACAGCATTCTCTGTAAGTATGAATTTGTTAGGATGCCATTCGGGTTAAAGAATGCTCCATCCATTTTTCAACGATGCGTCGACGACATCCTTAGAGACTATATAGGTAAATTCGCCTACATTTATATAGACGACGTGTTAACATATTCTTCCACACCAGAGAAACATATGGAACATCTTCGGATTATAATTAACGCCTTACATAATGCAAACATGAAAATTTCTGACGAAAAGTCATATTTCTTCCAAAATTCAGTTGAATATCTTGGACATATTATAAAATATAATAGGATAACAACCAAAAAACTTAAAAGAGTTAAGGTCATTTTTAGGGCTTGCTAGCTATTATAGAAAATTTATTAAAGATTTTGCTAAAATAACTAAACCGTTAACCATTCATTTGAGAGGAGAATTAGGTATGGTGAAAAAGAATCTCAGTAACAAGATACCTGTGAACTTAGATGAAGCAGCTGTAGAAGCTTTAGAAAAAATTGAAAATATGTTGCAAGAACAGGTTGAACTTTTCCAACCAGATTTTTCAAAACCCTTTAGTCTAACAACGGATGCAAGCAATGTTGCCATTGGTGCAGTTTTAGCACAAAATCGTCAACCAATTGCATTTATTTCACGGACACTAAATAAAACAGAACAAAACTATAGTACCAATGAGAAATAACTATTAGCAATAGTATGGTCTTTGCAAAAACTTAGGAATTATTTATATGGTGTTGCAGATTTAACAATCTACACTGATCATCAATCCTTAATATTTTCGACTTCTGAGAAAAATCCCAATACAAAATTGAAAAGGTGGAAAAACTTAATTGAAGAATATGGTGCGAAATTAGTTTATAAACCTGGACATCAGAATGTTGTAGCAGATGCACTTTCGCGTCAACAAATAAATAATACAACAAATTGTTCAGATCATTCACAGCATAGTTCACCAAATGAAATTACGAAAAAAGTTAAACAACCACTCAATTCATTCAAAAATCAAATAATCTTACTTCAAGATAATGACAAGAGTGAAGCAATTACCCAAACAATATTTCCTAATAGATTTAGGCACACAATATTTTATAAAGATACAGTCGACTTATTCAGCAAATTAAAAGATATAATTAAACCAAACGTCACCAATGCGTTACAAATAGATGAAGAATTATTCCATTTAAAAGACGAAATTATCACTACGTTCCCAAACTCTAAGATCGTATTAGCTCAAAACCAACTGATAGACGTTATCTCTATAAACGAACAAAAAGAAATTGTCACACAAGTTCATAAACGTGCACACAGAAATTACAAGAATAACACACAGGAAATTTTATCCACCCATTTTTGGCCTAACATTAGAGAAATGTGTAAAAAAGAAGTAATATGTTGTGAAATATGTTTACAACACAAATACGAACGAAAACCAAACAAACAAATTATAGGAAAAACTCCAATACCAAACCGAACAGGAGAATATATACAAAAAGAAGTATTCCATATAAACAACATGCAATATCTTAGTTCAATAGATAGGTACTCCAAATATTGTTATTTACGAAAGCTAAATACAAAGATAGATTGTCATGAATCAATAGAAGAAATACTCACACAAGTTTACCCAAATGCTAAATATCTTATGACTGATAATGATTGTGTATTCAATGGAAACATGGTTAAATCAGTATACAATCGACTACAAATAATACATTCAGTTACTCCGGTACACCACTCAACATCCAACGCTCAAGTGGAACGGTTACACAGTACAATCAAGGACACAAACCCGAAGACGTATTTTTCAATAGGGAAAAATATACTGATATCAAGGATATTTTAGAACAAAAACAGGATAAACTGCTAAAATATCATAATAAAAGCAGACAAGTTATAACATATAAAGCAGGTGATATTATATACAGCAAGACAGACCGACGTAATAAACCCGCAACAAAATATAACAAATACAAGGTGAAGGAAGATCGCGGGGACACGATTTTAACGGTGAGAGGGAAGCACATAATGCAAGGAGCAGGGGTAATAAACTTTCTTTTATTTATTTTATTTCTTTCAATCACGTTTGCTGATAAAATAACAGATTTATCAGGTAGGAAATATGTTCTAACTGAAACAGAAAACGTTTACACATATAATAGTTCAACCTACCTGTATCATGTAGCAAACCTCTCAACAATATTAGCTTCTTATGAAAATATAATGAGAAACAGATACAGTAGCATAAAATCTCAAGAAGAAAACATTCTCATTAATAGAATAGAAATATTAAATCACAATTGATACCATCGGAGCATCGCAGCAAAAGAACAATTTATTTGCTAGGCTCAATTTTAAAATTTATAACAGGTACACCAGATCACAATGACCTAATAGAAATTAAAACAGGTCTTAATCAATTAATAGAAAATAATAATTTACAAAGGAAAATTAATTCACAGTTTGAGAAAATCTTAGAAACACTAGATCCAAAATCCATAACAGAAGCTTTAATCATTAGCGAAGTATACAAAGAATTAGAAACAATAACAAATACAATTAACTTTGCAAAAACAGGTAATTTTTATTCAGGAACTCTTAATCTGAAAGATATTAAAGAAGTTATTAAAAAAGAATCATACGATATTCCAATAATAAATATTTTAGAATACTCTGATATCCATGTGAGTATGTTTAACAGTGCCATTGTAACAATTTATAAATATCCAATAATAACCAATAAATGTAAAATGTATAATTTAATTCCATTAGCATTTAAACATGGAAAATATGAGCTGAAAAAGAAAATTGCTAAATGCAATAAAAATTTCACAAATCTATCAAATTGTAAAAGTTATATAGGAACAAATATTTGCAAAATAGAACCAAACGATAAATGTACAATTCCATTATTACTAAATCAAAAAGCTCAGTGTAATATTATACAAGAAAATAATTATCCTTGACAAGTGCTGGATCATGGTAACATTATAGTAGATAACGAACATATATGGAATGAACAGAAAATAAATGGACCACATTTAATTCAATATGACTATAGCACCACCATTGATGATAAGAAATATATAAACCTTGACCAAGAAATAAAAAACATAATAAATTCTCATGAAAACGAAAAAGTAGAAATACTACATACATTATCCTCTGAAGGTAATTATAAATTTAGTAATGTACAAAGGATGTATAAGTTCTTAATACCTATAGAAGAATATCCCATTGCATTTATTTTATATCTTATCTTAGTTAGTATAATGTTAGCTGTAATCATATATTCCTGCGTAAAAATATATATATATCGGCAAGTACAAATAAACAACCAACGCAGAGGAAATTTCGAAGATATATATGAAACCGAACTGCACCGACTCCAATCATAGACGCTTTGAAATGAGGACATTTCATTTTAATACAAGGGAGAGTTAAGGAACACGTTCCTTATCACTCGACACAAATACCATCTTTCTAAATAATCATATTGTTTTCCTAAACAAACATTGTAACTAACGAAAACATGTTTACCGACAAGTAAAGATATTGGGGCATAATCATAGTCATGTAAAAGCCGGGGCTAAATAAGTTAGAGTGTGCTTTATCTAAAAGTGTACTTTATCTTAATCATAGTCGATATAGTATCGACTTTTTCACTTAAAGTCGGCGCTAAAGTTAGAGTATCGAAAAGCTGTTACTAACACCGGCGCTAAATTTGACAAACAGTATTAACTGCCAGTTGTTTTCATTTATTTGACGCGTTACTATTGTGATTTTAAGGAATAAATGTGAAAAATGTCTCTTCTTGACGAAATTGAAAGAGATTTTGAAATGTTTAATGACGATGCATTGCTCAGAATGCCAAAACGTTATAAACCACGATTCGATGCTATTAAGTTGAGTGATGAAGAATTTTATTGTCGATACAGATTCGATAAAGCAACCGTCTAGTTTTTAATTGATATACTTGAAATTGAAGAACCAAGAACCAACAGGGGACTTCCAGTAGCAAAAAGTACACAAATTCTTTGCACCCTACGATTCCTCGGCAGAAATGTACACCAAAGCGATATCGGTAAGTTTTTTGATGAATGAAATAATTTAAGTAATTTAAAAAATTAATAATTCGCAGGAGATCTTCATGGTGTATCCCAGGCTACCGTTGGAAGGATTATCAAGAACATTTGCAAAAGAATTGCCTTATTGCTACCGCATTTCATTCGTTTTCCAAATTTGAATGAACTGAATGAAGTGAAAAATAAATTTTACGAAGTAGCAAGATTTCCTACGGTTATTGGAGCTATCGATTGCACCCACGTGCGTATAAAATGTCCCACGAAGAGTGTGGGGCCTTCGATGGCTGGACATTTTCTTAACAGGAAAGGATTTTATTCAATAAACGTTCAGGTATGTCTTAAGCTTCAACAATATTTGAATACAGTTATATAGCAATTTTATTTATAAACTTAGATCGTTTGCGATGCCGATTTTAAAATACTAGATATTGTGGCAAGATCTAGAGGTCCAAGACACGATGCCAGAATTTGGAATAACTGCCAATTGAAAACTAAATTAGAGCAAACCAAATCTCAGCACAATGGCGTTTTGGTCGGTGATTCGGGTTATCCAAATTCTTCTATTTTATTAACTCCTCTAAGAAATGCTGTAACAAATAAAGAACACAGGTAATAACACGCATACTATGTTTGATTTTATTAAATTGATTCTTTAAAAATAGGTATAACAGAAGTCACATTGCAACACGAACAAAAATTGAATGCCTAAATGGTCAACTTAAATCCAGCGGTAGCTCTCCTGACGTGAGCAGTGGCTTTTTTAGCACCCATTTTCATGCGTACCCATTGTTGCTTCATCCTTACCACATCTCTATCAAACCCTGCAGCCCTCATGTCCAAGCGAATAGCTTCCCACGCATTTTTTTTTTCGCTTGATCATGCGCAAGTCGTTTTGCTTGTTTTCAATGGTGTGGACGTGCATGTTAATCAACTCCCGCAAGCAATCTTTTTCTCGCACACTCCAGTTTTGTTCCCGTTTCATTTCCTTTAAAATATAATATATGTACATGTTTAATTATTCTTCATATTATCAGGATTATTAAATAACTTACGTTTTCCATTCTTGCGTCCAGTTTGATTCTTTTGTTGATTGATAAAAATTGAGTAAATACACGAAATGTCAAAATTGCAGGGTTCATTTTTGACTGAAATCGTAATAGAATATGTAATTGTAAAAGAATTTTGTGTAAAAGCTGACTCTTTTTAGAACAAGGCGCTAACTTGACTATGATACACATAAAGATAGAGTCCGCTCTAAATTTTTAGTATTACTCTAACTAAAGTCGTCTCTAACTCAGGACTATGATTATGCCTCATTGTTTTCCTAAACAAACAATCTTTATCTGTAAGCCTCATTATTAGGTTAAGAAATAATATGTAGGATATATAGGACCAAAATATATGAAATAAAGCAGTTTGATTTTAGTCAAGAGTAAGACATGTAATAACTCGCGCTTCGCCGCTAGCTAACGAGCGACTTGAGCTATACTTATGTCCGAGGAGGTCCGAGCAAGTTCAGCCTCGGAGTGCGCTCGCTCGTTAGCTAGCGGCGAAGCGCGCGTAAAGATAAAAAAATTCATAACTCCCGAAGTTTTCATTTCTATATCGCAATTTTCACAGGTTATACAGTAATCACAGGCAATCATATTAAAATAAAAAAAAGTAAAAAAAAATTAGTCCCAAATTTGGAAATAGTTTAATTGTGTTGAAAAAAAAACACTAATTTGTTATAAAAAAAAGACTCACAGAACGTCTACTTAGCTGTGTTGCGAAGATAGGGGAATAACGCAAATGTTCAGTACAGGAAGAATTTTTTATGACCAAACATTTTTTTACTGTGGAATACTGAAAATTGTCTTTTTCAAGATTTCAAAAATTCGAAAATTCATTTCTCGAAAATTTTAAGTATCATATTAAAATAAAAAAATACGGGTCGATTATTTTTCAATATAGAACGCGAAAAAAAATAAGTTTTTCCAAAAAAAATTGTTGAGTGTAAATTTTGCATGGAATGTATTTGCCGTATACTAAACCGGGTCAATGTAATCAATGCACCGTGTCCCTGGAACACCATGTCATGCCGGTTGGTTTCTAAGGTGCAAACTGGAGATGCGAAAGAGCTTTGTGGATACCTATCGGCATTACTGATTGAATCAAGTGGTTATTGAACATCACAATCATTGGACATCAAAATGATCTATGCAGAGTATGAAATGATAGAGTGTACATAGGAGGCCGAAAATTTCGATGTTGATTGATTCTGGTTCACAACATAACTTGCTTAGGCCCACTTGCGAGAAATTCTGAGTTAAATTTAAAAATAAAGAGATAAGTAACTCAGAGTTAAAATTGTAACTTCATAACCCAGACATTGTCTTTCATCAAATAAATACATACATACAGTAACATTCCGAGACTGAAAATCAGTTTCGGGTGTATGCTGGGAACGCACCGCTTAAAGTGAAAGCTGTTTTCGAGGCTGAAATAGGAGTAGAGTCAATGTCGAATTTAATTTCCACTTTTTATGATACTGCCATCTGATTAAAAGTTTTGAAACTATGCCGTGGAATCAATCAGATGGAAGGTCACCAAATATTTCCCAAAATAAAGGCTTTTAAAATGTCAATAGATAAATCCGTGAAGCCGATCCAACAACCGCTACATAGAGTAACTTCTGCTTTGGTCGAAAGAAAGTCAAACGAAGCAGTAAGTCAAGATATCATAGAACCCGTGTTAGGTCCTAGTCCTTGGATATTTCCGGAGGTAGTCATATTTAAAGGGAATGAAGATATACGTTTATGCACCGATACGAGGCGTGTCAATTTGGCGAGCTTAAGAGAAAGCTATGCCCTTCCTACATTTGATTTATGACCAAACTTCAAGGAGCCAGATATTTTTCGAATTTAGATCTCAAGAATACGTATCATCAACTAGAACTGGACGAAGAGAGTCGTGAAATAAATACTTTCATCACATCAAGGGGTTATACAGATACAAGAGGTTATTATTTGGGGTGAATAGTTTGATAGTTTATTACCAGTAATACATTTGTAGAGTTGTATACCTTTTGGAATTGTTAAACTTCATCCCCACGAGGGATGGTTGGTGATTCCCACCAGTAATAAGTCTTGGCCCAATATGTAAGGCTTGCATGACATTTTAGTTGTCGTGATGTATGTTATTGCGTACAGCTCCATCTTCGCGTGAAACAAGTTCTTGATGCACCCTGCAGCTCTTACAGCTGGCAGATTGGCTTTCGAAACGGTTAGCACTTTTTGCTGGTAATTCTTTATTTTTTGGACATTCCTTAGTTGGATGATCTAAAAACATTTCATATACTACAAGTTTTTTGTGCATAGGTCTTGGTGTGGTCTTAACTGGGAAAACATTGAACCATGTCTGTTGGAGCTGGTCACCTTTACGAAGTTACAAATCTGGCCACCTTTATGCAGTGAGACATTTGACGTTTTGTTTTCATTGGTTTTTTCTCACTCTCCACGTACTTTTTTTTTTTTGCTCTCCATCGGCGAACATTAACGGCAGCACTTTTCATAATTTGGTTAATTTAAGAATAAAAAAAAAAAAGAATTAAAACGAAAATTGGAGAATCATCTGTAACTGAGGCAGGTCCATTTGATAACATTCTAACGCACTCAACATCGGTGCCTCCTGTGAGGACCTGCAGCGGTTACTGCGGCATCCATCGTTACATAACATAAGTAACACGAGGTTTGATTTTTTGTGCTTAATTAGCTCGAAAATGGCTGAAGGAGAGGGCGAAATCAAGTGGAGGAGCAGAGGGCTCTAATGCAGTCTATCCAAACAACTTTACGAAATTTCAAGAAGGATTTGGAGGCTTTAGCTTCATATCGCACCGAGTTTCGTGCAAATCATCGAGTTTTAGTTCGCCAGTCAAAAAACGCTGAAATACGGAAGTTATATATAGATGCTGGAATTTGTGAACAGTTTGAAGAGACATATCTAGACGTGGTAGTCTGCACATCACAGGTGACAACGGGTCGCTTTTGCGTCGAAATATCAGTGCGCTCTAGAATAGACGCCCAGATACAGTACCCGACAATAGCGTAAATTTTACCAAAGGTGTGCGGAGTTTTACCAACGCGAAAAGTAGCAACACACTTTAAGCTTTTGGAGGGCTTACATCTTGCGGACCCTAAGTACCTTGAGCCACAGTCCGTGGATGTACTTTGGGGCAATGATCTGTACGATGAGTGCATATTAAGTGATGTTCGGATAGCAGGCAGTGGATTTCCGATCGCGCAGAAGACAACATTTGGTTATATCATATCGGGAAAAAAGGAAATAGTTTCACCATTTCCGCAAGCTGTGTCTTGTTTATCGAGAAATTTGGAAATCGAAATCAACAATTTATTAAGCAAATTGTGGGAGCTGGAGGAGGTTGGTAAATCACGGGTGCAGGACACAGAAGATAACTGGTGCGAAAGTCTATATCAAAAAACTCACAAGAGACTGGAAAATGGCAAGTACGAAGTTCGGTTGCCACTTAAGTTGGAAATTGATGCATCCTGTTTTATCGGAAAATCCAGGGCTATAGCTATCAAACGTTTTTTCCATTTGGAAAGCCGCTTATCGAAGGACGCCAAATTAAAAGAAATTTATATCAATACGGTAAACGAATATTTGGAGCTAGAGCAAATAAAGCCAGTAAGATCTACCGAGGAACAGCATTGTACATCGGTAGCTACAAATGATACCCGGCTTACCTGTTGTTATCTACCACATCATCCTGTAGTGAAGGAGGATGCCGTAAGTACGAAAGTCCGAATTGTATTCGATGCGTCTATGAGAACAACTAGCGGAAAATCATTAAACGATATTTTAGTAACAGGCCCGAGCCCTTCAACAGGATCTGTCAGCGGTTCTTACGAATTGGCGCACATTGAAGTACGTCTTTATAGCTGATATAGAAAAGATGTTTCGGTATATCAACGTTGATGATGATACCAACGAATTTTGTGGCCAAAGGAGCCGTGGGCACCGATTAGGGAATATTATTGTTCAACGGTGATGTTTGGAACCGCATCTGCCCCATATACGGCAATACATACAATACATCAATTGGCACGGGATGAAGCGGTAAGATTTCCATTGGCGGTCAAGGTGATTGAACAACAAATCTACGTCGATGATATATTATCTGGTGGGGACTCCATAGACTCTGGTCTGCGTAAACGAGACGAAACAATAGCTATGTTACGTAGCGCATCATTTGAACTGCGGAAGTGGACGAGTAATCATCCGTCCCTATTGGCTTAAATACCACCGCAGCACCGACAATTAAAACATAGGATGCAGTTTATATCTGCTGACCCCATAAAAGCATTAGGCCTCTACTGGGATCCTTTCACCGATGAGTTTGAATTTAAATTTGATTTTAAGTTTGAAGTAGAGAACCCAACCAAACGTACTTTGTTGTCCAATATCGCTAGATTATTTGACCCGCTCAGATGGCTTAATCCGGTTATTATATCAGCCAAGCTTATCTTACAGGAATTGTGGTATAGCCGAGTTGGCTGGGACAGCCCTTTATCTTTAGCTTCATAGAGATGGAAGGTTTTCGGCCAGGGATTTCACCACGTATCACAACTTAAAGTCCCACGTTGGATTCAGTTCGATCCCACAAAGTAACGCTGCGAGTTGCATATATTCTGCGATGCCTCTATCCATGCTCATTCAGCTGTCGCTTACCTTCGAGGAACATCCGAAAACGGTAAGAGCTTCGTCACAATTCTTACCGCGAAATGTAAAGGGAACCATATCAATCCCAAGATAACGATTCCTCGCTCTGAGTTATGTGGAGCGGTATTGCCGTCTAAACTGTTAAAGTTCATTATTAATAATTTTTGTATTGCAATTATTCATTCTAATATTTTCATGTGGACCGACTCGTCTATAGTCTTACATTGGATTCGAGGGGACACAAAGCGATGGAAAGCCTTCGTATCGAACAGAATCATCCGAATATTAGAAAACACAATACTTCTGCGATGGCGCCACGTGGCATCAGAAAACAATCCAGCAGACATATCAAGCCGAAAAATTAGACCATCACGTCTTGTACATTGCAACTTATGGTGGCGTGGCCCTTCATTCCTGCAACTTCCGTTTCCAGAATGACCGAAATCAACGCTAAATACCGATGTTGCACCTCCAAGTGTTGATAGCGAAAAACGGTGTCTAAAGGCTTACCTAAATATAAAGGAAGACGTAAACGAAAGGTTGTTGTTATACAAGTGGAGCAGCTTTCCATTGGCATTACGAGTGATAGCTTATTGCATAAGATTTTTTAAAAATTGCCGACCTAAGCTGGGTTCTTCCAATAAGGGTTCGTTATCAAACATTAAACTACAGCGCAGCGTTATATGTATAGTAGGAATGATTCAACGCGAAGTTTTTCCGGAGGATTGGCGCAATCTTTCCAGAAATCGGCCGCTTCCAAACAAAAGCGTACTTCGATCTCTTAACCCCTACTTCGATGGACAAGAAAGAGTTATACGGCTCGGAGGACGTTTGAAAGAAGCGTGGTTGCCGGTAGATAGAAAGCACCCCTATATTCTGCCGTCTAAGCATCCTGTCATTGAGTTAATTGTAAAATATAGCCATTTGAGCACTTTACATCGAGGTGTTTCTCTAACTTTAAATCATATTCGCAGGAGATTTTGGATTTTGAATGGGCGCAACGTTGTTCGATCCGTAATACATAAATGCATCGCTTGCTTTAAAAACAATCCGAAGCCGTGTGTGCAGCGCATGGGAAATCTGCCAGCGGACAGAGTTCGACCTGCTCGTGCCTTTTCCTCGGTAGGAATCGACTATGCTGGACCTTTTAACATACAGCCATCTAAAGGAAGAGGGCGCGTGTCAATAAAGGGTTATGTTGCACTTTTCGTTTGTCTAGCCACTAAAGCGATCCATCTTGAACTTGTAGGAGATCTCACAACGGACGCCTTTATTGGAGCTTTAAACCGATTTTTTGCTAGAACGGGCTTATGCAGTAATATCTATAGTGACTGTGGAACAAATTTTATCGGAGCCAATCGTAAACTTCAAGCGGACCGTATAGCGTACCAACATTACATAAGGAACCAAGTTTATCCCCATTTGGTTGAACGTGAAGTTCGTTGGCATTTTATACCCCCATCAACCCCTCATTTCGGCGGACTATGGGAGGCTGGACTAAAATCCGTTAAATATCACCTTAAACGTACTATCGGGGAACAAAACCTGACATACGAGGAATTTAGTACCGCTTTGGCTCAAATCGAAGCTTGCTTAAACTCGAGGCCTCTTTGTCCATTGTCAAACGAAATCGACGACTTAATGGTACTTACACCTGGCCACTTCCTGGTGGGCGATTCCTTGCTGGCTTTGCCTTCTGTAGAAAGAAACAGCTTGAACCTCACCGAACGTTGGAAACATGGCCAGAACCTAGTCCATCTATTCTGGAAGCAATGGAATGACGAGTACTTGCAACGGCGCCCAAAGTGGTTGAAAACAAATCCTAATTTAAAGGTTGGTGACATTGTGTTAATTAAAGACGAAAGATACCCGTGTAACAGATGGCCGCTGGCTAAGATTATTGAATTGCATCCAGGATTGGATAACCTTGTTCGAGTTGTCTCTCTTGAAACTCAAAATGGGATAGTGAAACGCCCTGTAGTAAAAATATGCCGTTTACCCATACAAGGTAACTGGAAGCCAATAACTGACTAGGCACAATAATATCATTTGCACTTGTCCCCCTCTGTTACAGGTTAGGTTTTGAAGTCGGCTGCATCGCAAAGAGGATTGGATGATATTCGAATGAACATCATCGTCCGGCAGATATGTTGGAGCTGGTACCTTTACGAAGTTACAAATCTGGCCACCTTTATGTAGTGAGATATTTGACGTTTTGTTTTCATTGGTTTTTTCTCACTCTCCACGCATTTTTTTTTTGTTTGCTCTCCAACGGCGAACATTAACGGCAGCACTTTTCATAATTTGGTTAATTTAAGAATAAAATAAAATTGTAAATGAATTAAAACGAAAATTGGAGAATCATCTGTAACTGAGGCAGGTCCATTCGATAACATTCTTACGAACTTAACAATGTCATTTATCTTTTTTGGCTGCTCAACTTTGACAATAGTGTTGCCAATATGGTTAATTTCATAAATATCCGAAGTTTTGTTGTTTGGCTTAAGATCAATGAAAAACATGTGCTCCATAGTAATACGACTTTTAATATTATTAATGTTTCTCACTTGGTGGCGAGCTCTTCAATTTCTTGCTTTATTAGTTAGAGTTGAATAATGCAAATTTCTCATGGCGCGGCTTTCATTGTTTTCGTTAGGCATGCTGCGTTGTTTTAACACCAGCTGTGCCTTTGTTGTTGTTTCCTTCAGAAGTCGAATGTAGGTTTCCAAACAAAAGAAAATAAGGCCGAAAAGAAAAAAGATGTAATGTGTATACAGGTGTTGTTTTTATTTCTATGTTTCTTACAGCACAGTCTCAGATTTAAATACTTCCAATCGCTTACGCAGTCAAAAGTAGACTCGAATATAATGCATGAAATGCAAGAATATTCTATCGAGAAAGGGCAGTACAGTTTTTTTAATGGTAAAAAGCGAGATCGGAATGATTCATTTAGTTCGAAATTAGTTTCACACTGTTATCAATAAAGAGGTTTAAAGTGTTTTGAGAGTCGAGAAGGAACATTAAGTTTAACTTCGGCAATAAGAAATTATGCCTAGCATTTCTCTGCGACTGGAAAGTGTGGGAAGATTTATAAGTTTTATACGATTAGTTTAATGAGGAAGATTAAACCGAGAATCTCATCGGTAATCTCTTAGAGGAAAAAGTAAGAATTTTGTGAGTTCCAAACTAACAAATCATTAGAATAATGCTTTACTAACGTTGTAAAGCGGGTTTTAGTTACATATGGGTCCTTGAACTCTTTTGACCATCGCTTCATGATGGCAAATACGCCTTTAGCCGTATTGGCTATAGTATTAATATAATTATAAAAATTATGTTTGGAATCCATTGAAACTCCCAAGGCAACAAAATCATTCACCTGACCCAGAGTATATTTGTATATTGTGTAAGAAGCTGGCTGAACAGTTCTTCGAGAGAAGCTCTTATATTTACCCTTTTTAAGATTAAGAGGAGGAGAGAAGGTAGAATGCCACCAGATCGAGTTTATGGAAAAGTAGGGAGTGACATACTTTGTCAAATGCTTTACTGAAGTTTGCGTATATAAAGTTTGTTAAAGTAATGGGTGTTTTTTAGATTGAAAGGACTTTCGATAGGGTTAGCTGTTACTTGACAGCTGGTAAATGTCATTTCGTTATGACATTTCTGTTCAGTAAGCATTGACAAGTCGTCATAGGAAGAATGACGCCGCAACAACGTTTAAAAATTGTGGAAACTTATTTTAAAAATCAGTGTTCTGTTCGCCAAACTTATGGAGCACTTCGTGAATTTTATGGTCCACATAATCGAGCATCGGAGCAGCTTATTCGTCGAACTGTTGATAAATTTCGAACAACATTTACTCCACTCGATGTAAAACCATCAACAAGAAAAATAACTGTACGTACAGCAGGAAATATTGGTGCTGTAAATGATACTGTTGGAGAAGATCCGAATTTGTTTATTCGCCGCCGTGCTCAACAACTTGGACTTTGTCCATCCACAACATGGAAAATTTTGGACATGGAAAAATTGGACTGATCGCATCCGATTCGCCAAAGCTAGTCGTGGCGGACATATGCCAGAAATCGTTTTTAAATATTAAATGTCATGAAAATACCTTTCAAATTAAAAAAAATTTGGCATCATACTTCATTTTGTAAAAAAAAGACATCCTTAATGTTGGAGAATTGCCTCTAAACCTATTTGAAATATGAGTTGTGAATTCTTCTTCGAAATTGTGGAAGTGATCAATCATTTCAATTGATTAGTAACAATTGCTTCAAATAATTTTGCAATTGCGAAAAGCTTTGTGATTCCCCAGAGGTTTCATTCGAAGACCCACTCCCGCCTTTATGGAGAGGAACTATAAAAGAATGCTTCCCAGCTGATAAAAAAATATTTTGTTTAAGTGACAGGTTGAACAAGTTAGATAACGGCTTATATAAGTAATCAGCACATTTTTTAAGGCAACTTGATAGAATTAAATCAGGTCCGTCCCTAAACAAATCTTTTAAAGCTATAGGTAAAATAAGACATCTTCAAAAGAAATTACTGGAATGTGAATTGAGTTATTGGGATATACTTTGTATAGATATTTGGAATATGCTGTACTGACTTTAGTGGAATAAGTGGACTTAAAAAAATGTGCGATTAGAGTCGCAATATCTTTGTTGTGAGTAGATATAATGCTCTGATACAACGATATCATATAATGATTTAGGGTTAGAAATAATTTTTTTCTTCATTTTACGAAATATTTATGCCGTAGAACTGAGTATTTTAAGAAATCGGTACGGGAGGTTAAAATCACCCAAGACAATCATTAAGCCAGAAGGTTTAGAATACATACCTGCAATTTTAAGTAAAGAAGTGTTTTGGGTGTATACATATAAATCAGACTGCGGAGATATAAGTTAACCCGGAATGTTGGCCAGAAAATTGCCCAGTCAGCATTGTCTGCCTAACAGCCGTTCAGGGCAATGCTGAACGCTATCACCATCCCAAGCGAACAAGCAGCGACAAACAGTCACTGACGCTGCATACAAGCTACCACAGTCGTGGGATCCGCTGACGTAGCCCGCGCGCAACAGGCAGCGGACCGGCAGTGACAAACAACAACTAACACCGCACACAAGTTGGCGTAGTCGTGAGATCCGCTGACATGGCAAGATGCAACAGGTAGCGGACGGCTAAGAGCAGCGACGTCAACGAACAGCGGTAGCAGGGACAACAACGGCGGTGAGGACGGCTTAGGCTAGGAGGTAGCAACAAGTGAAATATATTGTCAGTTCTAGAAGTGACTCACTGAATAAAGGCACACCAGTGCACCAAAAATAGCGTATATGGCAGAGACCTAAGTATATTTAGCCTAGCGCTAGCTGCACGCGGATGAATTGTCCAATATTTGATATTCTCTACAAAAACTTTCAGTGTTAAAAACGTTAGGTTTTAACCATGTTTCAGTAAATAATAGTCAGTTGAGTTCATGTTCAAACATTTGTTGGTATGCTTTTAAAGCAGATTCAACAATCAGTTTTTTGGCTCTTAAATTTTCAAATTATTAAGCTACTAGTTTTCATTTTAGATGGCATATAAAACTCAATATCTTCAACAGTGGTGTCTTTGGAATCTCGAGACCAAAATCGATTCCTTCTGTGGAACGACGACAGGCTTCCTGCTAGTAATTTATGTAACTTTTGACGGCTTTGGAAGTACATGGTTTTCCCCAAGAATTTACTTTGCTCAAGAGGTTTTCGATGCATCAGGCTCAACCATCTTACGCGAAGCTAAATTAATTATTGTAGGAGTTGGAAGAACGATCTGTTGTAATATGTGAATATTTCAGCAACATTAATTATTAAGATTTTGATACCTCTTGCGCAGCGTAAGCGTAATTTACCCACAGTATTTTGTTCTCTCGAATATATGTAAAAACGAAGTTATTGTAAACTTACATATATAATATAATAAAAATGAATAAATAGAAATAAATGAATTATTCTAAAAAACAAAACATGGTAGCAGAGCAAGGTTGCTGAAAACGCTGAAAATTAGGTGGTGAATGCATACAAATCGTAAAAAAATAAAAAAAAAAAAAAAAGGCTGCACGAGGTAAGGTGAGGTTAAGCACATGTATGCTGCGTTGAAAACTAAGCTAGAAAGTTCGAGTTCCGATGAAAATATATTCGATGACGACTTACTGGAAGAATTAAAAAAGGAAGATTTTAAGTTAAGTAGAGAAGCTACAAATTTACTGAGAAAAGGTTTTCTTAAAATATTGAAAAGAACATTGATACTAAAAATTGAAGTTGAGAATAATTTGAGAGCTCAAAAATTAGAAGAAATGGCTAGGCAAGCAAAAGTCGACGACGTGAGCATTCCAGTGTTTGAGGGAAACAATTACTCAAGCTGGAAATTTAGACTTATGACCATTTTGGAGTACAAGGAATGTCACGAACCAGCAAAAAGAGAAAGAGTTGCTGAAGACAACGACGCTATTTGGAAGAAAATTGACCTAAAAGCGAAGACAATTTTAATTAGCGCTTTGTCGGACAAGCAACTGGAGTACATCAGTGAATGCGCAACGACTTATGCGATTATGTCGAAGTTGGAGAAGATCTACTCGGCAAAATCAACATCTCTACAAATTATAAACAGGGGAAAATTAGAAGACGTCAAATTAAAAGATTTTCAAAGTGTAGAAGATTTTTTTATTGAATTTGAAAAGGCATGTAACGAGTTGAAATCTGCCGGAGCCGAATTAAAAGAAGAAGAAAAAATGAGGTACCTAATCAAAGCCTTACCACCAAACTATAGTTTCATTGGAGATTTCATCGACTTGGTGCCTGATGAGCAGAGAACTGTCGAATATGTTAAGTCGAAAATAAAAGAAAAAAATTTAAGCAAAGGCGATAATGAAAAGAAGAACAGTGTAAGCACCTTCACAATAAAAACAAAAGCCGAGTGTTTCCAGTGTGGAAAAACTGGGCATTACAAGAGGGACTGCTGGCACGGACCGCAAAGTAGTCAATCTCGAGGATCTCAAAATAGCCATGGCAGAGGAGTCCAATGGAATCCAAGAGGTCAGCGTAGTTCATCTAGAGGCCAAAGCAGAGGTACGTCACAACGAGGTTATATCCGAGGTAGAGGTCAAGGTCAACAAGCATCATCATCCACCAGTGAGCAGCACCAGGGGTCTTCGCACGAATCATGGACAACGGAAGTTGTAAGAGTAAATGCAAATGAGTTAGAAAAAAGTAAGTGCATTAATAACGAGATCGAGTGGTTATTAGACAGTGGTTGTACGGACCACATTATAAACAATGAAGATTATTTTAGTAATTACATAAATTTAAAAACCCCTATTCATGTGAAATTGCCAGATGGCAAGCATTTAGAAGCGACAAAGAGGGGTACAGTGAGAATTATTTTTAAAAATGATAATGAGGTACAAGTTGATTTGAAAAATGTTTATTTTGTAGATGGAATTAAAAAGAATTTATTAAGTTTTTCGAAGATAACAGAAAATAGTACGATTGTAGCTAGAGATCACAAAGCAGAAATTTATAATAAAAATCAAAAATTAACAGCTGTTGCAAATAAGATCGATGGTTTATACACAATAAAAAGCTTTTTGTACAATAATAAAAATAATAATATTTATGCAAATACAGTAAGATTAACAGATAAAGAAAAATGGCATAGAGCGTTAGGACATGTAAACTTTCAATATTTAAATAAACTGGTTAAAGATAAATTAGTAGAAGGTTTACCAGAAAAATTAGAAAATAGTATTATGAAATGTGCGAATTGCATTCAAAGCAAAATGGCTAATGTACCATTTGAAAATACGAGGACTCAGTCTACTGAAATCTTAGAGCTAATTCATACGGATTTGAATGGACCACATAATACAATCGGCAATCGTGGAGAAAAATATTTTTTGACGTTTATAGATGATTACAGTAAATGCACGAAAATTTATTGTATAAAAAGTAAAAATGAAACAGCAGATTGTTTTATAGATTTCGTTAACTTGGTTCAAAATAAGTTTAGGAAGGTAATAAAGAAATTGAGATGTGACAATGGTAAAGAATATATGAATAGTGAAATTTATGAATTTGTTAAAAACAAAGGAATCGAGTTATTACCGTGTCCTTCCTATGTGCATGAACTGAATGGAGTCGCGGAAAGATACAATAGATCGGCAATGGATATGGGCAGATGTTTAGCGCGAGAAGCTAAAATTAGTCACAGGTTTTGGCCTGAAATAATAAAAACAGTCGCATATTTAAAGAATCGTACAATAGCCAATACTAAGGAAAATAAAACTCCTTATGAAATATTTTTTGGCAGAAAGCCTAATGTTAAACATTTAAAAATCTATGGTAGTAGAGTTTTTGTAAGAACACCTGAGGTGTTGAGAAGAAATAAATGGGATGATAAAGCAAAATTAGGCATATTGGTAGGTTATAATGATAATAGTTACAGAGTTCTCGTAAATAATAAAATAATTAATGCTAGACATGTTCAAGTAGTCGAAGAAGGTACGGAATTAATTTGTTTACAAAAAAAGGGCGATAATGAGAGCGAAAATTTTGATAATGATGAGTGTATAAATTTGAATTTGGACAATCAGACTAATGGAAACAATGATGAGTTTGCTAATGAAGTGAATAATGATAATGTGCAAGAAAAGACTAATTTTAGTGACGACAATGATAATGGGAGAGAAATTGTCAATGAATCTAATGATCCCAAAAACAAAAATGAAAATTATATAGAAAGAAGAATTTCGAGTAGAGAAAGAAATCCTGTAAACAGATTTGGAAATCCTATAACAAACTACATTTATGTAAATTGTGTAAATGCGAATGTACCTAATACATTTGAGGAGGCGATTAACTCCAGAGAATCTAGCGAGTGGAAAAAAGCTATGAATTCTGAAATAGAAAGTTTAAAGAAAAACAAAACATGGTCTATTGTTGATAAACCAAAAGATAAGAAAATTATAGATGTAAAATGGATTTACAAAAAGAAAATTGACAATACATATAAAGCGAGATTGGTAGTTAGAGGTTTTCAGCAAAAAGAGTATTTAGAAAATGTGTATTCACCAGTTGGCAAAATGCAAACTCTAAAAATTTTACTAAGTTACTGTTGCGCAAATAGTTTGTTTATTGAGCAAATGGATGTTGAGACAGCTTTTCTCAACGGTACTGTGAAGTCGGAAGTTTATGTTAATGAACCTAAAGGGTACGAAACTGGTAGAAATAAAGTTTATAAATTACAAAAAGCTTTGTATGGTCTCAGAGAAAGTCCAAGGGCATGGTATGATTGTTTTAACCAATATGTAGAAAAATTGAATTTTAAGAAAAGCAATTATGACTATTGTTTATATGTAAATAATACAAGCCAAGATTCGATATATATTTTAGTTTTTGTTGATGACCTTTTGATTTGCTGTAAAGACAAAAACAAAATTAATGAAGTTAAATCTAGTTTAATGCAGAGATTTGCAATGAAAGATTTAGGAAAAATTAATAATTATATAGGAATTGATATAAAGTATAATGATGACAGAAAATCTATGACATTGTGCCAAACAAGATATATTGAATCCTTAGCTGTAAAATATAACTTGGAAAATGCAAAATTGTACGATACTCCAATGGAAAAGAATTTAAAATTAGAACAAGCAAAGGAAATAGATGAAAGAATAAAATACAGAAATTTAATTGGAGAATTATTATACATAAGCACTGGCACGAGGCCAGATATTTCCTTTAGCGTTAACTACTTGAGTAGATTTCAAAGTTGCTATAATGAAACACATTTCAAGTATGCTTTAAGAATCCTCAAATACTTGTACAAAACGAAAAACTTCAAATTAACTTATTCTGATAAAGGTTTAAGAGATGAGCATTTAGACTGTATGGTTGATTCAGACTATGCAGGAGATAATATTGATAGAAAATCGACAACTGGATTTGTAATAAGACTATACGGCAATGTAGTTTATTGGAAAACGCGCAAACAAAATACGGTAACTAAATGCTCAACTTTTGCAGAATATACTGCGATGTCTGAAGCAATAACCGAAGTTTTATTTCTAAAAAATCTGTTAAATGAGTCATTTTGTTTAGAATTATACAAACCGATAAAAATATATGAGGATAACTCTGGTGCGGTAGCAATTGCGAAATTTGGCAATTTCACAAAAAATTCGAAGCATATTGAAGTGCAATACCATTATATAAATGAAAATTACGAAAATGGCGTGATTGATATTGTAAAAATTGATTCGCAATCTAATTTGGCGGATATATTAACAAAGAGCCTAAATAAATGTATGTTTATAAAAAATAGGAATGCGTTGAACTTAATCTAATTTTCAACGTTTCTTTTTTTAAACTTAAATGTCGATTACAAGATAAACAGTGAAATCTGAATGTAAACTAGTATGTAAGAAGCAAACTAATGTATATGATAATTGAAAACATATTATATAAAAATTAATATTGGTGTATAATGCTGAAAATTCAAGGAGGCGTGTTGTA
Source organism: Anomoia purmunda (assembly GCA_951828415.1). Lineage (NCBI taxonomy): Eukaryota > Metazoa > Arthropoda > Insecta > Diptera > Tephritidae > Anomoia > Anomoia purmunda. Next base: position 81,530,367 of record OX639993.1, on the reverse strand, counting down.
ATATGTGAATATTTCAGCAACATTAATTATTAAGATTTTGATACCTCTTGCGCAGCGTAAGCGTAATTTACCCACAGTATTTTGTTCTCTCGAATATATGTAAAAACGAAGTTATTGTAAACTTACATATATAATATAATAAAAATGAATAAATAGAAATAAATGAATTATTCTAAAAAACAAAACACGATCAAAGTAGGGTTTAATATCAATGCTTCAGACGGACCTTCAACTCGCTAACGTATATCATCACAACTACAATAATTGGCGCCATTTCTCGTAATAATTTAATTTAAAAAGCGCATAAAGCCATTACTGGTATGCTAAAGAAGTTTAAACAGAGCGACCTCTGTTAATCTACATTTTAAGCATAATCAACGTAATCCTTTGCGATCATTAAATGGGTCTTATACTCTACCTCTCAATCCATCCCTTTTCATGTAGGCTAACCCATCACATAGCCAGCACGACGAACTCACCTTTTATTTGGCAATTTAAAAATGTGCAAGACATATTAAAATAAAATACAATTTAAACAAGAAATAAAACAAATACTGATAAAATTTTTGAAGCTATAAAACGAACAGTTTTAGATTCAATAAATTTTGGCACTTAATAAACACTTAAACAGCTGTGATAGCAAGCAGAAAGCAAGAGAAAGATAAAAGCCAGTTAACAACAAATACAATACAGGATTCCACTGTTGTGACTACGTTTTCCGGTTTGCTAAACTATATTAAAGGGAACGAATTAATACCCCCTTGTTATCAATATGCACTTCGTCCACTGTGGTGCTTTAACAGCCTCAGCCGATTTCGAAGCCGTAGTTTAACTTCCAAATTTTGGTTGGCAAGTGGGGCTACTGAATCCTCATCGAAGACTATGGTGGGTAGCTCGGGATTTCTCGGCGGTTGGGAATATCTTCCTGTTTAACAACGTCCTGACGTACTCCCGGCCAGAGCTCGCCTGTACGACCGATGGCGAAGATGTGTATTTCCACGCGCCTTTGCATGCCTTGTGAGCTTGGCTCCGGGATAGAATGCTCCTGCATCAGCGTAGGTAGGAGGTGGTCCTGGGCTCTCCTTTAGCACTTCCAGAGTCTTTCGTTGGCCCAATCCAAGTTTTGTGGTGAGATCGCTGTGTTCCTAATGGTGCGATCACCTCCTTCGCTATCTCAGTGAAAGATCTTTTCTGCTGCTGAAGTGGGAGATATCTTCCCCTCTTTGGCTCGGAGTGCACCTCCCTTGAGCGCTTTCGCTTTCTATGTGCGCATTCCTTCTCGCACCTTCCAGCCCAATCTCTCCATTTTTGCTCCTATCCGTCAGTCTTTCTAGGATCCTGAAGGCTGACCTTCTTGGGCGGTAGTTCCTTCCAGATGCATTTACGTGCTTCTGACTGGTGCGGCCAACAGCTTTTGCATCGGTGGCGGTATTGTGATTGTCCAAAATCAGGCCTGACCTTCTTGAAAGGACGGCCCCACTGTTTTGTGGCTCTCGGGTATCCGGGGGGAACTATTTAGGTTCATAACAAATTTCACGAACGTCTGTCCTGTCGGAATGCAAGCCCGGCGGACCAGGTATTTTAAGTGCGAAAGGGAGGTTCCGTCCATCTGGACGAGGCCATTTCACCTCCTGATGTGACCCGTTGTCATGTGAGCCCCAGTAAAATACAGACGGGTATCTCAGTTTGCAAACCATCCAATGGGGTCGGTATAGCTTTACACCCTAGATTATGGAGGAAAGGAATGGGGGTTAGATAGGGTAGAAGTTAAGGAACTTCAGTATCAATTGTCGGTGCGGTGCTCTCCGTATGGGTGATTGGGAAAGCACAACATCCACAGTTGCGGAAATGAGTTATCAACCAAATTCCATATGGAGCTTCCCTCTTGGTTCATGTTTGGGAGGGAGACTCCAAGCTACCACTTAAATCTTTTCTCCACATGATAAGCGATTGTATATTACAGTTAAATTTAAACAAATTGTAAATTTTAATCACTTTATGATGATGAGTGGGGTATTGAAATTTGTACATAAATATGTAGTTTATATGAGAGTTCCATCCATATTTTTGCTTAATAAAATTCTTATAATTTTTTTGTCATCAGTTCCTCCTCAATGGTATGCACTTTGTCGTGGTGTGGGAGCTTAGTCAAACCGCTAACCAGACCTTATAAGAGAGTGGAAGCGTAATAGGGGAAGAACTTTAGCGAGGATATTCCACTCTCCAGGCTCGGACTATTTTTTGGACGATGACCAAGTCTACCAATCCCCTAAAACAGGGTGTTGCGCGTTACCGTGCACCCTGGTGGGTATGCAGCCAGGGGGTTTAACAGACCAGCTGTATTATAACGGCACCCTTCCTGACTCCGGGCCATCCTAGGGAGTAACGGTGGCCTTGCCGCGGCTAGGGGCGCTGTCATGTTGGATCTTTATATGAACACAGTTAAACAAAAATAAGGGAGACTACGATTTCTGGGGCGCCATTTGATGACTCGATATCTCGCTTCGTTTCCGAGACATGCTTCTGCAAAGAATACAAAGCGCTACACGGCATTCGGCACTCGGCAGCGGCGCGAAAAAAGTAAAAAAAGTTTACGCTGACACTACAAATTCTGACAAGCAGGCGCGCAAAAGCCGAAATGGACCGACAACACGGACGCACGTCGCGAGGTACGTAGTGGTGAAACGGGGCGCACGATACGAGACGATCCTGAAATAATGTAACCCGCTTTATCTCGAAAACGAAGCGAGATATCGAAAATTTTTATTCCCGAAAAAGTGTTTATTTTGTCGAGTTCTACCAGAATCAGTCATCAAATCGTGGCGCCCCAGAAATCGTAGTCTCCCCAAAAATAATAATAAGGATTTGGAAAAAACTCAAGATGGTCGAATCCCAGTGGGCTTCGAGCGATAACGGAGAGTTGGGACCGACTATCGAAACCGATACCCAAAGCCAAACACACTCCGAGCAATGGAGAAGCGGCGTAACCAGCGCCCAAACCATCTCTGCCTCTGGAGGTGGAGTGCTGAATGGGAAATCGCTTTGCACTCTCGCGGTTGCTAGTGCTTGCAAGGGTTTATGGTCCATAGGTGTCAATCCGGCGGCATGCATGTATGCATATGTCAAAACAAAAACAAAAACAAAAATTTACACTAACAAATTATACACACAATGGCTTTATGATGTACACCAAACACATCATTTTGAAATGACACCCTCATGTTTTTTTACTTGATTTCCATTTTTTTAATAAATCATGCTTTTATTTTCGTTACAATTCCACAGTTTTATTGTTCATCCAAAGATATTTTCTTTACATTCACATCCAATGCCTTACCTGTTCCGTTTTGTTAAAACACTACTTTTATCGTGTATTAGTTTTGGAGTCTTTATTTCTCTTGATCTTAATTTCATTTCATTTCAATATACCGAACCTTGCCGTAAAAACATTTAGTTAACATTTAATAAACATTTAGTCCCGTCCGTAGCGCCACGTTGCATTGCATATGTGCAAGCTTTTTTGATTACTACATTCGAGAATTCGTTTAGCTCCGATACAAGTTATACTTATCGATAACAACGTACTACTATCGATTCTACAAGTAAGACATAATTTTATGTAAATGCGATGGATAGAGAAATTGATCGGCATCGATAGACTTATCGATTTGAAAATACTGAAGCTTTTTGAGTTGATTGTAGATAAATATAAAAATTTCAAGTACTTGTATATTATTACAAAGAGTTTTTCATATTTTTTTAAAAGATATAAGAACAATTCAAATAAGTATGACAATTGGTGTTGCCAAATTATGTGAAAGACGACGAGCGAACAAGGGAGTGCCACTATCATGCAAAGATATATATATATATTTCAAAGCATTTGTTGAAAACATATTTTATTTTTGAAAATTTGAAACTTTATTCATTGAAAACAAGGTGAATTCATATAAGGTGATGTTGAGCAATCGGCTGAGTGAAATCGCTTGCTTGATTGAATGCCAAAGCTTTGTGTTCGTTGTAATTCTGGCCGTTTCTCACTGTCGTTGTGCGTATAATTTGTTTGTGTAAATTTTTGTTGTTGTACGCTCAACACCACCGGGTATGAATTCGCCTTGATTGAAAACTTCTGGAATAATAAATAAGCAATATGTAACGTAAACTAAATATTAAACTAAAAATTATATAAAGTAGATTATTCACAAAACACATATGTGTTTACGTTAAAACGAAAAAGAAAAATATGAATTAAAAAGCTTCGTTTAAAAACAAAAAATTTTCCTTATTAATAAATTTAATAAGATTATAATCAAAATGAGAGGATCTTCTTTTTAATTTACTTTGTTTAGTTTTTTTACATAAAAATTAGAAGATCTTACTATTGTATATTTGTGAATAAAATTTTATAAAAATGAGTATGCAAGAAGTTATTCCCTTGCTTTCAGCCGTTTTCCTTTTCAATAAATTTTAGAAAAAATTCAAAATAAAGTTAAGAAGATTTCCTGGCAAGAATTTCTTCAATCTTGTCTCCTGTCGGTCTCGTTAGCCACCAAGCTTGTTTAGAGCTCGATCTCTTTAATTAGATATGAACTTTTTGGCTCTGTGTGGATTGGGAAGATCCAGTGGGCCATTTAAAATTATATTAAAAGAAAATTCAGTTATTAGAGTAACGCCGAGCTAGAAGGGTACCTCACTCCATTTCAGGTCGCCTGGAAGAAAACGTAGTTGAGTTAGAGAAAAATTAAATAATTGAGAGAGCAGATATTAGTGAATGGGTTCATCTGATGGTTGTGGTAGTTAAGAAAAATGGAAAGTATTTAAGAATATGCATGGACTCATCGAACAAGAATGGAAAAGAAGTCTAATGAGAAGATGGGGTGATCTCCAAAATAGCAGCTATCACTTCTATCACTTTGAAATATCGTTGCTTTCTCATATTATTCCCTAACAAAACTGGCCGCCAGCTCAATAAAATTAAATTTTTGAAGATGCCATTTGACATTAACTCAGGTTCAAAGTTATTTCAAAGGATGAACCACTAAAATTTCGGTGATCTTATGAATGCTTTCGCGTATATGGATGATTATTGATTACAGGGAAAAAGCGGGGAAGCAAAATAGGGCATTAGTTACAATGCTAGAAGAGCTCGAACGAAGTTCAGCAGAAGCAAATGAAAATTGCAGTTGCTGAAGGGAGTTATTTGCTGCTCGTTTTTTCCGAAAACAAAATCACACCAGATCCTGACAGAATTAAAGCTGTAGGGTAAATGGGTAAACCTAAAACTAAAACGGATACCTTGGATACTGTACTATGTTGCAAGAAGGCAAACCAATTGCATTCGCGCCGAGAGGGTTGTCAGAATCAAAAAAGCGCTACTCACAAATTGAAAAAGAATTCCTATACATTCTCTTCGATTGCAAAAAATTTAAATCTTACACTTTTGAAAGGAAAGTTAAAGTTATGAATGGCCTTAAGCCATTAACTGCAATCAGATAAAAGGAAATCCCCAAAATTCGCTAAGTTGTAAAATATTCGGTTACAACTACTGAATTTTGAAATAAAACTTGAGTACGGACCTTGCAAAATCATCCATATGACCGGTTACTTTTCTCGTTATGCAGGAAAATGTGCAGCAGATGACTTATATAGCGAATTCAACAGCAGTGTACTCAGCATTAATCGAAGTGATTAGCGAAAACTTCAATTTCAGAGAGAGACCGCAATGAACCCAATACTAATTATTAAAACTATTTCGTAAATGGGTGGCCACGCAACAAAGCCAAATGCAACGAAAAATCTAAATTTTTCTATAATGAAAGGATTAAAATGCCAAAATGAGAAATTTAGTGTTGAAACAACTTCATGCGGCACATAGTAAACGCTAATAAAAATCAAAAGGAGTCACTAATTGCTCATGCGATAACAAAGAGGTCGTGATACATTTCAGTTTCAAAATAAAGATTGCCTAGTAGAATTTTTTTTTAAAACGGATAGAGGTCAAAGATCTTAATAGCAAGGAAGCCAAAAATGTAAATTTGCAATTGACTTTAATTCTTTCGAAAGTAAAGATTTCGTAAAATTGTTAAATTTCAAATTTGAAACTAGCAGAACGTGCAGTTCAGATCTGCTAGAATACAACGAAAAAATCAGATAGTATTCATGATGTATATATGACATTATTAGATTATCGAAGTACTTCAACAAAAGATGTATCCGCCTCTGGTTCTCAATTAATTAACAGTAAGGTTTCGCTGGTAGGAAGTTCGTATTTGGTCAAAATTATAAACAGCGAACACCAGCGAAACAATAGCGGCATACTTACTTACTTAATTGGCGCTACAACCGCTTAAGGGATTTTGGCCGAGTTCAACAAATTGTTCCAGTAGTTACACGCTCTTATAAAATATGCTGCCTGAACGGTTTAATTCTGCAGAACGAATTATCTTTTCTAACATAAAGCTAAAGAAGTCGCACGAAAGAGAGCCACTTTCGAAACCACTGCGAAAACTCGATTGGAAAGCTCCTCCCTGATTCGAACGCCATTTTGCATAGCCGTATTATTTTGTTGAGATACCAAAATTAATATTTTGTCGAAAGACGCACTGATAATCAGTTCGTTCACGGGGAGCTTCACTCGTTAGCACAATACGCTCGACAGAGCTTTATATGCTATACTAAGGAGACTGGATCGCTCTTTTTGTGGATTGGGCAGAGTACACTTAAATTCCAATCAGCGGGTATGCGTTCGTCCGACTATATTTTGGGGATGAGCTGGTGCATGCATTATACCAGCACCACGCTGTCGCACTTGAATAGCTCTGCTGGGAGTCCATCAGCATATGTAGTCTTAATGCGCTTTAGCCGCGGTAGTTCCGTTCAAGTTTCGCCCAGGTCAAGTAACTGCCCCCGATCGCAGCGTGAACCTGTAGACAGCATCCTTCTCTTCCATAGCGGCGCAGCATTCGATGTTACTGGAAGCATGCCTTCCGTTAACAACAACATGATCAAATGGATTTCGTGTTTTCCATTAGGATATAGCCGCGTAGCTTGAGTACCTTTTTATGCTTGAACTTAGTACCACATACTACCATGTTTCGCGCCACGGCGAAGTCGATCAGCCTCAGTTTGCAAACGGATGACGGGGCCAGTGTTCGTACGCGCGCTGAGTGAAATCTTAAAAACTCTCGCTTGTTCGTCCGCTGGAGTAGACGACAATACCTGGCAGCGCAATCTCTCTCACAGCGCAAATCCGACCCCGAATTTTTGCTTCTTTACATCGCAGCTGTACTAGACATCGCATGGTCCGTCATCGTTCGTTCCTTGCCTCATCCATCGCATCTCTTGATTGGCGGTGATGCCCGCCGTTACTTTTACCAGGGCATCCGCCAGCAGTGCACGGGAACCTTCCCGATTAAGGATCCGGACTATCCAGGTGCATGCCGTTAAATCATAGTCCATAGGCACTACGCTAAGCGCACAACCAGACTATGGGGAGTTCTTAATTTTTGGACACATTTATATAGCGAGCCGCCTGCTGATGAATATACGCTACAAAACCTTGGTCAGCCCTTAAACCAAAAACGCCGGAGGGACCACACTAGATTCGCTTTCGCCCTTTAGCTTACTCCCCTTGTGCGATTTTCATGGAAAAGAAGAAAGTTGGTACCTTCCATTCCAACGGCGTTCGAAGCTAATACCCGCTAATATTCTGGCTGGTGTTTTCATATTATCGGGTTTTTGTTATAGTCGCTTTTCGGGGTCCCTCATATTGCATATGTACACATTTCTTGTAATTGCTGCTTGAACTTTGCAGCAAAAGCGCTCGCCAACCATAAATAATCATTTGAGGGCTTGCTCGTATATATACTTGATCTTGCACGTTCTCATTCAGCTATATTGCTATGTCTAACTGCTTTACAAACGGACATATTTGTATCAATATTTCCAAAAGAAAAGCTCCATTATTTGAAAGTCAGTGGTGTAAAACTGCGCACGAGGTTGAAAGCAAAAATACTTCACAATTAGTTAAAAAAATATTTATGTAGTGTTCAGTAATATCAAGTGAAACAAGTGTCAACTTAAATTCTTCTTTCTTCTATATCTGACTGACACTTCATAGCTTTCGCTGTGTGAATTCATTATGTCCATTCAGCGTTTCAATTCAATGGGATCTAGTGAGATAGTTTTTTCATGAAAGCACAATTGGAAGGTTGTTCGGTTTGAGGGGTCCGAGGAACCTTATCAGCAAGCGCTGATTTTACTTAAAGCAGAGTCTTTCGGCCCTCTCGCCTCTCGCTGAGTTTCAGGGAGTCATATCCAGTGGCTTCGAGAAGGTAGCCCTTAAGATCTACCAATCGGATGCCGGGGGCGGTGACGCCCATCTTCCAGTTGGAGCAGAGGTGGTGTCAGAGATCTGTGGACCTGAAGCGGAGTAAGCTAAGGAACTCATTGAGACCCCCAGAGTATGGAGGTAGGATCCATCTGGTCGGACGCTGAGTGTACTGGTAGCTGTTCGACGCGTCGGAGGAGGTGCGGCTTCTTGCCTCGGATATCGAGGACGTTGCCGCAGGTGGGCTGGAAGAGATCGTTGAGGATGATTATCCTGCAGATCAATCCCCAGCAGCGCGGATATCAACGCAAGGGGTGAGTCTCTCTTTAATTTTATTCTTAGTGAACACTTGTTTATTTGTAATATGGAGAGCGACCCTACGTTTGTAATTTCGGTCATGGATTAGGTCTTGGACCTTGCACTGGTTTCGTCTGAATTCATATCCCATATATCGAACTGGAAGGTCCTAAATATTCACGCCTTTTCTGATCATAGGTATATTCAATTCTCCCTGGACGATACTCGTCCTCAATATCTTCCCTACAGAAATCTGACGAACACAGATTGGGATCTACACTGTAAGAAACTGCAGGAGTTTCTTTCACTCCTTCAAGGCTTATGTGCCCCCTAGGGACTTTAGGCCTATCAGCCTCTCTTGTCTTCTGTTGAAAACCCTGGCGAGGCTGATTGATCTTCATAGAAGGGATGGGATTTCTCGTAAGCGATTGTTGCATACTCGAAGGGCAGGAAACAGCCCTGCACACGGAACACACGGACTTCGCAGTTGATGCCTTCTGTGAATGAAGGCTGCTCGGTTGCTCATTGTCAGGGGAAAGTTTTTGGGCCCCCTTTTTGACGTCATGCAGGGTTACCTAAACTTGATCGTAAAGTCGTCTACAGGATGTGGGCTCGCTATCAAGTCTTTCTTTACCAGAAGCTATAGAGTGCTGGATGTCCGATCCGGGAGGTGACCAACTTGTGTTTTCTGACCGGGTCAGATATCTTTCGGACAGGAAGCTCTCCTGGGGGTCAAATATTGAGGAAAGAATGAAAAAGTCGTCGGTTGCTGCACAAAGAGTGTGCAATAAGAAACGCGAAATGATAGATATGTCTAGCGACCTCAACATACCGTAAGGTAATTCCATCATTAATTTGTTTTTTAAGTTTGTCTCCTTTATACAACTGAAAATTTCAAGCCGATGTATTAACCAAATAAAAGCGTTTATTGAAATATGTTATTGTCTGAGGCTGCAAGTAAAAGCGTTGAGTGGGAGGGAACTCTCATATTAACAAGGTTGCAAATATTCTGGTTTCATCAGGGGTTTTACATTATAATGTTGTATTAACAAAGTAACTTGATTAACCTTTTAACTGCTATGTATATTTATGTATGAAATATGAATTTTCCAATCTTACACTCTGGCATTGAAATCGTCAAGCCTACGAAATTTTATTTTCATATTTATACCGCGTATTTATTGATTCAATACAGATATACCCTTGTAATCTCGTCTCATGGTAGGTAGATTCTTCTCCTCTGTCATCCGTGACTCAAAGCTCCGCACGGTTCGGTTACCATGTCGGTCACATATGGTGCTCACATTGCACAGGGTTCAGGAACCTGGCAGTAAGCTTGACCATTTAATAAAATCATGCATTCGTAACTCAATACACGGAAAAACTTCAACTTCACTCCATAACAAATTCCAGTGAACAAGTTTTTTATTTGTTACTCCCCATTTCTACGAGGATCTGAATATACCTTTAGCGTCAACTGAGTAGTAGGGCCAATGTCCCAAATTGTTTGACTACAGCGTGACTCGATATTTTTGAGGACCAACCCCAACTCACATAGCGTCACGCCGTAGCCTACAATTTTAAACGTAAGTTCCTTACTTATTATCCTGTTAAACCAAAGTAATGATTCAATTTTTTTAATGAATTGAATCATTACTAAATTCCATGAGAAACTTTACTAATTCTTTAATTTCTTTTTGCACATGGTCATTTCTCACTTTTGGAACACATAAACCAGTGAACATAAATAGGGTCCCATCAGCGTACAAAATTTATATGCCACAGATAACGTCACAACCACCTTGGACCACAGCACATTCGGAAGCTACAAAAACACCGCCATACCTATAAGTATATAAGTTCTGACAACAGCGTACAAGAAACAAGTAAAACTGAGTCTGGCATTTTGCAGGATAAACGAAGTTTGTTTCGCCACGTATGTTTTCCATGTCCATTGTGGTTTTTCCAACGAGCCTAATTCAAGATATAGCATTTCCATTGCAGCCGGTTCTACGTACCGGAACGACCCGGGTCTTTCCCGGCCAGGAGCTGTTGCATCGACGATCTAACTCTGTTCGGATCAGCCTACCCCATAAGTCGTCTGTGTCCTTTGGAGAAACTCCTAGCAGCAGGATTGCGTTTTCATCCGCGCACCACGGTCTCTGGCATTCAAGCAATAGCTGGGCAGGTCTGATAAACAGTATTACGTGGCGACCTATGCTATAGATTGAATCAGACCACCTCCCCATAATCATCTACATTGGCAGGCCTTCTGACTTTGTCTCTGCGGACCTCCGAAGCAATTTCAACTTCAAAAAAGCTGATTGAGTCGGGCTTGTGGAGTTCACTGAGAGTACCTTTAGAGCTCTTCCCACCTCCACCTACATTTGCAAGAGCGAGTAAAAGTTTTGCAAAGTGCTCACGACTACTGCGACTCGCTTTCTATAGGAAGGGAGGATCCGCGAAATCCGTCCCGATTTCCCTACTAAAGCGGCTGTGCTAGCGAACGAGCCTAGCCGCCTTCTCCACTCCGATCCTCACAATTCCTATAAAAGGGACTTGAACGTGGCGTTTAGGAGGCTGATATATTCGAACAGGCGGGACAGAAGGAATATCTGAACTCCTGTAATTTGGTCACAGGTGTTGGTATGCTCTGATCCAGTGTGAGGTCCCTATCCAACCCGACGAAGCGGGATGACCGAGTGGAAATTTAATTTGGGGATCACACTTCGTCGAAGCCGAAGAGCTGCGCGAGCTTTTTTATCGAGCAATTTCTTCTGCATCTTTCGGTCGATAGCACCAAACGGAAGGTTACCAGGAAGTTAAGCAAACCATCCCACACCAGTGCACCCTTTACTTTCACCTGTGGCGAGGCGAAGGAGCCCATCGGTAAGGCAAAATCCTCCAATTCTCCAATTAGGCCTGACGCGCTAAGTCTGTTGATGCTGAAAAATTTGGGCCTCGTGGGAGTTGAGTTCCTCACATGGTCCTCAATTTTTCCATAACCACCCTCATCATTCCTGACATTTGGAAGGTTGAGAGGGTGGTCCCACTGCTGAAACCAGGGAAACCGGCCGACAAATGTGATCCTTATCGGCTGATTTGCCTGATTTCAGCAGTGATAAAGACACTTGAGGCCCAACTCCTCCCGTCCTATATAGTACTACAATAGCGCTCAATGGCATAAACATACTGGTGAATCGCGGTCGTAAGCAGAACCACTCCTGCGGGAAAACTCTCCTAGTGGCGCGACACAGTAACACATTCCACGCTTTTACCAGACGTGAGAGCATCAACCCTCCCGCGAATTACCTGTGTGGTCGTCAATCATCGGTACTATTTAGAGGCACAACTTCGAAGCTGAGGAGAACTAAACGGTGTCCTGCACTTTTATTTAACCATGATATCCATAGTCCATAGTCTTATATGAAGATAATTTTTCGATAATGGCCACCGGCAATACAACTGATGATCTGTATTCGAAAGCGCACGGATATCTCTCCAACATTGCCCGTTTCTTCACAGGGAGAAACTTGGAGTTGTCCTCTACAAAGTCCTCGACGGCCCTCTTTACCATGTGGACGAAAGAGGTAAGGTTGCATCTTAATGTCCATGTCGATAAGGTGGCGCTTATTTGCATTAATTTTTTTATAGAGGAGAACCTGCAAATTTGATTGCACCAGGGTTATTGTGAGTATTGAGTCGAGTAATTGCCATTTGAGTCTTTGGCTAGTTGGTGAAACGTTCCTATCGACACCAAAGGCAACCGTTATTAATTTAAAATATTGTACCGTACTTTGAGGGATTTCGTGAAAAAGTAGCCTTTGAAATTCTTGGGCTTCTGGGTGAACGTATATCGGGCAGTACATTTTCTCAATATCGCCATTGAAAACATATTTTGAGAATCTTCGAGTATGTTTGTCACAATTTCGGCTTCCTTTCATTCGATCGCTCGGCACTCACTGCTGCAGGGCTGAAGTGTTCAAGCGCAATAGTATCCGGGAAAGTAGTTTTAAACTCTTGTGAAGCTCTCCGAATTGTGGAATTTGGAGATGTATCTTCACGAAATACACCATCGTCAGTGAGGGATGGAGTTCCTGTACTTCCTCCTGTTAACACAACATCTTCAGTAGATACTTAAGAAAGTCTGTCGGGGTTTCAACTACCTGGATCGAGAACGATGATAGTTGCTCCGTCAATGGGCTGCCCAAAATCTACCCAAATATGGTGTTATAGACTATTAAGCTCCCATCGATATTGGCTTTTAGACTTTGAAGTAGTATTTGGGGGATGGCATCGCTTCCTAATACCATGTATATTCGAGCTCCAGTAGAGCAAACTGCTAGTGGGAGAGATGAGTATTCTTACAGTTCAATGCATGTATTTGAATGAGTAAATGTGGGAGTATTATCGCATTTATATCAGCGGAACAAACGCTCGTAGGGCAGGTTTTGTTAGCACTTTGTATTACGCGTGTTAGCCCTTTGTATTACGCGTCGGCCCACTCCTAAAATTTGATATTTAGTGATTTTTTTGAGAGACTAAGAAACTTTTGTGTGCGAGAAGGTACAGTACTGAGATTTTTGCGGTAGGAAGCAGATTTTTTTATCTACTGCTCGCGAAGTGTGATAGTACTTTGTCTGTTTGTTGGCAGTTTGAAAGGTTTTGTTGCGCTTGTTTGGAGGTTGGCGGCCTCTCTGGATCGCTATTTGGTAGAGCTGGAATATGCGCCTGATTTGTTTTTGGCCGTGCGCATGATGTCTGTTTCTTAATGTCCGTATTAAGTGAGTAGGCTCGGCTTTTATATCCGAACGAGTTGTTTATAGGGGTTGATGAGCGCGTCGCATATATATTTGGAATTTTGCTATTTTTTTCTTCTTTTTGCTGTGGAGCAGAGTATGGAAGATGACCTGAATGAGTCCATCTGCCATCGCACGTAACATACCGATTTTCATAAGTCATTGTTGAGCCGCCGTTTTATCCTCATAAAGACACTCTTAAGTAGAGGGAATCATAGGCCTATATTTCTTCAAAAATCAAGCGGGCCATAATATTACAGTCAATGGGGAACGTTGTAGACCCATGATTAACGAATTTTCGTGCCTGAAGTGAAGGATGTTGATTTGGACGATCTTCGGTTCCAACAAGCGGACCTACATGTCATACAGCCAACGAAATAATAAATTTATTGAAGAAAACTTTTGGTGAGCGCATTATCTCGCGTCTTGGACATGTATTGTGGCCTTCAAGATCGTGCTATTTAATACCATTTGACTTTTGTCGGGGTATGTGAAGTCAACTTGGAAGAATATTGGGCGCGTTATTGCTGACATACGGTCCCAATTGCTGCAAAAAAGCCGCGGCGGTCACTTGTTCGACATAATGTTTTAGACATAATGGCAGACCTTAACTTCAAAATATAGCTAAATTCTTGACCATACCATTAAATTGCATGCGTTTTCTTCTTTAAAACCACATGCCTAACAAAAACACCCATCGAATACTTCACTTAATCCTGCTTTCGACGACATGAATATGGTGATACGGGATTTTATGCTGTCTACAGAGAAGTATTCGAAAAAATTGCCGCCGAGGATGCCGAATTTGTGGTCAATGAGGATGAAGTGAACCAGATGCCAACATTCGGTTATTCAAAGAGCAGCTATAAAGATGTTGTGACACCGTTATACGCATATTGGTAAGCGTATTGCACAAAGAAAACGTAGACATGGCTTTGCCTTTACAAGAAGAAGAGATCGTGTACTGCATGAGGTAGAAAAGGAAATGGAAAATGTCTTGCAGAGGGCGCACGAAGAGCGCAATAATCAGTCGTGAAACTTGGTATAATTTATGCACAAACGCGATAAGCGAGTGAAAACCTACAGAAAAGTGCTCGAGGAAAGTGCTGAGCTTGATCGCAAGAAGCAAGAGCGAAACCGTTTAGAGCAAATACGTAAGTGTCACCGGGAGCTGGAAGAAATACCCCAAACTCATAAACAAAATAATCAAAACATTACAGATGATCAGAATTATGGTGACAGCAGTGACTGCCAATGAAGAAACTGAAATATAGAAGATCTATGTTGTATGGCTTCTAATTAAGCTTTTAAAAATGAGCGAACCTATGAGAATCACGAACGAATGGAACTATTTATTTATTTATTAAATGAAAAATAACAATGCAGTTATTATTTAACAGTAAAAACAAAAGGAGCTCTAGCTGTCTGCGCTTACGGCTCGTTGGTTTAATAGACTTATTTTGCTAAAGACGTGCTAGTAAAATTCGATAAAGTTAGCTACTACCGATATATTAATTAATACTCAGGGCCGTCGAGAGGATTTCCGGGCCCGGTGGGAGAGTTATCTACTAACACTTATTGGAAAAATAATTTATTTTATGCTCTCACTATCAATGTTTGTTGAATGAATAATTTTTATATAAAGAAGGTAATATTTTTTTAGAAAATTAAACAATACCATAAAAAGATTATTTAGAAGTGGGCTTTCCTTGCTTTGACTGATGCAAATGAGTTGATGAGCTCTTCAAAGTACAATTCTCTGGTCTTCTGATCTTCTCAATTTTCACCAAATTAGATACTTCAAAGCTATTTGCAATAACTTATTTGATATATTTCTCAAAGACCATAATTCAAAAGAATCATTGGTAGATTTATATGGAAAGCAGAAATATGTACACACATACATACATATGTATATATTAGCATGCTGCCAAATTTAAATGAACATTGACAGAATTAAAGCGAAAATATGCATGTCCGTATATACATACATATGTACATGATCGTTTAGTAAATTAACAAGGAAACTTCCTTCTGAGCTTATAACATATGTATGTTAAGATGTAAATACGTATGTGCGTGTTAATGCATTGCAGAATTATTATGCAACAGAATATTACTGAAATATACATATGTTCAATTCGTACATATGCATGCATATACAAAGTTACTTACTACAGTTGTAAAGGTACATATTAAATTTTTCCCAAATTTTGAGATTTGGACTGAAATGCGGGCCCCCCTAGAAACTCCGGGCCCGGTGGGAATCCCACCCTTACCACCCCCCTCTCGGCGGGCCTGTTAATACTACATTAAGAAATAGGAGTAGGAAAACAAGATAAAAAATAAAATAAGTATAATGAGAAATTTAAATTAACTTACGCAGTCCAGTTTTTAATAGGAAATCTATAATTTCTGGTGTTTTCTTGAGAGGATATTCTCAATAAGTCCGACGGAGTTTCGTTGGCGAATAGCTGTTTCTTGGTGGAAGTAAAATGCGCGCAGTCATCTAGGAGATGTTTAGCTGATAATGATGCCGAAGAACAGTATGAGCAAAAAGCTGGAGACAACCCTTTTAAAATGTAGGAGTGAGTTATGGTGGTGTGACCAATTTGAAGGCGTGTGCGTTAATCAAACGAATAATGTCATTGTTGACCATATAGTCAAACGTGTACAGTGGTTCCATTGAGGCTTCTTTAAGTGTTTGGTCCGCAAGTTCATTACCTTTTATACCTGTGTGACTCGGAACCCACATCATTTTGATCAGGTTTTTATTTTCTATAATTAAGCTGCGGATACAGGAAACCAGAAAATATTTGTTGGAAACGTTCAATATACCAGATATTGTAGATTTGCTATCCGTACATATTATCGTACGATGTATCGACGTACCGACAATTTTTGTATTTGCCACGGAGGCGAGCTGCTGGGAGGCCGGAACTGAAATAGTGGTGTTAATCCAATTTTTTCGGCGTATTCTAAGCACTTAATAATGACTGACTTGCGATTCGTAACTTTTCTAGGATTCGACGCTGCTAAGATGGGGTCAAGCACATGAGTATTTTTGGAATTAGCCGCATGGTTTTGTATTCTGCTCTTTCCGGAATACTAGGGAGCCCAGCTTCTGCTAAGATGCAATGTGTAGGGGATGTTGGAAAGGCTTGGAGGCTCCTTCGAATAGCTGCATGATAGGGGGGAGATACCAATTTTATGTTGCTCCTTGCGAAATGGCCATATATAGGTAAACCGTAGTCGATTTTAGAAAGAATAAGAGCTCTTGTAATGTTTAGTAAGCTGGATGGATGAATAAGACTACATATGCTTAGAAGATAGATATTTAACAATTTTTAGCCTGACAGCTATGCTTTTTCTTATGAATAGACAATGATCTTTAAAAGTAAGGCGCTTATCAAAAATAATTCCCAGGAATCGAAGAGTATAAACATTTACAATATTGATATTTCTAAAGATAATATTTAAGCTATTACATTTTAATTTTCTACAAATCTGAAATGATTTGCATTTGGTGAGTGATAGGTTTGCACCCGAACAGTTAGACCACTCGGCGATATCGTTCAGAATGTCTACGAATTTCTTCTGTACTAGATCCAAATTGGTTAATTTTGAAAATATCAACACATCATCAGCGTACATAATGTGATAGATGTTTTTGTATTTAGATACTAAGTGGCTAATTTCGTCGAAATAGGGTCACTGTAAGTGGAGACCCTTGTGGTATACCGTTATCTAGGTTGAGAAGGCTCGAAAAAACGTTATTTACTTTGACTTGCATTTTTTATATGAAATTAAATTAGCATTTTTCACATCCAGCGTGACTACGGCACAGTACTGCTTGGTACCTTAAGACCACCTTTTGCCCTCAAGTGCTTTACGCTCGATATTGCACACAGCAGCGACAGAGTCAACGCTTTTTCCGAAACCCGTATTGGCAGGTTGAGAGCCCTCCATCCTCTTCCGTTATAACTTGAAGGCTCGAGCAAATAATGGCCTCCAGTAGGTTGTCTGCGGTATCCAACATACACAAGGGCCTGCACGATGACAGTTCCTCTAGGGCCTTGTTGCCTTTTGGTAATAGGACCAGCCGTTGCCTATTAAATTTTTTTTTAATTACCATCCTGTATGCCCTTCGTGTATAACTCGCTAAAAATTGAAGGCTTATTTCCGGCGAAATTTCGGTGGCTTCAACTCTCACACATCCTGCTGCGGAAATAATCCGAAACGATGCGCTTCATTATACTGGGGCACACCAGTGACTTAGCGCTGCTTTTTTTAAATTTTTTAACACGACGCTGTACCCGCTGCCGCATGTGTATGCCACTTGTAAAGTCAAATTTTCAACTGAAAATAAATTGTTTGCACATTTGAAGATCACCAATCATGGCGTATACACGCCAATGGCAAAAGCAGCGGTAAATCCAAAGTTTATAATTTTTGTAATATATGTGTGTGACTATATGTGTGCGTCCACGTGAAAAGGGCCCTCTTCGGCGGTATTGGAGTTATGCATATAGGCGTCTTCCTGGTTGATTTCTGAACATTTTGAGACAAATAAGACCATCCTAACTGAAGAATTGAGGGAAATATAGAACTTTGAAGGTGAATATCCGAAAAATGACTAATTGAGAAAAATCAATTTGAAGTTGAAAGTTGTCCCTTGTATACCTAGGAAGCTAAATTTGGTGTCATTCGACGCGTAAATGTATATAGTTTCATAATAAACCATAATAAAAATTTACGAAATTCGATCCATGTATCGAAAAATCTATATATCTCGGAAATTAAATGCGACAAAGTGGGCCCTTTTCACGTGGACGCACACATAAGTAGCATAATAACATATGTAAACTTTAGTACCTACGCTAAAATAACCATAAAATATTGATTGAAAGTCTATAATAATATGCATATATTATTTTGTATGTGGTCTTTTCACTTCGAAGAGCCGATTGCGCATGACGAACCACTTCGCACTGTAACGTTTTGGTTTTTTTGTTTTACAATTTTTTATATATGTGGACATGTGTTTGTTCAATAACTATGTTCGAAAAAGTGTTTACATTTTGAGTACAATTCAACATGTTAGGTATGATTTAGGGAAAAATTCAAATATTAATTTTAATTTATAATAGATGTAATTAGGAAACTATATATATGTACATATATATATATGTGTGGAGGTTGATAGTACAAGAAGTTGAAGTGTGGAATCCAATTACAATTGAATGCAATCAATTTGATGTGTAATTAAAAAATATTGGCAAATAATTATTCATGAAGTACAAATGTTTATAATTTTTAATTTACATAGTTATAGTTGCATTGCACAGAAAAGGCAGTTTCTCAAAGTTATCCTCAAGCAGTTCGGATAAGTAAGTCAGTTCTAGCACTGGTTGCGCTAATACTAGTATTGGGTCTCCAGCCCATGTGAAGTCATGTTTTATGAATACGAACAATGGCATTCTACTGGGAACAGTTCAGGTTAATGTTTAATCGAGTAAGCCGCAATGATGTGATACTACCTGGACCCATCGTTTAAAACGATCTGACGATACTTATTATCTGATGGAGATTATTTAAATTCGTTTTGGCAGCGCTATTGAAAAGATGTATTGTCAGATTCTTGTTCAGCCTACCATAGAAAATTTCAAAGAATTTTATTTCGTGATCCGATTAGTGAACCAATCCGTCAATTTTAATTGAATATTGTCGTTTTCGGGGTGAATTGTGCTCCTTATTACGCAACAAAGATAGTTCTACAACTTATGACTATGACTATGTTCACGAACCACATTCGGTCGCTTTCGTAGTCCTGAAGCGACATATGTACATCGACGACGACGGGTGAGTACGATTTAGAATCCACCATACAAACCCGAGATCAAGTTACCGAGGCATTGAGTTCAGCGGGACTCCACTTCGGAAGTGGACCGCTAATAGTAGGCAGGTCTGGAGTGATATTCCTTCCTCCTACCTTTAAAGTGAACACTTCCTTGATTTCGAGCAGCGTAAAGGCTCTCGTCATCCGATTACATGCATCTTCTGATCAATTCTACTTCACTGCGAACAAATTAGAGCATTTTTAAGGAGTGACAAAATACAAGATTTTGTCCATCATCGCGAAATTTTTGACCCATTATAGTGCTTTTACGGCATTTCAGGCAACCTTCTCGCCAAGGATATTCGATTTTAGTAGACGAGGGCAGGAAGACACAAAACCTGCTTGCTCATTCTGATAGTCGAGGACCTACCTTGATCGAACATCATGCGTATGGCACTTCTCAATTTTAACTTCGAGTCCCCGAATCGGCTATCGTTTGGCGTTGAGGTATACGCCCTCCTGATAGTAAGTGAAGCACCTAAATCATCCGTTGGAGACATACTGCTACAGGCGACCATATTGTCATTAGTCGTCTCGGGAGTCCTCGAGCGGTAGACTGGTAATAAATAAAAACAAAACACAAAACCCTTGCATGCAATATTGAAATTTAAATAATCGTGCAATTGAATCAGTTAATACAGGGTTCCTGCTAACGTTATTTGATTATGGGAAAGGCCACGGTTATCCGTTTGCCCACCGAACCAACGGTTTTGTTTCGTTAAAAAGCTTTATTATACGTAGCAGCGGGATCGGTGACAAACAGGAGATTTCCCCTTCGCCATTCTATTTTCCGCATCCGAGGAGGATACACTGAGTCACCGCAGCTAATTTTATACCAGGGCTAATTACCAGCCCGGAGTCATAACCATAAATTTTAAAAGTGTGTTCCTTACCTGTCATCTTGTTAAACCAAAGTTTTAATTTCATATTTGTACGGCATATTGCTTGCACATATGATGCTCACAATGTCAGGGTACTTAGACCAGGCAGTAAACTTAGCCACTGAATATAATCATGTAATTGTAAGTCTATATCCGAAAACACTACTGAACAAGATTTTATTTATTACTTCTCATTTCTACGAGGGTCTGAATGTCCATTAGCGTCAACGGAGTACCATATTTATAAGTAAATCTTTAGTATATTTATTATTGACAATTTCTTGATTATACATAATCTTAAGTTAATTGTCAAACAGATGACACAAAGTCTTCTTTAAAAAAATATTTATGATTTCATTATAGTGTTGATATAAGAGCTGGAATAACTAAAACAGTAAAGCGATGGTCGGATGTCACGGCGTTTGGAAACAGGGCTCACTTTGCCCTCGATAGGGAGCCTTGGAAACTAACTATTCGTGATGGTCAAGTTTCTGACACTGGAATGTACAGATGTCGGATTGACTTTCAGAAGGCACAAACATATAATAGTCGCATCGTACTCACAGTATTTGGTAAGATTGTACATTAAAATTATTTGCAACGATTAAACAAAAAAATGGCATTGTAATTTTTAGCTTTGCCTAAGGAAATCATAATAAGGGATGAAAGGGGCATCAAACGCTCAACAGTAATTGGACCCTACAATGAGGGCGAATTTATAATACTTCAGTGCGAAGCTGTCGGAGGTAAAATCATTTTTTTAGTAGACTACGTCTAGTTACATACTTACATATATGTATGAATTTTGTTTTAATAGGATATGAATATATCGTAGGTACGATTTTAATGCTCCAAATACACGCCGATTTCTAAAAAACGTATACCCTCGTCACGAAAACTTGCCAAATTTCAAACCTGGTGTTCTGTTTTCTTCTAATTGCTAAATTTCCACGGATGTTTTTGAGAACGAATTTTCATCATCCCATTCCTTGGGTTTGGAGACAAATCGGTTTCGGCGCCATGCCTTCATCAGCGCCATATATCGTTCAAATACAGCATCGCATACCCTGTCGGAAAAAGTAAAAAAATCCATTTTCCACTTTTGTGGCTCGACCAGTTGGAACTTCTTTTATGTGGAATTATTAATACGCATGCAAAATTCTTACTTTTGCAACGAAGGATCAATTCGGTGGCGCTAAACTTATTTGTAACATCTCTTGTGCCTTCTGTGAGTTCTTATATAGTTTTGTTTTATTCAACATGGCAGAATTTGACTGGGGCTCAGAAACCGGCAGTGTAACAAAATTTATACACCGGATAGTCCGGCAGTCAGCTGTAGTTTTGGGGCCATCATGGAAAGAAATCGGATCATTTGTATTAAGGCTGGCAAGATAGCGTTGGGCGTAGCGGATGTCGTGGCATGTAAAATGTAAATAGAATCGTATAGTAAAAAGAGGATACTTTGTTTGTGAGTTTATAACGTTGTATGAAAATGACCCAAAGTAGGCAGCTGACTGTGCAGAGGACGAAAGGCAGGCTCAAGGGAGAAATAGACGTCAGCTAAATGAGAAAACGCGCACATAATATCCGTTAAGTGAAATTATAATAAGAAACCTGAAATATAGTAAAGTAACAGTTAACTTTATCGGTTTAAAAAAAATAATCAGCTGACTTGATAGTGGTGGTGCGCTCGAAGCTTTTAATCGACTCCAAGCACATCCCAATACCCGGGGGGAAAAATCGATGATAAATTGAATTTGATGACCACATTGATTACATGGTGAGAAAAATATAAATAAGTACTTCGAACAACGAAGTATAAGATATGGAACTATGGTGAATAGATATATGACCGAACCTTATTTTATCTACTGTCCCAAAATACTCTTTATAATGAGAAATAGTCAAATGAGATTTATTCTTACTAAAAGCTATCACTCACCTATCAGAGTTATACTTCGTTCAAATCGCCACCACTCAATGAAGAATCGGGGCAGGACGTTCAAATTACCACTTTGCTGTTTAAGTTAACGGAGGGATCCATATAAACTGAACAGGTTAACGTAGTGTAACAGCGTGATCCATATGAAATTAACAAATTAAGTCAGCACCGGAAGAAAATAAGAGAATCTTAATACGTTCACCCTGTACAAGCTGATTTTTATTTACATATGTATTTGGAGACAGAGCGCCAAAAAGTATGAAGAATTGGTTAAATTTCAAATAATATGCATGTGATTTACTCGTTGACAAAAAGATTTTGCCCATTTAAGAAGTGAAATGCCATTTAACTGGTTTAAATCGTTAATTTTAACATAATATCATCTTGGTCAATATACATATATAGACTAATATTTAATGAATGTGCATCTTAATTATTTTTTTATCCCTGAAATAAATAATTATCCACGGCGGGAAATTCAGTGAACTATTTTTTTTAAGAAAGGGATAACCCTTACCTGCCAGATATGTTTAGGAATTACCTATTATTACTGCAAAATAAGCAGCGATCAATGCCATACAAACTTCTAGAAGAAACTGCGTTTGTCGCATTATTATCCTTGGCAACAACTTCGTTGCAAAATTTGCCATTGTGGGCTTGAGTAGCATTCCCACCTGAAGCATCAACAGCGTTGCTAACATGACCCTTGCCGTGATGACCGCAGTCTTCTTGACGGATATGCTCATTCTGAATAAAACTAACTAACATCTGCTATATTAAGGTATTGAAATTAATATTATTATAAGGATTATATTATAACTTTTATCACATAACATAACTGCCTAAAGCAACCGGTATACAGTGCCACATATTCGCTTAAATGCACTCCCTGATTGGGGCAAGTAAAATAAAAAATTATAGAAAACTTTTTTCTAATAGCGGTCGCTCCTCGGCAGGCAATGACAAACCTCCGAGTGTATTTCTAATATGAAAAACTTCTCACAAAAATCATTTTCAGTCCGGAGTCGGTGTAAAACTGTAAGTCTTTCGATTTGCGTCACACTTCACAAATTGTTGCAGAAGTTCATCCAAACATCGATCTATACGGTGTAAGAGCCAAGTATTATATTATTATTAATCTTAACTTTCTTAACTCCGCTGTTATTTCATTATGCATCATTCATAACAAATTCTAACAATATAGTTTTAAGCGCATCATTTTAATTTTAATTACGAACATATTTGTTTAATTTTTATACCCTAGTGCACTGGTATACAGAGTATTATAACTTTGTTCACCTAATGGTTGTTTGTAACAGCATAAAGCAATCGAGAATGATATTAACATATCTAGAAGTAAGTATATATTTACCAAAATTAAGAATTTTAAGAATTATTAATAGTAATTGATCAAGACATGCCTGTCTGTCCGCGCAATGGATAACGCGAGTAAATATTGAGCTATCTCAACGAAACCTGGTATTCTCATTACCCTGTACCTAGGCAAGTTGATAATGCAATTGGACATATTCGGTTTAAGGACTCACTAAAGTCAACATCGTCTGTTCACCAGTAGGTGCGTCTAGAAGCGCGCATTTTAAACATGTCATTCAATACAAACGGCTCAGCATCTGGTTATGCTCTGGGCTAGGGACCCGACTAGAAGAAAATTATAGCCAATTAAAATTTCGACCAGCCTTGTATGAGCTCACATGCAACATATTGAATACTATGATTTAAGGTTATACACTTGCAATGCCCGAATTCTTAACGGGTGGGTAAAGAAAAGATGTTTGGTCACATGTTTAGAAAATTCAGTGCAGTACCCCAACGGACTACGACTGATCGCCTTTGCCGGGGACCACGTTTTAGCAAAGAAGAATTCGCCACCCAACGTGATTTTCTCCAGATCGAAAAACGCGAAACCAAATCGATCATATTGTGATAGAAGGAAAGCATGTGTCCATTGTTTTAGACGTACGTGCGTCTCTGCACAGCAAAAACCGTGCATCTAAATATTCAGGCTGGTCGCAAATAAGAAAAGCGCCTGGAAATTTTACCAAACGGTGTGGAGCCTTACGGAAGGTTTTATCGGGGCAAATATCTGTAAGAACAAGAACGGTAACCCCCGGACCGGTGTCCAAATCGCACTAAAATTGTGGAGGAAATACGAACACTTCTTCACTTTGCTAAATGGTGGAAGCGAAACCGTCGCCGGAGAAGCGAAACCATCCCATCAAAAGACCTTGATGAAGTTCGAATAGCAATAACGAGGCCACAGAACAACATAGCCGCAAAAGTTAATGTTTTGCTGCATATGTAGATAAATTTAAATAATAGGTCTTAATAGAATTTATTTTTGTTGAGTTTTAAAAGTTGCCGTGCGTGCTGCGAACAATAGTCAGTAATGTCTCGTGAAATTAAATATTAAACTGAGACAGAGATGCCAAACAATTTCGAATTGAATAGAGAACTAAATGAACATCTGGTAAATAACATAGAGTATTTAGGCTTATCTCAAGAGAAAGTATTTTAGAGTTTAAGAGGAATTTTTGAGCAAACTTATTTTGGAGAAGTGAAAATTGATTTGAGTAAAGCTGAATTTGGAAACTAATAATAATAAGCAAACCAAAAGTTGCTGAGTATATGTATACATGTAATTACCCTTAAATCACTATAACTAGGTATTAAACTAAATATACTGAATTTGAATTGAATTTATATCATTAATTTGTAATCGACGCCGGCAGAAATATATTCTGGCATTGACTTTGAACGAACTTAGGGGGAAACTTGCAGATTTGAGGTTACCGACAAAAGTCGGAAATGTGAACTGGAGATACCCTGGTGCGCTGGAATTATTTATAAAAGTAACTCAATTCTCCTATCCCCTTGCTCAGTCTCTCAGCCAATGGATGCAATACTGGGTATTGACAACTCAAATATCTCAGTGGGAGCCAATATCTCACCGTTGCCAACTACTTCGGTACCCGAGAGAGCTAATCCGCCATCAGAGTGTAACAAGCCAGAAGTCTACCTGCAAACTGTTTTGACGAACTTAAATCTCTTAGATCTGCATATCGAAAAAATTTAGCAGTATTTAGCTCTTTGCAAAGCGACAAGACACTATTATTTAAAAAGGTTGACGATCTACAGCTTGAAGAAAAAGCTGTTCGTCATAAACTTTCTGATTTCGATGTTGCTGCTATAATTCCCGCTTTGGATAGGGCGATTAATGATATTTGCAACAATTTCAACGTTTTTCAATGTAGTATTTCTGCACCATCAAAATACAAGGGTGGAGTTCTTGGATCAAAGCTGCCGTTTTCCCCATCTATTCCATCTACCTCTTATGCTGCTGCTGCTGCCGCTGCCAATTCTGCAGTCGATTACACCCCAGTTGTCACTAACGCACATAATGCTACCGTATGCAAAAAAATGTATCTTGCTGCTTCGTCTGGTACCAAAATCCCTAATACAACGAAAAACCAAAAAAAATATTTATTCTGCTTCTAACATTCAACCGCCACCTCCGTTGTTGATATCAGCAAGCAGTCAATTAGAGCAGCCGGACAATTTTTCTCTTACTGCTTCGCACCCACAATCGGGCAATGATGTTCGTAACTGCTGGCACAAAGAATAGAAAACCGAAACG
This sequence comes from Anomoia purmunda, assembly GCA_951828415.1. Classification (NCBI taxonomy): domain Eukaryota; kingdom Metazoa; phylum Arthropoda; class Insecta; order Diptera; family Tephritidae; genus Anomoia; species Anomoia purmunda. The sequence continues at coordinate 81,504,565 of OX639993.1, read as the reverse complement.
GAAAGCGAACAACATTATTGTTGGCTGCAATGAAAGCCGTGAACTGGGCGTAATTGTAGTTAGCTATGAAGTGGATACATCTGTCCCTCTGTGACCGCTGAAAGCATTATTGAATATGTAAATAATCATCCTGCTATCGATAAGGGCGACCTCTCGTGATATATGTTAGTAAAAAAAAGACGTTGAAATTAAAGGATTGGAATAGAATATCATTTAAACTTGGTGAAACAGAAAAATACTAAAATAAAAACTTCGCGCTTCTCTTCGGCAAGAGAACAAAAGAGTACGTCCGTTTAAGAATTCAAAAAGGAAGGAGCGAAACCAATGCACTCCAAGCGTTCACCAACTATTTTAAAACCGTATCCAATGCGGCTGAATTTCTTTTATATTATCAGAATGCTGGCGGCATAAGAACTAAAATGCTACCATTGTTTTTTTTTTGTTCATCGTCTATCTATGACGTTATAGTTTTAACAGAAACTTGGCTTACCGAATTATTTCACTGTCAACGGTATAATTAATCATTGGTGTACCGCCAGCAAACCCAATTGAATTATATAAAATGCATGTATGCAATTGTTGCACAATATTAAGTGGCTTAACTGCTGATCGAAACATAATTAATGTTAATTGGTGTTTCGACGAGGATGCGAAACAATTAGTGCCATATGGAAAAACAAGCGAGAGTGAATGTGAGGTACTTCACACTTTTGCCGAATATAAGCTCTGCCAGATTATCACAATGATATCAATCGCTTGATTTAGTTTTCGTAGACAACGATCTAAATTCTGATGTCGAGCCACTCTCTTCACCCCCTCTTCCGAACTCCATAAATCACAAAGCATTATATGTACGCTTTAAACATATAAGCTATATCAAATCAGTAGTTAATACTTCCAATAACTATAACTTCTATAAAGCCGATTTCGATCAGATATCGCGGTAATTGAATTCGGTTGATTGGGAATCTGTTTAAAACAACCCCAAACTGTCACAAGTCTGTGCCGTTTTTCGAGGCAAGCTGTTAAAATTCAGTCCAAGCCGGCGTAATATAATGCTAGGGTTATTAATCTCAGCAATAAAAAGCAAAAGCACACAAACTGTACCGCAATTCTAAACATAATGTAGGACTTTATGCAACTTACAGTTGGTTGCAAAAAATGTATGATAGACCTAAACAAATTTCTATATCACTATTACATTTCTAAAGTAGAGCGTGGAATAAGGGAAAATAGTAAATTTTTTTGGCAGTTTATAAACCGAAAAAAGAAAAGCACCAGAATTTCAGATATGATGCATCATTTGAGAGAAACATCATCGGACATACAGAAAATTAATAACATGTTTGCAGAGTTTTTCGTTCTGTTTATGTTTCTCAATCTGTAACCAGAGTAGAAAATACTACTACTTTTAGCAGCTCACCGCCATTTAAGGATTGCCCGCTCTCATTTAAAGAAGTATTAGGTGGCCTTCCGGCCTTGACAAATTACCAAACCCTGTGGAAGATGGTTTTCCTCCTATTAAAAAAAAACTATACTACAGTAATCTTTAACAAATCGCTGGTTCTGGTGAATTTTTACATAATTGGAAAAAATGTTTCGTCATGCCGATACATAAGTCTGGAAGCAAATCAGATGTCCCAAGTTATCGCCCGATCTGCAAAAACTTTTTGAAAAAGTGGTTTGTGATTTGATGATCTTCCAAATTTCAGATCTTATGTCGCCGTTGTTAAGGGTAAATCTACTGCTACGAACTTAATTTTATTCTCAAATTTTGTTGTAGAACAATTTGAAGGTGGCAAACAGCGTTCGATAGGGCCAGCCATGAAATCCTCTTAAAAATTTGGACTCAATTGGACTTCATCCAAGCTTGCTTAAATAGTTTTCATTTTATCTGACTGATAGGATCCAATTTGCTCGTATCAACAATATATAATCTAATGTCATTAACGTTACCTCAGGCAGCCATCCTAGGCCATTATTTTTCTTAATCTTTATTAATGATATTCCAGATATTTTCTTGACATCGCGTTGTCTGATATATGCAGATGGCTTGAAAATATACAGTCGTATAGACAACGTAACTGACTGTATCAGACTTCTAGAGGATTTAACAGGGTTGGAAACAATTTATTTATTTATTTGTTTATTTAATGTAATTATATTATAAATAAATTATAACATAACTAAAGTTGCGTTAGTTTTATTTTGCTTTATTTTACAATATATGCTTATGTGTGTGTGTATACGAGTAGTGTGTATTTGTGTATCTGTGTGTGCTTAAAAATTAAATTTGATCATAAAGATTACAAGCTTCAGAAAATTTAAGATTTTTTGGATGCTATCTTTGTTAGTATCATTTAATAAGTCTATTGCCGATTTGTTTGAGAAGTAGAACTGTCTATGTTGTTGAAAGGTCGGACATGTATTGAAAATATGGTCGATGTCAATTGACTGCTTCTTACAGAATTTGCACTTTTTGTCAGCGTTTTTATTTAATAGGTGTTCGTGAGTAATTCTGGTATGTCCTATACGGATTCTGGTTAGCACTATTTGAGATTTTTTGGAAGGTCAGTATTTTGTATGTGTTTAACAATATTGCTGATATTTGACCTATTTTTAGTTATTTTCGAATACCAATTAGTCGTTTTATCCCAAAGAGTGTTGTGTTTTTGCCATTGTATTATTTTGAAATATTTTTTTATGTCATCGGGGTTTAAATTCGGTACCATAAGTAAAGGTCTCTTTAGTGCATTTTTAGCTGTTTGGTCCGCAAATTCATTGCCTGGAATCAGTACGTGTCCAGGTACCCAGATTAATTTCAGTCTAGGATGTGTTTGTGTGAGTACGTTTCTAATGGTCTTGGCATAGTGTTCATTGTTGTTTAGGTTTCTAATTGATTCAATAGATGCTAATGAACCAGTCCAAATCACATATTTTCTTTTTAGTTTATATGTATACTATGTAATTGCTTCAAATACGGCACTGAGTTCTGCGGTATAGTTAGAACTATAAGGTGGTAATAGTGCGGATTTGATAAATTGTTTGTCCTTAGTTACACAAAAGCTGACATTGCTATCTTTTTTTGAGGCATCGGTGAATAGGAATGTGTAGTTTTTGAGATGTGATTTTAGTTCATAGAATTTTTGTATGTATATCGTATTTGGTGTAGTTGATTTTTTATGCTGTTGTAGTGATGTGTTAATTGAGTTTGGGTTAAAAGTCCATGCTGGATTTTGTTTGTTCTTTGGTTTAGGATTGATAATTGGGATATTTGATTGGAGGCAGATCGATAAAACTTTGTCCAGAATTGATGGAATGTTTCTTTTTGTTTTTTTATATTTTGCTATGGTTCTTGATAAAGGAGAGTTTTCGTTAAAAAGAATTGTTGTGGCTCGCTTTGCGGTGGCGAGTTCCGTACTATTTTGTAAAGACATAGCATTGAGTTTATCGGTGATGTTCTGAGTGCTCCTAAAGCCATTCGGATTGCAGCAGTGTTCAATTTTTTTAGTGTTGTTTTTGATGCGTTACCGTAGAGATATATGCCATAGTTAATTTTTGCTTTAATTAGTGCATGTACGACTGATACGAGGGTGTGCGTGTTGCAGTTGAATTTTTTTGATGCTAAGCATTTTACCACGTTCAGGCGTTTGGATAAAGACTTTGTTATAAAGTCTATGTGGGAATGCCAGTTGTAGCGTTGCTGAAAGAAAATACCTAGAATCTTCAGTTTATCTACTTGATTGAGTGATAGGCTATTGCATGGGATAACCGGTTTACAGAGATGTTTTTTACATATGTAAGTGGCTAGATTTGGTAATCGAAAGTTGTGCACCTGAGTAGCTGCACCACGATTGGATATCGTGGAATAAATCGGATAGATCGATGTGGGGTTTTTGCTTTTATTTAATTTTTTCAAAATTACGAAATCATTCGCTTATGCCACAAAGTCGAGTTCCTTGTGTAGAGCAATAGTTTCGGATAATTTGTTGTAAGCTATTTGAAACAATATAACGGATATCGGTGATCCTTGCGGTATGCCGTTCATTAGAGGGTATATACTGGAATAGGTGTTGTCAACTTTGACTATAATGTTTCTGTTTGTCATATAACCTTTAACGTAATTGAACATTTTCGGTCCAATATTAAATTTTTGCAGCTGATCCAAGATTATGTATGTGCCAATTTTATCATAAGCTTTAGAGAAATCTATTTTCCGGTGCATCTGTAGGCATCTGTAATTCTCCAGCGGTGTTTACAAAGTACATTAATTCCATCTTCAGCGATTTTATTCGGAATGGTACACTAATAACCGATATGAACGACGTAATTATCCCATCAAAGACCGTGGAAAGGTTAGCTGGCGAACAAGGCCGTAGCCAGGGGGCGGGGGGGCATAGGGGAGCTGCCCCCCCCCCCCCCCTACCGTTCGTCCCATTGGTGATTTTTTGTTTGTAAAGTTGCAATGAATGCAATGAAGTTAAATAATTTATCGATCGTACGTTTACCATCAATAGCTTTTTTAACCCTGCTGTTAGGTTAAGACCATTTGGTCCAATTTTTTTTTTGTTTTCTTTGTAACTTTGGAACGGTGATATATACTGTCTAAATTTTTCAGCTCAGGTGGTCTTTTTATAAAACAATATTATGTGCGAAAATTTAATTCTCTGACTTAAAACTGGACTAAGATAAATTGAAAATTACGAATCTTAGGTTAAGGGACCATTTGGTCCATAGTATATTTTCTTTGATTTTCTTTACATTAATTTTCCAAAAATAAGTATTTGTTAGTTTGTTCGATATTTTTTGGCACTACATGATGAGCAAAAAAATGTTTTTCGGTTGGGTTTGCAAAAAAACGCACTGCAAATGGAGCATTTTACATCAGACTTAGACTTGCAGCAACTACAAATTCCTCGCTTTCGAGCTCCTGAACTAGAAGCATTTTTAGAGCAGGCCACTGGTGCTAGGTTTTACCAGAGTTCAGTAAATAATAAAATAATAATATTTAGCAAGTATTGAACCAAACTAAATATAAAGACTAAGATTAAATTGTTATTTTGTATGAAAACTGCAGTATGGACCAAATGGTCCTCTAACCTAAGATTCGTAAGTTTTTTTTAACCTAACAGCAGGGTTAATAGTTTGTCATCACTATCATATTTGAGAGACAGCTGTCATTCAGGCAATTAAAAGAAGAAGAAGTGTCAAAAGTGATTAGTGTTGGTTAAAAAAAAGTGTCGCTTAAGAAGTATAACTGATAATAATATAATAAAAATGGACATTAGAAACTTTTTTAATAATACTACAAGTACGTAATAGTTGACTTTTTAATGATACATATGTTCTTATTGCAGCGAGATTGAAGAGGAGGCTGAGCTTAAATGATAGCAGCTCAAGTGAAGAGAGCCACGCGGCAGATATGACGGCGGATGATTGCCATGCAAACGATATTGGCAAATGGGTGGCTTTAGTCGGTACGATGAGTGAGGAGCAGAAAAAAGAACTGTTGGTTAGTTGTTGGAAGCCCGACTAAAATTATAATTTTTCAGCTGATGCAACACACTTGAAGAGAAAATTCAATTGGTCATGGTTAGATTTATACAAACCATGGTTGGTGTACTCGCGCAGGCTAAAGGGCGCTTTTTGTCTTTATTGCGTGCTGTTTAAGCCTCTCAACATACCTGGCGTAACTTCCTCGTTTGTTGTACGCCCTTTTACAAAATTTAAAAATGTGCATGAGTACTGCAAAGCTCATGCATCAAGCAGTTTGCATAAAGAAGCTACGCAATCAGCAATGTCATTTTTAAATGAAACTCCTGTCGATTTTCAAATGCAACGGGGTCATGCAAAAAAAATTGAACAAAATAAAAAAAATATTAAATCCATTATAAATACAATTTTGTTTTGTGGAACGCATGATCTTCCTCTTCGTGGCAAAACGAATGATGAAGGTAAATCTAATAGATTTATAAAAGTTAAAAACTATATTTCATTATTTCACTTTTTCAAAGGTGTTCTATATGATCTGCTTATGATGAGAATATCAGTTGGTGATGAGGCATTAAAAAACAATTTGGAGGATGGCAAACAAAACGCAAAGTATACTAGTCCACAAATCCAAAATGAAATTTTGGACATTTCGGCGAAAGTAATTAAAAATTACATCTTTTCAGATGTTAAGAAAGCGTCAGCGTACAGCATCTTAGCAGACGAGACAGCAGACATGGCTGGAAAGGAACAACTTTCGATAGGAATTCGATTTTTTGACAGCAGAAAAAAAATTATCCGTGAAGAATTTATTGGATTTATGGAATTAGATGCAATGGATGCAGCAACAATTGCAGCCAACATCAAAGGATTTGTGGAAGGTTTAGACTTAGATCCAGCTAAATGTGTTGGGCTTGGGTTCGATGGATGTGCTACTATGGCCGGCAATACTAGTGGGGTGCAAAAAATATTAAGAGGTACATTCCAAAAAAGTTGTTATATTCATTGCGCCAGTCATCGCCTCAATTTTGTGGTTAATGACCTGAATTCAGTCTCTGAAATACGTAACACCATTTCCACCATAAAGGATGTAATAAATTTTTTCAAAGAGTCACCCCTTCGCAGAAGATACGCTCCGAATGTGCATTCATTTTGTGAAACACGCTGGTCGGAAAGTACAAAAGCATCGCTGATTTTAAAAATTTCTATTGTGATATAATAGATGGATTGGAAAAACTAAGCACAGAAGGAAACGCTGGCACGAGAAAATTTGCATTCCAACTTCACAGTGCTGCAACTAAAAGCGTTTTTCTTATTTGTATGTTCATTATTGCCAAATATTACAGCATTCTCCAACCAGTAGTGAATATATTGCAAGCCAAGAACAATGATTAAATGTAGAGATCACATCAATAACATTTTAAATTTATTTGAGGAACATCGAGAGACATCTGCCAGCGAATTTGAAAAGATTTTTAGAGACTGTGAAAAGTTAGCTGAGAATGCATCGCTCAATATAAGTGTGCCCAGAGTCGTCGAGAAGCAAACAAAAAGATCAAATCCTCCATTCACGACAACAGCAGAGTATTACCGCCGGGCAATTTTCATTCCATATTTGGACTCTTTAATAACATCTATTAGAGAACGATTTCCTAAAGAAAACACTCCAACTTTTGATCTCGCAGCCTTAAGTCCACTGCATATGAAAACTATCTCTCTAAGCGAATTCAATGAAAAAGTTTTGCGTGCAAGCTCTTTTTACAATATAAAAGATATTGAAAATGAGCTTGAACTTTATTACAAATATTGGAAAGATAAGGAAGGAGATGAGTTACATTTAATATGTGCTTACAATAGCTCAGATTTTTATCCGAGGATAAGGGAGGGACTTGAAATTCTGTTCGCAATTCCCTGCACAACTGCCACTGTTGAACGGTCGTTCAGCACTCTCAGAAGAGTAAAGACATGGCTGAGAACAACAATGGGAGAAAATCGGTTGAATGGTAATAAAAGCAAACATTTTTTATAAATAATTAAGTACATAAATTTTATTTTTCCAGGATTGTGCATGCTTAGCACCCACCGGGCTTTAGTCAAAGAGAATCAAGCGGAAATGGAAACGAAAATTCTGGAGGGTTTTTCAGCGAATCCAAGAAAACTTTTATTAGCATGAAAGGTATAAAAATAATATAAAAAAATTACTGGAATTAAAAATTTTTTTTCAGCCCCACCCTACATGCGGACCTGGCTACGCCCTTGCTGGCGAACGAACTGTTTCAACGAACTGGGTAATACTGAAAATTGCCTTTGTGAATCTGCCATTTCTTCAGCTTTTTGATCCGGCTTTGCAGACAGAAATACGCACGGATGCATCTTTTTTTTAATATGGTGGAGTGCTACTGCAAATAAAGGGGTTTTCTATAGGGACGCTACAAAAGTAGACCGAAAGTGACAGCAAACGACTCCTTTTTTCTCCCGCTCTTTTGACATTTCTCTTCAGTAAGGTTTGCCAAAAAGTACCAACATGAAAATGTGGATTTTTGGTCTAAGGTATTTATTGAAAAAACAATATTAAATTCAAAATCTCACAATAAATTCTATGCATTCTAGGTTTTATTTATGGATGAAAAAAAAATAAATATTTTTGGATCAGACGGCAGGCGTTTTGAGAGGAGAATGCCTGGAAAGAATTGGAGGACCAGAATTGGCAAACTCCAACCTAACACTTTGATTTTTTTTTTCGAAATAAGTGGCTTTCGCCGAGGCACCCTGGCATAAAATTTGTTTTTTTTTAAGGAGTCGGCGAATCGTTTCCGCACAAACTTCTACATTTTTTTGCTCTTTTAATTGCTTTTGCAAGTCTACAGCAGATAACTTAGGATATTGTTTTATTAAACGAAGAATATATCTACAGTTGCGATCATTGATTTTCGCTCTGTTCCTCAGATTACGCTTTTCATTACTTACGTTTTCCCTTTCTTTATACCTTTTAATAATATTATGCACTGTAGACTTTTTTTTGCCAACAATTTCACTGATTTCGGGAATCGACTTCTTGTCTTAGTATTTCTTTATAATAATAGCCCGTTCTTCAATTGTTGTTTGACGCATTTTTGTTAAATGATGTAAATTCGTCAACAGTCACTGAAACACTAATGAAAATAAGTAATTTGCGATTTGAACTCAACTTATAACGGTACCTAGCTCGCGAATTCTAACTGTCCCATTTTGAGTGTGAGCAGCATATATGGCATAAATTGCATTAATTTTTTTTCTAGTACTTGTTTTTGTTTTCAATTAAGTTAATTCATATAGTTGTACTTCCTACATACCAGTGTACATAAATAAATAAAAACCAATTGAAATCACAAAATAATTATTTTCTTATTTAAGTCAAAGGTCCTATGCATGCAGTGTCCAATTTTGAGTGTGGCTGACTGTATATGAGCAGGAAGACCACAAAATATCATTCGTATGAGGTTCTAGCAATAATAGAGGCGCTAAAGAAATGAAGATTATACACCATGGGGCCCAGTTTAATATTATCACCGATTGTAATGCAACCACTCTTACGATGAAAAATCTACATGCATCACGTTGGGCTTTGCACCCTCAAGATTATCAATACCGTTCAGGAAGTCTGATAGTTTAACGGAATGAATGGTTGTGGAATCTAGAAAGCTGGGAAGAAGGAAAAATGATGAATTAGTAACGGTCACAAACCTCTCTGAAACTCTCACCTGGATCACTAATTTCTTTGTTTTTATTTAAACCAATAAACGTCCCTTGAGGTTTGAAAATGATGTTATACAAGCACTTCCGTCTTGCTTTGCTGTGCCAATAAATGCATATTTTTAAAGTAATCAAACAATTAAGATATACTATGTATATTTAATTCAGATCACCTTTTGACTTGACTATAGCTTTTAGAAGTGAGAAGACGAGCAGCTTATCCACGAATGTGATTTTACAGGTATTTTCACACATTTACGTTTAATATATTTGTTTAGGGTAGGACAGCCAATTATTTGACCTCTCCTTACTGTTTAATTTTCATCGGAATAAATTTGAGGAAATTGTATTGAGTAGTTTAACAAATATGATCGCTTTAAGGTTTGTAACATCTTCAACTGTCCTCCCTGCATAAGATTGACTTTGTTAATTGCATACAATTAATGTGTGTATTTGAAATAAAACATGCTCTGGGTATCTAAAATTCCGTTACACCTGAACTTAGACTCTTCCTTGCTGTTTAATAGATAATTAGCCTTCCATTTTTTCATTAACCCGCTTATATTAGTTTCACGTGTATGTGTCAGACTGGCAAAATAAACTTTTCTAAACTACAATAGCATTGGAGTTGAAATATAAATCAAAAGAAAAAGGTTGAAAGGTAACGGAAGTCGCCACCTTTTCTCTGCATCGTGATATGTACATACGTCTGTTAAGATGTATTAACGAAAGTCAAATCATTCATTTACGCTCAGATACAGTGACACAACAAATTAAGAATATGAATGTACATACATCTATATGCGTATTATGTAAGTACATAGGTATATACGAATACATACGTGTATGCAATTCTTTCCTGCCTTGTGCTACTTGTTCCTGCATCATTGAGCATGCAAAGTGTGAAAGCATTTCTTAAGCGGGAATATATGTACTTATGTATGTAAGATCACTAAATAAGAACTGCAATATACGTTTTACTACCAGGTATTTTTATTTATTTATTTATTTATTTATTTATTTATTTATTTATTTATTTATTTATTAGAAATATAATTATAAATAATTATATATAATTATATTACATTATGAAGGCACAGCGCTAGGACTATCGGCCTGAAATAATTCTAATAGATTTTATACTTAATTATAAACAATCTTTAGAATGTAATAAATTGAATAAAAAGTCTGAAAACGCAACTTATATAACATTAAGTAGTCCAATTTGATATATAAAATTGTAAATTTTTGACAAGTTTTCTAGTGAAATCTCTTTTAATAAATCTGAAGGTTTCCTGCCTTTGAATATGTTATTTCTGCCATTGTTGTACTTGGTGCAGTGGTCTATGATATGAATAATGGACAGTGGACAGTTACACGCTGAGGAGGTTGGTGCAAGGATTCCTTTAAGAAGGTGTAGGTGAGTGATAATTGTGTGCCCTAGTCGGAGTCTGGTGAAGATTTGGGTTAATTTCTTTGTAATTGTGTTGGTATGTAGACCATTCCTCCATTACAGCTGTGGTATAGATGTTATTGATTTGTCTTAAGATGTCGGTTTTAACGAATGAATCGAAGACTAAACTTGGTGTATTTCTGACGTTTTTTGCTGCTTTATCAGCGTGTCCATTGCCAGAAATTCCGCTGTGTCCAGGGACTCACATCATTTTTATTTTCGCCTTATGCTGACACAGTTTGTATAGAATTTTTTCGATTAAAGGTTATTTGCTGCTTGTGCTCAAAAGGGCCGATATGGCTGATTTGCTGTCCGTGTGGATTATATACTTTCCCTTAGGTAAATATAGAGTTGTGTGAAAATCGAAGGCCTGTTTTAAGTATGCATCCCTTGTCCGAGACGACAGCAAATGAAGTTGAATCATTTTCTTTGGAGCCGTCAGTAAAAATGAAACTCCAGCCTTTGGCATTCCCATAGTTTTTGATATCTAGGTATAGCATTTGATATACACGATTAGGGGTATTTTGTTTTGAATACATGAGAAGGCTGGTGATGAAATTGGATGAAGGGAGTTCCCAAGGCGGAAATTTCGATGGTAGAGTTAGCATTGGCTTAATGGGAAAGTTGAATTTCGCAGTTTCTTCTACAACTCTATATATTGCTGATGCTCGCTTCAGTCTTGTGGTTCTCTTGATGACGTTTTTTAAGTCGTTGTTAATAATTGGGTTACTCGAGCAATAAATCTTTGGGATTAGACGAAGGGCAATATACCTTTTTCTATCCCTCAATTCAGGGAGTCCAGCTTCTGCTAAAATATTTTTCGTTGGTGAGGTTGGAAAAGCTCGTAGACTTTTACGAACGGCTGAATGGTAAACTGCCGACACGCTTGCGAATATGTTTTCTGAACACTGTCCATATATTGGTAGACCGTAATCGATGACAGATATTATTAAAGATTCAGTTAAATTTATTAAAGAATTTTGGTGATCATTACTATATCTCGAAGCAAAGTATTTAATGAGATTTAGTCTATTATTCAGTTTGCGTTTTAGGTATTTACAATGTTCCTTAAAGCTAAGATTTTTATCAAAGATTATGCTTAGTATTTTTAGATTAGTAACGGTTTCTATTGTGTGATTATGGCAGATCAAGTTGAAGTTACAACAACGTTTTTTCTTACATATATGTAATGTTTTACATTTATTATAAGATAGGCTAGCTCCGGAACTAAGCGCCCAAGAGCAGATATCATTAAGTTAATTATGGAATATGTTATTTATTCATTTATTTATTTATAACAAATTAGCTTACTCAATAAATGTTATAAGCTAATTGAGATGAAACTATAGCAACTAGGCCTTAAGCTTAATTTCATACACAATTGAATATATTGTATATAGTATGTGTGTTATTATGCATACTCTTTAATTATTAGGTATTTGTGTGTTTTAATTATTGTGCGCGTTGTATGTATGTGCATAGTGTTTAAATGCGGTGATAGAATTTTGTGGTTTTACAATAAGTGCGGTATGGTAATTATTACTTCGGGGTCGCAGGAGCAGGTTGGAGGATTGGAGTTGTTCATGTGGTGTCCATGGGTAATTTTGGTGTGACCTAGTCGCAATCTTACTAGTTTTATTATGTCGAGTCGGGATATTTGATCAGTAACTGGTGGTAGGAAGTCTTTGATTTGGGCTTTTTTATAGTTTGTTTGTCGATACCAGTGGTTGGTATTGTTCCATTATGTATGTATTTTGTTCAAGAAGTGTTGGTTGGTGTATTTTTTGATGTCTGCCAAATTGTGGTTATGTGTGCTGTAAAGTGTGCTTGGTTGGCTGCGCGATCCGCGACTTCATTTCCGGGCATATTTACATGGCCAGGAACCCAGCACAGTATACATAATCTTTGGGTAATTTGCTATGAGTGCGTTCCTTATCTCTGAGGTGTAGTATTCCTGATTATCAATATTAGAGATGGCGTCAAGAGCGGATAGGGAATCTGAGCGGATTAGGAAATACTGGGGTTGGTTTCTAACCCACTTGATGGCTTCGTGCAGGGCAATAATTTCTACAGAGAAAATTGTACTGTAGGGAGGAAAATTTGAGATCTTTAATACTTCATTTTTATGTATAACGCTGTATGTTGCGTTTCCGTTGCTAACGGACCCATCGGTATATATGGTGTTATATTTTTTGTGTTTTTTTGTTATTTCTTCGAAGGCTGTTTGGTATTGATACTTGCATGTTGTTCGTTTAGCTATTTCTGCTAGTAGATTTAATTATGATGCCTAATGCTGGTTGTACTTTGGGTATGGTTTTTCTTTTTGTGTAGTTTTTAAAATTTTGTAAAGTTTTGTTATAGACAGGTCCCTTTGGCTTTCTATTGAGATAATGTTAGATTCGAAGATCATATTTCTAATTGGAGTTGATCGAAGGGGGCCTAGTGCCGCTCTGATTGCTGAGTTGAGGATGGTTTTGATTTTGTTCAGTTGGGACTTGGGTGCTTGTCCAAATAGGAACAGCCCATAATTTAACTTAGATAATATTAACATTCTTACTACTGATGTAAGGGATTGGGTGTCACAATTAAATTTCGGGCCAGCCAGGCATTTTACGACGTTAAGTTGGGTAGTTAAAGCCGAGCATAGATACTCTATATGAGAGTTCCACCTGTATCTTCTGTTTATTACTATTCCTAGAATTTTGATGTCTTCGCAGGGAGATAATGCAATGTTATTTGACATGATTGTATGTTGGCAATTCTGTTTACGACAGATGTGGATGGATTTACACTTAGTAGGTGACAGAATCGCTCCTGAGTAGTTACAACAAACCAGAATGTCTTCAAAAATGGTATTCAAGTTGATTGTCGGGTTTCCTTCCTTTTTCGATTTAATTATGATGTTGAAGTCATCTGCGTATGAACTGAATTATATTTCCTTGTGTAAAGCTATAGTAGAACAAAGTTTGTTGTAAGCGATAATAAATAGAACCACCGATAATGGAGATCCCTGAGGAATACCGTTATCTATTGGTCTTATGTCGGAGAAGTGGTTGCCTACTTTGGCCGTGATTTTTCGGCTTGCCAAAAAGTTTGTTACATACCTTATGATTTTAGGACCTAACTATTTTCCATGCTATGAGCTGGTCGATTATTGTGTGCAAGCCAATTTTTTCATATGCCTTTTGGAAGTCCAAAGATATGATTGTGAGGTGATTTTTGCAAGAGAGGCTGTTTGCAGCAAGATAGTCTATCAGGAGTAGACTATCAGCTGTCGATTTTCCTCTCTTAAATCCCATCTGTCGGCTATCTAGTAGTTTGTTGTTTGTTACAAACCACCAAAGCCGATTTGCAACTATTTTGTCCAGGATCTTAGCCATGCATAAGTTGGGTGAAATAGGTCTGTAGGATTATTTACTTCGTTTAAGTTGTTTCTTTTTGAAAAAATAAGCACGCCATCAGCATAAATAGAGTTTTTGACGTCGTGTCCTGGTAATATGCGGCTTATTTCATCGAATGCAATGATGCAAAATATTACTGATATAGGGGAACCCTGTGCAATTCTATTGTACAGGGGTACCTTATCAGAGTATTTGTTGTTGACTTTAGTTCGGAAAGTGTGGTTTGTTAAAAAACTTTTAACAAAATTAAATATCTTTTGACCGATATTCGATTTTTTAAGTTGCCTCAATACGACATGTATGCTTTCTCAAAGTCGAGGCCGAGTACAGTGATGTGGTTTCGACTTGAAATAGCGGTTGACAGGTGATGTTCAAAATGCAGGAGTATGTCTGATGTGCTTTGACCAGATTTAAATGCTATTTGATTGGGGCTTAAATGCTTTTCTCTTAACGCGAACCACATAATGCGTTTTGCGATAATTTTTTCTAACGTCTTACTGAGGTAGGAAAGAAGAGAAATTGGTCGATAGCTATCGACGTCAGCTTGTGGTTTGTTCGGCTTTAATATTGGCACAATGTCGGCATTTTTCCAACTTTGTGGATATATCCCATTCTTTATAATGCTATTATAAAGTCTCAGCAGCCTATGTTTTATATTAAAGGGAGTATTTTTTAATATTATAAATGATATTCTATCATATCCAGGGGTTTCCCTCTAGCAAACTGTAAGGCTTCGATAAGCTCTACAAAAGTAATTGGCTTTTCTATGATGTTAGCGGCTTCGGAAATTTAATGAGGGAGATATTCCGGTGCACTAAGAGTTAAGTTTTTCTCGGATATAAATTTTTGATCAAAGTTGGCGTCATTAGAAAATGCAGACCAAACTAGAAAAAATGATTGGCGATATCTTTATAATCAGTAATTATGCCCGTGTCTGTATTTAAACTGTAATTTTGTTTTGTTTGTATGAACCGGAAATTTGCCTAATGCTATGCCAGACATCTCTTGGGTTAGTGCTGAGGTTTATAGAGGCAGTTAAGTTAGAAAAGCAGTTTCTTTTAGCTAATTTAGTGTTGTATCTAAAGGCAGCATTAGCCTTTTTATAAATTAATAAATTATTATAATTTTGTAGTTTTTTATATTCAGCCCAGGCGTTTTGTTTTTTTTTTTTTGCCTTAATTTTGCTAAATCCTTATTCCACCATGAAACCGATGGTTTGGTGAACTTATTTTTTGTTTGGGGTATATGGAGATGAGATGCAGAGCGTAGGATCTTTTTAATAGTTGCTGCTTCTTTACTGATATTAGCAGAAGTTGGACTTTTAAAAGACAAATCCTCGCAGTTTTCCTGGAATTTTGGCCAGTTCGCCTTATCTGTGATAAATCTAGGTGTTTTTTTTATTCTATCTCTGTTGTGGTTGGATTCCAACGTGATGATAATTGGAAAATGGTCACTTCCATTTAGAGCATTTTTGCGCTAAATTGGGCCTACAAAGTGATAAATCGATGTTGGTGAACGTCTTGTGGGTAGAGAAGTGAGTGGGGGACCCGTCATTCAAAACCATTAGGTTAGAGGCAAGAAGTACGTCTTCAATGTTTTTTCCTCTTTGATTTACATTATCGGAACCCCAAAGAGGGCTCCAACCGTTAAAATCCCCTTGTAGCAAAATTGGTGTGGATATACTAGCCAGTACGGATAGGATTTCACTTGAAATAAAGTTTTGGTCTGGTGGAATATAGATTAAAATTACGGTAAGTTTGAACCCAATTTTTATTTCTACTGCAATCATTGATATGCTCGATGTAATGTCTACTTTTGTTTGCGGAATATCGTGTTTGATTAATACGCTTATTCCCTGTTTGCTGATAATGTTCATGGGTATATTATGATAGTACCCAGTGTACGCTTTAGGAGGAGTGGGAGAGTATCTATACGGTAAATGCGTTTCCTGCAGTGCAATAATTGCTGGATTATATTCTTTTAACAAGAGTTGCAGTTCCGGGTAGTTATTCCAATAGCCTTTGATATTCCATTGAAGTACTTTAGTCATTATTTAAAAAAGAAAAAGGAAAAAAAATAGCACAAGAAAATGTGTAACCAATATAAATTATGTTCTGCAAGGTATGTATGTAGCTGGTGTACTTGTTTTTTCTTTATATTTATTGGTTGATGAATAGTTGCTAGTTACGTTTTGTGCTTTTGTTTGTTTATTCTTCGCTAGATGACATTGTGGTGTCATCCGCGGGAGGTAACGGGTTGGTATGCGAGTAAGAGTTCTCTTCATTGAGGCTGCTTATATTAGGAAATTGAAATGAGTAGTTGGTTGGAATATTTAGGTAATTTTCAGTATTGGTGTAATTGTTCGAAAAAATATGTTGCGGATTGATATTAGTATTGGGGTTGTTGTATAGATCGTGGGTATCGGGTAGGAATTGAGTGATTGGATGAATGACTGAGTGTTTTCTCTTAACTGGGAGTTGGATTGTTGAGTGCCAATCGCTGGCAATTGTGGTGTTGGAGATGCAGATTGTTCATTAGCAAAGTTATTGTTTGGTGGTTGAGTGTTATTTAAATCGATATTGTTGGCAGGGTTTGAGACGATAGAAGAACTTGTTGGAGGAGGCAGGGTGGTCGGAGGAGCAGTTAGCGCAAAACGTGCGTGTACATGTTTCGGGTGAGTGAGGGGGCAAGTTACAATTTTCACATGCTTGCGACCGTTTGCAAAATATCGCTGTGTGTCCGAGCAATTGACAGCTCTTACAACGCATGGGATTTGGGATGTATTGCTTTACATGAACATTTCGCCAGGCGATGTCCATCTTTTCAAGGGTATGGAAACGGTCAAAGTTAATAGTATTACGCCAGTTGGAAACATTTTTGCGTTGATGCCCTTTCTTTGAAATTTGTAAACGGCCACTACTCCTTGGGAGCTGAGTTCAGTAACGATTTCTTCGTCTGTCACATTGTTAAGGAATGGTGCATATACTGTTCCTTTGCTATAATTAAGGTTTTCGTGATACTTTACGTTTACACGACAAATGTCGGGGAGTTCTTTTAGGGAGAGAAATCGTTCAGCAATGCTTTTGTTGTTCACTAATAGTAAAATGTTTCCGTCGCGTAGTTCTGATACTGTTTGGAATTCTTTACTGACAGCGCGAATGGATTTATGGACGGCAAAGCAAGAGTAGTGGGACAGTGGCTTATTTTTGTCGACAGATTCCAAAACTATGAACTTTGGATTTGCTTTTTTGGTAGACGGGAGTTCTGATTTAGTATAAAAAAATAGCACAAAGCACACTACGGTTTTTTAAAAGGATTTAGATAGATAGATTTTTTTCTATTAATTATTTTACACTTAACCATTATTTTCTACTTTACGATTTTCCATTGATGTATCTAAATTTTGGGGCAACGTGCGGTCTAAACCTATGCACTCTTTCTTAATGGTCAACTAGAGTTTTTGTACAGTCTTTAAAAGGCGCCGTTGAGATTTCTGTCCATAGATTAAGCACTACCGGGACTGCATACACGCCTCATCATAAACTGGATCCCGTGCTCTTCAAACCTTTTCAAGGCCTCTTTAGAAGCATGAATGACACTGATCCCCTGTTGAAAAATGCTGCATTCATATATTATCCATTTTTGCTAATACAAAGCAAATAATTGTGTCTCATCTTGATGCTAATTCCGCGTACATCAACAAAATTTGTTTTGACAACGTGCGCCGATGTTACGAAAACCGTACCAATAACCAAATAAGGCCCACTTCAGAGAATGCCGGTTATCTATATAACTCAGAGTTTACCGGTTAAATTAATAAATATGCTTGCACAGCAGAATTTTAGGCATCAATTCAAAGTTAAAAACATAAATATTTAAGCTAGCAATTATCTAGGGTTAAATTTTTAAGTTTGTGACATTCTAACGTAAATAAATAATTAATTGTCAAACACATTTCTTTGAAATAAATGAACAAATTTGAAACAAATCGGGTTTTCTCGGCAATACTGAGGATACCATAGAATACGTTTACTCCAACGCCTTTAGCAGAGCTTTGGCAAAACGAAGCGATCACTTCCACGAGAGTAGAGATGAAGCATATAAAGCATTCCGATGTTGTACTAGAACGTCCAAAAATTATTTTGATTCTAAATTTCAATGAATTCATAAACTTAATAGAAAATGTCAAAAAAGAAAAAAGAATTTGATACAAGACAATGT
This sequence comes from Anomoia purmunda, assembly GCA_951828415.1. Lineage (NCBI taxonomy): Eukaryota > Metazoa > Arthropoda > Insecta > Diptera > Tephritidae > Anomoia > Anomoia purmunda. The sequence continues at coordinate 81,486,268 of OX639993.1, read as the reverse complement.
CTGGGTTACGAAATTAAAATTGTAACTCTGAGTTACTTATCTCTTTATTTATAAATTTAGCTCTGGAATGTTTTTGATGCGAGTTCAAGATCGGCTTGATCACGTTTTCCAAGTTACGTTAAATTTGTGCAAAATTTCTGGCTATCACTGGAAGATCCAACTTCTCTTCTGTTTGAGTGGAATTGAAAAAATGTGCCGTAGCTTCCTTTCGAATCTGATTTGTTAAGCGCATATTCAATTCTTAATTGCCTTTCTTAGGACACTGTACACCGTATTTTTTATTTTTTGTTTTTAGAAGGTAGCCCACGACTACATACATCCGTGTTATTCGATTTCTTTGCTTAATTTTCCGATTTGGATAACCCTCCTGGTGGTTGAACTTTATCAGTGTGGTTTAGAGGGTTTCCATTAAAAAATATTTTTTAATTTGAATTGTCGATAATTTAATTTCCGTGGTAGGTAGGCCTTGCCTACCGTATTCAGCAGCCACGGTCGTAGACCATCATTTAGCTAAGCCATTAAATAGGAAACGCTGCGCTGCCACTGCGCTGTCGTCGTCGCCGCTATGCTTTATTATTTTTACCGTTGCCGGTGTTAAATAACATTTCACATGTTGTCGGTTTACTACATACATACATATTGGGTATATTACTTAATTCGTGCGGTTTGCTAAGAGATTACGTAACTTGTATGTATTCCATCGTTCCAATATATTCCGAACATACGTTGGATAGCTACTGCCATTGTTCGTCTTTTCAGTATACAACAATAACAATAATTTTTTTTTACTCAAATATGTCGAACTTTGTGCCTGAAAAAGTGTTTTTGCGGGGAGTTCTTCTTCATTACTTTAATATGAAGAAAACTGCTTCCGAAAGTTATCGTAAGTGGTTTGCACGATTTTAAAGTGGTGATTTTGGCTTGGAAGACGACGAACGACCTGGTCAGCCAAAAAAGTTTGAAGATGAAGAACTGGAAGCATTACTCGATGAAGATTGTTGCCAAACGCAGGAAGAGCTTGCAGAATCTTTGGGTGTCACTCAAGCAGCCATTTCAAAACGTTTAAAATCAGCTGGAAATATTCAAAAGCAAGGAAATTGGGTTCCACATGAACTCAAGCCGAGAGATGTCGAAAGGCGGTTTTGCTTGTCCAAAATGCTGCTGGAACGCCGCAAAAGGAAGTCATTTTTGCATCGGATTGTTACTAGTGATGAAAAACGGATCCATTACGACAACCCCAAGCGCAAAAAATCATATGTGAAATTCGGCCAACCAGCCAAATCAACGGCTAAACCGAATATCCATTGCGCGAAGGTAATGCTCTGTATTTGGTGGGATCAGAAGGGTGTGCTGTATTATGAGCTGCTAAAACCGAGTGAAACCATCAATGGAGAACGCTACCGAACACAACTAATCCGTTTGAAGAGAGCAGTAGCCGAAAAACGCCCGGAATATGCGACCAGACACGAAGGAATAATTTTCCACCATGACAACGCTCGGACCCACGTTGCTTGGAAAACACTGGATGGGAAGTTTTACCCCACCCGCCTTATAGCCCAGACCTTGCCCATTCTGACTACCATTTCTTCCGATCGATGCAGAACGCCCTGACTGGGATACGGTTCACATCAGAGCAGGATATCAAAAATTGGCTTGATTCCATTCTTGGCTGCCAAGCCGGCGCAGTTCTTTGGGGATGGGATCCACAAATTGCCAGAAAGATGGGAAAAAGCAATAGCTTCAGAAGGGCAATACTTTGAATAATACTATTGTACATGTTTTTCTTAAATAAACGTTCAAAATTTGGAAAACCCGCGCACGAATTGAGTTATAGACCCAATATACATATACTAGTACTAGCGTTAGCGTTTTATTATTTTTACCATTGTTAATGTAATATAACATTTGACATGATGTCGTTTCCAATATAAAAGTTAATTCTAGTAGACAATTTTTTTATCTTTTTTTTATTAACAATTGTATTTTTAGTAAACTAATAAATACAATAACTTAACGCTATGGCTACAGTGGCCTTAAGCGATTTAAATATGTGTGCATGGGTGCAAATATATTATGTACTATTTATATTTAATTTAATATATTGCAATATTTTAGGTACTTTATTAGTTTGAAAATTTTGTCTGTGGAGTTATTCAAAAATAGGTCTGTAGGTTTGGTGTTGTTAAGTGATTTTCGGTGGTTTAAAAAATGTGTGCAGTCGTCTAAAAAATGTTTGATGCTAGGGTTTAAGGTATTACAATACTTGCAGGTATTTTCGCCTTCTTCGCAATCTAATAATTTTTTAATTTCCCTTCTGGATACAACGTTACTCTGGGCATATTTGGATTCGTTGATTGTACTTTTATTTGGGTTAAAACATTGATACCAGCTAGTTGTATTTTTGTATTTTCGTATAAAGAATATTTTTCATTCTGAAATTAGTTTTTATGTAGTTTTGTATATGTATCTGTGTATAGGAGGTTTGGGGACATAGTTAGTGATCGCTTTTGTACTTCTTTTGCGGCACTATCTGCCAGCTCATTACCTTTAATAAGTGTGTGCCTAGGTATCCATATTAGTTTGATTTTATTTTTGTGTTTTTTTTTAAAGAATTTCGGATATGGTCTGAATAATAATATTTGTTGTTTATGTTTTTTATCATTTTTAAAGATGCAAGGGAGTCGGAACAAATCACGAATTTTCTAGGCATTTTGTTGGCAAATTGTGCTGCTTCGAAGATGGCTATGGTTTCAGCAGCGAAATTTGTGCTGTAGGGAGGGAGGAGTTTTCAGATTAATATTTGATTGTTATGTACAAAGTGGCGCAAAAGTAATCCTCCTATCAGAAAATGCTATAAATTTTGCGATTGGCCCCTAATGTCAGTTCTGTTTTGACATTTGTGTAGTAAACACATGCGAAGTACACGTTAATAAACAATGTTACGCTACACTGCTCCAGAACGCTTAATATTGCTGACTATTTATTTGACCAATAATCGGTCGGTGACTTTGGCACAACGTGAATTTCGTCGCAGATTTCCTGGCCGTCCAACGCCTACTGGTGAAACACTGCGACGTTTAGCCGCTCGCCTCGAAGAGACTGGCACAACACGAGATGCTGCCAGGCGTGGCAGACCCCGGAGTAGCCGTTCTGCAGAGAATATTGCTGCTGTAGCCGAGGATGTCATGGAAGCGCCGTCGACATCGACCAGACGACGTGCCACGCAAATGGGTATCAGTCGACGGTCTTTACAGCGAATTTCGGTACAAGATTTGAAGATGTTTCCGTACAAAGTCCAGACGGTGCATCAACTGTTAGCTGCTGACCGCCAATCGCGTCTAACATACGCTCAAGCCATCCTTAATCACCACCAAGAGGAAGATGATTTTTCATCAAAAATAATCATGAGTGATGAGGCCCATTTCCATCTTAGCGGGTACGTAAATAAGCAAAATTTACGCTTCTGGGGCACTGAAAATCCGCGTGTAACCCACGAAGAGCCATTACACCTGCTCAAAGTCACTGTATGGTGTGCTGTTTTCGCTGGAGAAGTCATCGGACCTTTTTTCTTCGAAGACGTCGCGGGCCAAACGGTTACTGTGAATGGTGAGTGCTACAGAGCAATGATCAACGAGTTCTTTTTGCCGCAACTTGATGAATTGGGATTGGAAAACATGTGGTTCCAACAGGACGGTGCAACGGCACACACTGCACGTGCCACAACCGATATGCTGAAGGATGCATTTCCCGGGCGCCTAATCTCCCGTTTTGGCGATTTGCACTGGCCAGCAAGATCCCTGATTTGACCGCTCCAGACTTCTTTTTGTGGGGCTTTTTGAAGTCGCGGGTTTATGTCAACAAGCGTCAGACTCTTGCAGCTCTTAAATAGAATATCCGTCAAGAATGTGAGGACTTATCGCCGGAAGTTTTGGCCAAAGTGATGGAAAATGCCATAAAAAGGGCTCAAATGACAATCAACTGTGGCGGCGGCCATTTACATGACATCATATTCTCGACTTGATGTAAAAAAAAATTAAAAGACCAAATAAAATTAATCCACAAGAAGAATCAAAGTTTTTCATTTTTTTTTTTAAATTACAGCCAAAAAACATCGGAAGTTTACTTTTGCGCCACCTGTATAACGCTGAAGCTTATTATGTAGTCGGTTTTTGAACCGTCGGTGAAAATTAGTTTAGATTTCTTATTTGTAAGGTTTTCAGTTATTACTACAAAGTGTTTTTGAAATACTATTGCAGGAGTGTTGTCTTTTTTCCATTGGTGAAGTGATAAGTCTATGGAATCAAGGGGTAATTGCCATTCAGGGCATTGGGTAGTAGTTTTTAGTTTATTATTTATGGGAATATTCAGTTCTTCAGCTTTTTTTATTATGCGATGGATTGTGGAGATTGAAAAGTGAAGATTGATCATTAAAAAACAGGTTTTTTCATAGCTTTGTTGTTGCAGTTTTTCTCATTTGTGTCAAAGGCGGAATGTCTGTTTCAAATGTCATGTTGTGGATTGGTGTGGTTCTGTAAGCGCCTAAAGCAGTTCGTATTGCGGAATTGAGTACTGAATTTAGTTTATTGATAGTGGATTTAGGGACATATCCGAAGAGGTATAGTCCATAATACAGTTTTGATGCGATTAGAGAATTGACAGCCATCACTACAGAAATGGTGTTGGCGTTGAGTTTTGGGCTTGAGAGGCATTTAATGATGTTCAATCGTTTGTTTAGTGAGTCAAGGAAATGCGAAATATATGTTTCCCATCTATATCTCTTATTGAATTCAGTTCCTAATATTTTAAGATTGTCGGTGTTCTTGAGAGGTTGGCGCCTGAGTAGCTCCATCAGTTTAAAATGTCATTATGGATGTCGTTGAGATTTTTGTCTGTGCTTTTTTGTTTATTCAGTTTTTTTATGAGAATGAAATCGTCTGCGTAGGCGAGGAAGTCTATTTCTTTATGAAGTGATATTACGTTGCTAAGTTTGTTGTAGGCTATAAGAAATAGGATCACGGAAAGCGGAGACCCTTGTGGAATCCCATTTTGGAGTGGGTATGTTTCGGAGAATTGTGAGTCGATTTTTATTTTTATTTTTCTGTTTGTCATGCAGTTTTTGGTGTAGTTATAAATCTTTGGTCCAATTTTCCAAGTAGTGAGCTGGTCTAGGACAGTATGAACTCCGATTTTGTCAGTTAGCAAAGTCAAGTGCGATGAGTGATACATGTTTTTTAAATTAAGGGACTGGGTGATCTGATGGTCTAGATAAGCTAGAATATCAGACACTGTTTTACGCATTTTTAAGTCGGTTTGGTGGCTATTTAGTTGTTGCGGGAAACAAACCACCATAGCCGGTTAGCTATGACTTTGTCTAGTATTTTGGCGCAAACAGAATTTAAGGATATAGGGCGGTAGGATTTGATGGAAGATTTGTTTTGGTTGGGTTTGTGGATAGGGATGACGAGGCTATTCGAGTTCCTAGTGGAAGGGTGTACATTTTTTCATGGAAAATTTTGCTTGGAGAAAAGCTTCGTTTGCACTTTGTAGTATGGTTTTATTTATTGTGGCTGCCTCGTTATTTATATTATTGCTATGGGGTTTGGACCTGATTAATGTGTCAACTAGGAGGTTAAATTTGTTCCAATTGGCTTTTCAACGGTTGAATCGGGGTCTATTTATGGTTGTAGTATTCGATTGGTTTTTAAAAAGGGTTGTGGTTATTGCGTAGTGGTCGCTGCCGAATAAGCTAGGATCCACTTGCCAATTACATTGTAAGGCTATGTTGGGGGAAGCAATGGTTATATCAGCATGGGTAAATGTATCATGTGTCGTGAAGTGAGTTGGTGAGCCAACATTCAGAAGAATTAGGCCTGATTTGCTTATAAATTTAAAAAGCGTGTTACCTCTCTTATTGCTTTTGGGGGATCCTCAGCGTGGGTGCCAGCTATTGAAGTCGCCAGTGATTAAAAGTGGTGTTTGTGGGTTATCAAAGATGTCTTGTAGATTTTTGATTTGAATGTTTTTATTTGGTAAATGGAACTTATGTACTCTAAATTTGAGCAATGAATGGATTTCGATGCTAACTATATCAAAATAGTTGGAGGTGCGATTTATTAGTTTATGTTGAATAGATTTATGGATAAGGATAGCGGTATATATCTGTAATTCATTGTAATTATTTTGATATCCACGTATGCTCCATTGCAGAATTTTTAGTGAAGGATTCATGTGTCAATATAATATATAAGTGGTAGTATTTAATTTCTAATTTAAGTTAAATTTAAACCTTAATAGATGTTAAAGTTATTTGTGTATAAACTAATAAGTGTAAATATTGTTTTAAATTTTAGTATAACTAAATAAGTTAGGTGTAGTGTTAGTTGGGTTACTTCTTGTTGTTTAACTTTCTTATTTAGAGACTACCTCTTTGATGTATTTTTTGGTAGTATTTTTATCTTCTTTGTTGGTATAGACGGTAAGCTGTCATCTGTCTCGGATTCGCTCTTTACGTCTGAGTATCGCACAATTCCTCTGCCAGTGTCATTTGAGTAGGAGTAGTTGTTGATGTTGTTGGTGTTGTTGGTTTTGTTGCTAGTTGTACTGCAGACGGCGGATTAAAGTGTGGTGAGTTTTGATGATACGGATGAGTATTGATTGTTGTCGGTTTAGAATTGTGTCGGCTTGTAACTGATGCATATGTAGAGCTGTTGTGTGGATACCGTTCTTTGTATATTACTCCAGAGAACATCAAACAATGAGAAGGTGCAAACGACTCAGGTCGAACATTTTTATTTATTTTCTTACAGAGCTGAAAGGTTTTGGCAGAGGAACGCTAACTAACATCTTCTGGCAATGTTAAAATGCTGCCAAATGTTAAAATGCATGTTGCAAAACCGGAAAAATACACAAATTCAATGTTGCGGGAACATTTTCGGGTTGATAGGTATTTTCCGAATTAAATAACTTTAAAAAAGTAAATAATTTATTGAAAATTTAATTTTTTTATAAAATGTAATATAAACCAATTTAATATAATGGATCTTTTTATTAAAATTTATTTCAAAATTTTCTTTTTCTAGTTACTGCTGAAGTGAAATAATTCAAATTTAATTTTTATTAATACATATATATTTTTAAAATCTTTTTGTTTTAATATTAAATAATATGAAACATAATAGTTTAATAAAAGATTTTATTCCAATTTCTTTATATTACACATCTTAAACTATTTAAAAAAATTAAAACTTTTCAATAATTTTGTATATTTATTTGCAACGCAATGAAATTAGAAGATAAATGTAATTGAAACAAGATTTCCAAAAATTTATGAAAGTTAATAAATATATCGTATTTAATTAAAAAAAAAAATGCATAAAAATTAGACATAGCACGAAAAAAAGCTGGGATTCGAACTATGGGGCAAGAGTTAAAACATGCAATACGATAATGTGGCAGGCGACTAAACGCACTAAGCCACAGCAGACACTTCATGGGATCCGCTTATACGGCTATTTATGCAAATCATAGCAATGTGTGTGCAAAGAAGAATAACAATTTACGAATCCAAATAGAAATGAAACAAAGAAGAAAAAGTAGTAACCCGAGAAAAAACTGTTTTTTGCTTGCCAGCGGGGCAAGTTGAGACGGAAGAGGAGTTATGCAACAATTGTGGATAAGAGAAGGGTTGAAAGGGAAAGGGAACGGTAAGCAAAATAATATTCTTTTCTGTTTTTCGGCAATTTTTGTGTCGCAAATGAATTGATGCGCATTTGGGTAGAAGCTCTAGAATGTTCTAGAACATTCTAGAATGCCAGCAATTTGTCAGACTACGTTGGCAAATTGCATTATTGTCTGATATTGCGGTGTTGAAATTTTCAATGACCGTCGATGGTTTGTAAAATTGAAGATTTTAGCATTTTTGTGTTCGTCGCGAAAAAGATCGTTGAGGGGAACATTTGCGTGCGCGGGGAGATGAAATGCTTGCGCTTATGAATGAACGGCATTTATTTTTAGAAATACGCGCACGCGTTTATGAATGAATTTTTTGTTGTTGTATGTAGTTTCAGATATTTTAGAATATTTGGCGCCGGCGCAGGCACAAATGCGTTGTGATTTGATTTTGATCTAGCGTAGGTCAAGGTTGAATTTATGCACATGCACGTACATAAGTACATACATAGTATGTGAGTATGTATGTACATGGATGCATATGAATTTATGTACGTAGATAGATATGTACATAGATATGCATACATATGGATGTGTGCATATATGATTGTATACTTGATGATATATTAGTTATTAATGAAAAATGTAGTATTCTCTGGAAGTATACATATTTATGTGAATATATGTACATATGTACATACATACGTATGTGTGCACGCTAGTGCAAGAATTTGCAAAAAAATAAAAATGTAAATAAATTTTAAGCCAAAAGCGCGTGGCCAGGTTCCGAACTCGCGCAAAACGAAAGCATAAGGAACACTGCGGCGGCAACTGCACCACAGAACACAATTAAATTCTTTGATCTAAATCGCTACTTGATACGGTTTCCCGTGAATATTGTTTGCCAAGAAAAATTTTTGATACAAATGAACAAATTTATAATATATGTATGTATGTAAATCGCATATTATTTCGCATCTACAGAAAAAGGAAATCAACATAGGAAACCAAACCAAATTTTAAATTGGAAGCAAACTCATAGTAATATTTATTATATGTATTATAAAAAATCATTTTAAACAATTTTTTTAATTAAACGAACATAAAAATTTAATAATCCATGTTTGTAAGTAAAAATATAAATATGCTTGGATATGTTATATTTCAAATTTTTTTCATTTTTTTAAATATTCATGATGTCATGATAAAAATACCATTTTATGCTTTTTTTCGTAAAAATTCAACAAATAATTTTTTTTTCAACAAATTTGTTCTTTTATTTTAAGTAATTTCTCCTGAAAATTTTTGAAAAATTTAAACAAGGGTTAACGATTTATTAATTTCATAGTTTGTAAAAAAAAAATCCATGTACACTTGCTTTTTTTTAATTTTGAAAAATATTCATAATGACTTGCAAGTAAAAATACTACATAATGTGCATATGTATGTACAGTACATAAATACATTCATATGCAATTTAATTTTAATTATTTGTTTATATTTTTTTTAAATTTGTAATTTTAATGAAGTTAACGGAAAGTTTTAAAAATAACTATTTTTTTTTAATAATTTTTCCTGACAATTATTTTTGGAAACAAGATTTCAAATGTACGTACACATTTGTAACAATATTCCCATAAACATCTGCCACTTATCAACATTTCAGCAACAATTCAAACAGAGGAAAATGTTAATTCACATTTTTCATGCCTGTTAAGTCCTAAATTTAACATGTCGATTCCTCACCCGAAACCGTTCAGAATTCATTTGGATCGAACCAAATTTTGCACCTTCTCATTGTTTGATGTTCTCTGATTACTCGTGCAGTTTTATTGTCGACTTGTGCGGTGATTTCTATTGTTTGAATCTCTTTTTCGCGTAGGAAAACGGGGCAATTTTTGTCTGATTTGATCGTGGCTCATTGCAATATATTACACCTTTTGAGAAGTTAAGAGTTTTGTGAGGAGTTATTTCAACAAAGATTGTATTCGAAAGCGCTGTTAAAGACGTAAGTTTGTTAGCTTGCGTTCCGTTTTTTGTTTTTATTCAAATCTGACCGCTTCTAATTTTTTTACAATATTCGACTTCACCGCATGTTGCATTGATAGCTTTCTGTATTAGGAATGGTAATACGTAATTTAAATCTTCTGTACTATTCGATCTAGACATAAGCAGATAAATTGGTTCATTTGATAAGAAGTTTGAAAGCTTTTTTTCCATTTGAACGATGGCAAATTGGGTGGTAGGTTAGTTATATTGTCCGGGGTTTATTCATTTTGCATTGAAGTTTTAAACAGTTTTAAGAATTTAAGAAGTTGTGAGACCTCTGTGTATGTTGTAAATAAAGTTACTTGTTTTTGCTTATTGACTAATCGTTTTTCACTTGTCATTTATTTCTCATCGTGTTTAAACAATTTTTATGTTCGCTTTATGGTTGCTTTTCTCGGACAGACGTTCGTATTGTTCGAGCTATTGTTTGCGACTGTAGTAGAAAATTAAAGTGTACTATTATACACCGTGCGTACCCGCCTAGCAATCCCGTATACCATGGTTCAAAGCCAGGTAAAGTCTAGAAGGAAAGAAGTCTGATGAGGAGATGTGGTGATCTCCGAAATAGCAGCTATCACTTCTACCACTTTGAAAAATTGTTGTTTCTCATATTATTCCCTAATAAAAACCTGGCCTCAAGCTCTATAAATTATACAGACGTTTCATAAATATAAGGCCAAAAATAACAATAATCACTTTTTTTGGTTTCAACCTTCACAATAATCTGTTGTGTGTGAACCGGCTTCGAGCCAACATAAACGGTCCTTGCAAGGTGTCCATTTTTGTTCTTCTTCATCAATCACAACAAGGCATTCACTAGGTTCCAAGCAAGATTATCAATATCACCAGGTGACGATTTTATAATTAAAAGTACGGCGGAAAACTAAAGGTGAAAACAGCAAAGTGTCGGATCATGAGTCGAGGAATGAGAAAAACGTTCGGCGTAGATACGTGAAATTTTGTTGAGTAGTATATATTCGAAAGTGAGAAAAAATTAAAAAAAGGTGTGAAAATTACATAATTGATCGATCACAGGGAATTAAAAGCAAAATAAAAAGACTATAGTGATGGAACCGGCATCTTCTAGGCATTGAGGCTATGAGCTTGTTAATATAACTAATCGGGATTCCTTCCACTCCTTCTCCAATGCTGCGAAGAGTTCATCACCATTTCGAAACGTTGTATTGCCTAGTTTGCGCTTAATCATCATCCACATATTCTCAATCGGGTTGAGATCGGGAGACTGCGCTGGCCACGCCATCACGTTAATTTGATTTTCCGCCAACCATTGTTTTGCAAGCCTAGATGTGTGTTTGGGGTCGTTGTCGTGCTGTAACGTCCAAGTAAGGGGCATTTCCCATTCAGCAAATGGAATCATAACTGTGCATAAGATGTCCCTATATCCTACAGCCGTCATCGTATCGGTAATACGATAAATTCGACCAACAGCATTACCAGAGAAACACCCCCATACCATCACGTTGCCACCTCCGTGCTTGACTGTGGTGGTTGTGTACCTAGGATTGTATTTTTCGCCTTGCGGACGCCGTACGTATGCTCTATTGTCTGATCCTCGAATGTTGAATTCGGATTCATCTGACCACAAAATTGGATTTTGGATTTTTTTCAGACACATATGGTTTTTTTGTACACCTGTAACTACGTAAACCGAACTCCAACGTTCTCCTTTTTATAGTGGAGCAACTAACATCCAGCTGGAGTTCAGTTTTAGCTCCTCTTGGCACTGCTTTAGGATACTTTGTATAAAAATTCATAATTTGCCGGTCTTCTCTTCTACTTGTTACCCGAGGTCTTCCTCCTGAATGAAGTGTGTGAATGTTACCGGAATTAACAATACGACAAACCGTTGACTTATGAATGAAGTATTTTGTGGATAACTCTTTTTGCGAAAGTCCAGTTTCAAAATCGTCTATAATTTTCTGTTTTAAACTGGAATTGTATTTATTTCCTCCCATTTTCATTAACAATTATTACAAAGGACACTGCTGGTAAAAATTTGTATAAACACACTGAACGCAAAAACCGAAGTGAATTGTTTGATTAAATGCAAACGTATGAAACCCAAAACAAATAGATTTACCGTTATTTCGAGGCAGTTATGTTTTGAACAGCTGCATGTCGTACTACATAGAGAAAAAGTACTTTGTTGTTGTTGTAGGTTAACGGAATAAATTTGTTTGCACATGCTGAGCAAGAACAACAACTAAAGCTGGCCATAGATGAACAATTTGGTACAAAATGATTATTTTGGTCAAATAAATTCATAAGAAGTACATTATGTACATCTAAAGTTGCAAATGTTTTGAATACCACTGTATATTCATTTATTATTATAAATGTATGTATGCCTACATATATACGGTTGCATACATGAATGAACAAACATAATTTTCATTCCCTTTATGGATTTTTTATCGCGAATAGAAATTACAACACAATTATGATTTGGCAGCGAGCCGTGTGTTTATTTATTGAAAACCAAACTCAGAATTAATTACAAAAACCTTCTTACGCCTAATTTATGCTAGCAAGTCACGTTGCACGTATAGGTGCATTGAAGTCGTTGTTGTTGTTGAAAAGCAGCACTGACGTTCACAAGCAGCGGCGACGCTGGGTCGTCATTTACTCCGGATGCGCGTGTGGTGTCGTTCAACCGTGGGATAGCAACCGCTGTCCAAGTTGCATGCTTACCTAAGCTTTTTGGTGTTAGTTATTTGAAAAAGCTATGTAAGCCAATTTCGGCGTATGTTGCGTTAACTCCTTCCCCTTTAGAACATGCAGCGTCCTCGTTGGATGTCCTTGAAATATCGTCAAGGGTAGGGGTTGATCCTTTCGTTGGTGTAAGATTAGTATTGACCTGAATACGAAATTTTGTTTTTCGTTTGAGGAAGATCTTCCTTGCTATCATTACAATCAGGGCAAAAAGTAATAGTATTATTGCTGTGGATCCAGTGAATAGGCTGATTTTGTATTTAGTGTTGATGGCATTGATTTGTTGGATATTTGCTACGTTATGGTCCTTCAAATATTGCAGAGAGAGGACTTCTTCGAGATGTGCTGTAACGTCTGCTGATTTGATGATTGCTGGTAGGGGTTGTGCAAAAACTTGATTTCTATTTGTATAATTCTTGTTTTCAATAGTTAAACTTGTGTTATCGGATTTTATTAGGAAGGTTCCCTGTAGACTGATAACCTCGTTGTCTATCTTCAGAGACCCATTATAGCCGTTGATAAGCAATAAACCAGGTATTACTTCTTCTATTGTTGGTATGTGGTGACTATTGACTAAAGTGCAGTTGGATGCGTAGCCCTTTAGCAGATTTGGTACGCAGCTGCTTTTCGTGACTTTTTCTAAATTATCTTGCTTACAAATTATTAAATCGGTAACATTATTACAACTACTTTTGACACCAAATATGTCTTTATTACAAACAATTAAATTTTCGTATTCAAGTTTAATAGCCTTATTTCCTAGATTTACAGGTTTTGTTATTATTGATTTACAAAGCTCTTGACTTGTCAAAGGAAATTTTACAATAGAAATGATAGATGATAAATTTGATGCAATTTTGACATCGCTAAATTCAACAGCTTCGATTACATTTATGTAAGGCGTATTTTGTTTTTCTAATGTTTCCTTGATTACAACTAATTCTTCATTTGATAACATAAACGAGTTTACAATTCCAGCTTTCGCCCACTGGATAGAATAATCTATATTTGTTAGCTCTTCTTTAATTATATTTAATTTTCTCTCAATACCTTTTTCTACTTCTAATTTGACAATGTCATTTGACTTAATTTCATTTAATATTATATTAGAAATATACGTCAGATTGTTTATTCTTTCTATAATAGACTTATTAATTATTACATGTTGATTATTATTAACTAACAGGTTATTTATTTTATTGTTTAATATTCTCAAATCTTCATGGTCTGGGGATCCGGCCAACCATTTCCAGGCTGTGCCAAGAGAATCTATTGCTCGCTTGGTTCTTTTGGGTTTGAGCTGGGATAATAGGGATCGGATGGATTTTTCTTCTTGGGATAAGAATAAATAGCTACGGCCTTTCCTTGTTACGTAATCTTCTATTGAGGAATGTATTTCGTTGAGCACGGAGGTCGAGGTCAATGGTGTGTATCAGTCTGAATGTTCCGGTCTGGACCTTTGCGGTTCCTATTTCTATCGTTACTAAGTGGCTGTTCGTATAGTCCAAAATTTGAACTTCTGCATTGCACAAAGCAAGCAAGATCCTGAAAAATGGATTGTATTATTTTTTTATGAAACTTTTGTGAACGGTACGACCTGATTTTGTTACAACTGTGTTGCCTTTGTCTTCTTGAACTATTTCTATTTTATAACGGGGCGTTAATTTATTGCCTAGTCTTTTATTTATTTGAACGTAAATAGCGTCTTCGTTATTGTATGTCTTAAAATCAGTTATATTCTTGTTATGAAGTTCTAGGTCTTTTTCTTGTTTGTTTTTGAGATTTTTAATATTTTCTTGTCTGTCTAATTCGAAAGGATTAGGTCCGACTGTTCTTCCAAAAAATACTTCTACGGGCTTTCGTTTTGTGGTGGAATGAATGGAATAATTATATTTATACAAAGACCTATTAAGAAGATCTTCAAAGTCGGTATGGATTTTCTCTGCCTTAGTACATCTCAGTACTTCGGAGAGTGTTGAATGGAATCGCTCTATCTGTCCGTTTATTGAACTTTTGTACGGTGGGGTTTTGAAGATTTCTATTCCATATTGGTTTTCTAACATGAAGGTTATAGAAGCTGAGCTTAATGATTTTTCGTTGTCAATCACGATTTTCTCAGGAATTCCAAATATTGTCAAGATTTCTCTTAAGGGTGTTTTTATATCTTCGGATGCTCTAGAAGGTACGATTTTTGCTTGAGCATATTTTGAGAACTTATCTATTGCTGTAAGCACTATCTTACTATTAGTGTAGTAAAGGTCTATGTGGACAAGTTGGCCTGGGTAATTCAGAATCGGAGTAGCTTTGATTTCCATCTTTTCAGTTTATTATTGGTATTTTTGTTACTGAGTGAATATGTTAACGGTTGATGATCTGTGAAAATTTTTACTGCGGTTGATCCATAAAGGTAATTCCTAAAAGTTTTTAAAGCCCATATTATGGCTAGAAGTTCTTTTTCGTTAGTCGCGTAGTTTTCTTCGGTCTTTGTCAGTGTTCTGGAAATGAACGTTATGGGTTTGCCGTCCTGCTCTAGGACTGCTCCTATTGCGTGGTTTGATGCGTCGGTTGTCAAGTGAAATTCTTTTTCGAAGTCTGGGTATTGTAACATGACGTCAGAGGATACTAGTGATTTTTTTAATTTATTAAATGCTTCTATTGCTGTATTATCGAGAGTAATTTTAATTTTGGATGAAAGATTTTTGGACATACGTCCCTCTTCCCCTCTCAAAAGTACGGTTAGAGGTTTGGCAAGTTTTGCATAATCTTTAATAAAACGGCGGTAATAACCAGATAGTCCTAGAAAAGATCGAAGTTCTTTTAAAGTTTGTGGGGTGAGAAGTCAAAAATTGCTTTTACTTTTGTTGGATTTGCTTTTATTCCGATTTGAGAAATGACAAATCCTAAAAACTCAACTTCTGTCTTTAAGAATTCGCATTTGTCAATCTGGATTTTCATGTTAGCTTTTTGTAGTGTTCGGAAAATTGTTTCAACATTTTTTAGATGGGAGTCTTCGTCTTTGCCAAAAATGATTATGTCGTCAATGTAAACGAAGCATATTTTGCCGATATATTCTCTGAGTATATCGTCTAATGCTCTTTGAAAAATTGCGGGTGCGTTTTTTAAGCCGAAGGGAAGTCTGGTAAATTCATATTTACCATTGTTGACTGAGAAAGCTGTCTTTCCAATATCCGATTCAACTAATGGAATCTGATGGAAGCCACTTTTCAGGTCAAGAACTGTAAAGAATTTGTTTCGTCCGAGTTGAGAGAGAACCTCATTTGTATCTGGGATAGGATAGCGATCGGCTATCGTAATTGTATTTAGTTTGCGATAGTCAATTACCATTCTGTACTTCTTTGTGCCAGATGCATCAAAACTTTTTTCGGTACTATCCAGATAAGGGGATCGAGAAGGTCTTATTACACCATCCTCGAGTAATTTTGTTAATTGTTTTTCGACTTAATCCTTAAGGGACATGGGGTAAGGGTAATATCTGGAATATAATGGATCTTGAGTGGTCGTCTTAATTTCGGCCTTTACAACGGTAGTGTACGTTAATTTTTCGTCTGGGTCGGAAAAAAGTTGCGGGTATATATTACATAAATTTCGAAGTTTTTCTGTCTGTCCGAGTGTGAGATGTTCCTTTCTAATTTCGATATTATTTATTAATTTTGCTGTTTGCTGTTTGATGACGACTTTTATGTTATTTTGAAGTGAACTGCTTAAGGCTGTCATTACCTAGAATTCCATGAAAGGATTTAAGGGTAGGTAGAATGAAAAATTTTAGATTTTCATCGTTAAGTCCAAAAAGGTTAAGGAAAGTGTGATGCGTGATTTCGATGTTCCCTCCTACTGAGCTGGCATAGAAATTTTCGCTGTTTGAAATGGGGGTTTTGGCAAGTTGGGGTTGAATACAGTTCTTGTTAGAACCTGTGTCTATTAAGAATTTCAGGATTTCTCCGTTACCATCTTTACATTGAAAGTAGGGTAACGTTGAATTTGTTAACCTAAAAAATGAGTGTCGGAGAATTCGCTAGAATCTTCTGCCGGGGTATTGTCGTGTGAAGTGTACTGATTATAGTAATCTTCCCATAGTTGTCCGTCTTGCTCTTCGTTCTGCTGTTCTGGATCATTAATAGTATTGTCAACGGGTTCAATATGGTTAATTCTGTGCTGTTTGTATGGTTGGTGTACTTGGTTTGAAGTCATGTTCGGTCGCTTTCCGGCGAAGCCGTTATTGTTCGGTCTGTTCAAGTAATTTACTTGTTTTGTCCTTTGCGACTCATCTATTTCCATTGGAATTGGGGGTTTGGGTTGAGTTGGTCTTGGTGGTAGGTTCTGGTGGTAATTGGATCTAGGTGGCGGATTTTGGTATTGATTGGGCCTAGCTGGTGGGTTTTGGTATTGATTGGGTCTTGGTGGTTGATTTTGCGGGTAGGTTAGGTATCGTTGGTATTGAGGATACTGTTGATATTGGGGCTGTAAAGTTCTATATGCTGTTTGTTGCATGCGAGGCATTGGATGTGGTATGTGGGCAAGGCTTGCGTTAAGTGCTGTTGCTTTCTTGGTGGAAGTGGTGGTGGGTGTGATTTCCGGAATGTGGGTTGGTTCCCGAAGGCGTGCTGAGTTCTGAAGTTTTGGTTCTCCAACCTCATACACAACTGGAGTGCTTGGGGTAGATCGGTCGGCTCTTAAATTCCAAGTAGTTTTGGAAGTTCGCCGTTCAATCCTCTAACAAATGTATCCAATGCTTTATCGCGGTAGGTTTTCGTCAGTATGTTTATGGATTCTGGTCCTATTTCGAGGCAAGCCATTTTGTTTAAAATTTAGGAAAGATGTGAGAACACATCTTGGTAAAATTCGTTTATTGTTTTATTGCCTTGATATAAAGATGACATTTGGTATTCTTAAGAGCTGATGTCGCGTTTGTCAGCGTAGTGTGCGTTGAGGCATTTCGAAATGGCCTCCCAGTATAGAGGAGTGTTGTACGATTCCAAAGCGACGTTGGCATTCCCCGTGATTTTATTTCGTATGACATTTAAAATGCCGAAATAACGTGGAGTACCTTTTTCGCTATCGTATATTTTCAGGATTCTCTCAACACTTTTTTTCCAAGAAGCGGATCACCGGAAAAGTCTCTTAAGCACCTTACAACGTCTGGTATCCTATCGAGTCCTGTCAAGTTTCCTGCGTGTCTGGGGTCTATTATTTGATCTGTTACTATTGTGCTTGTTGGGTGGATAATATTCTGAATCAATGATGGTGCCTCTGCCGAAATCACCTGGGATACTATATTGCGAATTATATTGGCTAATTCTGAGGTTACCTGGGGGTTAGTGGATGGTAATGGTACATTGGTATTAAGGATGGAAGGTCTGATAATGGATTCGGGATAGCTCATTTTGAAGTTTTTTAACTCGAAAAATTTGATGAAAATTTGAGAATGATTACAAAAATGTACAAAAAATTAAAATTGAAATTATGTTATATTCTTATGTTACCAATTTGTAACTACGTTTTGTGATGTTTTTAGTGGATTTATCAATCTCTGGAGGGTCCCTTTGGTGGTGAATCGCAGAGTTGTTTTTAATGTTATAAGAACTGGAACTGATCCGGGTTCTTTATTTTATTTTATTAGAAGCTGTACAAGCTTTTTATTATAGTTTAAATTGAAAAATATTTCCTAAAAAATTCTGTTTTTTATTTTTTTCCTAGATCTACGCTAACAATGCACTTCTGTGTGTTAAGTTGCTGTTAAGTTGCTTAATTTATTATTAGTTTCTCTCAACTAAATTTCACTAAAAAATTATTGTTTCACTTATTTTTATTGAATTAAACTCCTATTTCTATTCCCTTAAATTCTTTATTATTATTATTATTTATTTATTAATTACAATTAAAATTATAGATTAATACATATTATAGCACTAGCTACCAAGGCTATCGGCTTAGTCAGTATGTGAAAATAAAATTATAATAAATGTGCAATATTTAAATTTTTTAAGAAGGTAAAAATAGTTTTTACATTAGTTTCTGTAGAGCATGAGAGAATATTTAAAGGATCGGTATCAGCAAAGAATTGGGCACGTACGGAAGATAGCGCAGGGCATCTAGATAAGATATGGCGGATGGTTAGATCGGATGCGTTGCAGAATGTACATAACGGCTGGTTTGTGTTCTTTAAAAGGTATTCGTGAGTTAGAAGAGTGTGGCCTAGTCTGACGCGTATAAAGCATTTATTCATCCATGTTGTTGTGTTTGTTGGCAGAATGATTCCATGGCCTTTAGGGTTTATTTCCTTATATTGGTGTTGATAGTTAAACCATTTGTTCTCGAAATGTAATTTTAACGCATTTGAAAAAATATTTTTGAGCGATTTTTTCCCAAACGGCATGTGCAGATAGAGGCATTATTTCAACGCCGAATTAGCAGCTCGGTCGGCGTGTTCATTACCTGGGATACCTGCGTGGTCAGGTATCCAGATAAGTTTAACCTTGGGCGATAAATGTATTAGGAGTTGCTGAATGCGATATATTGGATCTTCTTGCATGTGTATTCGTTTGGCTGCATTGAAAACCGATAAGCTATCCGTGCATATAACAGTTCTGTTGCCCAGGGGTTTAGCTAGAGTTAATGCTGAAAGTAGACCTTGCAGTTCTGCGTCGAATATGTTCGCATAGTAGGGGAGGAGGCCGCACGAAAGGGTGTCACCATCGTTATTTGCTACCGCAAATGAAACTCCGTCATCTTGTTTTGAGCCGTCTGTATAAAGAAACTTCCACCCGCTATCCTTCCGTGGGTTGGCGATACTGTGAAACGAATTCTAGTAAACAGAGTTATTGGTTGTATCTTTACGTAGACGTGTTAGATCGCTTATAAAAGTATTCATATTTAGACACCAGGGTGGATGTTTTGTGGCGGGAATTTTTATTTAAGATATCTCAATGTCCAGACAGTCAGCGAGTTCTTTCACCTCGCATAGCGAAGATTTGCGAGAGAACATGGTTTTTCTATGTTTAAGAAGCTGTATGTCGTGGTGTAGAATGTAAGACGTGTTGCAGTGCAGCTTGTAGGCGATACGACCGTTTAAGAGTTGCAATCGCTCCTCGATTGGTAAGAAACCGCCTTCGGCCAGTAGATTTTTGATTGGAGTTGATCTGAACGCTCTAAGGCTACACCTCACTGCGGCGTTGAGAAGCGGTTTGATTTTGTTGAGGGAGTCCTTGTTACATTTTCCGTATATTTGGAGCCCGTAATCGATTTTACTTTGTATGGTTAGTTGGGTGACATTGATTAAAGTGTTAGTGTGTACAAAACTTTTCTTTGAACTTAAATATTTTACAATGTTGAGCCTGGTAGATAGTTCGGTTCTTAGTTTAGTACAATGTTGCTTAAAGCTCTGTTTGTTGTCAAATGTAACTCCTAGTATGTTTAAAGAATCCACATTAGGAATAGTGCAGTTATTGTGTCTTATGGCTAGTTTGTTACATTTAAGTTTTCTACAAACATGCAGATGCTTGCATTTCTCAAGGGAAATGATAGCACCTGAATATTGCGCCCAACTTTCGATTGCAGTTAATGCATTATTGAACTCATTTTGAATGCTGGATGTGTTCTTGTTGTTAGATATCAAGAACAAGTCGTCAGCATATCAGCAATGCCTGATGTTATTTTGTTGACTAATCAGTCGACTAACATCTTCAAACGCTACTAAGAATAAAGTTACCGAAAGTGGTGATCCTTGCGGAAGTCCGTTTTGTAAGGGAAACGTAGGTGATAAAACGTCATTTACTTTGCAGCGAAATTTTCTATTTTTGAGGAAAGATTTTATAAAATTAAAGATTTTAGGCCCGAGTTTCCAGTCCTGCAAGTTTTTTAAAACGATGTGATAACCAATTTTGTCGAAAGCCTTAGTGAAGTCGACTGATAACACGGAGGTATGATTTCTTGAGGAAAGGTTTTAAGAAATTTGGTGATCAAGGTAAAGCTGGGCATCCAGACAGCTCATTCCGGATCTAAACCCCACTTGGGATGCAGAAATTAAACGTTTTTTGTTTAGGAACCAAGTAAGTCTGGTTGAAATTATCTTTTCCATAACTTTGCTAATACAGGGTATCAAAGATATTGGTCTGTAATTATCGATGATGCCAGCATCTTTGTTTGGCTTGGGTATTGGGATTATAATCGCAGTTTTAAAAATTTGAGGAATAGTGCTAGTGCTCAGAATAGCATTGTAAAGCTGAAGTATCCGTTTCTTGACTACCACTGGGCTAAAGCGTAACATTTGATAGTTGATTTTGTCTAGTCCTGGGGTTGTTCCTTTCACAGTTCTAAGCGCTGTTTCTAGCTCGTTGAAATTAATGTCGTTTTCAATTTGCAGGGCCAAGTTGTCTGGGCGGTGTGCGGGCTGCATTTGTGGGATGTTATTTGAAATGTTGTTGAGTTGAGGGAAAAAATTAGTTGTATCGGATTCTTTAGATATGTGTCTAGCAAATTCTGTTGAGATGGTAAACGGATCGGTAAGGACTACGTTGTTCGCTGTTACAGAGTGGGTAGTTTTCGGAGTATATATCCCTGTAAGGGTCTTTATACCCTTCCCCTACTGACTGAAGAGTTTGGGTTTAGCTTCTTTGTGAATTCTTCGAAGCTCTTTCTCTTTGCCAATTTCTTTTCTTTGTTGAAAGCGGCGTTGCATTTTTTGTAAGCGACCAAGTTGGGACAGAGGGGCGACTTTTGATATTTTCTCCAGGCTGACACTTTGTTGTTGCGCAAAGTGTTGAGTTCTGGTGTCTACCATGGAACTTTTCTTTTCGTAGGACGTAAGGAAGTGAGAGGGATGGAAGAATTTGCTGCTTTACGTAAGGTTTTTTGAATACTGGCAGTTTCTTTGTTTAAGTTCTGTAGTTCTAACGGAGGGAAATGTTTTGAAAGCAGAATATTTTGGAATTTGTGCCAATCGGCTTTGGATGTATTGTATTTGACGGTTTTATTGTGGTAAGGAGTATTTGGGCTTGACAGTGAGATAGTGCATATAATGGGGAAGTGATCGCTGTTGTGTAAGTCTTCTAGGGTGAACCATGTTGCAAGTGGAAGTAACTGGGGTGAACAAATGGTAAGGTCTATGTGTGTAAACGTTTTGTGGGTTGAGAAATGAGTTGGGCTATTATTGTTTAGTATTGAGAGATTTGAATGCAGTATAAAGTCTTCAACTACTGTTCCTCTATGGTTGGCGGTTGGAGAACCCCATAGCGGGCTCCAATTGTTGAAGTCGCCGCGGAGGATTACTGGGGTATTAACGCTAGATATGAGCAGAATTAAATCCGAATGTGTAAAAGTTTTATCTGGAGGTATATATAAGGAGAATATTGTGATTGGAAATTTAACATTTATTTCTACTGCAACAACTGACAAGTTAGAAGTTATGCTTTTGGTTGTGTGGGGAATGTTTTTGTGGATCAACAATCCACAACCTTGTTTGCAGTGGTTAAAGTGAGAGAAATTGTGAAAGTAGGCTGGTGAGTATGGTGATAAATTGAATTTTAAATGGGTTTCTTGGAGACAGACAATATGCGGATTCCGATCTTTGATGAGGGTTTCCAGTTCTATGAAGTTATTTAGATAACCTTTCATATTCCATTGAAGAATATTTAGCATCATAACTAATTGATTATATTATGTAGTTTACTACTTTGGTTATTTTTAAATAAAATAACCTATAGTACGGGTTCTTGTTGATCGTTGTCAAAGTTGTTAGTGTAAATCTCTGCAGTCGCGGCTGGGTCAACACGGCCCATTTGCTGAAGGCTGAGCGGTAGAGAGTGGTCTACACTGTGTTTATTGTGGGACGAAAGAGGCATGGGATTTTGGCGAGAGTACGTATCGGCGATCTTGTGTTGTGTGCTGGCTGAAGAGTTTGAGTGGGTTCCGTTGGAGTAAGAGTTGTGGGCTGAAATAGATTTTGGCGTCTGAGAGTGAGCAGTAGTGGGTTGCGCTTGGATGGTGAGTGGTGGTTGTTTGTTATTTGTGTTGAGATCGATTTCGTGAGTTGCAGAAGGTATACTATTATGTGAAGCAATGTAGGAAGAAAGAAGTGTTGGTAGATCGATAGTGCTGAGGTTTACACTGTTGGTGTGTATGGAGTCGGAAGAAATTTTGGAGCTGTTGTTATGAGAACCAGTATTGGAGCTAAGGAGATTAGGTTGCGAGGAGGATGGTGGTGCTGTGATCGTGACTGAGGAGTATGTTTGCTTTTGGTTAACGGTTGTCGGGTTTTGGATTTTGTACAAGCGTCTAGCTTCTTTGAAGTCACACTTGTTTTGAGTTTTTATTTTTAATATTTGTTTTTGTTGCAAGTATTGAGGACAGTCTTTGTCAGAAGCTGAGTGGGAGCCAAAACAGTTCTCGCACATCAAGCGTTGGCATTTTTCTGGGTTATGTGGAGGGAGATTTCAGGTCTCACATGTGGGATTGTTGTTGCATCTTTTTAGAGTATGACCGAGCAGTTGACAATTCCGGCATCGCATGGGAGTAGGGAAATATTCTTCTACTTTTAATGAGTACCAAGCAACGTCAATGGTAGATGGTACTTTGTAGAGGTTAAACGTTAAGACAATTCGGCCTGTTGGACTTTTTACACCGTTGCGGTCTTTGGTAAATTTAAAGACGGCAACAACACCCTGAGATTTCAGACCTTCAAGAATCTCTTGTTGACTTGTGCATGCGAGATTAATGTCATAAATTGTGCCTTTACAGGAATTAGGAGGCCCGTGAAAATCAATGGAGACCGGACAAAGACCACCAAAATTCTTACTTTTTATAAACTTTTCAGCCACTTTGGTAGATTTGGTAAGAACCAGAAGGCTACCGTCACGAAGTATACTTACTGAAGTATATTCGGTGCTAATGCTGTCAAGTGCTTTCTTTTTAGCAAAAACGCTGTATTTTGATAGTGTGTTGGTTTCGTCTGTCGATTTGACAACGATAAATTTCGGGTCGTTATGCTTGTTGTTTTTCGCTGGTTCAGGCAATTTAGGAAACGATTCTTTTGTAGAGTTGGTAGGTTTTTTGCGTTTAGATTTGGGGGATTTCAGCATACTATCGGATAGTATGCTGAACCGATTCCCCGAGGGGAACGGTGAGGACATTTCCATATAAGTGGTTCACTTCGCAGTATATTAACAAGCAATTATTCACAAAAAAAGAACTTACTTGAAGAAGAAGGGGAGGAAATGAAAAACACGTGAAATAAACACTATACAAAAATGAGAAGTAAGCGAGAGAGCGATTACGGACACAACTGCTCGGTACGATTGTTAGTCGGAGACTGCCTTAAATTCTTATTTTTATGTTCCTACACTAAAGACCAACGGCGCATTGGATTTTTCCTTTTTACCGGGGCTACTTGGGGTCCAACGTTGCGCACTCTTCGTTGGGTGCGGGCTTTCTTCCACCGACGTTATCCCTTTTGGATTCTGCTATCACGTCCTGTTTAGTAGTTGAGCCGCAGCGCGAGGCACTTCTTAACGGCCTTTACTCGATTAACTTATTCAGTCGCGACTAGCACGTCGGGCGCCAGTTATTTATTTATTAGTTCACATTTAAAAAGAAATTACAACACAATTATGATTTGGCAGCGAGCCGTGTGTTTATTTGTTGAAAACCAAACTCAGAATTAATTACAAAAACCTTCTTACGCCTAATTTATGCTAGCAAGTCACGTTGCACGTACAGGTGCATTGAAGTCGTTGTTGTTGTTGAAAAGCAGCACTGACGTTCACAAGCAGCGGCGACGCTGTGTCATCATTTACTCCGGATGCGCGTGTGGTGTCGTTCAACCTTGGGATAGCGACCGCTGTCCAAGTCGCATGCTTACCTAAGCTTTTTGGTGTTAGTTATATGAAAAAGCTATGTAAGCTAATTTCGGCGTATGTTGCTTTCCAATAAAACTGCGGTTGAAGGCAACCGTACGTTTTTCCATAATTTCACTCGTTCACAGGATTTCAAGAGCGACACAGGTCTACCACGGATTCACACCACAGGTAAAGCAAAATTCATGTATATCTCTATATATACCTTTGAATAAATTTCAAATTTCATTTTAAAAAACTAAACACAATCTTTTAATTTCTCTTTCCAAATATCCAACCGTGCGTCTGGACATTTGTACATGGTCCTTCTGCGCCGAGATAAAGATACAGTCCACTCAAATTATCATAAAAGCAAAGCAAAGCCCGAGAAAAATCAAAAATTTTAGACAAAAAGCCACACAAGACACAGCCGCACAATCAACCACCCAAACAAGGCAAACATACATATACCAGCTGCGCACATCTAAGTTAAATAAATATGAGTTTATTTCTTAAGCGGGCTGTATAGAAGACAGCAACTCCGCGTTAATTGAATGAAACAAATTATATTTTATTTATTGCGGGCTGTATAGAAGACAGCATAACCGCGTTTATTCATATGAGAATTGAATCTTATTTATTGCGGGCTGTATAGAAGACAGCATAACCGCGTTTATTAATATGAGAATTGAATCTTATTTATTGCGGGCAGTATAGAAGACGGCATAACCGCGTTTATTAATATGAGAATTGAATCTAAAGCTAAGTTACAATAATTTGACTATTTATACCTAGCTATGCCTGTGCTGCAACTGCATTCTGCTGCGTAACGTCTGTATTTTGCTGCATCGCTGCGATCGCGTGCTGACGCTGAATTCAGCGTGGTTCTAATGTGTTGTTGTACTGGTAATGTTTACAACATTAATTTCGGTCACATTTGTGCTGACTCCGTCTGTGCCCCACATGTTTGTTTGTTGAGTAAATCATGTACTTGGTTTTACAAGTGCGGTTCGGCTGAGTCGATTGTTTGTTGATTTCCGTTCTACATAGCTGTGCGCCACTTAGCATTGTCGTCTTGCTATGCGTTTGTTGATGCGGCCGAATTTGTGATGGGTGGTCATAATTCGGGCAACATGTGCAATATTGACTTTCTTAAGTTGATTATTGATGTGGGTCAACTTAATGTAGCCAGTTTATGATTAGTGATCAAATAACGGAATATGAATGCGTTATTTGATTCTCTGGAATGCGGGTATATTATA
Source organism: Anomoia purmunda (assembly GCA_951828415.1). NCBI lineage: Eukaryota > Metazoa > Arthropoda > Insecta > Diptera > Tephritidae > Anomoia > Anomoia purmunda. The sequence continues at coordinate 81,460,710 of OX639993.1, read as the reverse complement.
AGTAACTAATTTACGACATCTTGTGGAAGTGGTTGGTTTCGGGTTTTAATTTATGTTGTCTTCATGGGTGGTTCTAACGTATCGGCTTGGAGTGTTTGATATGTGACGGCGAGTCATCTGTCAAGCAGCTTGGGTGGTATTAACTTACCCTAAGTTAACTTCTACACAAGCTGCACACATATACCAGCTGCATACACACCAACAGCAAACACAATCAATTGCCATCACCACAAATCACAGACATTAAGGTACGTGTTATATTTTCCAATAGCATTTATAACACGTTAATCAATTTTTTGGTGAAACAACGCCTTACAAGGCAAGTGATTTTTTCTTGTGAAAACGAAATAGTGTTACAATTGAAAAAAAAAAAAAATTATACAGTGCTAATTCCGTTTGTCCGCGAGCGACAACAACAAACACTAACGGTCGTACACACACACGCACAACAGTGAACAGTGGTACGGTATTGCAACAATTCAATCCATCGAATATTAATTTAAAGTTTTATTTTGGATTTTTCACTTTTATTTACTTTAAAGTAAATCGGCATAATTTTCTTTGTTCAATACTGTTCATTGGCTTAGCACAATTGTTTATTTGCAAGTCACTATTTCACTGATTCGAGCAACACTATTTCTATTGCACTATTGCGTTTTCACATAATCACTTTTGAGCCTTTGTTGTAATTTTGTATATATACATAACTAACAAGTAAATCAACAATAACACTGGTACATAATTAAGTACCCACTTTACTTGTTAAAACACAGTTATATATATACGTCGACACATTTTGGGTGGCAAGTGTTTTTTTTCTTTTGCATCAAGTGCCATTTTCACACATTAGGGTGGACCACACATTTAAAAAAAAAAAAAAATTAACCACTTGACTGAAATTAAAAGAAAATCATTAAATAAAGATACAGACGAATAAAAATTTACTGGTGATTGTCATTTTGTGGGACTTTTTTAAAAATATCAGATTTAGGTTACTTCAGTAAATCCTTCTTAGCTTTCATTATGGATTCATACATCCGTTTAGCAGAATCTGTCGCAGAGTTCGATGCTGACTTCAACAGCACTCCCGCCTCCGAACAAAATAAGCACGGTCTTGCTATCCAGCAATACGAATTAAAAGTGTTATGGGAGAAGACGAAGGTAGCGTACGATACGCTTACGAGCTCAGAAGGTTTAAGTAAGGAAGATCTTAGGGCGATAAAAAAGAAATATAGAATATGTTTTTCGACATATGTGAAATGCATGTCTGCTATGGCTACTCAAGCAGAAGCATTAACTAACTCACAAAAGGATGTAGCGGAGCAGTCCGTCCGCGAACACAATATTACCTTATACCGTGCGATACAGACGTGTTCAAGGGCGACTATCTTTCATGGCCAACATTCCGTGATATGTTTACGGCCATCTACATCCTCAATAAGCGCCTCACCCCGGTTGAGAAACTTTTTCATCTCAACCATAAGACACAAGGGGAGGCCAAAGAAATAGTAAGAAAGTGCCCCCTAACGAATGAAGGCTTTACTACAGCGTGGAAAAACCTGTGCGAACGCTACGAAAACAAGCGTATCCTAGTCAACACGCAACTAAAACTATTGTTCAGCTTAAAGGCAATAGAATTTGAGTGTGGTAGCTCAATAAAAAGTTTGCAGCGGGAGATAAACAATTGCTTATCAGCCCTAAAGAGTCATCAAATTGACATATCGAACTGGGACGCAATTGTCGTTTATCTCTGCTCGACGAAGCTGCCTGACAGTACATTGACTCTATGGGAACAAACCATAGACCATAAAAACGACATACCCAAGTGGGACGATATGGACTATTTCCTGTCCAATCGTTTTCAGACCCTTGAGACATTGTCAGGGTTGAAGGATGGTAGAGCTGTGAGAGTGCCAAAGCCGCCACAAATCACACGTCATCCTTTCGAAACCCCAACAAAAAGAGTTGGCACCTTCCAAGTAAGCGTGACCAATTTTACTTGTAAAATGTGCCATACAAACGAGCACAAATTGCGCAGCTGTTCCCGATTCCTACAGCTAACACCTACAAACAGACTGAACTTTTTAAAGGAAAATAATTTTTGCCTGAATTGCCTTAGTTCCGGACATGCTGTGTCAAGATGCACTAGTGCTTACAATTGCAATACGTGTCACTCGCGACATCACACGCTCCTACATCTAAATGCAATTCAGCCAAAGGCAATGACGCGTTGGACGTCTTCAAGGCCTGCCGATGATTCTCCATCGACATCTAGGCAGGCGCAAGCACAACGTGATTCCGATAAAGCAACAGAAAACGCAAACAGAAATTTTAAGTCCTGCTTTGCGAATTCAAGTACAGGTGTGCTATTAGGAACAGCTCGCGTAAATATACGTCTCAATGGCACCGATTTTGCTGCACGAGCACTGATTGATTCTGGTTCTGAGTGTTCCTTTATAACAGAGAGGCTCAAACGCAGAATCAATCTATCTGCAAAAAAGATGCATGCCCAAGTTTCGGGCATCACAAACTCGGTAAATGCCCAGGTTAAAGAAGCATGCAACATACAATTGCGGTCCCCCGTCGACCCATTGTTTAGCTTGACTGCAACTGTCCTGGTTTTACCACAACTAACCGGAAATCTGCCGACAACAAATATAAGCGCGAAGTCGAGGCAAGAATTTCCGGACCTGGTATTAGCGGATAAAAGGTTTTTAGTAAATGAACAAATATACCTCATTCTTGGTGGAGACATTTATCCACAAATCATATTAAGTGGGATAAAGAAAAACGCATTGAGGACACTTCTAGCCCAAGAAACCGTATTCGGTTGGATTATAACTGGTAGTACGGATACTACAAAAATGATACAAACAGAAATATAGTTTCGTGCTTCAGTGAAGTTGCGCTGGATAAGCAACTTACGGCATTTTGGGAGTTAGAAGATTTACCCAAAACCAAAAGCCTCAATGAAGATGATAAATATTGCGAAGAGCTTTATAAAAAGACCACTATCAGAACTAATGAGGGAAAATACATAGTCTCGTTACCATTCCGACAGGAATTTCCAGTAACCATACAACTAGGCCCTTCTCTTAAAAAAGCCTGCTCTCAATTCTTCCGGAATGAGACACGGATAGCCAAGGATCCCGTCCTACAAAAAGAGTATAATAGGGTGTTAGCAGAGTATGAGACACTAGGACACATGACGAGAATAAATAGTAACATTTCAGCGGACTCATGTGAAAATTACTTCCTGCCTCATCACGCCGTTACAAAGGCAGAGAGTACCTCAACTAAGGTTCGCGTGGTTTTCAATGCATCAAGTGCTAGCGCTAATGGGAAAAGCTTAAATGACGTCCTCCTACCAGGTCCAGTACTGCAATCAGATCTTCCGATACTGATTCTACGCTGGAGATTATACAGATACGTTTTCAACAGTGACATTGAGAAAATGTACTGACAAATCTGGATAAACGATAACCAGTCGAAAGATCAGCGTATCGTTTTCGGGCAAACCCGAACGAATCAACGAGCCTATATGAACTAAAGACGGTTACGTTTGGAATAAACTGTGCTCCTTACCTGGCGATAAGAACACTGTTGCAGTTGGCCGATGACGTAGAAAGCTCGTATCCAATAGCAGCTAATATTCTGCGAAAATGCATGTACGTAGATGACGTACTCGCAGGAGGACACTGCATCGAATCTACCATAACGGCAAGGGATGAAATTTCTACGGTACTGCGGTCAGCAGGTTTTCCCTTACGAAAATGGACGGCCAACTGCGAGGATGTAATAGCAGATATTCCAAAAAAGGATCTATTAGGCGAAGATTTTTTGGAATTCGAAGACACCAGCACCGTTAAGGCTCTTGGAATAAGATGGAACGCCCATTCGGACTATTTTTACTTCCTTACAAGACCAATGGAGCATAGTGACACAATCACTAAAAGGTCGATATTGGCGTCCATCGCCAAGCTGTTCGATCCGCTAGGATGGCTTGCGCCCATTGCAATAGTAGCCAAAATATTGATGCAAAACATTTGGCTGGAAGGCACAGAGTGGGATGAACCAGTGTCTTCAACTACTTTAGAAAAGTGGCAAAATTTTACCAAACACTACCGCGAGATAGAGAGGATTAAGATACCGCGTTGGGTCTATTTTTCTCCCGCCCATGACGTCGAAGTACATGGCTTCTGCGATGCTTCAGAAAAAGCGTATGCAGCTACGGTATACTTACGGGTTAAGCAGGGTAGTGAAGTTCTAGTGAATCTGCTGGTAGCAAAAACAAAAGTTGCTCCCTGCCCCGATTAGAACTCTGCGGTGCGGTATTGCTCGCCGAAAGCATTGAGTCGGTACTTGGCAACCTACCACTAGGACAGGTACAAGTACACTTATGGACAGATTCCACAATTGTGCTTGCATGGATACGTAAACCTCCATGTTCGTGGTCAACGTTCGTAGCACATCGTATAACCAAAATTGTCGACGAAGTCGGAAATACGGACTGGCTTCACGTGGAGTCGGCATCAAATCCAGCAGATATGGCAAGCAGAGGAGTTCTCGCCTACGAATTAGTCGATAACACTCTGTGGTGGCATGGCCTTTCTTGGTTGCAAGAAGACAAGGAAAATTGGCCAAGACAAGAGACAAGCTATAACACCAACATCGAAGAAAAAAGGGCGCATTTATGTACAACCAATACAATAAAAATACAATACCAAATATACCAATACAATAAAAAATACAAAAATACAAAAAAAAACAATAACAATAAAAAATTTTGATGACATTCTCGATAGATTTTCAGATTTACCGAGAGCTTTGAGAGTCTTGTCATATATCATGAGATTCTACCAAAGCACTCATCCGAACAAAAAAGCTTCCTTTCGAGCAGAGTCTTGTTTAATTTCATCCGATGAAATTAAGGCAACGACACAACGCTTAATAATCCTTTACCAGAAGCAATACTACTGTGATGAATATTCGAACCTAAAGTCAAAGAAACCCATCGATAGGAAAAGCGAAGCGCTACCCCTTAACCCTTTCTGAGATAAAAATGGGATTATGAGGACTGGAGGTCGTCTTGGCGCATCGCTAGAATTAGCGTACAACGAGTGTCACCCAATAATCCTTCCTTATAAGTGCCGATTAGTCCGTCTTGTTGTCCAATTTATCCATAAAATCTCCCTGCATGGCGAGAATCAATTAATGCTGCGTCTCATTCGAACGCCATACTGGATTCCCCGAGTCAAAAATATGGTAAAGTCTGACATACATAATTGTAAGGTCTGCACAATCCACAGAAAACAAACCCAAACGCAGCTTATGGGAGTGCTCCCTCAGGAACGCACCTCCTATTCGCGTGCATTTACAAACACGGGTGTAGATTTCGCAGGACCTTTCGATATCAACAACTTCCGCGGCAGAGGTTGTCGCATCTCAAAAGGTTACGTCTGCCTGTTTGTGTGTTTCGCCACTAAGGCTATACACATTTATAACCGAAGCGCGAAATAATACAATGATTAAATATAGCCATCAGATAATCACATGGCATTTCCTACCCACTGCAGCGCCTCATATGGGCGGATTGTGGGAAGCAGGGGTAAAAAGTTTTAAAACCCATTTTAAAAAGATTGCTTCCGGCTTCAGTTATACATTCGAAGAGTTCACAACTCTTTTATGCCGAATCAAGTCATGCCTTAACTCCCGTCCGTTAAGCCCCTCTTCGAATGGACCTTCCGACTTGGAGCCTCTTATCCCCGGTCACTTCCTACTAGGTGGACACCTATTAGCTCCACCTGAACTAGAAGTCAACGAAAGCCCTGCCTCGATCGTAAACCGATGGCAGAAACTTAAAGCCCTACATCAAACATTTTGTAAAAGATGGAAGGCTGAATATCTGCTGGAAATGCAGAAACGCACAAAGTGGAAACATCCACAAACTAACATCAAAACAGGAGATCTTGTGGTTATAAAAGAAGATAATCTACCGCCTAATATGTGGAGCCTGGGAAGAGTCATCAACTTACACTCAGGCTCGGATAACCGGGTACGCGTCGTCGACATCTATACTACGAAGGTTCAAACCAGCAGACCAATAACGAAATTGGTTTTGCTGCCCTCCATCGAAAATACCGCTACTTCCCCTGCCCAAGGATAAGTACTTAAAAAAAAAAAAAAAGATCATAAATAGTACGTGTAGTACCAGAAAATTAAGAAATCTGCTCTGCCATTTTTTCTAGCAATATAAGTATTTAACTTAAAAATGTTCCGATGTATTACCCACGACGATAGCGTACAGAAATAACGAAATCTGCGAAAACATGTTTCTTACATATATCAAGTAGTGATTATTTGGTACCCGATACCCGTACAAAACTAACTGACAAACTAACCAATAGTTTTGAGTTAATTTTGAAAAGTGGTCATTTAATACCCGAAACTGTTTCAAAACTAACCGCCAACTAACCAATAGCTCGAGTTAATTTTCCGGAATTTATGACCGATTGTCAAAAATCAGCCCGGTTCCACCCTAACATTAGTTGTGCAATCCCTAAACCCTAAAAACCCTATCCACTAACTAAATTTCAGAGCGTAAAGAAAATTTGCTTTCAATGAAAGAAACACGCAAGAAGCGGAGAGAACGTAAAAATAATGAGAAGTTGCAAGTTTTTTTTATATATTTTAAATATTTCGATATATTTAAACATTTTGGATATATAAATATTTTATCATTTTTCAAATTTTAACAACTTTAATTATAACTTTATACTGTTTTATCAACTCAACACTTTCAATCATTTTTTTTTTATCCAACTTGCAAATTCTTGCTAGTACTTAGATCTTTCCAATTTATCCGTTAAAAAAAAAAAAAAAAAAAAAATTTTTTGGAAACATCTAAGTACTAATGTTTACCCTATACACATAAAAATTTTAAATATATATATACATATGTATAAGAACAAAACAGTTACTTGGTTATGAACAGCTCCACTGGTGTCCTGCTCCGCACATCGTGGAAATCATTCAATGTGTTCACCTGTTGGGAAAGAAAACAAATTAGTTTCAGTGTACAAAATTGATTAAACACAAAAAAAAAAAAAAAAAATCGATCCACATTGATACTTTACAAACTCCTTTCTTTGCTTCCGGTCATCATCCGCCATCTTCGTATGGCATACCCCTCCTCCCTCCGACTGTGCCCTCGCATTCGAACGCAACACGCCACCATGTGCATGTAGATGTATATCGATATACATATGTACATACATACACATGTACCTACTTATGTACGTAAAAAACTCAAAAATGTATGTACAAAAAAAAATATTTTATTATTATTATTATAAATATATAAATACCACTTACCTGATCATCGCCGCCGTACACATGCATGCGTCCACCATTGCCATGAATGCGATGTATGCATATGTACGACAGGCACTGTTGGCCAGCTGCACATGGCAACATGTACACCAACCTCAAAATGACGTGTTCCAAACACGTATTTTTCCGTAAGCATACGGAAAGACGCCCATTCGGATTATATTTTCTTCTTTCCAGAACGATTAAACAAAATTCTGCCCACGTCGCTGCTTCAGCTGCCGTCGTATGAAAAACCTCAGTTCACATTCGATTTTGCATTAATTCGTGGCGTCTTGCTAAAAACTTCGTTTACTAGCAAATCTTCACACCACTAAACACTTCCACTTTTTCACTTGTTTCATTTAATTAATAACTTTAACAACTTTTTTTTTACCACTAATTTAATTTAAATTATGCACAAAAAAATTTTTTACTACCACTCGCGCCAAAATTCACGTGTAAATAATTTTTGTAACATCCTTGTGGTCAGCAAATAATTTTTTTGTAACACCCCTGTGGTCAGCAAATTAAGCACAGTGGCATACAAACTGTTTGTGGGTGGTAGGCCAGATTGCTGGATGCCAGATTGCTGACCTACCTCACCACAATCAAATATCTAATGTACATAAACCACACAAAAAAAGAATGTTGAGCCATTTCATGGTGGGGGGCACTTTCCGCGATTACCGAAACACAGGAATAGGTAGTTCATATCAATTTTTTAATTCTTTTCAATTTCTTGTAAAAATTTCATATGCAGTCAGGTGTTAGGTCACTACACTGATCAGGTGTTTTTACGATATATGCAAATATATCGTAATGCCATATACGATCACAACAGTGGGCATAGCCAAGTCCACCACCCTCAAGAGCAACTTTAAGTTAGGCACAATCTACCGATGGGGAGCGCAAATACCATTTTTACAGTGGGTGATGAAAGTTTTTGGACACTTGGCGCATAAATGCACCAAATACATAATAAATACATAAATACATAAATACATAAAATTTACAATAAAATACATATATATATATGCATACAATTTTTGTCATGCCATAATTTCATAAAATAAAATCATTTTTTTTTCTTTTGCTATTTTGTTCCATATCACTTGCCACCCAATATTACGACCACTTTCAACGGGTGGCGGCTCGGAAACCTGTACTTTCCGACCGTCACTGCAGCATGAACGGCGAAGGCGCGGCTCGGAAACCAGTCCTTTCCGACGGCCCAGGCAGCGCGGCTTTGGATCCCGTCCTTTCAAACCGTCTGCTCAGGAAAAAGAAACGACGAGCGACTGGCGTGGGAACTCGTCCTTCCCGACCAGCTCAGCATCAGCGAACGGATGGCTCGGGAACACGTTCTTCCCGACCATCTGATATCCAAAAGAATTGGCGGCGAGCTGACTCGGGAACACGTCCTTCCCGATCACTACGACGAAAGCCCCATAGAATTACCCCAACTAGCGCGACAACACACATATGTTCAGCCTAATATTTTTTTCTATTACCGTCCTTCCTAGTAGAGCACAGGAGACGATGACGGAGGAACACGGAGCGGCTCAAGGAAACAACAAGTAAGCGGCTCAACAAACAAACAAACAAAATAATATTTTTTAAGCAAATATGTGATGTGGTGTGAACTGGTAGTAGACTGTTGTCAACGCTCAGGATTTTTGCTTACCGCAAGGGGGCCGGCATGTTTACGCCGCAGCGTAAATATTTTCTAACCGCCCTAATACGCGTGTATGTACGCATACACATGCAACTGCGAATTACTCCGTATTTCCCGCCGGATAATTCCTTTTGCTCACATTTCCATTAATTGCTTTCCAATAAAATAATTTCACTCGTTCACAGGATTTCAAGAGCGACACAGGTCTACCACGGATTCACACCACAGGTAAAGCAAAATTCATGTATATCTCCATATATACCTTTGAATAAATTTCAAATTACATTTTAAAAAACTAAACACAATCTTTTAATTTCTCTTTCCAAATATCCAACCGTGCGTCTGGACATTTGTATATGCTGTTTCATTTTCTTCATGGTACTATAATGCACATGTGTATATATAAGTATGTGTGTTTTAAGTATTATTTCATTTCATCAATTGATTAACACATTAGTACAGTAAGATCAAATATGTCTTTTGTAGTACAACAATATAAAATATAGTAGTGAACACTTAAAATAAACAAATAAATAAGTGCATATGGAAATTAAGTTACAAATTATATTAAAAACAATACTGATATATAAATAATGATTTTAAAAAACTAGAACTTGGAAGCAATGAAGCATAGGTATGACTAGATATACATATGGAGCATTCCATGGTTGGTACGGGACAAATCGTACGAATTTTTACAGGTTACATCTTGAACTAAAGACAAACCATAGCTTTATCAAATAAAGTATTTAATGCACTAATGTTGTGTGGTAGTTCTCTAAACAAAAAAAAGAAACTTGCTTTTGAAATATTCGTATTTGTGTGAAAAATCCAAAATAACTTATATGTTTGTACGGGACAGCTCCAGTCCACCATGATTCTGAGTTATAGTGAGTTAGGTGAAATTTTAGCGAAATTAATAATATTTGATAAAAAACAAAAACTAGCTTTGGTAGTACTTATATTAAAGTTTATTAAAACAATAACAATATAAACGAAATATATTTACTTCAAAAGATTTATGTCTTACAACTAAACTGTTTGTACGGGACACTCGTGTTTGTACGGGACTCGTACGAAATTCAGTTCTTAAACTTTGTTTTGCACGTGGTATATAAAGAAAAGTTGATGCTGTTGTTATCTAATGCATGTTTTTTGCATGTAATTTCACTCCCATTTGCTGATATTACGTGAAATTTAGATATTCCGGATGCAGGCTTAGTCGATTCCCAAGGACGAACTTTCTGATTATTTTCAGCTATTTCGGATTCAGAAATATAACAGATGGTTGTTGAAGGAACTAGACTGGTAGCTATTGCTGCGAAATCTTTTGCATTTTGGACAACGGTATCACTGGCTTGACTACGTGATTTTTGATTTACAAGCCGTTTTACATTTCCGCCGACTCCGCCTACAATTCCTTTGCCGTGGGAAGTAGCAAGATATTTCCATTCAAATCGCTTATTATATTTTTGAGAAAGAAATATCAATAACGTGACCATAAAACGATTCTTGAACTCAGAAGACGGACCATCACTCCATATAACTTCTTTAAGTGGGGTTCCATTTTCTGCTGCAAAAATCGTAACATTTAAATATGTCACGAATGTGAAGATACTGTTTTTATCTTTTTGCTTTGTATCGGAACAAACCAAAAAAGATTTACATTGTGACATAAAAAATGAAGCAGCAGTAAAAAGAGTAACACTTTCTCTGCTCCATAAAGCTGACTGCACCTTGTTTTGATATTCACAAGAATAAGACATAGCAAAATCAATTTGAAGTATCCTCACATGTTCGTTATTTTTATCACTCTGAAATTCTTGTGCTTGTACTCTTTTTATGTTTATATGATTTATGACACATGGTAAAACGGAAACTAAATTCTCATACAACTCTCCACAACTGATTTCTTCTGTCTGCAATTTTACTCGTTGATCATCTCCTTTTTTCCACTGTTTGCAAACTAAATTTTTCGATGGATCATCAGGCAATATAATTTTACTTCCATTTTTACATGCATCGCAGTTATTTCTCCAACAGTTTGAATTTAGCGCCGTGTCACAGAGAATGTTGTTCCAGTAAGAGTTATCGTAGTTAATTTTCAGGCATTTTAATTTAAGAATGAAATTCTCGTGAATTATACATTTGCATTGTTCTGATGGAGTGTCTTTTAATAGCAAAACATTTTTCGGTCGTAGTGCACAGAATCTCGAAAACTCTATTTTAGTATTCGCAAACTCTTCCTTAAATATATAAAAGGCTTCTTTTAAAAAAAGAGTAAGGTAATGCTTCTGTAATGTCATCTTTTTGCCACTAATCCAAGCGACCATTGTGTCGTTCATACCTGGACATGTATACACAATATCTGGACGAAAGTAAAAATCTTTCACCATTTTTCCAGTTTCATCATCAGGTATCGACACATTCATAGATTTCTTCATTTCATTTTTAATTTTGAGTCCTATTTTTTTTGCTACACCCGTTACTACAGCTTTTTGCTTAGTGGGTGAATTCGGCAGACTTCGTATACACTTCTGGACAGCCTTTGCATAGGTTTGTTTGCAATTGTACGGAAAATATTCAGAATTTTCTGCACAACTTTCGTCGCAATTATTTATAATAGTAGAATTACCCGATCTATCATGAATTGCTACTAATTTTTTGGTTCTTTGCACTTTTTTTCTTTCTTTCTCATACCTCCTCCGCTTTTCCTTTTCTTCTTGTGTCATCACTTCAACTTTTCTTTTTCTCCACTCTTTAACTCGTGCTTTTTCTCTGTTTTTGAAATCAGAATCATTTTTTTCTTTCTCGTTTCTCCATTTTCTGCAACGCGACATTATTTTTATCAATTTTGTCCATTTTTTAATAAAGGGAAAGTTTGGTTTACACTTGTATGACGCGTTTGTACGGGACAAAAATAAACGACCACGAATTGAACTTCTAACAATACTAACTAAAAAAATTACTTCACAACTAAAAAGTGCACCAATAACTCGCTTTAAATGAAAAGCAAATATATTAAAACAGTTACATGTACAAGCACAAAAACAACATTAACCATATAGTGCGTTTGTACGGGACATAATTAATGCACATTTTTTAAACAAAATTTCCACGTTATTCAAATATAAGTTTTTTTTTAAATAGCGGTTTTCAAAATATTACTATAATTACTTTTAACAACAAGTACCAGTTTAACATTATTTGTCGTATGTAATGAGAATAAGATGTATGAATATAATCAACTATCGGTAAATGGAAATAAACACTTTATCCCTTCTTTTTGGTAACAAAAAAAAGTACTTCAAAGTAAAGTCCAGTGAAAAAATGATGTTAATATCAAAGTATAATATATTTTAAATATATTGATACTAAAAAAATCATCCGGAAACGCAATTAGTCCGGCGGTCGAAACTTATCATTTTCCGTGGAATGCTCGATATACAGGGTGGCTGATGAATTTTGCTATATTAAGAAACTCAAATAATTTTTTTTTCAGTGTATGGAATTCATTTTTCTTTTATTCATGTTAAAGCTCATTCAATTTTATTAAATATAGCTTAATTAGTTATAAAAATAATGGAATTAAAATGCCCCCCCTGCTCGTTGATGCATGTGCGGCATCTTACCAAAAAGTTGTTCATTACTGCTTGGAGAGTTGATACAGGAATAACCGCAATTGTTTCTCGAATGGATTGCCTTAGTTCATTAAAATTTGTTGGTTTTGCTTTGTAGACTTCCTGTTTGCAATAACCCCACAAGAAAAAGTCAGGTGCAGTAAGGTCAGGCGACCTGGGTGGCCAACGGAATGTGGAGTTTCTGGATATCAGCTTATTGGGAAATTGTCGTCGCAATTCTGTCATAACAGGTTGGGCTATGTGAGGAGCTGCACCATCTTGCTGAAACCATACAGAGTTGAAAGAAATTCTCATTCGGCGTAAAACTTTCTCAACATGCTCAAGTAACGGTATCCAGTAACCGTAACGGTGTGACCGTTTTCTTCGAAGAAGTAGGGCCGACAATGCAGCGTGATGAAACTGCACACCACACTGTGACACGAAGTGGATGCAATTCCGTCTCATGGAGTATCTGTGGATTGGAAGCACTCCATATTCGACAATTTTGTTTGTTTATGTTGCCGTTTAAATCGAAATGGGCCTCGTCAGACATGAAAAGACAGTTCAACATGTTTCCATCCTCTTCCACCATTTAAAGCATCTTCTGGCAAAATTCCAAGCGAATCGGCAAGTCTGCAGCATTCAGTTTGTTGGCCATTTGAATTTTATATGGGAATAAGTCCAAATCTTTGTGCATAATTGACTGTAATGGCTGTCTGCTTATACCCATTTGAGCAGATAAGCTTCTTGTCGAAACACGTGGATTGTTTTGTATGGCAGCAGCTACAGCAGCGATTGTTTCCTCCGTTCGAACTGAAGGGTTTCGATGGTAAGGTCTTCTGTTGACTGTCCCATGCTCGGCAAAATTGTTTACAAGTCTCATTATGGTCCATCTGCTCGGAGGATTGCCGCCAAACGTGCGCCTATACTCTCTTTGAACCGAAACTACGGACTCCAGTGCGTGATAGCGGCGGACAATCTAAATTCTTGTTTCAGTGTCCCAGTTATCCATTTTTGTTAAATGTAAAAGTCAATCTGCAAAATAAAAAAAAAATTAACCGGATTCATTAAATAGAAAAAAAGTTATTTAATTTTTTTTTGGTAGCGGCTTTCATCAGCCACCCTGTACATATGCAGATAGGTATAAATAGAGAGCACATCGTAGGTCTATACATAAGAAATTATTTAAAAACTAACGAATATGTGAGTACAATACAGTCTTAAGGTTGGTTTTATTTAAACTCTTGCGAGTAGTGGCAGGGATAGAGGTCCATAAATGTATAGCGCTGACGAAAAATTACCTTGCAGAGGAAAGGAAGTTATAATTAGAAACTATTAGGTCATTTACACGTGTTGATTTTGGAACTAGCAATTTCTCATAGAGATAGCCAGGTGTCTTATCAATCATAAGCCGAAATAAGAAAATGCAGTTTCTGGCTTTCAAGTAGTCAGAAATTTCAGAACCCAACAGACGCTTCCTCCAGGCGGAAATATGTTCATATTTCATTAGGCCAAACACATAACGTGCTAATTGGTTCAAGGCTACCTCAATTTTATACGCAGATTGAGAATCTAACTTGCAATAGACTAATTCTGGGTAGCAAATTATCGGCATTATTAGTTGGATTGCAAGTTTTCGCCTTACATTGATCGGCGTAAATGAGGCAGACATTCTTAAATTTCTTAAGGTGTAGTACAGCTTGGTAACGATGGAGTTCACATGGTCAATACACGTTAAATTGGAATTAATAACAAAGCCAAGGTTTGCTACTTTGGAAACGAATTTGATTGGGTTATTCCCTATATACAAGGATGAAATAGTTGTGAGGTTAAAGCGTTTCTTACAAATAGGTAATACATAACACTTATTACAATTAAGACAAAGACCATTTTGAGTTGCCCAAGATTTAATCAATGCAAGGTTTTTATTAAAATCTGAGCACAAGCTGGCTGACTGGTCAAGAGGTTTAGACATATACAACTGAATATCATCCGCGTATGCATGAATGCTCGCTTGCTGACGTACATAAAAAACATCATTCACAAACAAACTGAATAATAGAGGCCCCAAGATTGAGCCTTGAGGAACGCCTGACAACAATGGACGTAGGTTAGACATTTTCAAATCAACTTTCACACGCTGCGACCTTCCTGTGAGGTAGCTCTCCATCAATTGCACAGCAGATTATCCAAAACCAAAATACTTTTTTTAGTTTAGAGCAAAGATGTTTATGGTCAACAGTATCAAATGCTTTAGAAAAATCCAGCAAACAGGGAAGTGTTAAATGCTTTTTGTCAAAGTTAAGCCTGATATCGTCAAGTATCTTTATCATAGCTGTGGAACAACTGTGCTTAGACCTAAATCCAGACTGAAAGGGAGACAAGATGTTGTATTTATCAACATGGTTGTAGATTTGCTGAAACATCAGAGATTCAACGACTTTTGACAGAGCAGGCCGTATACTAATGGGACGGAAGTCACTGGGGCTACAAGCAGTTCTGTTTTTGGCTACAGGAAGCACAGTAGCAACTTTCCATGCATTAGGGAAACAAGACGTTGTAAAACTATGGTTTATTATGTGAGCTAGGGTGGGCAAAACCAAAGGCAAAATTATTTTTATAAACTTAATTAGGATGCCGTCGTTCCCAATGGCATTGGACCGTATTTTATAAATACTTTTTTCTACCTCAAATTCAGACACTGCACAAAACTCAAATGTGTGACCGGAAGAAACAACATCACCAGGTAATGTTGGGTAAGAGGTAAGAGTACAAGACGGAGAGGCAAAATTTACGAAAGAGTCATTCAAGGTATCGGGGTTGAGTGAGCACGCTGAACTATCACTCATATGAGTACGTAATTTTTTTTATGTTCCGCCAAAGGACACTGTTAGGAAGTGAGGGACTGAGTTGTTTTGCAAAAAACTTGCGCTTTTCTCTTCTTATTGTCAGCGTCGCTTCGTTTCTAATCGCCTTAAAAGCACACCAATTTGTGCTTGTTTCTTTTCTTGACTGCCGATCGAACTGCACTGTTAAGCCACGGATAAGACGAACCCCGATTTTCCGAGGCTCTGACGGGGACATAGCTACTAAGGGCCTGCAAAATAGTATTATTAAGAAATGAAAGCTTTTCATTCACTGAACTGTAGCCCCAGCAGGTAGACCAATCTATTTGCGACATATGATCAAACAGACTATTGACATTTAAAAAACGATAGTCGAAAAAATTATAAGTGCTAGCAGGTTCATTGTTGTGGTCAAGCTTAATGTCAAATGAGCAGAATATTAAGTCATGCTCCGATATAAACGATATCTGGTCAAATTTTAAAATGATAGCAGGGTCAGACACAATGAAGTAGTCAAGTAGGCTTGGACAACAATTATTTCCATACCTCGTTGGTATAAATACATTAACGAATCACAACCCAACACTAGACACATCATCAACTAAACGTGAACTATACGAGACAGAGCGCAAATTAACATTAAAGTCACCACAAACAATAATATATCATTTATGTCATATCTGGACCAGGTTTCAGATACACAAATAATATCAACAGACGAAAACTCAAACGTTCTTCTCACAATGTCCATTTTTCAGCATTTAGGCTCCGTGCATTAAAATGAACTATTTTCAAACCTTTTTGGCGATTACATAAAACATTTACCATGGCAAGGCTACAATCATCAACGCTAGACGCCTTGTTGGTGTTCGCAGTCATTACTAAACAAAACCAAAACAACTTAAAGTCGGCAAATATAAACAGACGCATAAGACAGAAGTAAACAAAAACAAAGATGTGCTAACTTTACAGTAATAACAAAAAATAATAAAAAACATATACTTAGTAGCAACTAATGCAGCATACAGCTACCGAAAATGCATCAAGTCCTCTTCACATTTTATTTTTACCGATGTGTTGTTTGTTCCTTTCTCTGTTTTAATATGCACATTCCCTCGCATTGTATACACAGATAAGAGCTTTCCTTCTCTGCGCAGTTTGATGGCCTCATGCAATATCTTCCTATTCTCTTTCGCGAGACTTTCCAAAATATGAAAGTGCCCTTCAAAACCAATTGGGCTAATGGACACTCTTGATTTCATTCGCCTACGATACTCGCCATAAGCGTGAAGAGTGCGATTTCGGTCAAGCGGTGGGTGAAATTTGATGACAATTGCACTATTCAGACTCGCAGAAGAGGGCTTTGTGCGAAATATATCCCGAACTTGCGGTGTTAGAAAATCAATTGAGAGACAAATTTGATTATATATGCTCTTCAGATTTTCTCCCTCAGTGAACGGCTCACCAAACACAACAGCATCAGCAGTAGCATCTGGAGCAGCTACCTGCAGTTTGGCTTGAGACAACTGTTGTTGTAGGCTGGCAATATCACTTTCCGCTCTTTTCATATTCAAACACTCTCAACCAACGGCAGAAGATGATCCGTTTGTCTCTGTAACTTAGCTTCAATCTCTTTTATTTTGGCGAAGACCGTTGAAAGAGTAACATCTTCATCCAATTTAGCTAATTTAGCAGAAGGCGAACCTCTGCTTATGCTACGTTTGACATTGCAGACGAATTTTAACAGCGAATTAATGTTAGTGAGCTTCAATAAATTTTTTTTTAATAAACACAAAGTTTAGCGCTAACACAAAGCAGGAATGTATATTTATTTATTTATTTATGTACGAAACAAAACGAATAATCTGCAGCGATACAATTAATATAATCAGAGCGATATAGATGCACGTCCGTTGCGTATGCGAACAGCTTTTTATTATTAAGTGCTGGCGCATATAACTATTTGCGTACCTATAATAGTACACTAGAAAAAATTTCTTGGTTATAATATTTGTTACAAAAAAAATAAAATAAATAAATAAATATAAATAAATATTTTTTTTTTTTGTTTTTTAATTGCTTTATTTTGCAATCTGTCAGTTCCAATGAAGCTAGTGAGTACTATACAATACTAAATAAAAGTAAGGGATAACGGAAGTTAGTTATTCAAATGTTTACATAACAATAATTAAATAACAGAAAGTATAATGTTTTAAAAGGGCAAGTCTAACACATGTTTTCTCTTTAACCTAAATATTTCACTACTTTCGTCTAGTAGCGTTATGGCTAGTACGTTTACATGATTTGAAAGCCTATTTACATAGTTAGTGCTAAATTTTTTAATTTCTTCTTTAATTGTGGGCATACCAAGATCTGCATGAATGCACTTGTTTGTAACAAACCATGGAGCGTTTGTTATCATTCTAAGCACTTTGTTTTGAAAGCGTTGTAAGATATCTAAATTTGAGTTGCTCGCTGTACCCCAAAGTTGCACTCCATACGTCCAGACTGGTTTTATTATATGTTTTATATAGTAATAACTTATTTTCTAGCCTAAGTTCTGACTGAGTTCCTAGTAGCCAGTACATTCTCTTAACCTTCATGTCAACTTGTTTTCTTTTAGCTTTGACATGATCCTTCCATGTCAATCGTTTATCCGTATGCAGTCCTAGATAATTTACGCGATTTGTTTGTGGTATATTTTTATTATACAATTTTACCTCTGGACATACACCACACTTAACGTAAATATAATGTGCTTACATTTTTCAATATTGACTACGATTTTCCATTTATCTAGCCATAGTTCCAGCGCATTAATCTGTTGTTGAGTGGTAATAGACACACGATTTGGACATTCATCTGTTACAATTATGGTTATATTATTTAATTGTGGGATATCGGAGGTGTATACAGTATAGAGTACCGGACCGAGCACACTTCCTTGTGGTACACCTGCTCTTATCTTGAATAAGTTCGTTTTCCTATCGCCGAGTTTCACATAAAAAGTTCTATAATTTAAATATGGTTTTAGAATTAAATAGTATGGCATCGGGAGTAGTGTTTTTATCTTGAAAAGTGGGCCAGTGTGACACACTTTATCGAATGCCTGTTTAATGTCTAAGAATACACCAGAGCAATAATGTTAGCGTTCTAATGCATCTGATATAACATTGATGATTCGATGGCATTGTTCTACCAAACTGGTGAGGCGGTATTATATTTTTTTTTGTTAATAATTGGTAACACTCTATCTAAAAATATTCGTTCAAATATTTTGGAGAATGTTGACAATAAGCTAATGGGCCTGTATGACGTTACTACATTTTCAGGTTTACCTTGTTTATGGAATACGATGACTTCAGCACATTTCCATGGAGTTGGGAAGTGGTTGAGTCTCAGTATGGCGTTATAAATCAGTGTAAGATGAAGTATTGCCTTCGTAGATAGTATTTTAACCATTTGACCATCTATTCCATCGTATCCAGGGCTTTTATTATTATTCAGTTGTTGGATTTCTTCATATACTTCCGTAGAACTAATTTTTTTAATTGGCAGATCTAATTGATATGGAATGTCAAGAAATCCACTTATTTCTGCATCATCTACATTGGTTCCATTGTCTGAAGTGAATGTTTTTTCTAGATGACGTGCAAATGAATCTGCTATTTGTTCTTCCGATCTATACCACGCAACCGTTTTCATTTTTAATAATAGTCTTACGTTTAGCTGGGCGTTTTAGATATTTAGTAGCATTCCAAATTTTAAAATCTTCATTTTTTGTCGTATTCAAACTCCTCAGATAGTAAGCAGTACACTCATTTTTATAATTTTTTATTAACAATTTTAGTTTAGTTTTGCAGTCGCTTTGTTAAGTAACATTTTAAGGTCTTTTGTTCTATTATTTTGCCATTGCTTTCGAATTTTTCTTTTTTCTTTAATTAGTGCTCTGATTTCAAAGGAAGTATGCTTAAAATTGTTAGCATTTTGTGGTGTTGACATAAACGCAGCTTCGTGTAGTATTAAATTGAAATCTTCAACGGCAGTGTCTAGCTCATATTCAGTTTTTAGAGGCGTATTCCAGCTGATTTTATTGTCTATAAGTTTTTGAAAAAGTTCTATATTAGTGTTTTTATTTATCGGCTTTTGTTTCAATTTATTTCTTTCAAAAACTGTTTTAATGGTTAATAGTATGGGCGAATCGTCTAAGGACAGTTCATGCAAAGCCTGAATTTCAAGCAAGCTCGCATGTATTCCTCTGTATACCGTGAAGTCTATAAGGTCAGGAATTTTAGTAGGGGCACTTGGCCAATATGTTGGGGATACAGTTGATAAAGTTTTGAGACTTTTCATTGTTACACATTTGTATAGTTCCCTACCCTTATAATTTACTAGCCTAGAGCCCCACCATGGGTGTTTGGCATTGAAGTCTCCGTTTATTATGAAACGTGAGCCTAATTGTGAAAATAAATCACAGTAATCTTTGCAGGTAATTTTGTGTCTAGGTGGAAAATATACAGAGTATACGTCAGTGTACATGTTGTTGTTTTTGAGTTTAATACCGGCTGCTTGTATTTGAGGAGTTCGAATAGAATTTAATATTTCATATTTTAAACTAGATTTAACTGGAATGGCTGAACCTGCATGAGCTTTATTGTAGTCTTTTATTTTAAAATATGTTTTGTCAGTAAAATGCGTTTCAGAGACAAGTAGTATATCAATATAATATAATTTCAAAAATATTTCTACTTCATTTAGATGGTTTGATAAACCATTGGCATTCCAGATAGCAAGTCTAGTATCTATTTCCATAATTTGTTTAATAACATTGTTATCATATTCATCATGTTGTTCATTAATTCTGCTTGTATAGCGAACAATGCCTCAATTTTGGCTCGTGACCTTTTTTCAATATCTTGTCGTACATTTGATTTTAATACATTTGCATAAGTGTTGCTATCATCAATGAATGGATTAATTGTTGCTTCTGATTCTTTTTTTTTGTAATAGTTCACGTTTTTGCGCTAAAAAATTTGAGTAATTTTGTCTTTGACTTTGAGGTACTTTTTTCTGCACCAATTCTTGGTAAATTTTTCAACCTTTATAATTTGCCGTATGATTTTGCAGGCAGTGTGCACATTTTGGAGGTGACTCCAGTGAGTGTGTCTTGCGTGTTGGCTCTACATGTACTATAGCCTTGTTAATATGTTTTACATCGTATATTTCTTTATTGTTACCTGCTGGCTCTAAATCTATGAAAAACATTGAAAGTGTTTTTTTTGTTATTTTACTTTTTACATTAGTTATATCTCTAGTTACATGACCTAATTTGAAAAGTTCAGTTTTTATATCGTCTTTGGGTGTTGTGTGGTGCAATCCTTTGAACACAGTTCTATAGGTCCTCTGCTGTTTTAGTTGGTACGTGTGAAATTGTATATTTCGTGTTTCGAAGAATTTAATTGCCTTCCTGTATGAATCAACTGTTTGAATCATCAACCTTATTTGTTCGTTATTTAAAGACCTATATTGTATTTCGTTTTCTGGAATATGAATTGGTAGAGGTTTAGGTATGTCATTATTGGTTTCTTCTTGCTGCGCAACATTGCTGTCTTCATTATTTAAAGTTGAAAACCTATTTTGCGAGTCGTTGCCAACAATGCAAACCTTTTTTCGATTACTGGGTGAGGATGAAGATGAAGATGAAGCTGCACGCTTTTTATTAGAGGTTGGAACCTTTTGCCACCTGTTTTTATTAACATCGTCATCATTGGCATTATCACCCGATTCACTTGCGCTGTTGTAGTTCATTGTGCTGTTTTTTTTCAATTAGAAAATCAGTATTGTTCATACAAGAGCACAGCCGCTCTTGCTGACAAAACTAACGGCAACTAACAAAAAAAAGAAAAGCAGTTTAATATACTGTTTTGTTATTGCAATTTATGTATATTATATTACAAAAAAATTTGTTTTTTTTATTTTATTTGTATCTGTAATATGATTGAGAATTAGTAAACGCACGTCCGCTCTTGACCGCTGCCTTATTGAGACTTGGTTATAATATTTGTAGCAAAAAAAAAAAAAATAAATAAATATAAGACGAATAAAATAAACACACATACGCTATCATTTTACTATATTTGTGGCAGTTTTTTGTGCTTATATACTAAATAAATTTACGGCTTTCCTTTGGGGCGCATATCACCTGATTGCTTGTCGCTGGCTTAAATAGCCTTTTTTCTAATTCCGGGTAGGTTTTGTTGTTTTTAAATAGTTCCGGTTCTTAACTTATGTTATTTAAAACAAAACTAATACAACAACTCTTCGAAGCTGTGGTCTTTCGTTTTAGGAACCGATAACTTGCCTTCGTCGTTTCTACATAGCTCCATTATCGACCAGCAGGGTCCTTTGGCATATCCCAACTTTTTCTGAGTGTTTCAATCGATGTTTTTATTAGGGGAGACATATTCAAAGATTATGCTGGATGTGGTACAACGTAGCCTACACAGTAACCTATTATCACCAGTGACCGTGTTCGGATGAATTTTTACTGGTGCACCTTCTACTGCACACGTCTCGTGCTTTGCAACCAAAGTCTCATTAGAAGAGGATATATCCATAAGTAAACAGTTTCCAAGGATTTGGAAGTTAGAGGAACCCCAAAACGCATTACTCAAACACTGGAAGATTCACGCAGATGGTACTTACATAGTATCGCTGCTATTTGAAAATGTATATTCCACAGGTATAAAGCCAGGGCATTCTTTCCTAGAAACGAAGCAAGCTATGCAAAAATTCTTCATTAAAAGTTGAACACGTTATCGTGGTAATTTTTACCTACCTCATCATTTTGTAATAAAACCCGAAAGCATGTGGACAAGACTAAGGGTGGTATTCAATGCTTCTAGTAATTCCGCGAATGGAGTCAGTTTGAACGATACGGGATTTCATAGTATTTTCCAGAGCTGTTAAAAGTGGATTAAAATTAATAATCAATTGAATTAATATATTTTTTTAATTAATTCGATTATTAATTTCTTTTCGCAATTCGTTGACCAATTAATGATTAAAATTTAATTTAATCAAAATTTAATCATGATTAAAGGGAATTAATTTAGTTTAAAAAATTTATTTACAGATTAAAAAAATTTAATCAAAAATTTAGTTTGATTAAAAATTTTGATTAATTTGGATTAAAATGGATTAAATGGACAATTTATATATATTACATTAGTTAAAAATTCATAATTTATTCTTATTTCATGAGCGTCAGCAATAATAATGAAAATGGTTACTATAAATCATATGATGAATTCAATAATAAATAATTAAATAATAACAAAACATAGTCAGTACAATAATTCAACAAAAATTTAAACAAACAAATTCAACAATATTTCAATAATTTCAACCATACATAAATATAACGAATTCAATTATTTGCTTTTAGCAATACTAATTTTTCAAATGAAAAATCGTTTAAAGCATTTCTTCTAGCGCTATTGATCATTCCTGCGAAAGAGAACAATCTCTCCACAGGCGCTGAGGATGTCAGAGGCGTATTGAAGTAGAGCGAAGCTTGTTTTAACAAGTCATACTTCTGCCATATTGCGCAATTTTTTGTTGGGTCCGCAAGATATGAGTACACCTGCTCTCTGATAATGCTTTCAAGCAAACGAAAGTAACTAATTTATATAAATTTACTATTCTCTTCCAAATCAAAAAAGGCGATTTCATCCTCATTGTTAGAACAACTCTGCTTTGTTGGAACTAGTTTTTCAGCAACAGCGAATTTTAAAATGCATTATAAAGCTCGTGTGATGATTATTTCAGCGGTCACATTAGGAGAAGTCCTTGTCAGAACGGAAAGCCAATTCAGTTTGACATTTGGAGTCAGTATAGCCGCTGTGACAGCGGTATCTGCCTCTGGAGCGAGACCAAAATATTTGGAAAACTTCTTCCGTAACTTTTCGTCGAGCTCAACTGCCATGCTATTCAAAGCGAATTCTTTATTTTGGCTCAACTTTTGCAGTTTGTTGCTTAATGTCATATACGCGGGTAAGAGAAATCCAAATTTTATATTTTTCTCTCCTTGGAGGAAGTCTAAAGTTTGGGCTATTGGTTCCACCAGCATTTTATAGGACTCCAAATACTGGATATCCCCAGCTGTGAAACTCGGAAGACTTAACTTTTCGCTAAGGTCATTTAAGATAACTTTATGACTGCATCATATAATGAGTTCCATCTAGTTATTACAGGCACAACCAATGATGAACCAATGGTACTCACTATTACCTCCGACGATTTAGGCGAACTGGATTTCTTCCACAGGTTGTTACATTTTTCAAATATCTGGAAATATGATACAGTGTTCAATTTTAATTTAGGAAAATAACGCATATACATGCAGATTACCATCTTATGCCTTATGTATGCTGGCTCATCACGTTTTAAAATCGATATAAAATCCGTTGTTGCCAACAAATTCAATGTGTGGCTCGAGCATCTGTGATGTTTCGATAGCAGTGTACTTTCAAATGAAATTGCCTCCTCACTCTCATCCTCCATATGGGCACAATTTTCTACGCCATGATCTTTGAAAGTTTTAACAAAGTTCGACCCATTGTCGGTCACTGTCATCACAATATTGGAGGCACTAAGGCCAAAGTCACTATTTATTTCTCGTATTATCTCATAGATCCGATCAGCGGAATGTTTTCCAAAAAGCCGTTTGCACGCCAATGCCGCTGATTTCCGTTCGAAGTCCTGTGTTAACCAATGGCAAGTGTAACCAAAAAAGCTTTGGTGGTTTCCAGACCAAATATCCGCAGTTGTACAAAAGTGTTTGCATGATTGTATATCTGCTTTTATTTTGGTCAGCATGTTTTCATAATGTGTTTCCAATTTTTTCATTGCAGTTTGCCTGCACATAATTTTTCTACCAGTGCCTTCAAACATACGTTTAAAAGATGGTCTGTCTACAACAGAAACAGGCGATGCTGAATCAACAATGAAATCTAAAACGCTGTCGTCAAACTTATTTTGGGGCGAGCCTTGATGGTCTGACTTCAGAATTTTATACTTAATGTAAATGTCCGCATGTTTCAATTTGATATGGGTAATGAAATTGGAAGACACATTTTCAAAACCACGAATTCTTTTGCCACAGGTCACACATTTACCAATGGTTATTTGTTTTTTGCCATCAATTACCTGATATAAGAAGCAATGTTTGTAAAAAGTTTAAAGTTTTTGTGGCTACGAACGAATAACACAAATCAATGAACTACTTACACTCACGTCTTTTACTGAACCAGTTAATACATAAGTAAATAAATCAAAACAATACAAACTTTTTCGAAATCAACGTAGACATTTGGCTGAAAAATTGTCTTATTCAAGTACGCGGCATCTATACAAGCTTTCTTCACAGGCGGACCATCTCCAAATACTTTACGCTTCGAAGTTTTCTTAGAGGGAATATAAGTAACATCCTCAACAATGTCGTCACTTGAGAAGTCATCACCACTCAGCAGTTCGTCACTATTCATTGTGTCTGCATATGCGAAATGTTAGGTTATACTTTCTTCAGTTGTCCAATTCAATGTATCTGTTTTTATAACACTTATAAAAATACTCACACTTAATTAAGAAAGTCAACAGTCGATGATAAAATATCTTTCAACAATCAAACAAGACTTAATACAAAATGTTAACAAAAAGCACTCGCAAGCACATGTCTAAACGTAAGCAATATCCATGTGCCTACATATGTTTACTACTAGTAAACAAACAACAGTAGAGTTGCTAAACATTATTATTATTGCTTACGCTCATAAGATAAAATAACAATAAATTAAATTTTTTTTAACTAATGCAATATTAATTGCCATATAATCCACTTTAATCCAAATTAATCAAAATTTTTAATCAAACTAAATTTTTGATTAAATTTTTTCAATGTGTAAAATAATTTCTAAAACTAAATTAATTCCCTTTAATCATGATTAAATTTTGATTAAATTTAATTTCAATCATTAATTAAAAAGGAAATAGCATTTAATTTTAATTTAATCAGTTAATCAAGTTGTGAAAATACTTTAATCAAATTATTAATCATTAAGATTATTAGTCGATTATTAACAGCTCTGGTATTTTCACTGCCCTACAAGATCGCGAAGAGTTGATTGAAGTGTTGAACGGAGGAGCCTTTTCATTGCGTAAGTGGTCATCGATCATAAATGATATTTTGGCTGATCTTCCTAAGGAGTATACTGTAGATAAATAATTTTTAGAGGTGGACGGAGCGAGTAACAAAGAGGATAGAGCGTGCTGTCCCTTATTAGACCGCGAATTGGAGCCCTCTACAGTGGGTGATGAAGACTTTTGGAACGATTTTCTACACTTCCTCGCATATTACGAGTTTTGGCATATGTTTTCGGTTCTTCCATATGACTAATGAAAATACACGTAGGCTTCATTCCTACCCATCCATAGGCACATTCGGAGAAGAAATCGCAAAATTACGAGTGCGAATGCTCATTTTGACTTAAATTACACACTTCACCAACGACTTTCACCGAAAAGTTCTACTTTGGCATTAAATCCATTTCTTGATAGACATGGGGTGCTGAGAATAAACGGTCGGCTATTAAATGCGCTTAATTTGTCATTCAATGAAAAACATCCGATTCTCTTCCCCTATATTTGCGTTTTCTCTCAGCTTTTGGTAGGTTTCATTCGTCAGACTACTTTGCACGGAGCTAACCAGGTAACTTAACACCTTACACTATTGGATACACAAGGCTAAATATCTTATAAAGACGGTCATTCACAGCTGCAAAGTTTGCGTTGTTTACAAAAAGAGCAAACGGACTCAAATAATGGTGGCTCTGCCCGCAGAACGAACTTTGTTTTATGAGCCCCTTGAAAATAATGGAGTTGACTTCGCTGGACCCTTTGATATAAAAAGTTACATCGGCAGAGCTTGCACCAAAGGATATGCTTATATTTTTATATGTTTTTCAACCAAAGCTATCCATTCAGAATCCGCAAGTTACCTGCCATCGTAAACCTTTCTGGCACGTTTTTCCGTTTTGTATCGAGTAGAAGTTGTCCGGTAAAAATCTTTCACGATACTGTAAGCCAATCATGATCTAACTTGAAATTGTGTTACAGCCCTTATGGCCAGACTGTGGGAAGCTGGTATTAAAAACTAAAAATTTTAAAAATTTAAGTTCCATTTTCGTGGGGCGGCCACTCCTACAAAATTCATGTTTGAAGAATTTTAGACCTTTCTATGTAGGATTGAGGCATGTTTGAATTCTCGAGCAATCTCACAAACCTCAACTGATGCAGCAGACTGCGCAGCTCTTATCCCGGAGCACTCTCTCACTGGGGACCAATTCTTGCTCCAACCATCCAATCAATTCAGTTCCGTGTCATTGATCAATCGCTTGCAAATAATAAGAGCGCCCTGGCCAACACTTTTTTTCTCGTCGGAAGGAAGAGTATTTAAAAGAACGGCATAAACGATATAAATGGAAGTTGCCTCCGGAGGATCTTGCTGTTGATGGCATGGTAGTAGTTCGCCATGAAAATCTATTGCCGAATGAATGGCGCTTGGGCAGAGTAGGTAAGGTTTATCATGGTTCTGACCGACGAGTTCGCGTAGCAGAGATTGGCACAGAACGAAGGTTGATAACGCGCTCTCTAGTAAAGTTAATAGTTTTAGCGCGTTAGGAAATATCCTTATAATTTCCTTTACGTTTTAATCTTGTATCCTGCAAGGTGTGCAATCGGGCATATCCACTTCGTTTCTGCAAAAAATTTCTCGAGATCAATTATGAAAAAAGATTACGACTTGTTCCACTTAATCTCGGCTGTTTTCGGTGTCCCATGATACTAAAAGGTGTAGGAGTATCAGTAGTGCGATTCACTCACTTATTTTAAAGATATTCGATTGGTTAACTCAATTTAACCAAAAATTTGAACGACCCCGCTATTCAGCAGCCATTTGTGTATTCTCAGCTTAAATAAAAGATAAATTTAAAATTTGGTTATTTGTTTTCTTGAAATTAAAAGAGAAACATTAAATATTTTGAATATGATTCATCACGAGGTGACGAAGAAGTAAGCGCTCTAAGAGTGGATCGACGTTCACTCCGAGATGTGGACAATCCCATTCATTTGAATGCAACAGAATTTCAAAGGCTGTATCGGTTAACTCCAGACTTGGCTGAATACCTAAATTATTAGCTTGACAACCAAATAAGAGGCTCCAGAATAACAGCAATATCAACTGAGAAGCAGGTAGCTCGTGTAATCTTTAAGCCTGTATGCAATTTTAAATATTACTTTTATATTGGTAGGTTCTAGCGGCTTTAAGATTCTTCGCAACTGGTTGCTATCAACGACCCGTAGGTGAACAATGGAGAATATCCATGAGCCAGTCATCCGTAAGCCGTAGAAATCATCGGGTAACGGATGCAATCAATGATTCATTGTTTCGCCAGAAAGTGAGGTTTCTTATGACCCAAGTGGAACACCAAGCTGCTAAAGACATGTTTGCTTCAACATCGTCTACCCTTTGTGGGATGCACTATTGGGGCCGTCGATTGCACACCAAAGAATCATGAGAAGGTTTATGCCAACCACCATATCTTGTTTTCTGTTATTGAGCGCAACGGTCGTGTTTTCTTTTGCTCTGCTTTTAGTTACATATACATATCTTTTGCAATAATGTCTCTATGCGCTAATTGTGTGTACCATTGTGAGCTCAAAGATAAGATCTTGAATGCGAGCTCGGACTTGAACAAAATCAAAAGTGTTTTAATTTCATTTATTGATCCTGCAATAAACATTAACTCATTTTGCCGGCACCGACCCTTAGTGATAGCATTCACATGACGCGCTCAAAGGCTAAAGCTATTGATAGTGTTGTTGCTCATCCAACAAAAGTGCATAAAAACAATCAAGTGCCCGCTTTGTTGATGCCGTCTAATGACGATTGCATTGCTGCAATTCCCATTGCGGGAAAAGCTACGAACTGTAATTATGCCTCTGCTGATAGTAATACCGGTTTTGCTACTTCAGGCAATTAAAACGCTTTTGCTGCAGTTGCTTCCCCCGCTGTTTTGCCAACTATGCCTGCTATTACGGCTGCTATTAATACTGGTTTGTCTGCTGTTGATGTGAATGTGTTAAATTCTGCTGTAAACACTGAGAATGCATGCTCACCATCAGCTTATGCTGCTACCGCTGTTTCTACGTATGCTGGTGCGGTTGGCGATAACGATAATGCACATGCAAGTACTTCACAGTGGTCTACTGTGGCTAAAAAACGTACACATAAAAAACATCGATTTTCTGTGGTTGGTTCAAATGAGAATTCGGATCTCGGAGTTGTGGTACATTGCAAATGGTTGCATATCTCATCGTTTTTGCCATCTGTAACGTCTGATAACATCTGCGATTATGTTGCTCAACATGCTACTATTGATAAGAAGGTGATTTTATGCTATAAACTGGTTAAGAAAGATGCGGATTTGAAAGCTATCAAGCGCATAAGTTTCAAACTAGGAGTTCCAGATTGTCACTTCGATAAACTTATGTATGTCTTCGGATATTTGGCCCTCAAACGTTATTGTCCGGCCTTTTGGTTTTTTTCGAAAAGAGGCCCAGCCTCAGGTCAAAAAGTAAGTCGTGCTACTCCAGGTGGCCGAACTGTGAGTATTTACTACGAAAACTCCTCTGGACTCCGAACCAAGGCTGAAGCTGTTTTTTTATTAAGCTCACAAATGGAGTTTGCTTGTTTTGTTCTAACGGAAACTTGGCTGAATGCTAACTTTTTTGATGCTGAGTTTTTCGAGCCAGGTCTTTTTGATGTTTTTCGCAAAGACAGAGATTCCATTAAAACAGGTGTTACTAGGGGTGGTGGTGTGCTCATTGCTGCACGAAAATCCCTCAGAGCTTCTTTTTGTCCGCTTCAAGATGTCAACTCATTGTTGGATCAGCTCTGCGTAAAATTAAATGGCGGATGCGGCTTGCTGTATATTTGCGTGTCCTACATTCCGCCTGGTACTTCTGATGTCATCTATAAAGCACATGTTGATAACATACTGGCACTGCATGAGAGAATTGGTGACAGCCAGTTGTGTGTTTTAGGCGATTTTAATTTGGGTAATGTTTCTTGGAGCTTAATGGATAGTAACAATTTCCTCACGCCATCCAATGTTAATAGTGAATCAGAATCATACTTAATTGATAACTTGCTCTGTATAGATTTATTGCAGATTGACGGCATTGTTAATGGTCTAAATAGGATTCTGGACCTAGTTTTCGTTAGTTATAATATAAACTTTAAGCTGTTTCATGCAACCAGTTACATCTCGTCTCCTAATCTGCACCATAGTCCGTTGTTGTTGGAGATTGAATTTTTTCAATATTTTGAAATACCATCTGTTAGTCTGTCGGTTGCTTTCAATTACTTTCTTTGTAATTTTGCGGAACTAAATAATCAGTTTGATTTTGATTGGCTTCAACACTTTGGAAATGTAGATGTAACTGATTGTTACGATATTTTTAAGTGTACTATAAGAGATATATGCATGAGTCACATCCCACTCCTTAACTATAAAACCGTTAAGCGTCCGTGGTTCACTAAAGAACTCAAACGACTAAGAAATTTGAAGAATAAGTTCTACAAAAAGCAAAAGCATTCAAATGATATGAATTTACGTGAGCGTTACGTCTTTTATAGAGTTCGATTTAACAGGCTCAATAAATCGTTGTATCGTAATTATATTTTTAAGGTCGAAAGCAATATTAAACGCAATCCTAAGTTCTTCTGGAGCTATATAAAATCAAAGAAGAACTGCTCAAATGTTCCTGCTTCGGTACAGCTTAATGGAGTTTCAGCCAACTCCATTTCCGAAGCTGTTAATCTTTTTGCTGATTTTTTTGCTTCTAATTTTATTTCCGGTAATTCTGATAATGGGTTTGTTATGGATGATCGCTACTCAAATTTAGATATTCCCATAAACTTTGGGAAATTAAGTCTGACCGACGATGATGTAATAAATGGTATCAATCAACTTAAGCCCTCTACTAGCACTGATGTGGATGGACTCTCTGTGATCTTATTCAAATGTTGTCCCGCACTGGTTCCTCCTTTGAGGCATATTTTTAATAGCTCACTAACTACGGGACTCTTTCTTGATGATTGGAAACACACTTTTATCACCCCTATCCTTAAATGCGGAAACAAAAATGATATTAAAAATTATAGGCCGATTTCCAAGCTAACAACTGTTTCGAAATTGTTTGAGTGCATAATTAAGGACAAAATATACTATGCTGTAAAGCATTTGTTATGTCCTAATCAGCATGGTTTCGTTCCAGGCAGGTCTACGTTAACCAACTTAGCAGTTTTTACGGAGGATTTTCTGGAAACCTTTCAAAGGGGATTCCAAATCGATGCAATTTACACCGATTTTTCTAAAGCCTTTTACAGGGTCTCGCACCGCATATTGATAGCTAAACTTGCTGGTTTAGGCTTTCATTCTGAACTATTGAAATGGATTACATCCTATTTGGAAAATAGGCGCTGTGTTGTTCGAGTCGATAATGTATCGTCTTATTCTTTTGTCGCATCGTCAGGTGTTCCTCAGGGTAGTGTCCTAGGTCCGTAATTATTTGTGCTTTTCATAAATGACATATCTTCCTGTTTTACGAAATGTAATTTCCTGCTATATGCAGACGATTTGAAGATTTACTATGAAGTTAGATGTCTGGAAGATTCACTCATCCTCCAGGATGAGCTCGAAAACTTATATCGTTGGTGTTTGCGTAATAGTTTGTTTCTCAACACTAGTAAATGCCATTTTACCTCTTACTCAAAACTGGTAAGTATTGTTCCTACAACTTACTGCATTTCAAATGTTGCGCTTAAATCAATTTGTGAGCTTAAAGACTTGGGGGTTTATTTTGATTCCAAGCTAAATTTCAAAACTCACATAAATTTTATTGTTTCTAAATCATTCGCGATGTTGGCTTTTATTCGTCGTAATTGTTCTTCTTTCTCCGATCCCTACACACTCAAATTGTTGTACTCGTCCTTGGTACGCTCTAGGCTGGAATATGCGGTATTTATCTGGCGCCCGTACCATGCAGTTTATGTTAAAAGGCTTGAGTCTGTCCAAAGGGCTTTTACGCGTTTTGCTCTACGATCGTTGAGATTTGAGAATCCTATCCCGTGTTACCGTTCGCGCTGTTTATTAATTAATCTAATGTCATTAGAGTCCAGACACACTCTGTTATCGATGTGCTTCGTTTTTGATATCATTGCAGGCGGTATTGATTGCCCACATCTTCTAATGAAAATTCCGTTCAATGTTCCGTCCCGTATTCTTCGCTGTAATGATTTGTTTTTTGTAGGTATTGCTAAAACTGTTTATGGGATGAATGCTCCCATACGGAGGACTCTTTCTCAGTTTAATACTTATTCTTCTGCCTTAGACATTGAGTTTGCATTTTCTAAATTAGCTTTTAAGAATCAACTCAGAAGTTACTTGCCTTAGTGGGTCCTCTTATCATTATTACTACTATTTTTATTATATTAATGTATATTCATACTTATATCACATAGTCTATAAGCAAATTCTTTGTTGTTGAGTAATAAATAAATAAATAAATATCTACCATTCAATTAAAGTGCAAATGGTAAAAGCAAGCCTTTATGAAGGATCCAAGTACAAAAACAGAAATATAGTTTAGTTTTAATATATGTATAGATAAATGATTTTAATTAAAAATTTTAAATATATACATATACATATGCAAATAATAAATACGCTGGAGCACAACCCGGATTTTGAAAACGAAAACCATGGCATATTTGCAGGTGATTCCGGATATTCCTTGGAATCGAGGTGTTGACTATTCTACCAAATCGCTCAGAGGAGAGTCTGAAATTCTGCTACAATGGAACATTGCATTATATAAAAAGAATTATAAACGTTTGTAGTTTGAAGTAAACTAGCGTCTTATTTCACTTTAATGAAATATAATAAAAACGCTGAAATTTATGTTTGGAAGAAGGCAATCGTTTGTTTTTTCTCTATTCCTCTTTGTGCTTTTCGCTCATTGTGACATGTACAACATCGAAATGCTTTATATGCTTCATCTCTAATCTCGTGGAAGTGATCGCTTCGCTTGGCCAAAGCTCTGCTAAAGGCGTTGGAGCAAACGTATTCTATGGTTTCCTCAGTATTGTCGAGAAAACCCGATTCGTTTCAAAGTTTTTCATTTATTTCAAAAAAATTTGTTTGGCAAATTAATTATTTATTTACGTTAGAATGTCACAAACTTAAAAATTTAACCCTAGATAATTGCTAGGTTAAATATTTATTTTTAACTTTGAATTTATGCCTAACATTCTGCTGTGCAAGCAAATTTATTAATTTAACCGGTAAACTCTGAGTTAAATAGATAACTAGATTTCTCTGAAGTGGGCCTTATTTGGTTATTGGTACGGTTTTCGTAACATCGACGCACGTTGTCAAAACAAATTTTGTTGATGTACCCGGAATTAACAGCAAGAGGAAAACCAATTATTTGCTTTGTTTTACCCACAATGGATTACACAATATTCACTGAACTCTTGGATTATCTTTTCATATCAGGTTTGTGTACGGTTTTGTTCCAACTACGCAATTTACTGTGAAAGGATTGTCAGATGTCATCCTATATTTTTTGGAATCTTCGGGGGTAGACTGTAAGTACTTTATCGGCCAATGTTATGGCGGTGCAAGTGCAATGAATGGAGAATTTCACGGAGCACCAACTTATATTCAGGAGAAATACAAACTTGCTATGTATTCGCATTGTGAAGTTTCAATCATCTCATATTTTCAAGAAATGTTCGGCCTTGGCCTATCCACTTTTGCTAATTTTTAATAAATCCTTAGGTTGTGGTGAATTCATAGATGCCTGGAAGGTTACAAGTATCACACCTGTATTTAAAAGTGGTAATAAATGTGATATTTCTAACTATAGGCCTATTTCGAAACTTTCTACAACATCAAAATTATTTGAATATATCATCAAACAGAAATTATATTTCGCAGTAAAGCGCTGTATTTCTAATAACCAGCATGGCTTCATGGCTGGTAGATCAACCGTCACCAATCTTGCCGTTTTTTCTGAATATTGTACGTCTGCCTTCAATAATAGACTTCAAGTAGATACTGTGTATACGGATTTTTCTAAGGCGTTTGATAGAGTTAGTCACTCGATTTTAGTTTCTAAACTGTTTAGTTTTGGGTTTCACTCCAGTTTCTTAAAATGGGTTAAGTCGTATCTCTCTCGTCGTAAATGTGTAGTTGTTGTCGACGACAACTCTTCGCATTCTTTTATAGCTACTTCCGGTGTTCCTCAGGGGAGTATTTTGGGCCCATTGCTATTTATAATTTTTATTAATGATATTTCTGAATGTTTTCACTTCTCTAACTTCCTCCTGTATGCAGATGATTTGAAAATATTTAACACAATCTCAAGCCTTTCGGATTCTTTCAAGCTCCAGCTGGATCTTAATAATGTTGTGGCGTGGTGTGATCGGAATCGACTTCATTTAAACATTAAGAAATGCTCTCATCTGTCGTTTTCAAAGTCTAGGGAAGTTATTTCTACCTCGTATTTTGTTAATAATTCCCGACTCACTACTTTGAATGTGGTCTCGGACTTAGGAGTAATTTTTGATTCGAAATTTACGTTTCTCAATCACTTAAATTTCATCATCGCCAAGTCTTATTCTACCTTTGCTTTCATTCGTCGTTTTGGTGCTGATTTTACTTGCCCATACACTTTAAAGGTACTATTTACTTCTCTTGTGCGATCTAAGTTAGAATATGCAGTATTTATATGCAGGCCATATCACCGTTGTCACATTAATAGACTAGAAAACATTCAGAAGAAGTTTCTGCGTTT
The DNA here is from genome assembly GCA_951828415.1 of Anomoia purmunda. Taxonomy (NCBI): domain Eukaryota; kingdom Metazoa; phylum Arthropoda; class Insecta; order Diptera; family Tephritidae; genus Anomoia; species Anomoia purmunda. Next base: position 81,426,214 of record OX639993.1, on the reverse strand, counting down.
TGCTCTTAGATCATTATTCTTCTCTGATCCGATTCCATCGTATAGTTCAAGATGTGCATTGATAAACTTAAAATCTTTAGAAAGTAGGAGCAGTATACTTTCAATCTGCTTTGTTTTTGATGTTGTAAGTGGAGTAATCGACTCTCCAGCTCTTCTAGAGCGTATTTACTTCCATATTCCTCGAAGAAACTTGAGGAGTAATGATTTGTTCTTCTTGGAGCGTGCCAGGACTGTTTATGCTTCTTATGCACCTTTTCTTAGAACTTTGAAAGAATTTAATCAAGTCTCAAATTCTCACGCTCTTGATTTTTCGTTAACTAAGCAAAATTTCAAGTTATTATTAAATGAATTAATTAGATAAACCTTATTTTGCAAAACTATTTGTATTCCCGTAGTCTTGTATAGTCTGTAAGAAATCCTGTATTTTTTAGACTGAATAAATAAATAAATTTGGTAGTCTGAGCTGCATGCTAAATTGTTCCGGTCGGAATTTCTCTAGGCACAATCCAAAGTTTGTACACCTTTTATTGCCCTAAACGTTTGCTCGCACTGCAAGATGCAATTTCTCAAAATGAAAACTTCCAAGATTATTTCAGGACTAAATTGGAACAATCCTGTGCAATGAGGTGGACAATCAGTCAAAATTTTACTCCACTTACGACCAGCAGTTATAAGCGCCTTCGAAAACATCTCGAATATCTGAGCAGGTTTTTCACACTCACGCATTTCGGTCGGTCGTTTCTTTTTGCAAATAAAACGTCTTCCTTTCTCTCTCAAAACTTTTTTCTTTGGTTAATGAAAATAACTCACTTACAGAAATAAAATGCAAGTTCATTGATTTTTTATTAAAATTGCTCGTTCGTCAAATTTAATATTTTTAAATTAAGTTTAATTTAATTTATTTAATCAAAAGCACGATATATATTATATGCATTATATGTATAATATATTATTTCCAATAATACTTTGGCCCAGTTTTGTTGCAATGTCTAATTTTATGCACAGAATTTTTTTAATAAGTCTTTTGAATTATTTCTCTTAAAGTTCGGTATACAAATAAAGCTTACCGACAATGTTTCTTGAATTAACTTGAACGCTTTTTAAAAATTAAAACACCGAAAATGAGAGCTAAAAAAATTATGCTTTCAAAATAAAACTCACTACTTATAACTTTGATTGGAAAGGGCTTATCAATTTCAAATAACTGCATAAACACATAACCACAGATGTTTTTGTAGAACACATAGTAGCAATATATTATATAGAAAACGTTTTTACTGCCATTTGATTCAGTAGTCAGTAAGATGTATACTAAATTTTGTAGGATTCGATAATATAATTACGGAGATAGATGTACCAATTTGCTCTAAGTCAAGTAAATTATCTTCAATAGGTAATAAAATATCGATTTTTTTTAAATTTCTAAAGTACCGATGAGAGGGAAAAGAGAAGCCATGTATGATTTTTTTATTTTCAAAATTTAGCTAATTGACATGAAATCCAACGTAAGTACCACATCTGGTCGAGTTTGGTGGAATAGTTTGTGAGATATACATACATATGTACATATGTACCTATTTGCTTTAAAGTGGTGCTACGCCTACTTCCAAATTTTTTTCATTTGTAGTATTTGCTTATGCAACCTTATTTTGCACATACCACACATATAAACCATAAATTAAATAATAAGTTAATAGTGAAATATGCAGCAAATACAATTTCATTGAATATTCTACTGAGCACAAAGTTGAAGAACAAGTTATTTAGGAACTAATAATATCTAATGTTTCGAGCAATATACCGATCGCCAAAGGTCGCCAGAGGTGTTACAGCCCCCATAGCCACGCTAGCCAACTTTTACAAAAAAGCAGAGTCGATTTCACTGGTTGTTTGTTTCGCTATCTTATTTCCTGAAAATTGTGAAAATTTCTGTAAGTATTTTATAAAATTTAAATATTTTATAATGAAACCATATTTTTGCAACGTATTAGGTAATTTGTGCGCCCATTTTTCCTCCTTAAATAACCTGAAGATAATTTAAACGAAATGTTTTGGGATGTGTTTATTTATTTAGAAGATACTGTTTTTATCTTTTTGCTTTGTATCGGAGCAAACCAAAAAAGATTTACATTGTGACATAAAAAATGAAGCAGCAGTAAAAAGAGTAACACTTTCTCTGCTCCATAAAGCTGACTGCACCTCGTTTTGATATTCAAAAGAATAAGACATAGCAAAATCAATTTGAAGTATCCTCACATGTTCGTTATTTTTATCACTCTGAAATTCTTGTGCTTGTACTCTTTTTATGTTTATATGATTTATGACACATGGTAAAACGGAAACTAAATTCTCATACAACTCTCCACAACTGATTTCTTCTGTCTGCAATTTTACTCGTTGATCATCTCCTTTTTTCCACTGTTTGCAAACTAAATTTTTCGATGGATCATCAGGCAATATAATTTTACTTCCATTTTTACATGCATCGCAGTTATTTCTCCAACAGTTTGAATTTAGCGCCGTGTCACAGAGAATTTTGTTCCAGTAAGAGTTATCGTAGTTAATTTTCAGGCATTTTAATTTAAGAATGAAATTCTCGTGAATTATACATTTGCATTGTTCTGATGGAGTGTCTTTTAATAGCAAAACATTTTTCGGTCGTAGTGCACAGAATCTCGAAAACTCTATTTTAGTATTCGCAAACTCTTCCTTAAATATATAAAAGGCTTCTTTTAAAAAAAGAGTAAGGTAATGCTTCTGTAATGTCATCTTTTTGCCACTAATCCAAGCGACCATTGTGTCGTTCATACCTGGACATGTATACACAATATCTGGACGAAAGTAAAAATCTTTCACCATTTTTCCAGTTTCATCATCATGTATCGACACATTCATAGATTTCTTCATTTCATTTTTAATTTTGAGTCCTATTTTTTTTGCTACACCCGTTACTACAGCTTTTTGCTTAGTGGGTGAATTCGGCAGACTTCGTATACACTTCTGGACAGCCTTTGCATAGGTTTGTTTGCAATTGTACGGAAAATATTCAGAATTTTCTGCACAACTTTCGTCGCAATTATTTATAATAGTAGAATTACCCGATCTATCATGAATTGCTACTAATTTTTTGGCTCTTTGCACTTTTGGCGTAGAATACGTCTTACCTTACGGTATGGGCACCAATGTCAGGTTTTTATTGTTGTAATCTCTATTTCTTTAATTATAAGGAAACGGCTCGATTAATTTTTTTTTTTTTTTTTTTGTAGTCAAATGAAGATGTTAGCTTTCGTTTGACATGCATTTCATGTTGGTTGATATCTTCCTAATATTTAAATTTCTCAAATGAAAATTGTATAAACACATGCACACAAATATGTGTGTGGTGTTTGGTTGAGTGTTTGCTGTTGGGCGATTTAAATGTACTCGTGCAGCCCTTTCTTTGTATTGCATAATTTTAGGCGGGCAAGTTAAAGTAGCGTAAAAGAAGAGAAAATGCTGCCAAGCACTGCAAAAAAAATAATAAAATTGATTCGCGTATGTTATTTATCATTTATCTTTACTATTGATAACAGCCATTGACTTCGTTTTTGCGAGAAATTTAATTGATAATTTAAAAACATTTTTATCATCCAAAGTAACTATCAAATAAAGAAATTTATTTGCTTGTATTATTTATCATTTATTGTTACATATGTTTTCTGTCTTATCGGATGGCGTATTCTACGTTAAACTTAATGGCCGTGTCTCTGACACAGCCTGCTTCTTTTTTTTTTCTTTCTTTCTCATACCTCCTCCGCTTTTCCTTTTCTTCTTGTGTCATCACTTCAACTTTTCTTTTTCTCCACTCTTTAACTCGTGATTTTTCTCTGTTTTTGAAATCAGAATCATTTTTTTCTTTCTCGTTTCTCCATTTTCTGTAACGCGACATTATTTTTATCAATTTTGTCCATTTTTTAATAAAGGGAAAGGTTGGTTTACACTTGTATGACGCTTTTGAACGGGACAAAAATAAACGACCACGAATTGAACTTCTAACAATACTAACTAAAAAAATTACTTCACAACTAAAAAGTGCCCCAATAACTCGCTTTAAATGAAAAGCAAATATATTAAAACAGTTACATGTACAAGCACAAAAACAACATTAACCATATAGTGCGTTTGTACGGGACATAATTAATACACATTTTTGAAACAAAATTTCCACGTTATTCAAATATAAGTTTTTTTTAAATAGCGGTTTTCAAAATATTACTATAATTACTTTTAACAACAAGTACCAGTTTAACATTATTTGTCGTATGTAATGAGAATAAGATGTATGAATATAATCAACTATCGGTAAATGGAAATAAACACTTTATCCCTTCTTTTTGGTAACAAAAAAAAGTACTTCAAAGTAAAGTCCAGTGAAAAAATAACGTTAATATCAAAGTATAATATATTTTAAATATATTGATACTAAAAAAATCATCCGGAAACGCAATTAGTCCGGCGGTCGAAACTTACCATTTTCCGTGGAATGCTCGATATACATATGCAGATAAGTAGGTATAAATAGAGAGCACGTCTTAGGTCTATACATAAGAAATTATTTAAAAACTAACGAATATGTGAGTACAATACAGTCTTAAGGTTGGTTTTATTTAAACTCTTGCGAGTAGTGGCAGGGATAGAGGTCCATTAATGTATAGCGCTGACGAAAAATTACCTTGCAGAGGAAAGGAAGTTATAATTAGAAACTATTAGGTCATTTACACGTGTTGATTTTGGAACTAGCAATTTCTCATAGAGATAGCCAGGTGTCTTATCAATCATAAGCCGAAATAAGAAAATGCAGTTTCTGGCTTTCAAGTAGTCAGAAATTTCAGAACCCAACAGACGCTTCCTCCAGGCGGAAATATGTTCATATTTCATTAGGCCAAACACATAACGTGCTAATTGGTTCAAGGCTACGTCAATTTTATACGTAGATTGAGAATCTAACTTGCAATAGACTAATTCTGGGTAGCAAATTATCGGCATTATTAGTTGGATTGCAAGTTTTCGCCTTACATTGATCGGCGTAAATGAGGCAGACATTCTTAAATTTCTTAAGGTGTAGTACACCTTGGTAACGATGGAGTTCACATGGTCAATACACGTTAAATTGGAATTAATAACAAAGCCAAGGTTTGCTACTTTGGAAACGAATTTGATTGGGTTATTCCCTATATACAAGGATTAAATAGTTGTGAGGTTAAAGCGTTTCTTACAAATAGGTAATACATAACACTTATTACAATTAAGACAAAGACCATTTTGAGTTGCCCAAGATTTAATCAATGCAAGGTTTTTATTAAAATCTGAGCACAAGCTGGCTGACTGGTCAAGAGGTTTAGACATATACAACTGAATATCATCCGCGTATGCATGAATGCTCGCTTGCTGACGTACATAAAAAACATCATTCACAAACAAACTGAATAATAGAGGCCCCAAGATTGAGCGTTGAGGAACGCCTGACAACAATGGACGTAGGTTAGACATTTTCAAATCAACTTTCACACGCTGCGACCTTCCTGTGAGGTAGCTCTCCATCAATTGCACAGCAGATTATCCAAAACCAAAATACTTTTTTTAGTTTAGAGCAAAGATGTTTATGGTCAACAGTACCAAATGCTTTAGAAGAATCCAGCAAACAGGGAAGTGTTAAATGCTTTTTGTCAAATTTAAGCCTGATATCGTCAAGTATCTTTATCATAGCTGTGGAACAACTGTGCCTAGACCTAAATCCAGACTGAAAGGGAGACAAGATGTTGTATTTATCAACATGGTTGTAGATTTGCTGAAACATCAGAGACTCAGCAACTTTTGACAGAGCAGGCCGTATACTAATGAGACGGAAGTCACTGGGGCTACAAGCAGTTCTGTTTTTGGCTACAGGAAGCACAGTAGCAACTTTCCGTGCATTAGGGAAACAAGACGTTGTAAAACTATGGTTTATTATGTGAGCTAGGGTGGGCAAAACCAAAGGCAAAATTATTTTTATAAACTTAATTGGGATGCCGTCGTTCCCAATGGCATTGGACCGTATTTTATAAATACTTTTTTCTACCTCAAATTCAGACACTGCACAAAACTCAAATTTGTGACCGGAAGAAACAACATCACCAGGTAATGTTGGGTAAGAGGTAAGAGTACAAGACGGAGAGGCAAAATTTACGAAAGAGTCATTCAAGGTATCGGGGTTGAGTGAGCACGCTGAACTATCACTCATATGAATACGTAATTTTTTATGTTCCGCCAAAGGACACTGTTAGGAAGTGAGGGACTGAGTTGTTTTGCAAAAAACTTGCGCTTTTCTCTTCTTATTGTCAGCGTCGCTTCGTTTCTAATCGCCTTAAAAGCACACCAATTTGTGCTTGTTTCTTTTCTTGACTGCAGATCGAACTGCACTGTTAAGCCACGGATAAGACGAACCCCGATTTTCCGAGGTTCTGACAGGGGCATAGCTACTAAGGGCCTGCAAAATAGTATTATTAAGAAATTAAAGCTTTTCATTCACTGAACTGTAGCCCCAGCAGGTAGACCAATCTATTTGCGACATATGACCAAACAGACTATTGACATTTAGAAAACGATAGTCGAAAAAATTATAAGTGCTAGCAGGTTCATTGTTGTGGTCAAGCTTAATGTCAAATGAGCAGAATATTAAGTCATGCTCCGATATAAACGATATCTGGTCAAATTTTAAAATGATAGCAGGGTCAGACACAATGAAATAGTCAAGTAGGCTTGGACAACAATTATTTCCATACCTCGTTGGTATAGATACATTAACGAATCACAACCCAACACTAGAAACATCATCAACTAAACGTGAACTATATGAGACAGAGCGTAGCAAATTAACATTAAAGTCACCAAAAACAATAATATATCATTTATGTCATATCTGGACCAGGTTTCAGATACACAAATAATATCAACAGACGAAAACTCAAACGTTCTTCTCACAATGTCCATTTTTCAGCATTTATGCTCCGTGCATTAAAATGAACTATTTTCAAACCTTTTTGGCGATTACATAAAACATTTACCATGGCAAGGCTACAATCATCAACGCTAGACGCCTTGTTGGTGTTCGCAGTCATTACTAAACAAAACCAAAACAACTTAAAGTCGGCAAATATAAACAGAAGCATAAGACAGAAGTAAACAAAAACAAAGATGTGCTAACTTTCCAATAATAACAAAAAATAATAAAAAACATATACTTAGTAGCAACTAATGCAGCATACAGCTACCGAAAATGCATCAAGTCCTCTTCACATTTTATTTTTACCGATGTGTTGTTTGTTCCTTTCTCTGTTTTAATATTCACATTCCCTCACATTGTATACACAGATAAGAGCTTTCCTTCTCTGCGCAGTTTGATGGCCTCATGCAATATCTTCCTATTCTCTTTCGTGAGACTTTCCAAAATATGAAAGTGCCCTTCAACACCAATTGGGCTAATGGACACTCTTGATTTCATTCGCCTACGATACTCGCCATAAGCGTGAAGAGTGCGATTTCGGTCAAGCGGTGGGTGAAATTTGATGACAATTGCACTATTCAGACTCGCAGAAGAGGGCTTTGTGCGAAATATATCCCGAACTTGCGGTGTTAGAAAATCAATTGAGAGACAAATTTGATTATATATGCTCTTCAGATTTTCTCCCTCAGTGAACGGCTCACCAAACACAACAGCATCAGCAGTAGCATCTGGAGCAGCTACCTGTAGTTTGGCTTGAGACAACTGTTGTTGTAGGCTGGCAATATCACTTTCCGCTCTTTTCATATTCGCCTCCAACGAAGCAATACATACACCCGTCTCAGCTATTTTAGCAGCAAACAAACTGATTTCATCATCAATTCTCTTCGATAATTTGATCTCAAGGTCCGCCAGTTTTAGGCAAACACTCTCAACCAACGGCAGAAGATGATCCGTTTGGCTCTGTAACTTGGCTTCAATCTCATTTATTTTGGCGAAGACCGTTGAAAGAGTAACATCTTCATCCAATTTAGCTAATTTAGCAGAAGGCGAACCTCTGCTTATGCTACGTTTGACATTGCAGACGAATTTTAACAGCGAATTAATGTTAGTGAGCTTCAATAAATTTTTTTTTTAATAAACACAAAGTTTAGCGCTAACACAAAGCAGGAATGTATATTTATTTATTTATTTATGTATTTATGTATACCCCAACTATCACAGGGCAAGGTATGCACGAAAATAGTGATCAAAACGAATAATTTGCAGCGATACAATTAATATAATCAGAGCGATATAGATGCACGTCCGTTGCGTATGCGAACAGCTTTTTATTATTAAGTGCTGGCGCATATAACTATTTGCGTACCTTTAATAGTACACTAGAAAAAATTTCTTGGTTATAATATTTGTTACAAAAAAAAATAAAATAAATAAATATAAATAAATATTTTTTTTTTTTGTTTTTTAATTGCTTTATTTTGCAATCTGTCAGTTCCAATGAAGCTAGTGAGTACTATACAATACTAAATAAAAGTAAGGGATAACGGAAGTTAGTTATTCAAATGTTTACATAACAATAATTAAATAACAGAAAGTATAATGTTTTAAAATGGCAGGTATAACACATGTTTTCTCTTTAACCTAAATATTTCACTACTTTCGTCTAGTAGCGTTATCGCTAGTACGTTTACATGATTTAAAAGCCTATTTACATAGTTAGTGCTAAATTTTTTAATTTCTTCTTTAATTGTGGGCATACCAAGATCTGCATGAATGCACTTGTTTGTAACAAACCATGGAGCGTTTGTTATCATTCTAAGCACTTTGTTTTGAAAGCGTTGTAAGATATCTAAATTTGAGTTGCTCGCTGTACCCCAAAGTTGCACTCCATACGTCCAGATTGGTTTTATTATATGTTTTATATAGTAATAACTTATTTTCTAGGTGAAGTTCTGACTGAGTTCCTAGTAGCCAGTACATTCTCTTAACCTTCATGTCAACTTGTTTTCTTTTAGCTTTGACATGATCCTTCCATGTCAATCGTTTATCCGTATGCATTCCTAGATAATTTACGCAATTTGTTTGTGGTATATTTTTATTATACAATTTTACCTCTGGACATACACCACACTTAACGTAAATATAATGTGCTTACATTTTTCAATATTGACTACGAATTTCCATTTATCTAACCATAATTCCAGCGCATTAATCTGTTGTTGAGTGGTAATAGACACACGATTTGGACATTCATCTGTTACAATTATGGTTATATTATTTAATTGTGGGATATCGGAGGTGTATACAGTATAGAGTACCGGACCGAGCACACTTCCTTGTGGTACACCTGCTCTTATCTTGAATAATTTCGTTTTCCTATCGCCGAGTTTCACATAAAAAGTTCTATAATTTAAATATGTTTTTAGAATTAAATAGTATGGCATCGGGAGTAGTGTTTTTATCTTGAAAAGTGGGCCAGTGTGACACACTTTATCGAATGCCTGTTTAATGTCTAAGAATACACCAGAGCAATAATGTTAGCGTTCTAATGCATCTGATATAACATTGATGATTCGATGGCATTGTTCTACCAAACTGGTGAGGCGGTATTATATTTTTTTTTGTTAATAATTGGTAACACTCTATCTAAAAATATTCGTTCAAATATTTTGGAGAATGTTGACAATAAGCTAATGGGCCTGTATGACGTTACTACATTTTCTGGTTTACCTTGTTTATGGAATACGATGACTTCAGCACATTTCCATGGAGTTAAGAAATGGTTGAGTCTCAGTATGGCGTTATAAATCAGTGTAAGATGAAGTATTGCCTTCGTAGATAGGATTTTAACCATTTGACCATCTATTCCATCGTATCCAGGGCTTTTATTATTATTCAGTTGTTGGATTTCTTCATATACTTCCGTAGAACTAATTTTTTTAATTGGCAGATCTAATTGACATGGAATGTCAAGAAATCCACTTATTTCTGCATCATCTACATTGGTTCCATTGTCTGAAGTGAATGTTTTTTCTAGATGACGTGCAAATGAATCTGCTATTTGTTCCTCCGATCTATACCACGCAACCGTTTTCATTTTTAATAATAGTCTTACGTTTAGCTGGGCGTTTTAGATATTTAGTAGCATTCCAAATTTTAAAATCTTCATTTTTTGTCGTATTCAAACTCCTCAGATAGTAAGCAGTACACTCATTTTTATAATTTTTTATTAACAATTTTAGTTTAGTTTTGCAGTCGCTTTGTTAAGTAACATTTTAAGGTCTTTTGTTCTATTATTTTGCCATTGCTTTCGAATTTTTCTTTTTTCTTTAATTAGTGCTCTGATTTCAAAGGAAGTATGCTTAAAATTGTTAGCATTTTGTGGTGTTGACATAAACGCAGCTTTGTGTAGTATTAAATTGAAATCTTCAACGGCAGTGTCTAGCTCATATTCAGTTTTTAGAGGCGTATTCCAGCTGATTTTATTGTCTATAAGTTTTTGAAAAAGTTCTATATTAGTGTTTTTATTTATCGGCTTTTGTTTCAATTTATTTCTTTCAAAAACTGTTTTAATGGTTAATAGTATGGGCGAATCGTCTAAGGACAGTTCATGCAAAGCCTGAATTTCAAGCAAGCTCGCATGTATTCCTCTGTATACCGTGAAGTCTATAAGGTCAGGAATTTTAGTAGGGGCACTTGGCCAATATGTTGGGGATACAGTTGATAAAGTTTTGAGACTTTTCATTGTTACACATTTGTATAGTTCCCTACCCTTATAATTTACTAGCCTAGAGCCCCATGGGTGTTTGGCATTGAAGTCGCCGTCTATTATGAAACGGGAGCCTAATTGTGAAAATAAATCACAGTAATCTTTGCAGGTAATTTTGTGTCTAGGTGGAAAATATACAGAGTATACGTCAGTGTACATGTTGTTGTTTTTGAGTTTAATACCGGCTGCTTGTATTTGAGGAGTTCGAATAGAATTTAATATTTCATATTTTAAATTAGATTTAACTGGAATGGCTGAACCTGCATGAGCTTTATTGTAGTCTTTTATTTTAAAATATGTTTTGTCAGTAAAATGCGTTTCAGAGACAAGTAGTATATCAATATAATATAATTTCAAAAATATTTCTACTTCATTTAGATGGCTTGATAAACCATTGGCATTCCAGATAGCAAGTCTAGTATCTATTTCCATAATTTGTTTAATAACATTGTTATCATATTCATCATGTTGTTCATTAATTCTGCTTGTATAGCGAACAATGCCTCAATTTTGGCTCGTGACCTTTTTTCAATATCTTGTCGTACATTTGATTTTAATACATTTGCATAAGTGTTGCTATCATCAATGAATGGATTAATTGTTGCTTCTGATTCTTTTTTTTGTAATAGTTCACGTTTTTGCGCTAAAAAATTTGAGTAATTTTGTCTTTGACTTTGAGGTACTTTTTTCTGCACCAATTCTTGGTAAATTTTTCAACCTTTATAATTTGCCGTATGATTTTGCAGGCAGTGTGCACATTTTGGAGGTGACTCCAGTGAGTGTGTCTTGCGTGTTGGCTCTACATGTACTATAGCATTGTTAATATGTTTTACATCGTATATTTCTTTATTGTTACCTGCTGGCTCTAAATCTATGAAAAACATTGAAAGTGTTTTTGGCGTAGAATACGTCTTACCTTACGGTATGGGCACCAATGTCAGGTTTTTATTGTTGTAATCCCTATTTCTTTGATTATAAGGAAACGGCTCGATTAATTTTTTTTTTTTTTTTTTTGTAGTCAAATGAAGATGTTAGCTTTCGTTTGACATACATTTCATGTTGGTTGATATCTTCCTAATATTTAAATTTCTCAAATGAAAATTGTATAAACACATGCACACAAATATGTGTGTGGTGTTTGGTTGAGTGTTTGCTGTTGGGCGATTTAAATGTACTCGTGCAGCCCTTACTTTGTATTGCATAATTTTAGGCGGGCAAGTTAAAGTAGAGTAAAAGAAGAGAAAATGCTGCCAAGCACTGCAAAAAAAATAATAAAATTGATTCGCGTATGTTATTTATCATTTATCTTTACTATTGATAACAGCCATTGACTTCGTTTTTGCGAGAAATTTAATTGATAATTTAAAAACATTTTTATCCTATTTTTCCTATCATAAGCTTATGTATGTATATCATCCAAAGTAACTATCAAATAAAGAAATTCATTTGCTTGCATTATTTATCATTTATTGTTACATACATATGTTTTCTGTCTTATCGGATGGCGTATTCTACGTTAAACTTAATGGCCGTGTCTCTGACACAGCCTGCTTCTTTTTTTGTTATTTTACTTTTTACATTAGTTATATCTCTAGTTACATGACCTAATTTGAAAAGTTCAGTTTTTATATCGTCTTTGGGTGTTGTGTGGTGCAATCCTTTGAACACAGTTCTATAGGTCCTCTGCTGCTTTAGTTGGTACGTGTGAAATTGTATATTTCGTGTTTCGAAGAATTTAATTGCCTTCCTGTATGAATCAACTGTTTGAATCATCAACCTTATTTGTTCGTTATTTAAAGACCTATATTGTATTTCGTTTTCTGGAATATGAATTGGTAGAGGTTTAGGTATGTCATTATTGGTTTCTTCTTGCTGCGCAACATTGCTGTCTTCATTATTTAAAGTTGAAAACCTATTTTGCGAGTCGTTGCCAACAATGCAAACCTTTTTTCGATTACTGGGTGAGGATGAAGATGAAGATGAAGCTGCACGCTTTTTATTAGAGGTTGGAACGTTTTGCCACCTGTTTTTATTAACATCGTCATCATTGGCATTATCACCCGATTCACTTGCGCTGTTGTAGTTCATTGTGCTGTTTTTTTTTTCCAATTAGAAAATCACTATTGTTCATACAAGAGCACAGCCGCTCTTTCTGACAAAACTAACGGCAACTAACAAAAAAAAAGAAAAGCAGTTTAATATACTGTTTTGTTATTGCAATTTATGTATATTATATTACAAAAACATTTGTTTTTTTATTTTATTTTTATCTGTAATATGATTGAGAATTAGTAAACGCACGTCCGCTCTTGACCGCTGCCTTATTGAGACTTGGTTATAATATTTGTAGCAAAAAAAAATAAAATAAATAAATATAAGACGAATAAAATAAACACACATACGCTATCATTTTACTATATTTGTGGCAGTTTTTTGTGCTTATATACTAAATAAATTTACGGCTTTCCTTTGGGGCGCATATCACCTGATTGCTTGTCGCTGGCTTAAATAGCCTTTTTTCTAATTCCGGGTAGGTTTTGTTGTTTTTAAATAGTTCCGGTTCTTAACTTATGTTATTTAAAACAAAACTAATACAACAACTCTTCGAAGCTGTGGTCTTTCGTTTTAGGAACCGATAACTTGCTCCATTATCGACCAGCAGGGTCCTTTGGCATATCCCAACTTTTTCTGAGTGTTTCAATCGATGTTTTTATTAGGGGAGACATATTCAAAGATTATGCTGGATGTGGTACAACGTAGCCTACACAGTAACCTATTATCACCAGTGGCCGTGTTCGGATGAATTTTTACTGGTGCACCTTCTACTGCACACGTCTCGTGCTTTGCAACCAAAGTCTCATTAGAAGAGGATATATCCATAAGTAAACAGTTACCAAGGATTTGGAAGTTAGAGGAACCCCCAAAACGCATTACTCAAACACTGGAAGATTCACGCAGATGGTACATACATAGTATCGCTGCTATTTGAAAATGTATATTCCACAGGTATAAAGCTAGGGCATTCTTTCCTAGAAACGAAGCAAGCTATGCAAAAATTCTTCATTAAAAGTTGAACACGTTATCGTGGTAATTTTTACCTACCTCATCATTCTGTAATAAAACCCGAAAGCATGTGGACAAGACTAAGGGTGGTATTCAATGCTTCTAGTAATTCCGCGAATGGAGTCAGTTTGAACGATACGGGATTTCATAGTATTTTCACTGCCCTACAAGATCGCGAAGAGTTGATTGAAGTGTTGAACGGAGGAGCCTTTTCATTGCGTAAGTGGTCATCGATCATAAATGATATTTTGGCTGATCTTCCTAAGGAGTATACTGTAGATAAATAATTTTTAGAGGTGGACGGAGCGAGTAACAAAGAGGATAGAGCGTGCTGTCCCTTATTAGACCGCGAATTGGAGCCCTCTACAGTGGGTGATGAAGACTTTTGGAACGATTTTCTACACTTCCTCGCATATTACGAGTTTTGGCATATGTTTTCGGTTCTTCCATATGACTAATGAAAATACACGTAGGCTTCATTCCTACCCATCCATAGGCACATTCGGAGAAGAAATCGCAAAATTACGAGTGCGAATGCTCATTTTGACTTAAATTACACACTTCACCAACGACTTTCACCGAAAAGTTCTACTTTGGCATTAAATCCATTTCTTGATAGACATGGCGTGCTGAGAATAAACGGTCGGCTATTAAATGCGCTTAATTTGTCATTCAATGAAAAACATCCGATTCTCTTCCCCTATATTTGCGTTTTCTCTCAGCTTTTGGTAGGTTTCATTCGTCAGACTACTTTGCACGGAGCTAACCAGGTAACTTAACACCTTACACTATTGGATACACAAGGCTAAATATCTTATAAAGACGGTCATTCACAGCTGCAAAGTTTGCGTTGTTTACAAAAAGAGCAAACGGACTCAAATAATGGTGGCTCTGCCCGCAGAACGAACTTTGTTTTATGAGCCCCTTGAAAATAATGGAGTTGACTTCGCTGGACCCTTTGATATAAAAAGTTACATCGGCAGAGCTTGCACCAAAGGATATGCTTATATTTTTATATGTTTTTCAACCAAAGCTATCCATTCAGAATCCGCAAGTTACCTGCCATCGTAAACCTTTCTGGCACGTTTTCCCGTTTTGTATCGAGTAGAAGTTGTCCGGTAAAAATCTTTCACGATACTGTAAGCCAATCATGATCTAACTTGAAATTGTGTTACAGCCCTTATGGCCAGACTGTGGGAAGCTGGTATTAAAAACTAAAAATTTTAAAAATTTAAGTTCCATTTTCGTGGGGCGGCCACTCCTACAAAATTCATGTTTGAAGAATTTTAGACCTTTCTATGTAGGATTGAGGCATGTTTGAATTCTCGAGCAATCTCACAAACCTCAACTGATGCAGCAGACTGCGCAACTCTTATCCCGGAGCACTCTCTCACTGGGGACCAATTCTTGCTCCAACCATCCAATCAATTCAGTTCCGTGTCATTGATCAATCGCTTGCAAATAATAAGAGCGCCCTGGCCAACACCTTTTTTCTCGTCGGAAGGAAGAGTATTTAAAAGAACGGCATAAACGATATAAATGGAAGTTTCCTCCGGAGGATCTTGCTGTTGATGGCATGGTAGTAGTTCGCCATGAAAATCTATTGCCGAATGAATGGCGCTTGGGCAGAGTAGGTAAGGTTTATCATGGTTCTGACCGACGAGTTCGCGTAGCAGAGATTGGCACAGAACGAAGGTGGTTAACGCGCTCTCTAGTAAAGTTAATAGTTTTAGCGCGTTAGGAAATATCCTTACAATTTCCTTTACGTTTTAATCTTGTACCCTGCAAGGTGTGCAATCGGGCATATCCACTTCGTTTCTGCAAAAAATTTCTCGAGATCAATTATGAAAAAAGATTACGACTTGTTCCACTTAATCTCGGCTGTTTTCGGTGTTTGTCATACTCCCATGATACTAAAAGGTGTAGGAGTATCAGTAGTGCGATTCACTCACTTATTTTAAAGATATTCGATTGGTTAACTCAATTTAACCAAAAATTTGAACGACCCCGCTATTCAGCAGCCATTTTTTTAACGATTTTCGCATTCGCCGAATCAGCTGTTGTCATTAGCTAGTCGATTACCGAAAACTAAACGACAGCAAATTTAATGTTGTTAACTCAGTCGAGAAAAGAAAAATGTGTATTCTCAGCTTAAATAAAAGATAAATTTAAAATTTGGTTATTTGTTTTCTTGAAATTAAAAGAGAAACATTAAATATTTTGAATATGATTCATCACGAGGTGACGAAGAAGTAAGCGCTCTAAGAGTGGATCGACGTTCACTCCGAGATGTGGACAATCCCATTCATTTGAATGCAACAGAATTTCAAAGGCTGTATCGGTTAACTCCAGACTTGGCTGAATACCTAAATTATTAGCTTGACAACCAAATAAGAGGCTCCAGAATAACAGCAATATCAACTGAGAAGCAGGTAGCTCGTGTAATCTTTAAGCCTGTATGCAATTTTAAATATTACTTTTATATTGGTAGGTTCTAGCGGCTTTAAGATTCTTCGCAACTGGTTGCTATCAACGACCCGTAGGTGAACAATGGAGAATATGCATGAGCCAGTCATCCGTAAGCCGTAGAAATCATCGGGTAACGGATGCAATCAATGATTCATTGTTTCGCCAGAAAGTGAGGTTTCTTATGACCCAAGTGGAACACCAAGCTGCTAAAGACATGTTTGCTTCAACATCGTCTACCCTTTGTGGGATGCACTATTGGGGCCGTCGATTGCACACCAAAGAATCATGAGAAGGTTTATGCCAACCACCATATCTTGTTTTCTGTTATTGAGCGCAACGGTCGTGTTTTCTTTTGCTCTGCTTTTAGTTACATATACATATCTTTTGCAATAATGTCTCTATGCGCTAATTGTGTGTGCCATTGTGAGCTCAATGATAAGATCTTGAATGCGATCTCGGACTTGAACAAAATCAAAAGTGTTTTAATTTCATTTATTGATCCTGCAATAAACATTAACTCATTTTGCCGGCACCGACCCTTAGTGATAGCATTCACATGACGCGCTCAAAGGCTAAAGCTATTGATAGTGTTGTTGCTCATCCAACAAAAGTGCATAAAAACAATCAAGTGCCCGCTTTGTTGATGCCGTCTAATGACGCTTGCATTGCTGCAATTCCCATTGCGGGAAAAGCTACGAACTGTAATTATGCCTCTGCTGCGCCTGATAGTAATACCGGTTTTGCTACTTCAGGCAATTCAAACGCTTTTGCTGCTGTTGCTTCCCCCGCTGTTTTGCCAACTATGCCTGCTATTACGGCTGCTATTAATACTGGTTTGTCTGCTGTTGATGTGAATGTGTTAAATTCTGCTGTAAACACTGAGAATGCATGCTCACCATCAGCTTATGCTGCTACCGCTGTTTCTACGTATGCTGGTGCGGTTGGCGATAACGATAATGCACATGCAAGTACTTCACAGTGGTCTACTGTGGCTAAAAAACGTACACATAAAAAACATCGATTTTCTGTGGTTGGTTCAAATGAGAATTCGGATCTCGGAGTTGTGGTACATTGCAAATGGTTGCATATCTCATCGTTTTTGCCATCTGTAACGTCTGATAACATCTGCGATTATGTTGCTCAACATGCTACTATTGATAAGAAGGTGATTTTATGCTATAAACTGGTTAAGAAAGATGCGGATTTGAAAGCTATCAAGCGCATAAGTTTCAAACTAGGAGTTCCAGATTGTCACTTCGATAAACTTATGTATGTCTTCGGATATTTGGCCCTCAAACGTTATTGTCCGGCCTTTTGGTTTTTTTCGAAAAGAGGCCCAGCCTCAGGTCAAAAAGTAAGTCGTGCTACTCCAGGTGGCCGAACTGTGAGTATTTACTACGAAAACTCCTCTGGACTCCGAACCAAGGCTGAAGCTGTTTTTTTATTAAGCTCACAAATGGAGTTTGCTTGTTTTGTTCTAACGGAAACTTGGCTGAATGCTAACTTTTTTGATGCTGAGTTTTTCGAGCCAGGTCTTTTTGATGTTTTTCGCAAAGACAGAGATTCCATTAAAACAGGTGTTACTAGGGGTGGTGGTGTGCTCATTGCTGCACGAAAATCCCTCAGAGCTTCTTTTTGTCCGCTTCAAGATGTCAACTCATTGTTGGATCAGCTCTGCGTAAAATTAAATGGCGGATGCGGCTTGCTGTATATTTGCGTGTCCTACATTCCGCCTGGTACTTCTGATGTCATCTATAAAGCACATGTTGATAACATACTGGCACTGCATGAGAGAATTGGTGACAGCCAGTTGTGTGTTTTAGGCGATTTTAATTTGGGTAATGTTTCTTGGAGCTTAATGGATAGTAACAATTTCCTCACGCCATCCAATGTTAATAGTGAATCAGAATCATACTTAATTGATAACTTGCTCTGTATAGATTTATTGCAGATTGACGGCATTGTTAATGGTCTAAATAGGATTCTGGACCTAGTTTTCGTTAGTTATAATATAAACTTTAAGCTGTTTCATGCAACCAGTTACATCTCGTCTCCTAATCTGCACCATAGTCCGTTGTTGTTGGAGATTGAATTTTTTCAATATTTTGAAATACCATCTGTTAGTCTGTCGGTTGCTTTCAATTACTTTCTTTGTAATTTTGCGGAACTAAATAATCAGTTTGATTTTGATTGGCTTCAGCACTTTGGAAATGTAGATGTAACTGATTGTTACGATATTTTTAAGTGTACTATAAGAGATATATGCATGAGTCACATCCCACTCCTTAACTATAAAACCGTTAAGCGTCCGTGGTTCACTAAAGAACTCAAACGACTAAGAAATTTGAAGAATAAGTTCTACAAAAAGCAAAAGCATTCAAATGATATGAATTTACGTGAGCGTTACGTCTTTTATAGAGTTCGATTTAACAGGCTCAATAAATCGTTGTATCGTAATTATATTTTTAAGGTCGAAAGCAATATTAAACGCAATCCTAAGTTCTTCTGGAGCTATATAAAATCAAAGAAGAACTGCTCAAATGTTCCTGCTTCGGTACAGCTTAATGGAGTTTCAGCCAACTCCATTTCCGAAGCTGTTAATCTTTTTGCTGATTTTTTTGCTTCTAATTTTATTTCCGGTAATTCTGATAATGGGTTTGTTATGGATGATCGCTACTCAAATTTAGATGTTCCCATAAACTTTGGGAAATTAAGTCTGACCGACGATGATGTAATAAATGGTATCAATCAACTTAAGCAAACTAGCACTGATGTGGATGGACTCTCTGTGATCTTATTCAAATGTGTTCCCGCACTGGTTCCTCCTTTGAGGCATATTTTTAATAGCTCACTAACTACGGGAGTCTTTCTAGATGATTGGAAACACACTTTTATCACCCCTATCCTTAAATGCGGAAACAAAAATGATATTAAAAATTATAGGCCGATTTCCAAGCTAACAACTGTTTCGAAATTGTTTGAGTGCATAATTAAGGACAAAATATACTATGCTGTAAAGCATTTGTTATGCCCTAATCAGCATGGTTTCGTTCCAGGCAGGTCTACGTTAACCAACTTAGCAGTTTTTACGGAGGATTGTCTGGAAACCTTTCAAAGGGGATTCCAAATCGATGCAATTTACACCGATTTTTCTAACGCCTTTGACAGGGTCTCGCACCGCATATTGATAGCTAAACTTGCTGGTTTAGGCTTTCATTCTGAACTATTGAAATGGATTACATCCTATTTGGAAAATAGGCGCTGTGTTGTTCGAGTCGATAATGTATCGTCTTATTCTTTTGTCGCATCGTCAGGTGTTCCTCAGGGTAGTGTCCTAGGTCCGTAATTATTTGTGCTTTTCATAAATGACATATCTTCCTGTTTTACGAAATGTAATTTCCTGCTATATGCAGACGATTTGAAGATTTACTATGAAGTTAGATGTCTGGAAGATTCACTCATCCTCCAGGATGAGCTCGAAAACTTATATCGTTGGTGTTTGCGTAATAGTTTGTTTCTCAACACTAGTAAATGCCATTTTACCTCTTACTCAAAACTGGTAAGTATTGTTCCTACAACTTACTGCATTTCAAATGTTGCGCTTAAATCAATTTGTGAGCTTAAAGACTTGGGGGTTTATTTTGATTCCAAGCTAAATTTCAAAACTCACATAAATTTTATTGTTTCTAAATCATTCGCGATGTTGGCTTTTATTCGTCGTAATTGTTCTTCTTTCTCCGATCCCTACACACTCAAATTGTTGTACTCGTCCTTGGTACGCTCTAGGCTGGAATATGCGGTATTTATCTGGCGCCCTTACCATGCAGTTTATGTTAAAAGGCTTGAGTCTGTCCAAAGGGCTTTTACGCGTTTTGCTCTACGATCGTTGAGATTTGAGAATCCTATCCCGTGTTACCGTTCGCGCTGTTTATTAATTAATCTAATGTCATTAGAGTCCAGACACACTCTGTTATCGATGTGCTTCGTTTTTGATATCATTGCAGGCGGTATTGATTGCCCACATCTTCTAATGAAAATTCCGTTCAATGTTCCGTCCCGTATTCTTCGCTGTAATGATTTGTTTTTTGTAGGTATTGCTAAAACTGTTTATGGGATGAATGCTCCCATACGGAGGACTCTTTCTCAGTTTAATGCTTATTCTTCTGCCTTAGACATTGAGTTTGCATTTTCTAAATTAGCTTTTAAGAATCAACTCAGAAGTTACTTGCCTTAGCGGGTCCTCTTATCATTATTACTACTATTTTTATTATATTAATGTATATTCATACTTATATCACATAGTCTATAAGCAAATTCTTTGTTGTTGATTAATAAATAAATAAATAAATATCTACCATTCAATTAAAGTGCAAATGGTAAAAGCAAGCCTTTATGAAGGATCCAAGTACAAAAACAGAAATATAGTTTAGTTTTAATATATGTATAGATAAATGATTTTAATTAAAAATTTTAAATATATACATATACATATGCAAATAATAAATACGCTGGAGCACAACCCGGATTTTGAAAACGAAAACCATGGCATATTTGCAGGTGATTCCGGATATTCCTTGGAATCGAGGTGTTGACTATTCTACCAAATAGCTCAGAGGAGAGTCTGAAATTCTGCTACAATGGAACATTGCATTATATAAAAAGAATTATAAACGTTTGTAGTTTGAAGTAAACTAGCGTCTTATTTCACTTTAATGAAATATAATAAAAACGCTGAAATTTATGTTTGGAAGAAGGCAATCGTTTGTTTTTTCTCTATTCCTCTTTGTGCTTTTCGCTCATTGTGACATGTACAACATCGAAATGCTTTATATGCTTCATCTCTAATCTCGTGGAAGTGATCGCTTCGCTTGGCCAAAGCTCTGCTAAAGGCGTTGGAGCAAACGTATTCTATGGTTTCCTCAGTATTGTCGAGAAAACCCGATTCGTTTCAAATTTTTTAATTTATTTCAAAAAAATTTGTTTGGCAAATTAATTATTTATTTACGTTAGAATGTCACAAACTTAAAAATTTAACCCTAGATAATTGCTAGGTTAAATATTTATTTTTGACTTTGAATTTATGCCTAACATTCTGCTGTGCAAGCAAATTTATTAATTTAACCGGTAAACTCTGAGTTAAATAGATAACTAGATTTCTCTGAAGTGGGCCTTATTTGGTTATTGGTACGGTTTTCGTAACATCGACGCACGTTGTCAAAACAAATTTTGTTGATGTACCCGGAATTAACAGCAAGAGGAAAACCAATTATTTGCTTTGTTTTACCCACAATAGATTACACAATATTCACTGAACTCTTGGATTATCTTTTCATATCAGGTTTGTGCACGGTTTTGTTCCAACTACGCAATTTACTGTGAAAGGATTGTCAGATGTCATCCTATATTTTTTGGAATCTTCGGGGGTAGACTGTAAGTACTTTATCGGCCAATGTTATGGCGGTGCAAGTGCAATGAATGGAGAATTTCACGGAGCACCGACTGATATTCAGGAGAAATACAAACTTGCTATGTATTCGCATTGTGAAGTTTCAATTTGGTAGTCTGAGCTGCATGCAAAATTGTTCCGGTCGGAATTTCTCTAGGAACTATCCAAAGTTTGTACACCTTTTATTGCCCTAAACGTTTGCTCGCACTGCAAGATGCAATTTCTCAAAATGAAAACTTCCAAGATTATTTCAGGACTAAATTGGAACATTCCTGTGCATTGATGTGGACAATCAGTCAAAATTTTACTCCACTTACGACCAGTAGTTATAAGCGCCTTCGAAAACATCTCGAATATCTGAGCAGGGTTTTCACACTCACGCATTTCGGTCGGTCGTTTCTTTTTGCAAATAAAACGTCTTCCTTTCTCTCTCAAAACTTTTTTCTTTGGTTAATGAAAATAACTCACTTACAGAAATAAAATGCAAGTTCATTGATTTTTTATTAAAATTGCTCGTTCGTCAAATTTAATATTTTTAAATTAAGTTTCATTTAATTTATTTAATCAAAAGCAAATTGTTGGTTTTCAGCACGAACGATATATATTATATGCATTATATGTATAATATATTATTTCCAATAATACTTTGGCCCAGTTTTGTTGCAATGTCAAATTTTATGCACAGAATTTTTTTAATAAGTCTTTTGAATTATTTCTCTTAAAGTTCGGTATACAAATAAAGCTTACCGACAATGTTTCTTGAATTAACTTGAACGCTTTTTAAAAATTAAAACACCGAAAATGAGAGCTAAAAAAATTATGCTTTCAAAATAAAACTCACTACTTATAACTTTGATTGGAAAGGGCTTATCAATTTCAAATAACTGCATAAACACATAACCACAGATGTTTTTGTAGAACACATAGTAGCAATATATTATATAGAAAACGTTTTTACTGCCATTTGATTCAGTAGTCAGTAAGATGTATGTATACTAAATTTTGTAGGATTCGATAATATAATTACGGAGATAGATGTACCAATTTGCTCTAAGTCAAGTAAATTATCTTCAATAGGTAATAAAATATCGATTTTTTTTAAATTTCTAAAGTACCGATGAGAGAGAAAAGAGAAGCCATGTATGATTTTTTTATTTTCAAAATTTAGCTTATTGACATGAAATCCAACGTAAGTACCACATCTGGTCGAGTTTGGTGGAATAGTTTGTGAGATATACATACATATGTACATATGCACCTATTTGCTTTAAAGTGGTGCTACGCCTACTTCCAAATTTTTTTCATTTGTAGTATTTGCTTATGCAACCTTATTTTGCACATACCACACATATAAACCATAAATTAAATAATAAGTTAATAGTGAAATATGCAGCAAATACAATTTCATTGAATATTCTACTGAGCACAAAGTTGAAGAACAAGTTATTTAGGAACTAATAATATCTAATGTTTCGAGCAATATACCGATCGCCAAAGGTCGCCAGAGGTGTTACAGCCCCCATAGCCACGCTAGCCAACTTTTACAAAAAAGCAGAGTCGATTTCACTGGTTGTTTGTTTCGCTATCTTATTTCCTGAAAATTGTGAAAATTTCTGTAAGTATTTTATAAAATTTAAATATTTTATAATGAAACCATATTTTTGCAACGTATTAGGTAATTTGTGCGCCCATTTTTCCTCCTTAAATAACCTGAAGATAATTTAAACGAAATGTTTTGGGATGTGTTTATTTATTTAGAAGATACTGTTTTTATCTTTTTGATTTGTATCGGAACAAACCAAAAAAGATTTACATTGTGACATAAAAAATGAAGCAGCAGTAAAAAAAGTAACACTTTCTCTGCTCCATAAAGCTGACTGCACCTCGTTTTGATATTCACAAGAATAAGACATAGCAAAATCAATTTGAAGTATCCTCACATGTTCGTTATTTTTATCACTCTGAAATTCTTGTGCTTGTACTCTTTTTATGTTTATATGATTTATGACACATGGTAAAACGGAAACTAAATTCTCATACAACTCTCCACAACTGATTTCTTCTGTCTGCAATTTTACTCGTTGATCATCTCCTTTTTTCCACTGTTTGCAAACTAAATTTTTCGATGGATCATCAGGCAATATAATTTTACTTCCATTTTTACATGCATCGCAGTTATTTCTCCAACAGTTTGAATTTAGCGCCGTGTCACAGTGAATGTTGTTCCAGTAAGAGTTATCGTAGTTAATTTTCAGGCATTTTAATTTAAGAATGAAATTCTCGTGAAGTATACATTTGCATTGTTCTGATGGAGTGTCTTTTAATAGCAAAACATTTTTCGGTCGTAGTGCACAGAATCTCGAAAACTCTATTTTAGTATTCGCAAACTCTTCCTTAAATATATAAAAGGCTTCTTTTAAAAAAAGAGTAAGGTAATGCTTCTGTAATGTCATCTTTTTGCCACTAATCCAAGCGACCATTGTGTCGTTCATACCTGGACATGTATACACAATATCTGGACGAAAGTAAAAATCTTTCACCATTTTTCCAGTTTCATCGTCATGTATCGACACATTCATAGATTTCTTCATTTCATTTTTAATTTTGAGTCCTATTTTTTTGCTACACCCGTTACTACAGCTTTTTGCTTAGTGGGTGAATTCGGCAGACTTCGTATACACTTCTGGACAGCCTTTGCATAGGTTTGTTTGCAATTGTACGGAAAATATTCAGAATTTTCTGCACAACTTTCGTCGCAATTATTTATAATAGTAGAATTACCCGATCTATCATGAATTGCTACTAATTTCTTGGCACTTTTTTTCTTTCTTTCTCATACCTCCTCCGCTTTTCCTTTTCTTCTTGTGTCATCACTTCAACTTTTCTTTTTCTCCACTCTTTAACTCGTGCTTTTTCTCTGTTTTTGAAATCAGAATCATTTTTTTCTTTCTCGTTTCTCCATTTTCTGTAACGCGACATTATTTTTATCAATTTTGTCCATTTTTTAATAAAGGGAAAGTTTGGTTTACACTTGTATGACGCGTTTGTACGGGACAAAAATAAACGACCACGAATTGAACTTCTAACAATACTAACTAAAAAAATTACTTCACAACTAAAAAGTGCACCAATAACTCGCTTTAAATGAAAAGCAAATATATTAAAACAGTTACATGTACAAGCACAAAAACAACATTAACCATATAGTGCGTTTGTACGGGACATAAGTAATGCACATTTTTGAAACAAAATTTCCACGTTATTCAAATATAAGTTTTTTTTTAAATAGCGGTTTTCAAAATATTACTATAATTACTTTTAACAACAAGTACCAGTTTAACATTATTTGTCGTATGTAATGAGAATAAGATGTATGTATGAATATAATCAACTATCGGTAAATGGAAATAAACACTTTATCCCTTCTTTTTGGTAACAAAAAAAAGTACTTCAAAGTAAAGTCCAGTGAAAAAATGATGTTAATATCAAAGTATAATATATTTTAAATATATTGATACTAAAAAAATCATCCGGAAACGCAATTAGTCCGGCGGTCGAAACTTACCATTTTCCGTGGAATGCTCGATATACATATGCAGATAGGTATAAATAGAGAGCACATCTTAGGTCTATACATAAGAAATTATTTAAAAACTAACGAATATGTGAGTACAATACAGTCTTAAGGTTGGTTTTATTTAAACTCTTGCGAGTAGTGGCAGGGATAGAGGTCCATAAATGTATAGCGCTGACGAAAAATTACCTTGCAGAGGAAAGGAAGTTATAATTAGAAACTATTAGGTCATTTACACGTGTTGATTTTGGAACTAGCAATTTCTCATAGAGATAGCCAGGTGTCTTATCAATCATAAGCCGAAATAAGAAAATGCAGTTTCTGGCTTTCAAGTAGTCAGAAATTTCAGAACCCAACAGACGCTTCCTCCAGGCGGAAATATGTTCATATTTCATTAGGCCAAACACATAACGTGCTAATTGGTTCAAGGCTACCTCAATTTTATACGCAGATTGAGAATCTAACTTGCAATAGACTAATTCTGGGTAGCAAATTATCGGCATTATTAGTTGGATTGCAAGTTTTCGCCTTACATTGATCGGCGTAAATGAGGCAGACATTCTTAAATTTCTTAAGGTGTAATACACCTTGGTAACGATGGAGTTCACATGGTCAATACACGTTAAATTGGAATTAATAACAAAGCCAAGGTTTGCTACTTTGGAAACGAATTTGATTGGGTTATTCCCTATATACAAGGATGAAATAGTTGTGAGGTTAAAGCGTTTCTTACAAATAGGTAATACATAACACTTATTACAATTAAGACAAAGACCATTTTGAGTTGCCCAAGATTTAATCAATGCAAGGTTTTTATTAAAATCTGAGCACAAGCTGGCTGACTGGTCAAGAGGTTTAGACATATACAACTGAATATCATCCGCGTATGCATGAATGCTCGATTGCTGACGTACATAAAAAACATCATTCACAAACAAACTGAATAATAGAGGCCCCAAGATTGAGCCTTGAGGAACGCCTGACAACAATGGACGTAGGTTAGACATTGTCAAATCAACTTTCACACGCTGCGACCTTCCTGTGGGGTAGCTCTCCATCAATTGCACAGCAGATTATCCAAAACCAAAATACTTTTTTTAGTTTAGAGCAAAGATGTTTATGGTCAACAGTATCAAATGCTTTAGAAAAATCCAGCAAACAGGGAAGTGTTAAATGCTTTTTGTCAAAGTTAAGCCTGATATCGTCAAGTATCTTTATCATAGCTGTGGAACAACTGTGCTTAGACCTAAATCCAGACTGAAAGGGAGACAAGATGTTGTATTTATCAACATGGTTGTAGATTTGCTGAAACATCAGAGATTCAACGACTTTTGACAGAGCAGGCCGTATACTAATGGGACGGAAGTCACTGGGGCTACAAGCAGTTCTGTTTTTGGCTACAGGAAGCACAGTAGCAACTTTCCATGCATTAGGGAAACAAGACGTTGTAAAACTATGGTTTATTATGTGAGCTAGGGTGGGCAAAACCAAAGGCAAAATTATTTTTATAAACTTAATTGGGATGCCGTCGTTCCCAATGGCATTGGACCGTATTTTATAAATACTTTTTTCTACCTCAAATTCAGACACTGCACAAAACTCAAAATTTACGAAAGAGTCATTCAAGGTATCGGGGTTGAGTGAGCACGCTGAACTATCACTCATATGTATACGTAATTTTTTTATGTTCCGCCAAAGGACACTGTTAGGAAGTGAGGTACTGAGTTGTTTTGCAAAAAACTTGCGCTTTTCTCTTCTTATTGTCAGCGTCGCTTCGTTTCTAATCGCCTTAAAGGCACACCAATTTGTGCTTGTTTCTTTTCTTGACTGCAGATCGAACTGCACTGTTAAGCCACGGATAAGACGAACCCCGATTTTCCGAGGTTCTGACGGGGACATAGCTACTAAGGGCCTACAAAATAGTATTATTAAGAAATGAAAGCTTTTCATTCACTGAACTGTAGCCCCAGCAGGTAGACCAATCTATTTGCGACATATGATCAAACAGACTATTGACATTTAAAAAACGATAGTCGAAAAAATTATAAGTGCTAGCAGGTTCATTGTTGTGGTCAAGCTTAATGTCAAATGAGCAGAATATTAAGGCATGCTCCGATATAAACGATATCTGGTCAAATTTTAAAATGATAGCAGGGTCAGACACAATGAAATAGTCAAGTAGGCTTGGACAACAATTATTTCCATACCTCGTTGGTATAGATACATTAACGAATCACAACCCAACACTAGACACATCATCAACTAAACGTGAACTATACGAGACAGAGCGTAGCAAATTAACATTAAAGTCACCAAAAACAATAATATATCATTTATGTCATATCTGGACCAGGTTTCAGATACACAAATAATATCAACAGACGAAAACTCAAACGTTCTTCTCACAATGTCCATTTTTCAGCATTTAGGCTCCGTGCATTAAAATGAACTATTTTCAAACCTTTTTGGCGATTACATAAAACATTTACCATGGCAAGGCTACAATCATCAACGCTAGACGCCTTGTTGGTGTTCGCAATCATTACTAAACAAAACCAAAACAACTTAAAGACGGCAAATATAAACAGAAGCATAAGCCAGAAGTAAACAAAAACAAAGATGTGCTAACTTTACAATAATAACAAAAAATAATAAAAAACATATACTTAGTAGCAACTAATGCAGCATACAGCTACCGAAAATGCATCAAGTCCTCTTCACATTTTATTTTTACCGATGTGTTGTTTGTTCCTTTCTCTGTTTTAATATGCACATTCCCTCACATTGTATACACAGATAAGAGCTTTCCTTCTCTGCGCAGTTTGATGGCCTCATGCAATATCTTCCTATTCTCTTTCGTGAGACTTTCCAAAATATGAAAGTGCCCTTCAAAACCAATTGGGCTAAGGGGCACTCTTGATTTCATTCGCCTACGATACTCGCCATAAGCGTGAAGAGTGCGATTTCGGTCAAGCGGTGGGTGAAATTTGATGACAATTGCACTATTCAGACTCGCAGAAGAGGGCTTTGTGCGAAATATATCCCGAACTTGCGGTGTTAGAAAATCAATTGAGAGACAAATTTGATTATATATGCTCTTCAGATTTTCTCCCTCAATGAACGGCTCACCAAACACAACAGCATCAGCAGTAGCATCTGGAGCAGCTACCTGCAGTTTGGCTTGAGACAACTGTTGTTGTAGGCTGGCAATATCACTTTCCGCTCTTTTCATATTCGCCTCCAACGAAGTATACACCCGTCTCAGCTATTTTAGCAGCAAACAAACTGATTTCATCATCAATTCTCTTCGATAATTTGATCTCAAGGTCCGCCAGTTTTAGGCAAACACTCTCAACCAACGGCAGAAGATGATCCGTTTGTCTCTGTAACTTAGCTTCAATCTCTTTTATTTTGGCGAAGACCGTTGAAAGAGTAACATCTTCATCCAATTTAGCTAATTTAGCAGAAGGCGAACCTCTGCTTATGCTACGTTTGACATTGCAGACGAATTTTAACAGCGAATTAATGTTAGTGAGCTCCAATAAATTTTTTTTAATAAACACAAAGTTTAGCGCTAACACAAAGCAGGAATGTATATTTATTTATTTATTTATGTATTTATCTATACCCCAACTATCACAGGGCAAGGTATGCACGAAAATAGTGATCAAAACGAATAATCTGCAGCGATACAATTAATATAATCAGAGCGATATAGATGCACGTCCGTTGCGTATGCGAACAGCTTTTTATTATTAAGTGCTGGCGCATATAACTATTTGCGTACCTATAATAGTACACTAGAAAAAATTTCTTGGTTATAATATTTGTTACAAAAAAAATAAAATAAATAAATATTTTTTTTTTGTTTTTTAATTGCTTTATTTTGCAATCTGTCAGTTCCAATGAAGCTAGTGAGTACTATACAATACTAAATAAAAGTAAGGGATAACGGAAGTTAGTTATTCAAATGTTTACATAACAATAATTAAATAACAGAAAGTATAATGTTTTAAAAGGGCAAGTCTAACACATGTTTTCTCTTTAACCTAAATATTTCACTACTTTCGTCTAGTAGCGTTATGGCTAGTACGTTTACATGATTTGAAAGCCTATTTACATAGTTAGTGCTAAATTTTTTAATTTCTTCTTTAATTGTGGGCATACCAAGATCTGCATGAATGCACTTGTTTGTAACAAACCATGGAGCGTTTGTTATCATTCTAAGCACTTTGTTTTGAAAGCGTTGTAAGATATCTAAATTTGAGTTGCTCGCTGTACCCCAAAGTTGCACTCCATACGTCCAGACTGGTTTTATTATATGTTTTATATAGTAATAACTTATTTTCTAGCCTAAGTTCTGACTGAGTTCCTAGTAGCCAGTACATCTTAACCTTCATGTCAACTTGTTTTCTTTTAGCTTTGACATGCTCCTTCCATGTCAATCGTTTATCCGTATGGATTCCTAGATAATTTACGCAATTTGTTTGTGGTATATTTTTATTATACAATTTTACCTCTGGACATACACCACACTTAACGTAAATATAATGTGCTTACATTTTTCAATATTGACTACGATTTTCCATTTATCTAACCATAGTTCCAGCGCATTAATCTGTTGTTGAGTGGTAATAGACACACGATTTGGACATTCAGCTGTTACAATTATGGTTATATTATTTAATTGTGGGATATCGGAGGTGTATACAGTTCCTTGTGGTACACCTGCTCTTATCTTGGATAAGTTCGTTTTACTATCGCCGAGTTTCACATAAAAAGTTCTATAATTTAAATATGGTTTTAGAATTAAATAGTATGGCATCGGGAGTAGTGTTTTTATCTTGAAAAGTGGGCCAGTGTGACACACTTTATCGAATGCCTGTTTAATGTCTAAGAATACACCAGAGCAATAATGTTAGCGTTCTAATGCATCTGATATAACATTGATGATTCGATGGCATTGTTCTACCAAACTGGTGAGGCGGTATTATATTTTTTTTTGTTAATAATTGGTAACACTCTATCTAAAAATATTCGTTCAAATATTTTGGAGAATGTTGACAATAAGCTAATGGGCCTGTATGACGTTACAACATTTTCTGGTTTACCTTGTTTATGGAATACGATGACTTCAGCACATTTCCATGGAGTTGGGAAATGGTTGAGTCTCAGTATGGCGTTATAAATCAGTGTAAGATGAGGTATTGCCTTCGTAGATAGGATTTTAACCATTTGACCATCTATTCCATCGTATCCAGGGCTTTTATTATTATTCAGTTGTTGGATTTCTTCATATACTTCCGTAGAACTAATTTTTTAATTGGCAGATCTAATTGACATGGAATGTCAAGAAATCCACTTATTTCTGCATCATCTACATTGGTTCCATTGTCTGAAGTGAATGTTTTTTCTAGATGACGTGCAAATGAATTTGCTATTTGTTCTTCCGATCTATACCACGCAACCGTTTTCATTTTTAATAATAGTCTTACGTTTAGCTGGGCGTTTTAGATATTTAGTAGCATTCCAAATTTTAAAATCTTCATTTTTTGTCGTATTCAAACTCCTCAGATAGTAAGCAGTACACTCATTTTTATAATTTTTTATTAAAAATTTTAGTTTAGTTTTGCAGTCGCTTTGTTAAGTAACATTTTAAGGTCTTTTGTTCTATTATTTTGCCATTGCTTTCGAATTTTTCTTTTTTCTTTAATTAGTGCTCTGATTTCAAAGGAAGTATGCTTAAAATTGTTAGCATTTTGTGGTGTTGACATAAACGCAGCTTCGTGTAGTATTAAATTGAAATCTTCAACGGCAGTGTCTAGCTCATATTCAGTTTTTAGAGGCGTATTCCAGCTGATTTTATTGTCTATAAGTTTTTGAAAAAGTTCTATATTAGTGTTTTTATTTATCGGCTTTTGTTTCAATTTATTTCTTTCAAAAACTGTTTTAATGGTTAATAGTATGGGCGAATCGTCTAAGGACAGTTCATGCAAAGCCTGAATTTCAAGCAAGCTCGCATGTATTCCTCTGTATACCGTGAAGTCTATAAGGTCAGGAATTTTAGTAGGGGCACTTGGCCAATATGTTGGGGATACAGTTGATAAAGTTTTGAGACTTTTCATTGTTACACATTTGTATAGTTCCCTACCCTTATAATTTACTAGCCTAGAGCCCCACCATGGGTGTTTGGCATTGAAGTCGCCGTCTATTATGAAACGGGAGCCTAATTGTGAAAATAAATCACAGTAATCTTTGCAGGTAATTTTGTGTCTAGGTGGAAAATATACAGAGTATACGTCAGTGTACATGTTGTTGTTTTTGAGTTTAATACCGGCTGCTTGTATTTGATGAGTTCGAATAGAATTTAATATTTCATATTTTAAACTAGATTTAACTGGAATGGCTGAACCTGCATGAGCTTTATTGTAGTCTTTTATTTTAAAATATGTTTTGTCAGTAAAATGCGTTTCAGAGACAAGTAGTATATCAATATAATATAATTTCAAAAATATTTCTACTTCATTTAGATGGCTTGATAAACCATTGGCATTCCAGATAGCAAGTCTAGTATCTATTTGCATAATTTGTTTAATAACATTGTTATCATATTCATAATGTTGTTCATTAATTCTGCTTGTATAGCGAACAATGCCTCAATTTTGGCTCGTGACCTTTTTTCAATATCTTGTCGTACATTTGATTTTAATACATTTGCATAAGTGTTGCTATCATCAATGAATGGATTAATTGTTGCTTCTGATTCTTTTTTTTGTAATAGTTCATGTTTTTGCGCTAAAAAATTTGAGTAATTTTGTCTTTGACTTTGAGGTACTTTTTTCTGCACCAATTCTTGGTAAATTTTTCAACCTTTATAATTTGCCGTATGATTTTGCAGGCAGTGTGCACATTTTGGAGGTGACTCCAGTGAGTGTGTCTTGCGTGTTGGCTCTACATGTACTATAGCATTGTTAATATGTTTTACATCGTATATTTCTTTATTGTTACCTGCTGGCTCTAAATCTATGAAAAACATTGAAAGTGTTTTTTTTTGTTATTTTACTTTTTACATTAGTTATATCTCTAGTTACATGACCTAATTTGAAAAGTTCAGTTTTTATATCGTCTTTGGGTGTTGTGTGGTGCAATCCTTTGAACACAGTTCTATAGGTCCTCTGCTGTTTTAGTTGGTACGTGTGAAATTGTATATTTCGTGTTTCGAAGAATTTAATTGCCTTCCTGTATGAATCAACTGTTTGAATCATCAACCTTATTTGTTCGTTATTTAAAGACCTATATTGTATTTCGTTTTCTGGAATATGAATTGGTAGAGGTTTAGGTATGTCATTATTGGTTTCTTCTTGCTGCGCAACATTGCTGTCTTCATTATTTAAAGTTGAAAACCTATTTTGCGAGTCGTTGCCAACAATGCAAACCTTTTTTCGATTACTGGGTGAGGATGAAGATGAAGATGAAGGAAGCTGCACGCTTTTTATTAGAGGTTGGAACCTTTTGCCACCGGTTTTTATTAACATCGTCATCATTGGCATTATCACCCGATTCACTTGCGCTGTTGTAGTTCATTGTGCTGTTTTTTTTTTCAATTAGAAAATCACTATTGTTCATACAAGAGCACAGCCGCTCTTGCTGACAAAACTAACGGCAACTAACAAAAAAAGAAAAGCAGTTTAATATACTGTTTTGTTATTGCAATTTATGTATATTATATTACAAAAACATTTGTTTTTTATTTTATTTTTATCTGTAATATGATTGAGAACTAGTAAACGCACGTCCGCTCTTGACCGCTGCCTTATTGAGACTTGGTTATAATATTTGTAGCAAAAAAAATAAAATAAATAAATATAAGACGAATAAAATAAACACACATACGCTATCATTTTACTATATTTGTGGCAGTTTTTTGTGCTTATATACTAAATAAATTTACGGCTTTCCTTTGGGGCGCATATCACCTGATTGCTTGTCGCTGGCTTAAATAGCCTTTTTTCTAATTCCGGGTAGGTTTCGTTGTTTTTAAACAGTTCCGGTTCTTAACTTATGGTATTTAAAACAAAACTAATACAACAACTCTTCGAAGCTGTGGTCTTTCGTTTTAGGAACCGATAACTTGCCTTCGTCGTTTCTACATAGCTCCATTATCGACCAGCAGGGTCCTTTGGCATATCCCAACTTTTTCTGAGTGTTTCAATCGATGTTTTTATTAGGGGAGACATATTCAAAGATTATGCTGGATGTGGTACAATGTAGCCTACACAGTAACCTATTATCACCAGTGACCGTGTTCGGATGAATTTTTACTGGTGCACCTTCTACTGCACACGTCTCGTGCTTTGCAACCAAAGTCTCATTAGAAGAGGATATATCCATAAGTAAACAGTTACCAAGGATTTGGAAGTTAGAGGAACCCCCAAAACGCATTACTCAAACACTGGAAGATTCACGCAGATGGTACATACATAGTATCGCTGCTATTTGGAAATGTTTATTCCACAGGTATAAAGCTAGGGCATTCTTTCCTAGAAACGAAGCAAGCTATGCAAAAATTCTTCATTAAAAGTTGAACACGTTATCGTGGTAATTTTTACCTACCTCATCATTCTGTAATAAAACCCGAAAGCATGTGGACAAGACTAAGGGTGGTATTCATTGCTTCTAGTAATTCCGCGAATGGAGTCAGTTTGAACGATACGGGATTTCATAGTATTTTCACTGCCCTACAAGATCGCGAAGAGTTGATTGATGTGTTGAACGGAGGAGCCTTTTCATTGCGTAAGTGGTCATCGATCATAAATGATATTTTGGCTGATCTTCCTAAGGAGTATACTGTAGATAAATAATTTTTAGAGGTGGACGGAGCGAGTAACAAAGAGGATAGAGCGTGCTGTCCCTTATTAGACCGCGAATTGGAGCCCTCTACAGTGGGTGATGAAGACTTTTGGAACGATTTTCTACACTTCCTCGCATATTACGAGTTTTGGCATATGTTTTCGGTTCTTCCATATGACTAATGAAAATACACGTAGGCTTCATTCCTACCCATCCATAGGCACATTCGGAGAAGAAATCGCAAAATTACGAGTGCGAATGCTCATTTTGACTTAAATGACACACTTCACCAACGACTATCACCGAAAAGTTCTACTTTGGCATTAAATCCATTTCTTGATAGACATGGCGTGCTGAGAATAAACGGTCGGCTATTAAATGCGCTTAATTTGTCATTCAATGAAAAACATCCCTATATTTGCGTTTTCTCTCAGCTTTTGGTAGGTTTCATTCGTCAGACTACTTTGCACGGAGCTAACCAGGTAACTTAACACCTTACAATATTGGATACACAAGGCTAAATATCTTATAAAGACGGTCATTCACAACTGCAAAGTTTGCGTTGTTTACAAAAAGAGCAAACGGACTCAAATAATAGTGGCTCTGCCCGCAGAACGAACTTTGTTTTATGAGCCCCTTGAAAATAATGGAGTTGACTTCGCTGGACCCTTTGATATAAAGAGTTACATCGGCAGAGCTTGCACCAAAGGATATGCTTATATTTTTATATGTTTTTCAACCAAAGCTATCCATTCAGAATCCGCAAGTTACCTGCCATCGTAAACCTTTCTGGCACGTTTCCCGTTTTGTATCGAGTAGAAGTTGTCCGGTAAAAATCTTTCACGATACTGTAAGCCAATCATGATCTAACTTGAAATTGTGTTACAGCCCTTATGGCCAGACTGTGGGAAGCTGGTATTAAAAACTAAAAAAAGAACTGATGCAGCAGACTGCGCAGCTCTTATCCCGGAGCACTCTCTCACTGAGGACCAATTCTTGCTCCAACCATCCAATCAATTCAGTTCCGTGTCATTGATCAATCGCTTGCAAAGAATAAGAGCGCCCTGGAAGTTTCCTCCTGAGGATCTTGCTGTTGATGGCATGGTAGTAGTTCGCCATGAAAATCTATTGCCGAATGAATGGCGCTTGGGCAGAGTAGGTAAGGTTTATCATGGTTCTGACCGACGAGTTCGCGTAGCAGAGATTGGCACAGAACGAAGGTTGATAACGCGCTCTCTAGTAAAGTTAATAGGTTTAGCGCGTTAGGAAATATCCTTATAATTTCCTTTACGTTTTAATCTCGTATCCTGCAAGGTGTGCAATCGGGCATATCCACTTCGTTTCTGCAAAAAATTTCTCGAGATTACGACTTGTTCCACTTAATCTCGACTGTTTTCGGTGTTTGTCATACTCCCATGATACTAAAAGGTGTAGGAGTATCAGTAGTGCGATTCACGCACTTATTTTAAAGATATTCGATTGGTTAACTCAATTTAACCAAACATTTGAACGACCCCGCTATTCAGCAGCCATTTTTTTTAACGATTTCCGCATTCGCCGAATCAGCTGTTGTCAGTAGCTAGTCGATTACCGAAAACTAAACGACAGCAAATTTAATGTTTTTAACTCAGTCGAGAAAAGAAAAATGTGTATTTTCAACTTAAATAAAAGATAAATTTAAAATTTGGTTATTTGTTTTCTTGAAATTAAAAGAGAAACATTAAATATTTTGAATATGATTTATCACGAGGTGACGAAGAAGTAAGCGCTCTAAGAGCGGATCGACGTTCACTCCGAGATGTGGACAATCCCATTCATTTGAATGCAACAGAATTTCAAAGGCTG
The DNA here is from genome assembly GCA_951828415.1 of Anomoia purmunda. Classification (NCBI taxonomy): domain Eukaryota; kingdom Metazoa; phylum Arthropoda; class Insecta; order Diptera; family Tephritidae; genus Anomoia; species Anomoia purmunda. The sequence goes on along the minus strand of OX639993.1, from coordinate 81,390,177 downwards.
TATCGGTTAACTCCAGACTTGGCTGAATACCTAAATTATTAGCTTGGCAACCAAATAAGAGGCTCCAGAATAACAACAATATCAACTGAGAAGCAGGTAGCTCGTGTAATCTTTAAGCCTGTATGCAATTTTAAATATTACTTTTATATTGGTAGGTTCTAGCGGCTTTAAGATTCTTCGCAACTGGTTGCTATCAACGACCCGTAGTCAGTCATCCGTAAGCCGTAGAAATCATCGGGTAACGGATGCAATCAATGATTCATTGTTTCGCCAGAAAGTGAGGTTTCTTATGACCCAAGTGGAACACCAAGCTGCTAAAGACATGTTTGCTTCAACATCGTCTACCCTTTGTGGGATGCACTATTGGGGCCGTCGATTGCACACCAAAGAATCATGAGAAGGTTTATGCCAACCATCATATCTACCATTCAATTAATGTGCAAATGGTAAAAGCAAGCCTTTATGAAGGATCCAAGTACAAAAACAGAAATATAGTTTAGTTTTAATATATAGATAAATGATTTTAATTACAAATTTTAAATATATACATATGCAAATCCTAAATACGCTGGAGCACAACCCGGATTTTGAAAACGAAAACCATGGCATATTTGCAGGTGATTCCGGATATTCCTTTGAATCGAGGTGTTGACTATTCTACCAAATCGCTCAGAGGAGAGTCTGAAATTCTGCTACAATGGAACATTGCATTATATAAAAAGAATTATAAACGTTTGTAGTTTGAAGTAAACTAGCGTCTTATTTCACTTTAATGAAATATAATAAAAACGCTGAAATTTATGTTTGGAAGAAGGAATCGTTTGTTTTTTCTCTATTCCTCTTTGTGCTTTTCGCTCATTGTGACATGTACAACATCGAAATGCTTTATATGCTTCATCTCTAATCTCGTGGAAGTGATCGCTTCGCTTGGCCAAAGCTCTGCTAAAGGCGTTGGAGCAAACGTATTCTATGGTATCCTCAGTATTGTCGAGAAAACCCGGTTCGTTTCAAATTTTTTCATTTATTTCAAAAAAATTTGTTTGACAAATTAATTATTTATTTACGTTAGAATGTCACAAACTTAAAAATTTAACCCTAGATAATTGCTAGGTTAAATATTTATTTTTAACTTTGAATTTATGCCTAACATTCTGCTGTGCAAGCAAATTTATTAATTTAACCGGTAAACTCTGAGTTAAATAGATAACTAGATTTCTCTGAAGTGGGCCTTATTTGGTTATTGGTACGGTTTTCGTAACATCGACGCACGTTGTCAAAACAAATTTTGTTGATGTACCCGGAATTAACAGCAAGAGGAAAACCAATTATTTGCTTTGTTTTACCCACAATGGATTACACAATATTCACTGAACTCTTGGATTATCTTTTCATATCAGGTTTGTGTACGGGTTTGTTCCAACTATGCAATCTACTGTGAAAGGATTGTCAGATGTCATCCTATATTTTTTGGAATCTTCGGGGGTAGACTGTAAGTACTTTATCGGCCAATGTTATGGCGGTGCAAGTGCAATGAATGGAGAATTTCACGGAGCACCAACTTATATTCAGGAGAAATACAAACTTGCTATGTATTCGCATTGTGAAGTTTCAATTTGGTAGTCTGAGCTGCATGCAAAATTGTTCCGGTCGGAATTTCTCTAGGAACAATCCAAAGTTTGTACACCTTTTATTGCCCTAAACGTTTGCTCGCACTGCAAGATGCAATTTCTCAAAATGAAAACTTCCAAGATTATTTCAGGACTAAATTGGAACAATCCTGTGCAATGAGGTGGACAATCAGTCAAAATTTTACTCCACTTACGACCAGCAGTTATAAGCGCCTTCGAAAACATCTCGAATATCTGAGCAGGTTTTTCACACTCACGCATTTCGGTCGGTCGTTTCTTTTTGCAAATAAAACGTCTTCCTTTCTCTCTCAAAACTTTTTTCTTTGGTTAATGAAAATAACTCACTTACAGAAATAAAATGCAAGTTCATTGATTTTTTATTAAAATTGCTCCTTCGTCAAATTTAATATTTTTAAATTAAGTTTCATTTAATTTATTTAATCAAAAGCAAATTGTTGGTTTTCAGCACGAACGATATATATTATATGCATTATATGTATGTATAATATATTATTTCCAATAATACTTTGGCCCAGTTTTGTTGCAATGTCTAATTTTATGCACAGAATTTTTTTAATAAGTATTTTGAATTATTTCTCTTAAAGTTCGGTATACAAATAAAGCTTACCGACAATGTTTCTTGAATAAACTTGAACGCTTTTTAAAAATTAAAACACCGAAAATGAGAGTTAAAAAAAATTATGCTTTCAAAATAAAACTCACTACTTATAACTTTGATTGGAAAGGGCTTATCAATTTCAAATAACTGCATAAACACATACTAGCAATATATTATATAGAAAACGTTTTTACTGAAATTTGATTCAGTAATCAGTAAGATGTATACTAAATTTTGTAGGATTTGATAATATAATTACGGAGATAGATGTACCAATTTGCTCTAAGTCAAGTAAATTATCTTCAATAGGTAATAAAATATCGATTTTTTTTAAATTTCTAAAGTACCGATGAGAGAGAAAAGAGAAGCCATGTATGATTTTTTTATTTTCAAAATTTAGCTTATTGACATGAAATCCAACGTAAGTACCACATCTGGTCGAGTTTGGTGGAATAGTTTGTGAGATATACATACATATGTACATATGTACCTATTTGCTTTAAAGTGGTGCTACGCCTACTTCCAAATTTTTTTCATTTGTAGTATTTGCTTATGCAACCTTATTTTGCACATACCACACGTATAAACCATAAATTAAATAATAAGTTAATAGTGAAATATGCAGCAAATACAATTTCATTGAATATTCTACTGAGCACAAAGTTGAAGAACAAGTTATTTAGGAACTAATAATATCTAATGTTTCGAGCAATATACCGATCGCCAAAGGTCGCCAGAGGTGTTACAGCCCCCATAGCCACGCTAGCCAACTTTTACAAAAAAGCAGAGTCGATTTCACAGGTTGTTTGTTTCGCTATCTTATTTCCTGAAAATTGTGAAAATTTCTGTAAGTATTTTATAAAATTTAAATATTTTATAATGAAACCATATTTTTGCAACGTATTAGGTAATTTGTGCGCCCATTTTTCCTCCTTAAATAACCTGAAGATAATTTAAACGAAATGTTTTGGGATGTGATTATTTATTTAATAATAATAACAATACAAATATTGTATTACTGATAAAACTAAAAGAAATTGAACGTAATATTCAGAACAAGAGAGAATAAGTAATAAAGCAAATAAAAACTAATTTGTATCCTTTTTGGAAATACGTTCGCTTGAGGTTTCGAACTATGTTCCGCAGTATCGCCGGAATTCCCTGTCAGGCCCAACAAATTTTGTGCAAAATGTGACCCATTTCAGGAATATTGGGAAGCGACATTGTCATTCATAATTTTGCGCTTGATTAAGCGAGTAAACTTATATGGGTAACTATACGCCTCCACGCGGTGCTCTAGGAGACTCCTACTTCGCTTCATATTCGGGGCGCTCCCTCGAGGGGTTGCTGTGGGAGTCTCATTTCGCTACTGCTTTGCAGAGCTAGGAAAAAAGAAGACGTAAACTAAACGTGTTACAGATGTTTCGTGAATTGGAATGGGGGAGTTTCGGCAACAAATTCGTGGTGAATAAATTCATATGACACAGAATATTGCATGGAGTTCAAACGAATTTGTGTTCTTTTTATTTTATAAAATATATGTATAATTTAATACTATTTTTCTTAAATTAAATGCGGTCTATACAAAACGAACGAGTTTCCAATCCGAAAAATGCATCAAATATTTTGTGGATCGCGAAACATACTTATATCAATTTTCTGCAATTTATATTCTACCACTAAGTACGTACTTTAGGTACTTGCTAACAGCCTTTACTACAAAAGGCATTGTATTCTTCCCGTTTCTACTTCCTTCTCAAATTTAGCCTTTTGTGCGGGAGAGCCAAAACTGAAGGGCCATTATTTATCAATCAGTAAATGAATCATGTGTAGATCTACTTCTGTTCTTAAAATGATATTTGAAAGCATTGAAAATTATTTGAAAAGGGCTTTACAAACATTTTTGTTGTTCTCATTTTAAATGCAAATTTGTAAAAAAGACATCGCGCTTGAGCAATGCTAAGTATATTTACGTACATATGTTAAGTGTAGAAGTCCACGCAAGTGGGGAAAGTTTCTGATGGTAATTCACCTGGGAGTGGCCAGCCCACGACTTCCGGGTGATGTCACCCAAGTAGCTCCTGAACATCCGTTAGGGAGTGACCTAAAGTGAGAAGGCCAACCTGGTGAGGTCAGTCCGACGTTTTCGGCTTAAGAGCTCACTAGGGGCTTGCAGCGTCTGTCCATCAGTTGGTGCGTGCGTGTTTCTGATTTGGAGTAAGCCGTCCGATATATAAATGTGTCTTAAAGTATAAAATGCCCCAGAATCTGGTTGTGAGCTGGGCTTGGTACCCGCATGTAGAAACAGCTTCCAAAGAAAAATTGCAACAAAAATCCTCGGATGAGACCACTCTATTCAGATGACGGCACACGTGGAGGACCGTCTGGCCACGATTCGCATCAAAGCAAGATTCTTCAACATCTAGCTGATATGCGTCCACTCCCCCACGGCAGAGAAGGAAGATGTGACCAAAGATCACTTCTACGAGCGCTTTGAGCGAGCGTCTGAACGCTGCCCCCGTCACGATATAAAACACGTGGTAGGCGATTTTAATGGTGGGAAGAAAAGGAATACTTGGCCCCACAGTCGATAAATTCAGCCTACGCGACGAAACATCCGCTAACGGACAGAAGCCGACCGACTTCGCCTGGGCTTGAAACATGGTAGTGTGTAGTACTAGGTTCTAGCTTAAAAGGATAAATCAAGCTACATGGCTATTTTCTTCTGGAAAAACACGTAATCAATTTGATCATGTTGCAGTAGACGGAAGGCATGCTTCCAGAGCCTTAGTTGTGCGCACTATTCGAGAGCTAACATCGACTCGGATCACTATCTTGTCGCAGCCAAGATTCGCAACCGCCTCTGTGCAGCAAAAAGCGCACGCTAAGAGACACGAGGGAAGCTTGACGTCAGTGTTCCGCAACAGATAGCTGCGCGCAATGACACCACATTTTTCGCTCATTGCGCACGAACGCTGTATAGGTCATTGATTTTCAGCGAGCCCCAAAAACGACTAGGACGACAAGGAATGCCAGGCCGCCATAGAAAAGAAAAATGCTGACTATAGGGCCATGCTGCGATCGAGCGCAATGCGAACTGTGCGGGAGAGATATCGGAAGTTAAAGATGGAAGCGAGGCGCATCGTCCGAGAAAAGAAGAGAGAAAACGCCCGAACATTTTATCAGAAGATACGGCGGCTTACAGAAGGTTTCAAGACCGGGTCAGTTTCCTGTCAAAATGAAAACGGCGATCTGATGACCCACATCCAGAGTGCACTCAAATAGTGGAGGGAGAACCTCTTCACTATGCTTAATGTTGGCGGCGCGGAAAACATCGAAAAGGATGAACCCGATTTTCCAACCAACGAAAAGGGAGTCCAAATATCGTTACCCGACCTGGACGAAACTCGAACGGCAATATCGCGCCTACGGGTAAGGTGTATTCACTAGCGCATTTGCAAAATATGGTCTGACGAACGAGTGCTAGCTGATTGAAATTTAATTGTATTCTGCCCAATCCACAAAAAAAGCGATCCTACAATATGTACGAACTACCGCGGGATCAGTCTCCTTAGCATAGCGTATAAGGTTTTGTCGAGCGTACTTTGTGAACAACTGAAGCCCACCGTAAACGAACTGGTTGGACCTTATGAGGTCTGGCAAATCTACCATCGACCAAATATTCACGATACACCAAATATAGGAAAATAACCGAAAAAACAGAATAGACACACATCACCCTTTAGTTGACTTCAAATCCGCCCTCAAAAGCACGAGAAGGTATACCTATTGGCCGAATTGTCTGAATTTGGTATCAAAACAAAACTAATACGGCTATGAAAAATGAAGTTGAGTAACACCAACAGGTCCGTCAGAATCAGGAAGGACCTCTTCGAGTCGTTTAAAACCAAGCGGGGGTGCCTCCTTTCGAGCGACTTCTTTAACATTATGTTAGAAAAGATAATTCGAGCTGCAGAATCGAACCGTTTAGGCACCATATTTTATAAGAGTGTGCAACTTCTGGCGTATGCTGATGATATCGATGTCATCGGCTTCAACAACTGCGCCGTAAGAATTTTATAATTCCTTGTGAGGAGTACCATGCCAGTCTTTGCGGGGTTCACGCTAAGCCAATTTTCTTTCGACCAGGTGATTATTGTAGTAGCTCACTCAGAACCTGAAGATATTTACCAGTTTTTACGATTTGGTTCCAAAGCAAGGCGCCAATGGTTAGATTCCATAGTAGAAGCGAGAGAACGCCCCCTTCGGGCCTCCTCTGGTCGCATATTTAGTAATGGACTCACCCCCTAACTCGAAACGAATAGTTCTCTTTTTGAGAATGAGCCCAACAAAGTCAACCTCCCCTGGACATCATGGAGCGCAGTCTTACCTGATTTGCCTTTGGAATATACGTGCTGGTTATGAAAGAGGTTACCGTGTTTTATATTCCGCCAAATATATTCATCTAAGAGCCTCTATAGAGTTTTAATAAGAAATGAAGTGAGGCTTATGGGCCTTTGATTTTATTGAACAGTCTTGCTTGCTTTTGGTAGGAAGGCAACCCTCGCCTCGTCGTATGGGACATAGGTTGGGGTAAGACCAGCTGTAAAAATCTATAAGACCAGCGGACACATTATGCCCTTTGCCGCTTGCAAGCACCCTGAAGTCTATTCGGTGGAAAAACTTGGCTGTCGTGGGCCACATAGGCTGTCGGCTGCCATATTGTGCTCTCCCTTAGTCACACGCTGACACTCACGACGTCCTCTGTGCTATATTGAGAGAGTAGAACATAAGAAAACAGTTTTTTTAATGAGAATGATAGACATCAAAGCTCAGTCCACAAACCTTGTTTCTGATGACCCAAGGTTCCTGGAATAGAACGATGTCCTCAGCTTTCTCACTGAGGCTAATAAAGAGGGGAACCGAGGCTACCTTGGAGTGGTGAAGATTAATTTGTAGGATCTGCACCATCTTCAGAGTGGGCGACATCCATTGGCTCTAGCCCTTTCCCTTCTGAGGCTCCTATGACTAAGGTGTCATTTCCTGCATCTTCCGGTTCAGAGGCTAGAAGCTGGTCGTTCCGCAGTGTTTCCCACCAAGTGTGAACCGACCCAACGTACGCAGGGTTCCCAGGATTGATTTTTGTTATCCATATCATCTGGTTCTTTGGCCTCCTACTGAAACGATACCTTTCGGAGTCCATAAATGGAATAAATGGGAAGAAATCGGTCTACCACGGCAGAGCCCAATGCCAGAGCAAGTTCGCCGTTACTCCCTGTGTGCTTTGGTACGCTTCGTCCTCACCATGAATTAGCTCAACCCCAAGGAGCATTAACACCTACAACAATGTCAGCCTGTAAAACCAACGTAGAATCTCTCTTGCCAACAAGTGTCACTTTAGGATGAGTAGACAAGCGTAGTAAGGCCCTCTCTCGACGAACCAGAGCCATACTCTATAAGTCTCTCATCATGCCCACGCTATTCTATAACGCTAAACCATGGGCACTGTCAGCATCGGGTGAGACGCCTCTTGGCGTATTCGAAAGAAAGATTCTCCAAAAGATTTATGGGCCTCTATGTCTTTGCGACGGTGAATACAGCAGACGATGGAACGATGAGCTGTTTGAGCTTTATCGCGACATAGACATAGTCCAGCGAAATAAAATGCAGCTGCTGCGTTGGGTGGGACATGTCGTGTGAATGGACGAAAATGTTTCAGCCATAAAAGTATTCAACGCGGTACCAGCTGGTGGTGGTCGAGGAAGAGGACGGCCTCCTCTGCGTTAGAAAGGCCAAGTGGATAAGGATATGACGTCATTTGGCATTTCTAATTGGCGCCAGTTAGCAGGAAGAAGGACTGATCTTGCATACTTATTTAACATACTTACTAAAAACTTACATATGTACGAGCTCAAATAATGAGAACCTAAGGGAAAGCCAGAGCGAACCTCAGTTTGGTTGAGAAACGGCTCACATTACGGCGGCACGGCTTCCGCTTTGGTTTGGTGCCGACGAAATGTGTTGTTGCAATTTTTGGAAATGATTGAACAATGCTGATATTGTTTATTTTAAAATATTGCCAAGTTGGATCTTTGATTTTAGTCACAACATACTTGTTTGTATAGTTTGCTTCCTGTGCTAACTCCCCTTTCTTAAGCATCTACTGAAATCTGTGGGTAATCTATTATTGGTGGTATACAAAATTGATTTCTGTTTTTTGGTTTAAGTATGATATACAAAGCTAATGATAGTGTTACTGCAACAAGAATTGCTTCGAAGCTTGAACTAACTGAAATAATGTTTTTTCATGTTATGCGTTCTAGTATATTTACATTATTTAAATGAAGTTGATGTAAATAGTTTAGATCTTATTTAATTTCGTTTTCTGTTAGGTTATTCTGAAGTTTGCTGGTAAGACCTGGTAGGAACTTGTTTGCCAGTTTTTGTAACTAACGTTGTTCGAGGTCATGGTTTCGTTATAGAAATTTCTAAAAAATGTACCATTTAGTTTAAGAGATGTATTATTGTAAGTAATATTTCCAATATTGTTTAAAAGAAATATTGTTCCTTCTTCGACTAACTCAATTATAGCATTGTTTTCGTATTGGTAATCGCAAAGCGCTTTCCCTCCGCTAAGAATTTGTGCGATGCAGTGTCATCTATTTCAATGAACTTTCCAAGTATACCGTATTTGTCGTTTTGAGATATGAAAAGATTGGTGAATTCTAAGTAAACTCGTTTAACAGTTGAATGAATAATAATATTATTGAATAGGGCATCTTCGGATTGTAGTAGTGAAATTACATATAAAAGAAGCGAATCATCGACAATCATAGAGGGTTCTGCGTATTTGAGTGTTTGTAGCTCATTTTTGAAAGGTAGTGTCTCAGTTTGAGAGAGAACATTAGGGATATCTTCCTTATTTACCATTTGGGAAAGAACAGTTACTCGGTTGCCAACTGGGTTGCCCTTATAATTTTCGCAATTTCATCTTTTACTATACCTAACCTATTATATAATGTCCGTTCCAATAATTCCTTGTTATCCTTACTTATTTCGTCCATAATTGTATTATAATATCTAATATTTTATTTTTTGTCTTGATAAGGTATGGGTTTGTGGTATATTGTATGTTACTGTTTTCAGTCAGTTCGTGTGTTGTGGAAAGAATTCGGTACCAGTCTGTGGCATCGCGGTTTCCTGCTAACCTTTTTCGGGCGGATCCAATCCAATTGATCGATCTCTTTTGTATAGTTGTGTTTTTTGTTCGCAGTTGGCTTAGTAAATTATCTATTTCTGAAAGTTGATGATTTAATTGTGGAAATAAAATACTTGTTTTACTAATTTCGTGGTTTATAGTAAGTCTGATGTCATGGACAATTTCTTCGTATTCTTCCAAGTCGATAGTATGAGTAATTTTGTACGTTCCTGTAGTAATTTTTCCCAGTCCTTGTTTGATCGTTAGGGAGGGCTGTTATATCCGTAAATGTCTACCGTCGCAGTTGTCCAGTATGGTATGAGTCTAAAAGTTAAATGTCCGTTAGTTGTTTAAATGCGCATTATTAATCCTTCTTTTATCTTTAGTAGTTATTTTGACGGTATTGTCTTCTGTTATGATAACTTATCGTTTTTTTTTGTTTCTGGCTATTTCGTTTCGGAAGTCAGAATTAACTATTTCCCTAACGTTTGTTAGATCTTGTTAATAAATTATCTGCGTTCTTCCAAAGAAAAAGTCTGCTGGCTTTCTTTTCGTAACTGAGTGTATCGTGTTATTTTCTCTGTCAACTGCGATGTTGACAATTTCTTTAATAGAGCAAGCAGGGTATTCCCCTCAGAGGCATCTGGTTATTTCAACAATAGTGAAATGAACACGATCTATTGGACCATTAACTTCACTCTTCTGAGTGGTGCTAGATAGATCTCATTTCCCAATCTTTCCAAATAATTCAATGTTATTGGACTTATAAGGCTGCCTTCATTGTCCATGACTAAAGTCTTTGGTACAGTAAAATAGTGAAGCAGCTTTATCAGTTTATCACAGATATGCAATACTGATTTATTCCTTATTCGGAAAATTTTTGCAAATTTAGAGAATTTGTCAACGCATGTAATATTTCTATAATATCTATATGCAGTATTTCTGGGTTTTTGTGGAAGCCGGTCGTATTTATTGCATCCACAAATTTCACATGACTTAGTATATTTTTTTATAAGTATAGTCTTAAGTAGGGAAGTAGTATCTTTTCAATATGTGGACTGTATTTTCTTAACCTCCTCATCAGGAATATCAGTAACCACTTTCTGTGTTATCCTGATACGAACTTGAGAGCAGTATTCTTGATATATATGCTGTAATATATAAAATGTATTTCTCGTGGATTTTAATTACATTAGTTTTTCCTTATTGTAAGTTTCACATTTAATACGGTGTCTAAGGTACCTTGGATGAGGTTCTTCGTGAATAATCTCCTCCCTTCCTTCTAGGAATACAATCTGAATGAGCTTTGAGCTATCCTCTTCTGCGCTATGTTGTGAATTCCCATCTGTGGATGTTAGCGTATTGGTAACCGCGATAACGCATCAGCGACTACATTCGTTTTTCCCGGTTTGTAAATAAGTTTATAATTATACTCTTATATTCTTGTTTTCCACCTTTCGAGCTTGACAGTGTCAATTACTGTTACTGTTACAGTTTTATTACTGTTACTTAGTGCAAACGTCAGTGGCTGGTGGTCGGTAAAGATTTTTATTTCTTTAGCTCCATACAAGAAGGTTCTTAATTCAATTCGGATCTATAGAGTGATCAAGATATGTAAGTTATGTGTATATCTTTACCGATTTCCCCTTGAGAGAGGACTGCCGCAATTACAGTATTGGATGCATCTGTCGTCAGAATAAAGGGTTTATTGAAGTCCGGGAATACCAGGATTTCAGAAGACATATGCAGATATTTTACGTCATAAAATGATTTTAAGCCCTCCTCTGTTAGCGAAATTTGTATCCTTTTAGATGGCCTTGCTTTTACTTGCGCGTTTTCGCCTCTAGTTAAATTTGTAAGTGGCTTGACCATTTCCCCAAAGTCTTTTATAAATCTCCTGTAATATGACGCCAAACCCAGAAAACCTTCTAATTCCTTAAGGTTAGCAGGTGCAAGGATTTTTTTAATAGCGGATATTTTTTCAGCATCTTGCAAAATACCCTCTCCAGTAGCAATAGTGCCCAAAAAGTTCTCCCACATCCTCAATATTTTTAAGATGTTCTTCTTTAGTTTTCCCTATTATTATAATATCATCGATATAGGTATACCTAGCAGGATTTCCCTATAAGAGTTTTGAGAACGTCATTGATCATTCTCTGGAAAATGGAAGGGGCATTTTTTGGGTCGAATGGCAACCTAGTAAATTCGTAATTATCATTCATTGGCTAATGAAAAGTCTGTCTTTTCTATGTCCTTTTCCTTCATCCTGAATCCGGATGTAAGGTCAAGTGTATTAAAATACTTACACTCGCCTAAACTATCGAGAGTTTTTTATATCAGGTATTGGGTAGAAGTCGGGTATCGTTACTGCATTTAGTTGTTTAAAATCGAGGACTACTCTGTACTTCCTTTCCCCTAACGGACCATGTTTCTTTGGTACAATCCACAATGGGGAGTTATAGGGGCTCTTTGAAGGCCTTATTACACCATTTCTTAAAAGTTCTGTTTTTCTACCTCACACCGAAGGTTGGTTGGGTAAGAGTACGATTTGGATATATCGGTTCTTCACTTGTTGTTCTTATTTCTGCTAATACGGTTGTGTCGATTGCCCCACTGTCAGAGACTGTTTCGTGTTCATAAGAAGGTTGTGGAATATTATTCATTTTATTAGACGATTTTTGCTTTAGTGGCAATACCTCATCTCCGAGGGTTAGCGTGTAATTTTTCTTATTTATAACCGCTCCCAATTCCTTGAGAGTATCATCACCTATGATGCCATCAAAGGACTTTACATTAGGCAATATAAAGAAATCAAAATGATTGGACTTCAAAAGGATATCTAAGTTTTCTGGAATTCCCTGAAAGGTTATCGCACACAAAGTTTTATTAGCTCCCGTATCTATGAGGAACTTTTAGGTATCACCATTTGTCAAGTCTAGTTCCATATAGGGTAAACTAGATAGACGTTCGTCATAAAATTTATTTCCTCGCCCTCCCCATCTTCGGTGAATTCCTGGTTCTCTGCTGGAATGTTAAATAATTTTTGCTGTTTCCTAGGAAATATTCGTATTGAAGAACTATTGGATGGCCTTACTATAGGTATATTTTCCGGTCGGTTCATATAACTTACTTTTGTGAATGTATTTAGAGGTCCACCTCAATCGGGACCGCTGGCTTGGGTTGAGTTGGTGTGGTGGAAGTGGCGCATAAGTTTGAATATTTTGATTATAGATTTGATTTTATTCGAAAGGGTTTAGTTCCCTTGATACAAATACTTGTTTTGGTTGGTTTTTTTTTTGCTTTTGGTTTGGGCTACCTTTATTTCTTGGATAGATTAAATAATTCCTTAAGTTAATGTTTTGAATTTCGTATGCTTCGGGTAAGCTCTCGTTGGATAACTAGCATCCTGGACAATTCACCGTTTAGTCCTCTGATCACGCCACTTGTTTCCCTGGAATAGTCCTGCCCCTTCTTCCTTAAGTTAATGTTTTGAATTTCAAAACAGGAATCGTATGCTTCGGGTAAGCTCTCGTTGGATAAATAGCATCCTGGACAATTCACCGTTTAGTCCTCTGATCACGCCACTTGTTTCCCTGGAATAGTCCTGCCCCTTTTATTTTATTGATTATCAGAGATAATTGGTGATTAATACGAGCGTAGAACTGCTCTACGCTAAAGTGATTTTGGGATAAGGATCCTAGTTCATGTTCTAGAATCCTTAGGTCGCGCTTGTCTGCGTAGTGCAGTGACAAACAGCTTTTGATTGTTCTCCAGCCGCCATCAAATATATTATATGAGATTAAGGCTGCATCCGCAGGACCTTTCACTTTTTGCCTAATATGCCGTAAGATGATCACGTAAGAGTGTAAGTTGACACGTTCTTACTACTTCGTAGTCCTGTAAAACTGATTCGACATAGTGGATCCAGGAGATAAATTGGATCGGGTCTCCTTCGAATGTCGGTAAATACGTCACGGTATCAGGCAATCTATTAATTTCGACTAGGTCTGCCTCTGTCAAATAAAAAAAGGTAATTGAATTAGCGCTTTCGCTGTGGGGACTAATTCTCGTTTCTTATTGATTATTATTATTTTCTATTTCTTATTGATTATTGTTATTATTGGCGGCCGCCGTAGCCGAGTGTGTAACGTGTGCGCGCTTCATTCGGTGGGTCCCAGGTTCGAATCTAGCTCGGGGAAAATAACATCCAAAAATTATAGAAAAAGTTTTTTCTAATAGCGGTCGCCCCTCGGCAGGCAATGGATTTCAGCCATGAAAAAACTTCTCACAAAAAACATTCGCCGCTCGGACTCGGCGTAAAACTGTAGGTCCCTCAATTTGTGTTACAACATCAAGACGCACACCACAAATTGTAGGAGAAGTTCGGCCAAAACCGCATAAGCGGTTATAGCGCCAATTAAGTAAGTAAGTAAGTAAGTATTGATTTAATCTATTCATAATTTTAGTTTGTTCAATTAGCGCGTTTAAAGCTCCTGTTAAGTGTGTGATTGCTTCCTGCATCTGTTCCATACTGAAGTTCACTATATTTTCGCGATTTACAATTTTTGGGAATTGCTATGTTAATTGCTATAATCTTTCACTTATTACAATCAATTTTTTAACTTGTTCAAATTGCACGTAGTTTTCATATTACAAAAAACGAATTTTATATAACTTAAGTTCTAATTCTTACAGGAGTATCAGTTTTTGTATCCTCCCTTAGTCGGTCCACTGGTTCCTTGTAGAGATGTTAGTCCCCTACTTGGGAGTGGGTGACGTCACGATTACGGTGTTGATTGCTGGTTGGGTGGCTTTGGCACTTTTGTGTTTATTTGCCTTCACAGTTGAATCCAAAATGTAGTATCTCTCAAGCCCATTACGTTTGATCATGTGTCGCCTCCTTTCTTTCTTGTGGGCGACAATAATTATCACTGACACAGTTTGCTAGTATTTAGAGTCACTTTGAACACTTGGTGTTTTGATTAGATTACAACGGTTTTGCGGCACTGCTTTCTTTCTTGCTTGTGGGGAACAATAATTTTGTCAACGACAGAGTATGTTAGTATTTTGAGTAACTTTAGTTTACTCGTTGCAAACTCAATACTTTTATTAGTTGCTGTTGTTTTACTTATTTTATATTAAGTTTTCGCTTTCATATTTCGCTTTTATTTGTAGGCAAATCCAAATTTTAAGTCTCGGGCGCCAGTTAAAGCTGGTCACCAATCATAATTCCAAATGTTTATTTTTGGATGTTTAAAAATGAACTGAACTTTATTCAACAAAGTTTCTGTTTATAATCAAATTTTGCTTATATACTAAAAACTTACGTATGTACTAGTTCTTACTTGGTAGTACTTATTTCTATACATCAAATAATGATAACCTAAGCGATAACTAGTGCAAACCTCAGCTTGGTTAAGAAACGGCTCACATTGCAGCGGCACGGCTTCAGCTTCGGTTTGGTGCAGACGAAATATGTTGTTGCAATTTTTGGAAATGATTGAACAATGCTGATATTGTTTATTGTAAAATACTCCTGAGTTGGGTTTTTGATTTTAGTCACAACATTCTTCATTATTTTGCTTCCTTATTTAATTTGGTACATTTTATTCTGGCATTTGGCACAATTTGAAAAGTTAATTTATCGTCCCGGTTTAATATCCCTCCCGAAGGTGGGATCCCAATACCAATAACTCGATTCATTTGAAAACGCTTTGTAAGAGCTCAACTGAGAGGAGTATTGATAGCATAATAAGATTTAAGTATGTACACATAGAATAAGCTGGGACGACTTTAGTTTCTAGTAAGGATATTCGTATTCGGGGCGGGGTGGAAAATATGAAGGTCGAAAATTCCTCTTGAATTCCGCAGCAAAACGGTTAGCGTAAAGGCGCCTATCGTTGAGATTTAGCCAATGAGAAAAGATAGCACCAAATCGCTTCTTTACTTATATTTCTCTGGCACGTAGGCAAGCTTTTTATTTATTAGCTGAAAGTAATAAATATATATATATATATAAGTTAACGAGAGCACGGATGTGCACTCGAAAAAATTAGAGTTGGGGGCCGGCAACAGGCCCCTCTCCATCCTGTAAAATAAATGAAAACACACAAGTTTGATTAGGAGGTTATTTTGTATATTACCAAAAATACGTCTGCTGTCTTATACTGCCAAATTGGAATGAATACAATGCAATTCTTAAAACTAAGACTTACTGGCTAGACGGCTTGGTTAAGCCGTTAGTTATTTGCTGACGCTGCGCTTCCCACGGTTCGCAGTTCGATCACCTGCAATGGCTTTGGGCGTGTACGGGGTAGTGCAGCGTCAGCATGTTCACATGGAAATATACTTATGCTACTGTGTTAACTGCCCCTCCTTTAAGCATCTGCGTCCCGCAGATGAAAAGGTTCTTGTTTTAGATCCTTAGAGTGGTGGGCTGACTGGTCTTGGTCTATGGGGTGGTTGAGTCTGGGAAAACTGATAGTTGTAGTAAGCTTTTTCCAAATTGCGTAGCATGCGCCCGCCAGGATCGTCAATGCGACAGCGTCGACTACCAAGGGGAAGTGGAAGTTTTTGCCGAGTTGCTGCAGGTGGTGGATATTTGTTATGCTGAGCTCGTGGATGTAGTCCAAATTTAACTTTAGTCCTTCACTAGTAACGTTTGTTAGTGCGGGTGGCAGTGCTTGTACCATGCTTGTTGATGTGCTGGTAAACGTTTGGTTTCCCACCTGGATGGTCTCGTTGTTAAGTAAGATGGCGTATGCACCATTTAGAACATTTGAATATGTTGTTCCCCGAATTTTCCCATGGAAGTTTGTTAAAAATAGCGACGTTTCATCAATCATTTCGACGATACTGCTGCTAGCTGGTTCGAAATGGCATTTAGCATCTCCGCCTTTTATTAGTCTTGCTATACATCCGTCCTCGCGTAGTTTAATCAGGGATTTGGGTGAACAAATTGAATAGTTGCCGATGGAAGGGCAATCCTTACTTAGGCCGAACGTTTCTTTTTGGTTTACTAGCATTTTTTCATGGTCCAGTACCACGTGTTGTCCCTTTATAATAGCAGCTCGTGTTATTAGCAGTCGGTAACTGTCTGGTTTCACTTTAGGTATTGAGAGGACATACAAAAGGAGTGTTCCGTTCGAGTATACAGATGCCGTTCCGTATTCGATAGCTTCTATTATGTTTTGGTATGGCAAGGAGTCTTCTTCAAGTATAAGCCTTTGGACTTCTTCTCGATCAAGTAAATTTGTATTTATGATGCCGCTTTTTGCCATTTGGCATGCCTGTACAACCTCCGAGACTTGTTCCTTAAGGATGAGGACTTTGCTCAGGTCTAGGAGTTCAAAATTTTCCTCGCTAATATTTTTGTTTATTGTATTTATGTGAATCATCATTTTGTTTGCCTTTTCAATCGCTTCACGAGTTCCATTGAACAGCTTTTCGTTGACGCGATATTGGTGATTATTGTTGACCACCACCTCGTTGAAGCTTCGTAGAATGTAGTCCCAGTCGGCAGCATCTGGGGAACCAGCAATCCACTTCCATGCTGAACCGATCCAGTCAACAGAGCGTGTCTTTCTTGGCTTTGTCGTCTGCAGTTCTTCAAGGCGTAATTTAGTTTGGTCTAGGTGGAATTGCAACACTGTCCGCACAGCTTCGTTTTCTATCTCGTGCATCATTGACTCGCTTAGTTTTTCTAACGCCACGTTAAAATAGTTAAGGTCGATCACATGGACAAGACTAAAGTGTCCATTCAAGATCCAGCCATGCCCGTGTTCGATAGTCACCAGAGGGGAGTTATAACTGTATATGTTGAAGCCACAAACGCCGTATATGAACAGAAAACTGTTTACAATAGTTATTAACAAAGATCGCATATTTAGTAGAACTAGTGTTGGCTAATTTCGATATTTATTCCGCAAGTCTTATATTTGTCTTTGTTTATCTTCAGGGACGGACAATATGACGGTCTGCAATACATTAATCTTGTTACATTATTTTCATTATATAAATACTTATTGAAATATTTTAATTAGTTTATTATTTTGCTACTAGTAAATATTTTGTTTACATAAGATATACACAATAAAACGGAAGTGCGACAATTTTAAAATGTTTTTTCCTTGTTCTTTACTTGGCCTAATTTAATTAGTAAACAGTTTGCTTATTGGATAGTGATTAGTCAAGTGGGTACAATAATTTTGTCGTCATATTTTTCGTCAATTGCCGTCTCTATGTTTTTTCTTATGCGGAATCCACAGGATATAAGAGCTAAAAAGGGATTTTATTCTTAATTGCTTTTACTGTTCTGAGGAAAATAGTTTTCTCAGCGACTTTGTTTTTATACCTTTCATGAGAATGAAATGGTATATTAAGTTTGGTCCGATGTTTGTAAGTGCCAGAAGGAGAAGAGATAGACCCATCAAAAAGTATACCTAAATGATCAGGACGATGAGCTGAGTCGATTTAGCCATGTCCGTCTGTCTGTCCGTCTGTCCGTCTGTCCGTCTGTCCGTCTGTTTGAACGCAAACTAGTCCCTCAATTTTAGAGCTATTTTGATGAAATTTGGTGAGCAGGTGTCGTTGTACAAATGATTAAACATTTGTCGGAATCGGCCAGATCGGGTGACTATAACATATAATACAACCGATTATTCAGATATTGAATTTTGCGCCATAACTCCTCCATTTAAGCAGCTAAAGGCTTGAAATTTTGCAGAAATATCAGCCATTATTAGCTACGTATCAGTATTGAAAATCATGAAGATCGGAGAAATATAACATATAGCTCCCATACAACCGATTGTTCAGATATTGCATTTTGGACCATAACTCCTCCATTTAAACAGCTAAAGGCTTGAAATTTTGCACAAACATCAACCATTATTAGCTACGTATCAGTATTGAAAATCATGAAGATCGGAGAAATATAACATATAGCTCCCATACAACCGATTGTTCAGATATTGCATTTTGCACCATAACTCCTCCATTTAAACAGCTAAAGGCTTGAAATTTTGCACAAACATCAACCATTATTAGCTATATATTAGTATTCATCAAGATCGGAGTTCACAGTGTAAATCGGCAAGATAAATTCAGGACAAATATTTATTGCGAAAAGTAATAAGCTCAGCGCAATATCACATGAATCATAGCGTTAAACGTTTGGGAACTATTTACGGATCTGATAACTCTTTTCAAAGACCGACATATGTAGGTCTAACATATTAATACTTAATTATTTGTATTTTTTAAATGTTGAATATCAAGCGTCGATACGATATTAAAAATATTCAAAAACCATTCCCTTCTTAAAACATAGTTCTTTTTAATTACATAAGGAAAAGCATTAAATAATTTATAACAATGCCTTTACTAGAATTATTTTTATTGATTTGAAGGAAATTTTCGCTTTTAATTATAGGTAATACGAAATTGTAATACAATAACACGTTTTTTACTATTCTTCCATTCATGAAAGGTATGAAGCCTTCGGCATAGCCGAAGACAGCGCTGTTTTTACTTGTTTTTTTTGTTTTCCTTTTCTTTTTTTTTTTGAAAGACTCCAATTTTCAATTGGGGGTTGGCTCATGCCCTGGGGATTGATATCTATTATTAGAATGTTTTTACTTTTCTTGTAAATTAAAGATTTGTTTTTTTTTGTTTTCTTAAGCATGAGGTTCTTTAATTTTAAAATTTTTGGGCTTTTTGCCTCTTTTAAGCATTTCTGCTTTTATCCCTCAGAATTTTTGTTATGTTTTTTAATTGTAGTTTTTTTTGTTGGGCAACATTTGCCTATTTGGAAAGCGTTACGCTATTATTTCTTGCTTTGATTTTGAAGCGATTTGTGGGGGCAGATTTTGCCTCTTTCGTTTAGCATTTACTGCTTTTTTGTTCGTCTGTGCTAGGACAGTTTTTCTTTTGTCCTCTTATATTTAGAGGATTCTTTTCGTTGCCATTCCCGTGGTGTGCTTGATTGATTTCTTTCTGTTTTCTTGTTTCTTTTTTGGTTTTTTTTTGTGTTTTTTTTTTCCTCTTGTTTAATTTTTTATTTTATTATATGTTTTCGTTACTTGGAAGTAGTTTTAATTTGAGCCTTATGAATTTTCCTACCAGTGTCCGTTACCAAAGTCACTCTATTATCCTTCCCAACAATTTCTTTTTTATACAGTGCCTTCTGTTTCCCTTTTATCTGCTTATCCCTAACATAAATCTCATCGCCTGGCTTAAATTTCTTGGGTTGTTTCCGTTTCCTATTCAAACGTAGATTTCTCAGTTCCTGATTTTTTATTATCTGTTCTCTAATTTCTTTGTGAACTCTGCTTCTGAAGTCAGTTAATCCTTGGTAGTTAATTCGTTCGGTCCTGTTG
Source organism: Anomoia purmunda (assembly GCA_951828415.1). Classification (NCBI taxonomy): domain Eukaryota; kingdom Metazoa; phylum Arthropoda; class Insecta; order Diptera; family Tephritidae; genus Anomoia; species Anomoia purmunda. Next base: position 81,370,353 of record OX639993.1, on the reverse strand, counting down.
AAAAAAATGTCGCTAGGTTTTCTTTTTGTTACGGAATGGATTGTTGTGTTGTAACGATCGACTGCGATATACACTAATTCCTTTGGCCTATTGTTACTAATTTCTTTTTGGAGGCATCGATAAATCTCGATAATGGTCGAGTGGAATTTTTCAACCTGACCATTTACCTCACTCCTTTGGATTGGGGTCTGATAAAGTGCAATGCCCAGACCTCTTATGTAGTTGCATACCAAGGGAGTCATGAATCCCCTCTCATTGTCCGTTACTATCATTTTAGGGGTAGTGAAATAATGGATAAGTTTCGCCAGCTTAGAGCGAAGGGTGACGGATGCTCGGTTTTTTATATGGAAAAGTTTTGCAAATTTGGAAAATTTATCTAAGCAGGATAAACATTTTTCTCCTTGGATTTCGAAAATGTCTACATGCACTATTTCGCATGGATATTTTGGGATCGGAGTGTCCTTCATTGGGGGCACTGGAGGGTGTCTATCGTACTTATTCGCGAGGCAGGTTTCACAAATAGCAGCGAATTTCCTTATTCTACTCGCCATTTTGGGAAAATAGTATTTTTCCAGAATTTGTTCCTTGTTTTCCCTAGAATTCCTATGGGCCCTCTTATGCTCGTCCTCTATTATTTTGTAAATTCTATCTTCATTCGCAACATCTTCGACCACTCTCTGCGTTATCCTGATTTTGTAAAAAATAAAGTGTTCCAGATATACCTCCTGTAAAAGCTGTATATGGTTTTCTGGAATTTTCACTCCATTTATAAGTGACGGATTCAAACGTTCTTTTAATACCATAGTTAGATTGGCCTTTTCGATGTTATCTAGCCTGATATAATGGCGAGTGAAACCTGGATGTGGATTTTCCACACACGCCATGATGTTGCCCTCCGTGAATATTATTTGGTTTCGGAAAACGTTTAACGGACTTTCTACATGTGGAATAAGGTCTGATGTGTCCTGATCTGCACTGTGAACGGTTCCTACCTCACTTGCAGTTTCTGCAGGTGTTTCGTTGAGTTCTAGAGGCGCTGTTAAATGGTTTACCTGACATGGGGTTCTTGAAAGAGCATCTGCCACAACATTTGATTTACCAGGAGTATAAACCAATTCGTGGTTGTACTCTTCTATTCTAGCCTTCCACCTCTTCAACTTTGCGTTGTAATTCCTACTTCCCAACGCGAACGTGAGAGGCTGGTGGTCTGTAAAAATCCTAATTTTTTTTGCTCCATAAAGGTAAGATCGCAAATTATCCAGCGCCCAAACTATTGCCAACATTTCTTTCTCATTTGTGGCATAGTTTTCCTCTGTTCTACTAAGAGACCGTGATATGTAGGCGATTGGTCGATCTTTTCCTGGTTCTCCCTGAGATAACACACCACCAATGGCATAGTTTGAAGCGTCGGTAGTTAGGTTAAATGGTTTTCCGAAATCAGGGAAAGAAAGAATGATTGAGGATACGAGTAGTTTTTTCAAATTATCGAAAGCTTGAAGAGCGTCGGAATTCAGATCAACGCGGACCCTTCTCGATTGGTTGGCCTTAATTTGTGCGTTTTCGCCCCTGGTGAGATTAGTTAGAGGCTTTGCAACCTTCGCGTAATCTCGAATGAACTTTCGGTAGTATGACGTCATTCCCAAAAAGCTTTTGAGCTCTTTAAGTGTTTGCGGTGGCGAAAGGTTCTCTATAGCTTGGACCTTCGAGAGATCCGGCTTTATCCCATCAGATGTAATTACATAACCTAGAAATTCTACGTCCGTCCTCATGAATTTGGTTTTTTCCAGATTCACTCTCAAATTAGCATCTGCGAGTCTTTCAAATACTATTTCCACGTTTTTTAAGTGATCTTCAGCATTCTTCCCAAAGACGATAATGTCATCGATATACACATAGCATATCCTCCCAATGTATTCCTTCAGGACATCATCAATCATTCGTTGAAATATAGCCGGTGCGTTTTTCAACCCAAATGGTAGTCTTACAAATTCGTACTTGCCATTCATGGTTGAAAACGCTGTTTTAGGTATGTCCGACTCCTTCATCGCAATCTGATGAAAGCCTGAGGTGAGATCAATGGTTGTGAAGTACATTGCGTTACCTAGACTGGCTAGTGTTGCATTTATATCCGGAATAGGATAAGCATCGGAAACGGTAACTGCATTCAAGCGTTTAAAGTCCACAACCATTCTATACTGTTTTTCACCGGAAGGTTTAGGTTTTTTTTTGGAACTATCCAAATGGGTGAATTATACGGGCTTTTAGATGGTCTTATGATTCCTTCATCACGCAATTCGGTAATTTGTTTCTCCACCTCTTCCCTCATGTTTGCGGGGTACGGGTAACTTTTTGTGTATATGGGCTCTTCTGTCGTGGTTTTTATCTCGGCCCGAACAGAGGTTTTGATGCTTGTTTTTATATTTAGTGGTTCAAATAAATGAGAGTATCTTTCTACGAGAGACTTTAAGCTAGGCAGTGCCGTCTCAGGGATGGCTGGTGCTTCAAAAAAATGTATGTTGCCTACTGCTTTGTTTTTTAGTGGAATTTGAATGTTTGGCTCGATTGTGAGAACGTGATTCTTTCGATCTATTACCGCACCGAGTTCTTTTAGCGTATCATCTCCTATAATGCCGTCAAAAGAATGAAGTCCTGGTAATGCGTAAAAGGTTGTTTTGGTGTCGTTCCCTACATTGCGAAATAGCTTCCCGCAAATTTTCCTATTTATAACAATTGGTCCTGCCGCTGTTTGTACCGAGAAAGGTGGAAGAACTGGTATTGAGTGAGTAGCTAGAGTGGGTTTTACGAAGTTTTTGTTTACTCCTGTATCTATTAAAAATCTTAAAGCAATATTATTGTTAGTTAGACACGTCAGATAAGGTATGCTAAAAGATGGCGAGCTACTTTTCATATGAAATAGGCTGGTTGGCCGTCCGTCAAAAAATTTACTTGATCCGTTTCGTTTACTGTAGGTTCACAATGATTCGATGGGTCATGCCTGCCTTCAGGACTATTGGTTTCTATATTATACAATTTTTGATGCTTTGGAAAGGCCCCTCTTGACGATGTAGGCCCCCTTTTAAAGGCGTTTGTGCTAGAGGGTCGGTTCATATAATTCACCTGCCTAGATTGGACACTACCGTCGACTTCCATTTTTTCCACGGGTTTGGGGGCAGTAGGTCTGCCTGGCGGCGAGGAGTTCGCACCCTGGCTGAACTGGGGCCTATCGTAAGAGGTTCTTTGGTATCCTGAAGTTGAGTTCCTGTTCACCCAGTTATAATTCATGCGTGCACGTGGCGGTGGTATTGGCCTCTGCGGTCCTTGCGTTAAATTATTCGTCGGAACCATTACCCTATTTGCAGAGTTCGTATGCACAATTGTGTTCCGCAACGTCAAGTTTTGGATATCTAAGCATGCTGAGTAACCTTCCGGTAATGTTTTAGGTTTTTGCACAATCAGCATGCGAGACAACTCTGGACTTAAACCGCGAATAAACACATCTAGTGCCCTGTTTCGGTACGTCTCTACGAGAACTGAAACCGTTTCTTGTGAGTAATCATCACATTTTATTTTGTTCACAATTAACGACAATTGATGGTTGACTGTCGCATAAAATTCGTCAAGCTTGGAAGTCCTTTGCGTCAGTTGGTTCAGCTGATGTTCGAGCGTTCGAATGTCCCTCTTATCGGCATAATGAAGAGATAGGACTCTTTTGATTTCCATCCAATCGCTTTCAAAGACGTTGTACGCAACCAGAGCCGCATCAGCACCGCCACGAATTTTTTGCCTGACATGCTGCAGGATAGCTCGATACAAGGGCTTTTCCTTGACCACCTCGTAATCGGACAAAATCCCTTCGACATTGTGAACCCACGAGATGTATTGAGAAGGGCTACCCTCGAAAACTTGTAACTCCTTTACGCAGTCGGGGAGTCTACCTATTTCCCTAAGGTCCTGTTCCGATAATGGAGTTCTCACTACTGCCGGTGGGCTCCGCGGTTGTGTACCCATGTTTACCTGTTCAACACTATTTAACCGTCCATCAATTCTACCCAGATTTTGGTCTAGAATCGTGCTACTAGATTCTATCCTACTTAACCTGGACTCTAGAGTTACTCCGTTACTCTCAATACCACTTAGGCGAACCTCTAGCCTCCTGATCTGCTCGAGGAGAGCGTTTATACCCCCATTAAGCTCATTTACTTTCGTCGTCAAGGCCTCCATTTCAATAAAAGTTATAATTGTTTGATTTACTTAATAATTTTCTTTAAAAATCAAGACACGGGATACGCACTAGTATTTGTACGGTTGATTATAGGTACCGCTCCTTCCTTGCGCTTAGACAGGAAACTGTAAAAGAACAAGAAAGGAACCATAAATAGGTTAGTGAAACTTTTACCGTGTTCTGATGTTAACGGCGACATGTACCCGGTTGGCTTTTCGGCACATTAGTCTTTAAATAAAAGATTTTGGTTAGGAAGGCTGTGTTATCCGTTTTAGTAGTCAACAATCAGATTGAAGGCAACCTACTAAGGCACAACTCACTTCACAACGTGATTTTGAACCAATTTGCAATTTCCAGTGTGTTCTGATGTGTACGCTGGAAGTACCCCCGAAGACAAGGAATAGTTGCCGCATTCTGATGTGAATCGCAACAAGCACCCGATAAGGGCATACAAAAATTGGCGGCGATTGCATGGTCTCAAAATACGTTAACCAATTGGCTTTTTTTTGGGGAATGAATTCCAGCCTAGGAGTTTAGGGACACGGATTCACCCAGCCAATGTGATTGTGTAAGGACGTCCAGCGTTACGAAAGTGGAGTGTTTTAGGCTTTAATTTTTTCTTTATTCGTATTGTTTTAACTCGTGTACCTGAGGGTCTACGGGGTCACAGGACAACTTTTAATTTTGTTATTCCCTTCAGAATCACTAAGGACTCAGAGGGCATTGACGTAGTAATTTATAGCGTAAGCCAGAGGGTCTACGGGGTCACAGGCATTAGCAGAATTAGATTAAATTAATAGTGGGCACCTCCGCCCCAAGATTTTAGTTCACTTTTTTATTTTATTTGGATAATTTGACCTCTTCTAGGAAGAGGAGCTTTTACACCCTGGAGTGCTCCTGGAGTTGGAGATCGCAGAGTTAAGCTAATGTTATAAACCGAAGGACACCCAAAGGTAGTCAACGGTTTCAAGGTATTTTGTTATGTGGATGTACAAGCCATAAATTTATATTTATATTTATTTCACTTTCGCTTTCGCATGTTGCCTTTAACACTTCACTTAGTCACAATCACTATTTGTCACTTATTACACAATCACTTGAAAAGGACTCCTACAATTAAGTGGCTCCCTTTCATAAGGCCCCACATTTAAGGAGGTCCCTCCACGGCGACCCACATTAAAAGTGGGTCCCTGCTCGGGCGCCAGTTAACGAGAGCACGGATGTGCACTCGAAAAAATTAGAGTTGAGGGCCGGCAACAGGCCCCTCTCCATCCTGTAAAATAAATGAAAACACAAAAGTTTGATTAGGAGGTTATTTTGTATATTACTAAAAATACGTCTGCTGTCTTATACTGCCAAATTGGAATGAATACAATGCAATTCTTAAAACTAAGACTTACTGGCTAGACGGCTTGGTTTGGACGTTAGTTATTTGCTGACGCTGCGCTTCCCACGATTCGCAGTTCGATCACCTGCAATGGCTTTGCGCGTGTACGGGGTAGTGCAGCGTCAGCATGTTCACATGGAAATATACTTATGCTACTGTGTTAACTTATATATATATAAATACATATATATATGAAATGAGTTGCAGGGATCTTACTTGTGTATAGCTCGGAGTTCTCTCCCAAAGTGGCCGAGAGCTGGGTGACCGCAAAAGGCGAAACCCTCATCCGAGGCGGGTAACAAGACTCGAGAAAGAGGAGACAAAGTAACGAGTAACTGTTACCGTCTGTACATTAGCGACATCTGCAAGTGGCATTTTTTGTTTGATAATTCAGCACCACGGTTGCTGACTTAAACATGCCACCCGCCTTACAGTATCGCTGCAACAGACTTAATTCATTTTTAAATTATGTAAATTATGTACGGAGTAAAATTCATTTAATTTTTTAGTAGAAATTTTTAACAATTCAGGTTTTTTTTGTACAATTCATGTGAATTAAATGGTTAATAGTTGGTGGCGCTGGAGATCATCGAACCGAACAGCGTGTTCTGGGCGGCTGGTCGAGTAAGGGTGGCTGCCTTTTGTCGATCTCCAGCAACTCCACTTCGTCGCTCGACTCACCCCACCGGGCAGCGATCTGGTCGTGAAGGGGCCTGTGGAGTTTGCTTTCCTATGCATTACATATTGATTTGCTGAAAAAAGAGAGAAACTGATATTTTGCTTTAACAAGACGGTAAAATCACCAATTTCACAATTGAATGATTCCGCGCGCCGTTCGTATTTCTACAACTCGAACCCGGCTATCCTGACCTGAAAAACCCCTAACGACTCTGCCAAGTCGCCATTCGTTTGGAGGAAGGTTATCTTCTTTGACAATGACTTGATAATTAACCTCGATGTTTCGTTGGGGTAACTTCCATTTGACTTTTTTATGCCGTTCTTTCAGGTATTCCGCTTTCCATCTCTGGCAAAATGTTTGATGCATCACCTTAATTTTTTTTCACCTGTTGACCATCGAAGTTGGGTTGTCCGTGACTTCGGGCTCTGCAATAGCAAGTAATGGGGTGCCCGTTAAAAACTGGACGGGAGTTAGAGGTTCCATTGATTCGGAATCCTCAAACATGGGGCTGATAGGACGTGAGTTGAGACAAGATTCGGTTCTTGCCAATAACACAGAGAGTTCTTCAATAGTAAAACGCATCGCTCCAAAACGTTTCCTTGCTGCGGAATCAGTACTGCATGCACCCTGACTGCTCTCTTCTCCAATTCAGTTTCCAAAGGGTTTTTATTGGTGTGGTGGGGCCAAGAAGATAACTCTTGTTCCAACCGCTTCGGACCACACCACCAAAGGGTACTCGCCTGTAGATCCTGAGGTGATGCACCCTGACTGCAGAGATCCGCCGGATTATCCTCTGAATCAACATGATCCCATCCGGATACACCAACCAGTTCATCGCTTTTTGCGATCCTGTTAACCACAAATGTTGTTCACATGCATGCAGGTTTTTTAAGCCAAGAGAGGACGATTGTAGAATCGGTTCATTTGTAGATTACTGGCTGCGCGACTTCGAACTTGGGAAGAAAAACATTATTTAATTCGGCTAGTAATAACGCACCGCACAGCTCCAACCGAGGCGGGGACACCGTTTTACTGGTGCTGCCTTGGTTTTTCCCACTAGTAAATTTATGTGGGGCCTCCTGTTTGAGGTGCGCTCGTGAACCCTGATGTATAAAGCGGCCGCATATGCCCTTCCCGAGGCATCGCAGAATCCATGGAACTCTACTTCGTCCCACGGAGTATAATGTTTTGAATATTCTCTTAATTCTGCAGAAAGGTTTCCCATTGTAGGAACAAATTTCGGTGTGGACCGCCATCCCAGTCTATTTTGGTTAGCCAGATCGCTTGTATGAGCATCTTTACCACCACTACAATCGGTCCGATCCAGCCTTCTGGGTCGAACAATTTTGCTACCCAAGATAAAACATCTCGCTTGGTGTGCTCCTGCTTCTTGGAGATCGGCTGTACGGTAAAGTAGAACATGTTATGTGCTGCATTCCACCGAATTCCTAACATCTTCGTTTCGCTCATATCATCGATCTCCAAGAAGTTCTCCTTGTATATATGCTTTTTGGGTAGCCCTGCCAGAATATTTTTGCAATTTGAAGTCCACTTCCTTAAATGAAAGCTAGCACTTTTAAGGGCTTCAATTACTTCGCCGCCCAATTGTATTGCAGTCGTTGAATCGTGAGCTTCTGCTAGAACGTCATCTACATACATATATTGCTTTAAGAGACTAGTTTTTACATCGTCGGCGAGCTGATGTAGCGTCCTTATTGCTAAATATGGCGCACAGTTTACTCCAAACGACACGGTCTTCAGTTCGTATTTCTTCAACTCTGGTTTCCTGATGTAACTGGCTTCGCTGCGAAAGAATTGGCGTGCTGCGCCATTCCACGAGCAGCCAAGGTTGATTTCTTCCAGGAATTCTTTCCGAAAGAGCAGCGCCACTACATTTTCGTGGTCGTCTTACTGAGTAAGGGTTTTGCTCTTCTGTGCGATAGGGCACAGAGGCAGTGAAACTTCTCGCCCGCTGTAAGTTCTTGATTTCCGTTCCTCATTCCACGGTTACTACTGGCAGGTTAAATAGCGCCTTCAATTGGCTATTTACCATAATTCGCTCATTTTCATATCGTTCAGATGAATTTTGCCATGTTGTGGCGAAGCCTTCGTGAGTCAAAGGAGATTTTTTCACGATATCCTTTGCGTCACCACTAGTCTTTTGGTTGAAGTGGTATAATTTTTCAACCTGACTTCAACGCGAGTTATTAATATAGATGGCCGTAAATAAGTCCCGAAATCACGACCACGACATATAATCACCGTAAAATATTTCGGTGTCACAAGGAGGTAGGTTGATATTAGAGGGAGCGGGAGTCTCAACTTCGCGGACAGCGGGATTAGTCGTTGAGCTAGCCTGCTGCAGGAACGTTACATTGTGAGCTGTCTCACCCATTAAAGCCTCGCATGCCAAATATGTTGTATAGCAGTCCAGATATCTACATTTTGCCAGCCAAAGTGCGGTCTGACCATCCTCGTCACTCAACACATTCTTTGAATAATTATCGAAAGCCTATTTAGCCTTACCCCATAACGCCCTGAGTTCTTCCTTTTGGATCTCGAGAGAAAAAATCGAGTGATTAGCATATGGCGTATTATGGTAATTTGATTTAACCTCAAGCAGTGCATCACATGCGCGAGAAAAAATCATTTTATGTGCCATCTTTAACTTCCATTAACACGATAAATTAATTCGATGTAAACGCAAAGGAAAAAAACAAAAAACGAGGAAAATCAGCCACAATAGCGAATTCAAAAAAAAAATGTATTTCTTGAAATGCTTGCAAGCAAGTGTAATGACTTTTTAGCCAAAACCACTTCACAAGAAATTCCGTTTAATATTCTGCTGACGTCCTTGTTCACCGGCTTAAAACTTCTGACGGACTGAGTCCGTTAATCGGTTGACTGTTTTCCCGTTAACCTAGTTATTTGTTCTAACAGGCCAGTGTACATACGGTACTTAGGCAACTGTACCAACACTCCTAAACCTTTTCCGCTCGACAATCGCGAATATACGTGGTAATTTGAAATGTCTTACCTTGGTTCCTCGTTGGGCCGTTGGTTTGGACCTTGCTGCAAAAAGAAAAAACTCGTTGGGCCATTGGCTTGAGCCTTGCTGCAGAACTCGCACTGATACCTCACCGTGAGGCACTTAGTGCCGGCACTCACGTTTACCAAATTTGTATTACACATATGTTTGGTTAGGTTCGTTTGTTTTGTGTGTAGTGTCAAATTTTTTGGCCCGTTCACAGTGGGTTCGCAAATTTAAAAAAATCTAATCTGGTGCGTGATGGGTGTTCAAATTACACAAATACACACGAATATCATTGATGCAATTAAAGAGCAAAACAGTTCAAGAAATTAAGAGGAATAAAACAAAAAGCCTGAATAATTATGAAGGTAACTTGGCAGTTTGAAAAAATCTAAACCTTTTTATTTTTTTTTTGTTTTCGTGATGTTTTCACCAAAAAAGCGATTGTGGTTTAACCACGAAAAACTTCAAACAGATCCGGCTCGAAGGATCACGTGCGGGACGGGGGGAAAAATATCAGGGCCGGGAATTCCTCTGGAATTCCGCAGCAAAACGGTTAGCGTAAAGGCGCCGATCGTTGAGATTTATCCAATGAGAAAAGATACCACCAAACTGCTTCTTTACTGATATTTCTCTGGCACGCTATTTATTTGTTAGCTGAAAGTAATATATATATGCATATATATATATATGAAATGAGTAGCAGGGGTCTTACTTGTGTATAGCTCGGAGTTCTCTTCCAAAGTGGTCGAGAGCTGGGTGATCGCAGAAGGCGAAACCCTCATCCGCGGCAGGTAGCAAGACCCGAAAAAGAGGAGATAAAGTAACGAGTAACTGTTACCATCTGTACATTAGCGACATCTGCAAGTGGCATTTTTTTTTTGATAATTCAGCCACACGTTTGCTGACTTAAACAGAAAAAAATTTTTCGTAGGATAACAGGACAGTCGAATTTCCAGTTATGAATTTAAAGATAAATGTTTTCTGAGGAGAATTTAAAGATCATAGTGTAAATCTAATGAACATCGTTTCGATGCGCTCTATTGTTTTTATATATGGCGCCTGGGTAGACCGTAAGATATTTGCAGCATGTTCCGAGACCTATCAATGGCAACAAACGATGTCTTATGTGTATATGTATACAAGAAATCTGAACTGTTTCGACGCACGAATCCTAATACAGAGTAAAACTTTGGCACTATAAAATTTTTATCTTTTGCTAACAAGAGTTTTGAGTCAAAATATACTCCTAAATCGTAAACAATGGCAGCATACTTCAACTGCGAACCTGCAATAGTACAAGAAGTATTAAACCCTACTTATTCAGTTTTGTGGAAAAGTGCAATGACAACATTTTTCTATATTAAGAAAAAAGCGACTCTTCACGCACTAGGCATGAACCCCGTCGAGATCGGACTGAATTGCAAAATAATCCTCGATTCTCGCTACGACAGAGTTAGTCCTGAGCTCGTCCGCGTATCCGAATAATTTGAGTGTAGAAAGTGAGAGCTCATATCATTAATAAAGGAAACTCTGTCGAACATCTCAGTCAGTGTTTCCTGTATCAATTTAATACACAGCCTTACAACTTCCAAGACAGTTCTGAGTAAAAACTGAGGGATGCGAAATAGAGAACCTCACTTTGATCCAGTCATGCTGATTGGGTGAAATGAAATTTCGAACGGAAAAAGGCATTTATCGTTAACTAACCTAAACCCTCGCCTTCGCTCGCGTAGTGGTAGAGAGGGATAGCAGAGATCGGAAGAATTAGAGTACTCTAGGAAGAATAAACCTCCGTCCCTACCGAGTGGTAGTAATTAAAACCATAGTGTTCAATCGATGCAGATATCATTTTAATGCATTTCGGTCACATTATTCATCGTATTATTTGGAGCATAAATATATAAATTATTAGGGTTGCCCACCTTTGAGCAAGCAATGTATAATTGACCATGAGAAAAGCATGAGGGTTCTAAATGGATTCCTGCGACGTTCAACGATTGCCCTTGGTGATTCTACTTTCAAACATAATTGATGTGATGGCATTCCAGATGGTTCTAGTGAATTAAGAAACTCTACAGGGTAGATCACTGTTCTGAATCGTCATGTTAAGGTTAGCCATTTGGTCGTTTCGCTGTGCTAAAATCGCTCTTCCTCTGAGCCATCCATGATTTTTGTAATTGGCAACAATTTCATTGAAGACACTGCTAACAACATCATCTAACGATTCACTCAAGTTGCAGAAGTCTTCTGGAAATGTTACTGAGTAACTGCCTCGCGTATTCATGAATCGTCCTTCTCCGATTTGCAGAAGCTGTTGCGAAAATTCTCGTGAGGCTACATCGCCTTGCAGTCGAACCCGCATATTTGTTGACAATATCAATTTCTCCATTCGCTTCCACAGATAAGAAGATTTGAGAGCCGTATTGATCTCATCTGCTGGCGCTCCTCTTTGAATAACAGGAAGAGTTTGACGCAAATTTTGGCCAGCTGCAAGAGTGCTCCTCCCATTTATGTTTCTTTTCCTCTTAGATCCTGCATTGTCCTATCCAAAGCTTCCAGAGCTTTTTTATGAGCCATCGTGCATTCATCCCAGATGATGATTTTGCAGGTTTTCATAATTGTTGCTTGTCCAGAGTTTTTTCGAATATTGCAAATTGGAGCATCGTTTGCTGAGAGGTTGAGCAGAAATTTGAATGCCGAGTGAACAGTTCTTCCCCCTGCCATTAGAGTAGCTGCAATTCCTGATGACGCTATGGCGAGCGCAATGTTTCCAGTGCTTCTCACTTCCGCGAGTATAAGGTTGATGAGAAAAGTTTTTCCTGTTCCTCCCGGTGCGTCAGTGAACAAAATACTTCTCTCATCGTTCGAAATTCGATCGAGTATGAGTTCAAATGCTTTCTGATCTCCTATCAAGATCTCCAAGCAAGAGGAAAACCAATTATTTGCTTTGTTTTACCCACAATGGATTACACAATATTCACTGAACTCTTGGATTATCGTTTCATATCAGGTTTGTGTACGGTTTTGTTCCAACTACGCAATTTACTGTGAAAGGATTGTCAGATGTCATTCTATATTTTTTGGAATCTTCGGGGGTAGACTGTAAGTACTTTATCGGCCAATGTTATGGCGGTGCAAGTGCAATGAATGGAGAATTTCACGGAGCACCAACTTATATTCAGGAGAAATACAAACTTGCTATGTATTCGCATTGTGAAGTTTCAATTTGGTAGTCTGAGCTGCATGCAAAATTGTTCCGGTCGGAATTTCTCTAGGCACAATCCAAAGTTTGTACACCTTTTATTGCCCTAAACGTTTGCTCGCACTGCAAGATGCAATTTCTCAAAATGAAAACTTCCAAGATTATTTCAGGACTAAATTGGAACAATCCTGTGCAATGAGGTGGACAATCAGTCAAAATTTTACTCCACTTACGACCAGCAGTTATAAGCGCCTTCGAAAACATCTCGAATATCTGAGCAGGTTTTTCACACTCACGCATTTCGGTCGGTCGTTTCTTTTTGCAAATAAAACGTCTTCCTTTCTCTCTCAAAACTTTTTTCTTTGGTTAATGAAAATAACTCACTTACAGAAATAAAATGCAAGTTCATTGATTTTTTATTAAAATTGCTCGTTCGTCAAATTTAATATTTTTAAATTAAGTTTCATTTAATTTATTTAATCAAAAGCAAATTGTTGGTTTTCAGCACGAACGATATATATTATATGCATTATATGTATAATATATTATTTCCAATAATACTTTGGCCCAGTTTTGTTGCAATGTCTAATTTTATGCACAGAATTTTTTTAATAAGTCTTTTGAATTATTTCTCTTAAAGTTCGGTATACAAATAAAGCTTACCGACAATGTTTCTTGAATTAACTTGAACGCTTTTTAAAAATTAAAACACCGAAAATGAGAGCTAAAAAAAATTATGCTTTCAAAATAAAACTCACTACTTATAACTTTGATTGGAAAGGGCTTATCAATTTCAAATAACTGCATAAACACATAACCACAGATGTTTTTGTAGAACACATACTAGCAATATATTATATAGAAAACGTTTTTAGTGCCATTTGATTCAGTAATCAGTAAGATGTATACTAAATTTTGTAGGATTTGATAATATAATTACGGAGATAGATGTACCAATTTGCTCTAAGTCAAGTAAATTATCTTCAATAGGTAATAAAATATCGATTTTTTTTAAATTTCTAAAGTACCGATGAGAGAGAAAAGAGAAGCCATGTATGATTTTTTTATTTTCAAAATTTAGCTTATTGACATGAAATCCAACGTAAGTACCACATCTGGTCGAGTTTGGTGGAATAGTTTGTGAGATATACATACATATGTACATATGTACCTATTTGCTTTAAAGTGGTGCTACGCCTACTTCCAAATTTTTTTCATTTGTAGTATTTGCTTATGCAACCTTATTTTGCACATACCACACGTATAAACCATAAATTAAATAATAAGTTAATAGTGAAATATGCAGCAAATACAATTTCATTGAATATTCTACTGAGCACAAAGTTGAAGAACAAGTTATTTAGGAACTAATAATATCTAATGTTTCGAGCAATATACCGATCGCCAAAGGTCGCCAGAGGTGTTACAGCCCCCATAGCCACGCTAGCCAACTTTTACAAAAAAGCAGAGTCGATTTCACAGGTTGTTTGTTTCGCTATCTTATTTCCTGAAAATTGTGAAAATTTCTGTAAGTATTTTATAAAATTTAAATATTTTATAATGAAACCATATTTTTGCAACGTATTAGGTAATTTGTGCGCCCATTTTTCCTCCTTAAATAACCTGAAGATAATTTAAACGAAATGTTTTGGGATGTGATTATTTATTTAATAATAATAACAATACAAATATTGTATTACTGATAAAACTAAAAGAAATTGAACGTAATATTCAGAACAAGAGAGAATAAGTAATAAAGCAAATAAAAACTAATTTGTATCCTTTTTGGAAATACGTTCGCTTGAGGTTTCGAACTATGTTCCGCAGTATCGCCGGAATTCCCTGTCAGGCCCAACAAATTTTGTGCAAAATGTGACCCATTTCAGGAATATTGGGAAGCGACATTGTCATTCATAATTTTGCGCTTGATTAAGCGAGTAAACTTATATGGGTAACTATACGCCTCCACGCGGTGCTCTAGGAGACTCCTACTTCGCTTCATATTCGGGGCGCTCCCTCGAGGGGTTGCTGTGGGAGTCTCATTTCGCTACTGCTTTGCAGAGCTAGGAAAAAAGAAGACGTAAACTAAACGTGTTACAGATGTTTCGTGAATTGGAATGGGGGAGTTTCGGCAACAAATTCGTGGTGAATAAATTCATATGACACAGAATATTGCATGGAGTTCAAACGAATTTGTGTTCTTTTTATTTTATAAAATATATGTATAATTTAATACTATTTTTCTTAAATTAAATTCGGTCTATACAAAACGAACGAGTTTCCAATCCGAAAAATGCATCAAATATTTTGTGGATCGCGAAACATACATATATCAATTTTCTGCAATTTATATTCTACCACTAAGTACGTACTTTAGGTACTTGCTAACAGCCTTTACTACAAAAGGCATTGTATTCTTCCCGTTTCTACTTCCTTCTCAAATTTAGCCTTTTGTGCGGGAGAGCCAAAACTGAAGGGCCATTATTTATCAATCAGTAAATGAATCATGTGTAGATCTACTTCTGTTCTTAAAATGATATTTGAAAGCATTGAAAATTATTTGAAAAGGGCTTTACAAACATTTTTGTTGTTCTCATTTTAAATGCAAATTTGTAAAAAAGACATCGCGCTTGAGCAATGCTAAGTATATTTACGTACATATGTTAAGTGTAGAAGTCCACGCAAGTGGGGAAAGTTTCTGATGGTAATTCACCTGGGAGTGGCCAGCCCACGACTTCCGGGTGATGTCACCCAAGTAGCTCCTGAACATCCGTTAGGGAGTGACCTAAAGTGAGAAGGCCAACCTGGTGGGGTCAGTCCGACGTTTTCGGCTTAAGAGCTCACTAGGGGCTTGCAGCGTCTGTCCATCAGTTGGTGCGTGCGTGTTTCTGATTTGGAGTAAGCCGTCCGATATATAAATGTGTCTTAAAGTATAAAATGCCCCAGAATCTGGTTGTGAGCTGGGCTTGGTACCCGCATGTAGAAACAGCTTCCAAAGAAAAATTGCAACAAAAATCCTCGGATGAGACCACTCTATTCAGATGACGGCACACGTGGAGGACCGTCTGGCCACGATTCGCATCAAAGCAAGATTCTTCAACATCTAGCTGATATGCGTCCACTCCCCCACGGCAGAGAAGGAAGATGTGACCAAAGATCACTTCTACGAGCGCTTTGAGCGAGCGTCTGAACGCTGCCCCCGTCACGATATAAAACACGTGGTAGGCGATTTTAATGGTGGGAAGAAAAGGAATACTTGGCCCCACAGTCGATAAATTCAGCCTACGCGACGAAACATCCGCTAACGGACAGAAGCCGACCGACTTCGCCTGGGCTTGAAACATGGTAGTGTGTAGTACTAGGTTCTAGCTTAAAAGGATAAATCAAGCTACATGGCTATTTTCTTCTGGAAAAACACGTAATCAATTTGATCATGTTGCAGTAGACGAAAGGCATGCTTCCAGAGCCTTAGTTGTGCGCACTATTCGAGAGCTAACATCGACTCGGATCACTATCTTGTCGCAGCCAAGATTCGCAACCGCCTCTGTGCAGCAAAAAGCGCACGCTAAGAGACACGAGGGAAGCTTGACGTCAGTGTTCCGCAACAGATAGCTGCGCGCAATGACACCACATTTTTCGCTCATTGCGCACGAACGCTGAATAGGTCATTGATTTTCAGCGAGCCCCAAAAACGACTAGGACGACAAGGAATGCCAGGCCGCCATAGAAAAGAAAAATGCTGACTATAGGGCCATGCTGCGATCGAGCGCAATGCGAACTGTGCGGGAGAGATATCGGAAGTTAAAGATGGAAGCGAGGCGCATCGTCCGAGAAAAGAAGAGAGAAAACGCCCGAACATTTTATCAGAAGATACGGCGGCTTACAGAAGGTTTCAAGACCGGGTCAGTTTCCTGTCAAAATGAAAACGGCGATCTGATGACCCACATCCAGAGTGCACTCAAATAGTGGAGGGAGCACCTCTTCACTATGCTTAATGTTGGCGGCGCGGAAAACATCGAAAAGGATGAACCCGATTTTCCAACCAACGAAAAGGGAGTCCAAATATCGTTACCCGACCTGGACGAAACTCGAACGGCAATAGCGCGCCTACGGGTAAGGTGTATTCACTAGCGCATTTGCAAAATATGGTCTGACGAACGAGTGCTAGCTGATTGAAATTTAATTGTATTCTGCCCAATCCACAAAAAAAGCGATCCTACAATATGTACGAACTACCGCGGGATCAGTCTCCTTAGCATAGCGTATAAGGTTTTGTCGAGCGTACTTTGTGAACAACTGAAGCCCACCGTAAACGAACTGGTTGGACCTTATGAGGTCTGGCAAATCTACCATCGACCAAATATTCACGATACACCAAATATAGGAAAATAACCGAAAAAACAGAATAGACACACATCACCCTTTAGTTGACTTCAAATCCGCCCTCAAAAGCACGAGAAGGTATACCTATTGGCCGAATTGTCTGAATTTGGTATCAAAACAAAACTAAAACGGCTATGAAAAATGAAGTTGAGTAACACCAACAGGTCCGTCAGAATCAGGAAGGACCTCTTCGAGTCGTTTAAAACCAAGCGGGGGTGCCTCCTTTCGAGCGACTTCTTTAACATTATGTTAGAAAAGATAATTCGAGCTGCAGAATCGAACCGTTTAGGCACCATATTTTATAAGAGTGTGCAACTTCTGGCGTATGCTGATGATATCGATGTCATCGGCTTCAACAACTGCGCCGTAAGAATTTTATAATTCCTTGTGAGGAGTACCATGCCAGTCTTTGCGGGGTTCACGCTAAGCCAATTTTCTTTCGACCAGGTGATTATTGTAGTAGCTCACTCAGAACCTGAAGATATTTACCAGTTTTTACGATTGCCACGCCATCGGCCTACGCTACGACTTGACAACCGGTGACCGTTGGTTCCAAAGCAAGGCGCCAATGGTTAGATTCCATAGTAGAAGCGAGAGAACGCCCCCTTCGGGCCTCCTCTGGTCGCATATTTAGTAATGGACTCACCCCCTAACTCGAAACGAATAGTTCTCTTTTTGAGAATGAGCCCAACAAAGTCAACCTCCCCTGGACATCATGGAGCGCAGTCTTACCTGATTTGCCTTTGGAATATACGTGCTGGTTATGAAAGAGGTTACCGTGTTTTATATTCCGCCAAATATATTCATCTAAGAGCCTCTATAGAGATTTAATAAGAAATGAAGTGAGGCTTATGGGCCTTTGATTTTATTGAACAGTCTTGCTTGCTTTTGGTAGGAAGGCAACCCTCGCCTCGTCGTATGGGACATAGGTTGGGGTAAGACCAGCTGTAAAAATCTATAAGACCAGCGGACACATTATGCCCTTTGCCGCTTGCAAGCACCCTGAAGTCTATTCGGTGGAAAAACTTGGCTGTCGTGGGCCACATAGGCTGTCGGCTGCCATATTGTGCTCTCCCTTAGTCACACGCTGACACTCACGACGTCCTCTTTGCTATATTGAGAGAGTAGAACATAAGAAAACAGTTTTTTTAATGAGAATGATAGACATCAAAGCTCAGTCCACAAACCTTGTTTCTGATGACCCAAGGTTCCTGGAATAGAACGATGTCCTCAGCTTTCTCACTGAGGCTAATAAAGAGGGGAACCGAGGCTACCTTGGAGTGGTGAAGATTAATTTGTAGGATCTGCACCATCTTCAGAGTGGGCGACATCCATTGGCTCTAGCCCTTTCCCTTCTGAGGCTCCTATGACTATGGTGTCATTTCCTGCATCTTCCGGTTCAGAGGCTAGAAGCTGGTCGTTCCGCAGTGTTTCCCACCAAGTGTGAACCGACCCAACGTACGCAGGGTTCCCAGGATTGATTTTTGTTATCCATATCATCTGGTTCTTTGGCCTCCTACTGAAACGATACCTTTCGGAGTCCAGAAATGGAATAAATGGGAAGAAATCGGTCTACCACGGCAGAGCCCAATGCCAGAGCAAGTTCGCCGTTACTCCCTGTGTGCTTTGGTACGCTTCGTCCTCACCATGAATTAGTTCAACCCCAAGGAGCATTAACACCTACAACAATGTCAGCCTGTAAAACCAACGTAGAATCTCTCTTGCCAACAAGTGTCACTTTAGGATGAGTAGACAAGCGTAGTAAGGCCCTCTCTCGACGAACCAGAGCCATACTCTATAAGTCTCTCATCATGCCCACGCTATTCTATAACGCTGAACCATGGGCACTGTCAGCATCGGGTGAGACGCCTCTTGGCGTATTCGAAAGAAAGATTCTCCAAAAGATTTATGGGCCTCTATGTCTTTGCGACGGTGAATACCGCAGACGATGGAACGATGAGCTGTATGAGCTTTATCGCGACATAGACATAGTCCAGCGAAATAAAATGCAGCTGCTGCGTTGGGTGGGACATGTCGTGCGAATGGACGAAAATGTTTCAGCCATAAAAGTATTCAACGCGGTACCAGCTGGTGGTGGTCGAGGAAGAGGACGGCCTCCTCTGCGTTAGAAAGACCAAGTGGATAAGGATATGACGTCATTTGGCATTTCTAATTGGCGCCAGTTAGCAGGAAGAAGGACTGACCTTGCATACTTATTTAACATACTTACTAAAAACTTACATATGTACGAGTTCAAATAATGAGAACCTAAGGGAAAGCCAGAGCGAACCTCAGTTTGGTTGAGAAACGGCTCACATTACGGCGGCACGGCTTCCGCTTTGGTTTGGTGCCGACGAAATGTGTTGTTGCAATTTTTGGAAATGATTGAACAATGCTGATATTGTTTATTTTAAAATATTGCCAAGTTGGATCTTTGATTTTAGTCACAACATACTTGTTTGTATATTTTGCTTCCTGTGCTAACTCCCCTTTCTTAAACATCTACTGAAATCTGTGGGTAATCTATTATTGGTGGTATACAAAATTGATTTCTGTTTTTTGGTTTAAGTATGATATACAAAGCTAATGATAGTGTTACTGCAACAAGAATTGCTTCGAAGCTTGAACTAACTGAAATAATGTTTTTTCATGTTATGCGTTCTAGTTTATTTACATTATTTAAATGAAGTTGATGTAAATAGTTTAGATCTAATTTAATTTCGTTTTCTGTTAGGTTATTCTGAAGTTTGCTGGTAAGACCTGGTAGGAACTTGTTTGCCAGTTTTTGTAACTAACGTTGTTCGAGGTCATGGTTTCGTTATAGAAATTTCTAAAAAATGTACCATTTAGTTTAAGAGATGTATTATTGTAAGTAATATTTCCAATATTGTTTAAAAGAAATATTGTTCCTTCTTCGACTAACTCAATTATAGCTTTGTTTTCGTATTGGTAATCGCAAAGCGCTTTCCCTCCGCTAAGAATTTGTGCGATGCAGTGTCATCTATTTCAATGCACTTTCCAAGTATACCGTATTTGTCGTTTTGAGATATGAAAAGATTGGTGAATTCTAAGTAAACTCGTTTAACAGTTGAATGAATAAAGCATCTGAATAGGGCATCTTCGGATTGTAGTAGTGAAATTACATATAAAAGAAGCGAATCATTGACAGTCATAGAGGGTTCTGCGTATTTGAGTGTTTGTAGCTCATTTTTGAAAGGTAGTGTCTCAGTTTGAGAGAGAACATTAGGGATATCTTCCTTATTTAACATTTGGGAAAGAACAGTTGCTCGGTTGCCAACTGGGTTGCCCTTATAATTTTCGCAATTTCATCTTTTACTATACCTAACCTATTATATAATGTCCGTTCGAATAATTCCTTGTTATCCTTACTTATTTCGTCCATAATTGTATTATAATATCTAATATTTTATTATTTGTCTTGATAAGGTATTGGTTTGTGGTATATTGTATGTTACTGTTTTCAGTCAGTTCGTGTGTTGTGGAAAGAATTCGGTACCAGTCTGTGGCATCGCGGTTTCCTGCTAACCTTTTTCGGGCGGATCCAATCCAATTGATCGATCTCTTTTGTATAGTTGTGTTTTTTGTTCGCAGTTGGCTTAGTAAATTATCTATTTCGGAAAGTTGATGATTTAATTGTGGAAATAAAATACTTGTTTTACTAATTTCGTGGTTTATAGTAAGTCTGATGTCATGGAAAATTTCTTCGTATTCGTCCAAGTCGATAGTATGAGTAATTTTGTACGTTCCTGTAGTAATTTTTCCCAGTCCTTGTTTGATCGTTAGGGAGGGCTGTTATATCCGTAAATGTCTACCGTCGCAGTTGTCCAGTATGGTATGAGTCTAAAAGTTAAATGTCCGTTAGTTGTTTAAATGCGCATTATTAATCCTTCTTTTATCTTTAGTAGTTATTTTGACGGTATTGTCTTCTGTTATGATAACTTATCTTTTTTTTTTGTTTCTGGCTATTTCGTTTCGGAGGTCAGAATTAACTATTTCCCTAACGTTTGTTAGATCTTGTTAATAAATTATCTGCGTGCTTCCAAAGAAAAAGTCTGCTGGCTTTCTTTTCGTAACTGAGTGTATCGTGTTATTTTCTCTGTCAACTGCGATGTTGACAATTTCTTTAATAGAGCAAGCAGGGTATTCCCCTTAGAGGCATCTGGTTATTTCAACAATAGTGAAATGAACACGATCTATTGGACCATTAACTTCACTCTTCTGAGTGGTGCTAGATAGATCTCAATTCCCAATCTTTCATTGTCCATGACTAAAGTCTTTGGTACAGTAAAATAGTGAAGCAGCTTTATCAGTTTATCACAGATATGCAATACTGATTTATTCCTAATTCGGAAAATTTTTGCAAATTTAGAGAATTTGTCAACGCATGTAATATTTCTATAATATCTATATGCAGTATTTCTGGGTTTTTGTGGAAGCTGGTCGTATTTATTGCATCCACAAATTTCACATGACTTAGTATATTTTTTAATAAGTATAGTCATAAGTAGGGAAGTAGTATCTTTTCAATATGTGGACTGTATTTTCTTAACCTCCTCATCAGGAATATCAGTAACCACTTTCTGTGTTATCCTGATACGAACTTGAGAGCAGTATTCTTGATATATATGCTGTAATATATAAAATGTATTTCTCGTGGATTTTAATTACATTAGTTTTTCCTTATTGTAAGTTTCACATTTAATGCGGTGTCTATGGTACCTTGGATGAGGTTCTTCGTGAAGAATCTCCTCCCTTCCTTCTAGGAATACAATCTGAATGACCTTTGAGCTATCCTCTTCTGCGCTATGTTGTGAATTCCCATCTGTGGATGTTAGCGTATTGGTAACCGCGATAACGCATCAGCGACTACATTCGTTTTTCCCGGTTTGTAAATAAGTTTATAATTATACTCTTCTATTCTTGTTTTCCACCTTTCGAGCTTGACAGTGTCAATTACTGTTACTGTTACAGTTTTATTACTGTTACTTAGTGCAAACGTCAGTGGCTGGTGGTCGGTAAGGATTTTTATTTCTTTAGCTCCATACAAGAAGGTTCTTAATTCAATTCGGATCTATAGAGTGATCAAGATATGTAAGTTATGTGTATATCTTTACCGATTTCCCCTTGAGAGAGGACTGCCGCAATTACAGTATTGGATGCATCTGTCGTCAGAATAAAGGGTTTATTGAAGTCCGGGAATACCAGGATTTCA
This sequence comes from Anomoia purmunda, assembly GCA_951828415.1. Taxonomy (NCBI): domain Eukaryota; kingdom Metazoa; phylum Arthropoda; class Insecta; order Diptera; family Tephritidae; genus Anomoia; species Anomoia purmunda. Next base: position 81,348,213 of record OX639993.1, on the reverse strand, counting down.
GAAGACATATGCAGATATTTTACGTCATAAAATGATTTTAAGCCCTCCTCTGTTAGCGAAATTTGTATCCTTTTAGATGGCCTTGCTTTTACTTGCGCGTTTTCGCCTCTAGTTAAATTTGTAAGTGGCTTGACCATTTCCCCAAAGTCTTTTATAAATCTCCTGTAATATGACGCCAAACCCAGAAAACCTTCTAATTCCTTAAGGTTAGCAGGTGCAAGGATTTTTTTAATAGCGGATATTTTTTCAGCATCTTGCAAAATACCCTCTCCAGTAGCAATAGTGCCCAAAAAGTTCTCCTTCGTCCTGAAAAATTTGGATTTTTTCAGATTGACTTTTAGATTTGCTTTGTATTAGAGAGCGGACACATCCTCAATATTTTTAAGATGTTCTTCTTTAGTTTTCCCTATTATTATAATATCATCGATATATACCTAGCAGGATTTCCCTATAAGAGTTTTGAGAACGTCATTGATCATTCTCTGGAAAATGGAAGGAGCATTTTTTGGGTCGAATGGCAACCTAGTAAATTCGTAATTATCATTCATTGGCTAATGAAAAGTCTGTCTTTTCTATGTCCTTTTCCTTCATCCTGAATCCGGGTGTAAGGTCAAGTGTATTAAAATACTTACACTCGCCTAAACTATCGAGAGTTTTTTATATCAGGTATTGGGTAGAAGTCGGGTATCGTTACTGCATTTAGTTGTTTAAAATCGAGGACTACTCTGTACTTCCTTTCCCCTAACGGACCATGTTTCTTTGGTTCAATCCACAATGGGGAGTTATAGGGGCTCTTTGAAGGCCTTATTACACCATTTCTTAAAAGTTCTGTTTTTCTACCTCACACCGAAGGTTGGTTGGGTAAGAGTACGATTTGGATATATCGGTTCTTCACTTGTTGTTCTTATTTCTGCTAATACGGTTGTGTCGATTGCCCCACTGTCAGAGACTGTTTCGTGTTCATAAGAAGGTTGTGGAATATTATTCATTTTTAAGACGATTTTTGCTTTAGTGGCAATACCTCATCTCCGAGGGTTAGCGTGTAATTTTTCTTATTTATAACCGCTCCCAATTCCTCATCACCTATGATGCCATCAAAGGACTTTACATTAGGCAATATAAAGAAATCAAAATGATTGGACTTCAAAAGGATATCTAAGTTTACTGGAATTCCCTGAAAGGTTATCGCACACAAAGTTTTTTAGCTCCCGTATCTATGAGGAACTTTTAGGTATCACCATTTGTCAAGTCTAGTTCCATATAGGGTAAACTAGATAGACGTCCGTCATAAAATTTATTTCCTCGCCCTCTCCATCTTCGGTGAAGTCCTGGTTCTCTGCTGGAATGTTAAATAATTTTTCCTGTTTCCTAGGAAATATTCCTATTGAAGAACTATTGGATGGCCTTACTATAGGTATATTTTCCGGTCGGTTCATATAACTTACTTTTGTGAATGTATTTAGAGGTCCACCTCAATCGTGACCGCTGGCTTGGGTTGGGTTGGTGTGGGTGGAAGTGGCGCATAAGTTTGAATATTTTTATTATAGATTTGATTTTATTCGAAAGGGTTTAGTTCCCTTGATACAAATACTTGTTTTGGTTGGTTTTTTTTTGCTTTTGGTTTGGGCTACCTTTATTCCTTGGGTAGATTAAATAATTCCTTAAGTTAATGTTTTGAACTTCAAAACAGGAATCGTATGCTTCGGGTAAGCTCTCGTTGGATAACTAGCATCCTGGACAATTCACCGTTTAGTCCTCTGATCACGCCACTTGTTTCCCTGGAATAGTCCTGCCCCTTCTTCCTTAAGTTGATGTTTTGAATTTCAAAACAGGAATCGTATGCTTCGGGTAAGCTCTCGTTGGATAACTAGCATCCTGGACAATTCACCGTTTAGTCCTCTGATCACGCCACTTGTTTCCCTGGAATAGTCCTGCCCCTTTTATTTTATTGATTATCAGAGATAATTGGTGATTAATACGAGCGTAGAACTGCTCTACGCTAAAGTGATTTTGGGATAAGGATCCTAGTTCATGTTCTAGAATCCTTAGGTCGCGCTTGTCTGCGTAGTGCAGTGACAAACAGCTTTTGATTGTTCTCCAGCCGCCATCAAATATATTATATGAGATTAAGGCTGCATCCGCAGGACCTTTCACTTTTTGCCTAATATGCCGTAAGATGATCACGTAAGAGTGTAAGTTGACACGTTCTTACTACTTCGTAGTCCTGTAAAACTGATTCGACATAGTGGATCCAGGAGATAAATTGGATCGGGTCTCCTTCGAATGTCGGTAAATACGTCACGGTATCAGGCAATCTATTAATTTCGACTAGGTCTGCCTCTGTCAAATAAAAAAAAGAAGCAGGCTGTGTCAGAGACACGGCCATTAAGTTTAACGTAGAATACGCCATCCGATAAGACAGAAAACATATGTAACAATAAATGATAAATAATACAAGCAAATTAATTTCTTTATTTGATAGTTACTTTGGATGATATACATAAGCTTTGCAGTGCTTGGCAGCATTTTCTCTTCTTTTACTCTACTTTAACTTGCCCGCCTAAAATTATGCAATACAAATCGCCCAACAGCAAACACTCAACCAAACACCACACACATATTTGTGTGCATGTGTTTATACAATTTTCATTTGAGAAATTTAAATATTAGGAAGATATCAACCAACATGAAATGTATGTCAAACGAAAGCTAACATCTTCATTTGACTACAAAAAAAAAAAAAAAAAAATTAATCGAGCCGTTTTCTTATAATTAAAGAAATAGAGATTACAACAATAAAAACCTGACATTGGTGCCCATACCGTAAGGTAAGACGTATTCTACGCCAAAAGGTAATTGAATTAGCGCTTTCGCTGTGGGGACTAATTCTCGTTTCTTATTGATTATTATTATTTTCTATTTCTTATTGATTATTGTTATTATTGGCGGCCGCCGTAGCCGAGTGTGTAACGTATGCGCGCTTCATTCGGTGGGTCCCAGGTTCGAATCTAGCTCGGGGAAAGTAGCATCCAAAAATTATAGAAAAAGTTTTTTCTAATAGCGGTCGCCCCTCGGCAGGCAATGGATTTCAGCCATGAAAAAACTTCTCACAAAAAACATTCGCCGCTCTGATTCGGCGTAAAACTGTAGGTCCCTCAATTTGTGTTACAACATCAAGACGCACACCACAAATTGTAGGAGAAGTTCGGCCAAAACCGCATAAGCGGTTATAGCGCCAATTAAGTAAGATAGTAAGTAAGTATTGATTTAATCTATTCATAATTTTAGTTTGTTCAATTAGCGCGTTTAAAGCTCCTGTTAAGTGTGTGATTGCTTCCTGCATCTGTTCCATACTGAGGTTCACTATATTTTCGCGATTTACAATTTTAGGGAATTGCTATGTTAATTGCTATAATCTTTCTCTTATTACAATCAATTTTTTAACTTGTTCAAATTGCACGTAGTTTTCATATTACAAAAAACGAATTTTATATAACTTAAGTTCTAATTCTTACAGGAGTATCAGTTTTTGTATCCTCCCTTAGTCGGTCCACTGGTTCCTTGTAGAGATGTTAGTCCCCTACTTGGGAGTGGGTGACGTCACGATTACGGTGTTGATTGCTGGTTGGGTGGCTTTGGCACTTTTGTGTTTATTTGCCTTCACAGTTGAATCCAAAATGTAGCATCTCTCAAGCCCATTACGTTTGATCATGTGTCGCCTCCTTTCTTTCTTGTGGGCGACAATACTTATCACTAACACAGTTTGCTAGTATTTAGAGTCACTTTGAACACTTGGTGTTTTGATTAGATTACAACGGTTTTGCGGCACTGCTTTCTTTCTTGCTTGTGGGGAACAATAATTTTGTCAACGACAGAGTATGTTAGTATTTTGAGTAACTTTAGTTTACTCGTTGCAAACTCAATACTTTTATTAGTTGCTGTTGTTTTACTTATTTTATATTAAGTTTTCGCTTTCATATTTCGCTTTTGTTTGTAGGCAAATCCAAATTTTAAGTCTCGGGCGCCAGTTAAAGCTGGTCACCAATCATAATTCCAAATGTTTATTTTTGGATGTTTAAAAATGAACTGAACTTTATTCAACAAAGTTTCTGTTTATAATCAAATTTTGCTTATATACTAAAAACTTACGTATGTACTAGTTCTTACTTGGTAGTACTTATTTCTATACATCAAATAATGATAACCTAAGCGATAACTAGTGCAAACCTCAGCTTGGTTAAGAAACGGCTCACATTGCAGCGGCACGGCTTCAGCTTCGGTTTGGTGCAGACGAAATATGTTGTTGCAATTTTTGGAAATGATTGAACAATCCTGATATTGTTTATTGTAAAATACTCCTGAGTTGGATTTTTGATTTTAGTCACAACATTCTTCATTATTTTGCTTCCTTATTTAATTTGGTACATTTTATTCTGACATTTGGCACAATTTGAAAAGTTAATTTATCGTCCCGGTTTAATATCCCTCCCGAAGGTGGGATCCCAATACCAATAACTCGATTCATTTGAAAACGCTTTGTAAGAGCTCAACTGAGAGGAGTATTGATAGCATAATAAGATTTAAGTATGTACACATAGAATAAGCTGGGACGACTTTAGTTTCTAGTAAGGATATTCGTATTCGGGGCGGGGTGGAAAATATGAAGGTCGAAAATTCCTCTTGAATTCCGCAGCAAAACGGTTAGCGTAAAGGCGCCGATCGTTGAGATTTAGCCAATGAGAAAAGATACCACCAAATCGCTTCTTTACTTATATTTCTCTGGCACGTAGGCAAGCTTTTTATTTATTAGATGAAAGTAATAAATATATATATATATATATATATATAAATACATATATATATGAAATGAGTTGCAGGGATCTTACTTGTGTATAGCTCGGAGTTCTCTCCCAAAGTGGCCGAGAGCTGGGTGACCGCAAAAGGCGAAACCCTCATCCGAGGCGGGTAACAAGACTCGAGAAAGAGGAGACAAAGTAACGAGTAACTGTTACCGTCTGTACATTAGCGACATCTGCAAGTGGAATTTTTTGTTTGATAATTCAGCACCACGGTTGCTGACTTAAACATGCCACCCGCCTTACAGTATCGCTGCAACAGACTTAATTCATTTTTAAATTATGTAAATTATGTACAGAGTAAAATTCATTTAATTTTTTAGTAGAAATTTTTAACAATTCAGGTTTTTTTTGTACAATTCATGTGAATTAAATGGTTAATAGTTGGTGGCGCTGGAGATCATCGAACCGAACAGCGTGTTCTGGGCGGCTGGTCGAGTAAGGGTGGCTGCCTTTTGTCGATCTCCAGCAACTCCACTTCGTCGCTCGACTCACCCCACCGGGCAGCGATCTGGTCGTGAAGGGGCCTGTGGAGTTTGCTTTCCTATGCATTACATATTGATTTGCTGAAAAAAGAGAGAAACTGATATTTTGCTTTAACAAGACGGTAAAATCACCAATTTCACAATTGAATGATTCCGCGCACCGTTCGTATTTCTACAACTCGAACCCGGCTATCCTGACCTGAAAAAACCCTAACGACTCTGCCAAGTCGCCATTCGTTTGGAGGAAGGTTATCTTCTTTGACAATGACTTGATAATTAACCTCGATGTTTCGTTGGGGTAACTTCCATTTGACTTTTTTATGCCGTTCTTTCAGGTATTCTGCTTTCCATCTCTGGCAAAATGTTTGATGCATCACCTTAATTTTTTTTCACCTGTTGACCATCGAAGTTGGGTTGTCCGTGACTTCGGGCTCTGCAATAGCAAGTAATGGGGTGCCCGTTAAAAACTGGACGGGAGTTAGAGGTTCCATTGATTCGGAATCCTCAAACATGTGGCTGATAGGACGTGAGTTGAGACAAGATTCGGTTCTTGCCAATAACACAGAGAGTTCTTCAATAGTAAAACGCATCGCTCCAAAACGTTTCCTTGCTGCGGAATCAGTACTGCATGCACCCTGACTGCTCTCTTCTCCAATTCAGTTTCCAAAGGGGTTTTATTGGTGTGGTGGGGCCAAGAAGACAACTCTTGTTCCAACCGCTTCGGACCACACCACCAAAGGGTACTCGCCTGTAGATCCTGAGGTGATGCACCCTGACTGCAGAGATCCGCCGGATTATCCTCTGAATCAACATGATCCCATCCGGATACACTAACCAGTTCATCGCTTTTTGCGATCCTGTTAACCACAAATGTTGTTCACATGCATGCAGGTTTTTTAAGACAAGAGAGGACGATTGTAGAATCGGTTCATTTGTAGATTACTGGCTGCGCGACTTCGAACTGGGGAAGAAAAACATTATTTAATTCGGCTAGTAATAACGCACCGCACAGCTCCAACCGAGGCGGGGACACCGTTTTACTGGTGCTGCCTTGGTTTTTCCCACTAGTAAATTTATGTGGGGCCTCCTGTTTGAGGTGCGCTCGTGAACCCTGATGTATAAAGCGGCCGCATATGCCCTTCCCGAGGCATCGCAGAATCCATGGAACTCTACTTCGTCCCACGGAGTATAATGTTTTGAATATTCTCTTAATTCTGCAGAAAGGTTTCCCATTGTAGGAACAAATTTCGGTGTGGACCGCCATCCCAGTCTATTTTGGTTAGCCAGATCGCTTGCATGAGCATCTTCATCACCACGAACAATTTTGCTACCCAAGATAAAACATCTCGCTTGGTGTGCTCCTGCTTCTTGGAGATCGGCTGTACGGTAAAGTAGAACATGTTATGTGCTGCATTCCACCGAATTCCTTACATCTTCGTTTCGCTCATATCATCGATCTCCAAGAAGTTCTCCTTGTATATATGCTTTTTGGGTAGCCCAGCCAGAATATTTTTGCAATTTGAAGTCCACTTCCTTAAATGAAAGCTAGCACTTTTAAGGGCTTCAATTACTTCGTCGCCCAATTGTATTGCAGTCGTTGAATCGTGAGCTTCTGCTAGAACGTCATCTACATACATATATTGCTTTAAGAGACTAGTTTTTACATCGTCGGCGTGCTGATGTAGCGTCCTTATTGCTAAATATGGCGCACAGTTTACTCCAAACGACACGGTCTTCAGTTCGTATTTCTTCAACTCTGGTTTCCTGATGTAACTGGCTTCGCTACGAAAGAATTGGCGTGCTGTGCCATTCCACGAGCAGCCAAGGTTGATTTCTTCCAGGAATTCTTTCCGAAAGAGCAGCGCCACTACATTTTCGTGGTCGTCTTACTGAGTAAGGGTTTTGCTCTTCTGTGCGATAGGGCACAGAAGCAGTGAAACTTCTCGCCCGCTGTAAATTCTTGATTTCCGTTCCTCGTTCCACGGTTACTACTGGCAGGTTAAATAGCGCCTTCAATTGGCTATTTACCATAATTCGCTCATTTTCATATCGTTCAGATGAATTTTGCCATGTTGTGGCGAAGCCTTCGTGAGTCAAAGAAGATTTTTTCACGATATCCTTTGCGTCACCACTAGTCTTTTGGTTGAAGTGGTATAATTTTTCAACCTGACTTCAACGCGAGTTATTAATATAGATGGCCGTAAATAAGTCCCGAAATCACGACCACGACATATAATCACCGTAAAATATTTCGGTGTCACAAGGAGGTAGGTTGATATTAGAGGGAGCGGGAGTCTCAACTTCGCGGACAGCGGGATTAGTCGATGAGCTAGCCTGCTGCAGGAACGTTACATTGTGAGCTGTCTCACCCATTAAAGCCTCGCATGCCAAATATGTTGTATAGCAGTCCAGATATCTACATTTTGCCAGCCAAAGTGCGGTCTGACCATCCTCGTCACTCAACACATTCTTTGAATAATTATCGAAAGCCTATTTAGCCTTACCCCATAACGCCCTGAGTTCTTCCTTTTGGATCTCGAGAGAAAAAATCGAGTGATTGGCATTTGGCGTATTATGGTAATTTGATTTAACCTCAAGCAGTGCATCACATGCGCGAGAAAAAATCATTTTATGTGCCATCTTTAACTTCCATTAACACGATAAATCAATTCGATGTAAGCGCAAAGGAAAAAAACAAAAAATGAGGAAAATCAGCCACAATAGCGAATTCAAAAAAAAAATGTATTTCTTGAAATGCTTGCCAGCAAGTGTAATGACTTTTTAGCCAAAACCACTTCACAAGAAATTCCGTTTAATATTCTGCTGACGTCCTTGTTCACCGGCTTAAAACTTCTAACGGACTGAGTCCGTTAATCGGTTGACTGTTTTCCCGTTAACCTAGTTATTTGTTCTAACAGGCCAGTGTACATACGGTACTTAGGCAACTGTACCAACACTCCTAAGCCTTTTCCGCTCGACAATCGCGAATATACGTGGTAATTTGAAATGTCTTACCCTGGTTCCTCGTTGGGCCGTTGGTTTGGACCTTGCTGCAAAAAGAAAAAACTCGTTGGGCCATTGGCTTGAGCCTTGCTGCAGAACTCGCACTGATACCTCACCGTGAAGCACTTAGTGCCGGCACTCACGTTTACCAAATTTGTATTACACATATGTTTGGTTAGGTTCGTTTGTTTTGTGTGTAGTGTCAAATTTTTTGGCCCGTTCACAGTGGGTTCGCAAATTTAAAAAAATCTTATTTTTTTAAATGATTGTTGGTGTGTGATGGGTGTTCAAATTACACGAATACACACGAATATCATTGTTGCAATTAAAGAGCAAAACAGTTCAAGAAATTAAGAGGAAAAAAACAAAAAGCCTGAATAATTATGAAGGTAACTTGGCAGTTTGAAAAAATCTAAACCTTTTTATTTTTTTTTTGTTTTCGTGATGTTTTCACCAAAAAAGCGATTGTGGTTTAACCACGAAAAACTTCAAACAGATCCGGCTCGAAGGATCACGTGCGGGACGGGGGGAAAAATATCAGGGCCGGGAATTCCTCTGGAATTCCGCAGCAAAACGGTTAGCGTAAAGGCGCCGATCGTTGAGATTTATCCAATGAGAAATGATACCACCAAACTGCTTCTTTACTGATATTTCTCTGGCACGTAGGCAAGCTATTTATTTATTAGCTGAAAGTAATATATATATGCATATATATATATATATGAAATGAGCAGCAGGGGTCTTACTTGTGTATAGCTCGGAGTTCTCTCAAGAAGTATTAAACCCTACTTATTCAGTTTTCTGGAAAAGTGCAATGACAACATTTTTCTATATTAAGAAAAAAGCGACTCTTCACGCACTTGGCATGAACCCCGTCGAGATCGGACTGAATTGCAAAATAATCCTCGATTCTCGCTACGACAGAGTTAGTCCTGAGCTCGTCCGCGTATCTGAATAATTTGAGTGTAGAAAGTGAGAGCTTATATCATTAATAAAGGAGACTCTGTCGAACATCTCAGTCAGTGTTTCCTGTATCAATTTAAAACACAGCCTTACAACTTCTAAGACAGTTCTGAGTAAAAACTGAGGGATGCGAAATAGAGAACCTCACTTTGATCCAGCCATGCTGATTGGGGGAAATGAAATTTCGAACGGAAAAAGCCATTTATCGTTAACTAACCTAAACCCTCGGCTTCGCTCGCGTGGTGGTGAGAGGGATAGCAGAGATCGGAAGAATTAGAGTACTCTAGGAAGAATAAACCTCCGTCCCTACCGAGTGGTAGTAATTAAAACCATAGTGTTCAATCGATGCAGATATAATTTTAATGCATTTCGGTCACATTATTCATCGTATTATTTGGAGCATAAATATATAAACTATTAGGGTTGCCCACCTTTGAGCAAGCAATGTATAATTGACCATGAGAAAAGCATGAGGGTTCTAAATGGATTCCTGCGACGTTCAACGATTGCCCTTGGTGATTCTACTTTCAAACATAATTGATGTGATGGCATTCCAGATGGTTCTAGTGAATTAAGAAACTCTACAGGGTAGATGACTGTTCTGAATCGTCATGTTAAGGTTAGCCATTTGGTCGTTTCGCGGTGCTAAAATCGCTCTTCCTCTGAGCCATCCATGATTTTTGTAATTGGCAACAATGTCATTGAAGACACTGCTAACAACATCATCTAACGATTCACTCAAGTTGCAGAAGTCTTCTGGAAATGTTACTGAGTAACTGCCTCGCGTATTCATGAATCGTCCTTCTCCGATTTGCAGAAGCTGTTGCGAAAATTCTCGTGAGGCTACATCGCCTTGCAGTCGAACCCGCATATTTGTTGACAATATCAATTTCTCCATTCGCTTCCACAGATAAGAAGATTTGAGAGCCGTATTGATCTCATCTGCTGGCGCTCCTCTTTGAATAACGGGAAGAGTTTGACGCAAATTTCGGCCAGCTGCAAGAGTGCTCCTCCCATTTATGTTTCTTTTCCTCTTAGATCCTGCATTGTCCTATCCAAAGCTTCCAGAGCTTTTTTATGAGCCATCGTGCATTCATCCCAGATGATGATTTTGCAGGTTTTCATAATTGTTGCTTGTCCAGAGTTTTTTCGAATATTGCAAATTGGAGCATCGTTTGCTGAGAGGTTGAGCAGCAATTTGAATGCCGAGTGAACAGTTCTTCCCCCTGCCATTAGAGTAGCTGCAATTCCTGATGACGCTATGGCGAGCGCAATGTTTCCAGTGCTTCTCACTTCCGCGAGTATAAGGTTGATGAGAAAAGTTTTTCCTGTTCCTCCCGGTGCGTCAGTGAACAAAATACTTCTCTCATCGTTCGAAATTCGATCGAGTATGAGTTCAAATGCTTTCTGATCTCCTATCAAATGAGGTTTATTTGCCTCCACAAATTGTAATAAATCGCATTGATTATAATTGGTTTCACGTACAATATCTGTATCTGCTTTGACGATGTCATCTCGTGTTGGCGAAGCGAGTCCTAGTTGTTCGAGTGGTTTATTGATTATTGCCAAACATGTAAATTCAATGTCTACCAAGGGTTTGTTGTAAATCACATCAGACATCTGTAAATCATAATTGTTCGCAGCTCTACGCAATCGTAAGAGATAATCTTCACTTAGGGAATCGCAATGCTTTTCCCACAAAGCCTTTGGATCCGACGGAGCACAGGTAGTTAAAATGATTGCAAATAGAAGACGCATTTGGCGAGGCATTGATATCGCAGATGCTTCCAAAAAGCTGTGTCTCAATGTAGATGATCTTCAAGAAGTCCTAGATTCTGGCAACCTTGACGATATGTTGGACAAATCTCATTTTCAACAGTGCGTAAGTATTCAAACGATGTTGGCCCTTTTACAACATGCAGAAGCATCCTCAAATAAAAACATGCGGCGTTGTTCGGATGTACCGTGTAAGTTATCACAAGTTTCTTCCCACAAATGTCATTAACCAAATGTCACAGTTGTCTTCCTAGCCTTCGCCTAGGTCAATCACATTCAGCCAAAGTACGACAGCACGCCACCTCATGCAACTTGCTGGATCAGCAGAAATGCGATCACACGGTATGATCGCATATCGTTGTTGGCACACTTCGATGTGTCAGTGAAACAATAGCTATTGCTATCGTCTGTGGTCATTGCGCTATGACAACATCACAAGCGCCACAATTCTCTTCATCATGTTTAGCTGCATCAGCAAAAGCAGCTATTACAACATCATCAAGTAAACATCGTTAGCGCAACGATTGTGTCAACGTCGCTAACCGCCAGCAGAGCAGCAGCAGCGTTATCCAACGTCGTGGGTTAGGTGGAAAGTTAGGGTAACTATTAAGTTTAGTTTTTAATGGAACTCAATAAAGAACACGTGCAATAAAGCACAATTGGCGCCCAACGTGTGAAAACACTAATCATTTTTGATCCTAATGGACAAATAATAATCGCAAACAGTTAGAAGGATTTGAGACAAGCATCCTGGTGAATACGAAGTTAATGATAATAACCACAAACAGTTAGAAGGACGAAACAAGCATCCTGGTGAATACGAAGTTAATGATAATAACCGCAAACAGTTAGAAGGATTTGAAACAAGCATCCTGGTGAATACGAATAAAATAAATCGAAGAGTAGCAAGCAACAACGGAAGGAGTAGAAACAAGAATCGTTACAACCCAAAGAAGAAAATCAAGAATTAACGTAGGCTAGGATAACACCTAAGTATGAAGAGGTAAGTGAAGTGCTCTAAAAGAATTAGTGAAAGTGCAAAACCGAAATTGAAAAAAAAAAAATTTAATAATTAATAAAAAATAGGTGCTAAATAAACCTGTGTCCTTTGTGAAATTTTTCAAGTAAATCTTTGAATGTTAGATGACCGAGGTGTTGGAGGACCTCTTTAAGAATTTAAATTTAGCAGCAAACAGACAAAATACAATGAATACAGAACAAGTTAGCGAGATAGTAAAAGCAGAGGTCAGGAGAGCTTTAGCCGAACAGAAAACGGAGTTTGACAGAAGGCATCTTGCTTTACAGAATCAAGTAACAATAAACAAACCTAAGGTAGAAAAATATATTAGGGTAACAATCAACCCGCTAACTACCTGCGACATTACGCTAGACGCGATAAAGTCCCTTCCGGAATTTTTTGGCCACCAAGGCACGTACGTATCATGGCGGGAAGCCGCACACAATGCCTACGAATTATTTAGGAGGTCCGATGGCAGTGAACGCCACTACCAAGCCGTTACTATTATTAGAAACAAAGTGAGAGGTGCTGCCGACGCAGTACTTTCTTCTTTTAACACAGTGCTTAACTTTAGCGCTATAATCTCCAGACTTGACTTTACTTACGCGGACAAACGGCCGATGTACTTAATCGAGCAGGAATTATCCACCCTGAGACAGGGATCAATGACATGCCTAGAATTCTACGATGAGGTAGAAAAGAAGCTAACTTTGTTGGCAAATAAGACAATTATGTCTTATGAGAGTGGTGTTGCAGACACTATAAATGAGAAATATAGGGCAGATGCACTCAGAGTATTTATATCAGGTTTAAGGAAACCACTATGTGATATCTTGTTCGCATCTAGGCCATCTGACCTCCCATCCGCCCTGGCTTTGGCACAAGAGGTAGATGCCAACAATGAGCGTTACGCTTTCGCGATGAATTTCGCGAACAGATTTCAAGAAAAACCTGGCGGAAATCAGAATCCGGCCAATCAAAAGACACCTAACTACGATCACGGTGTGGGTCATAAAAACCCGCATTTTTCAGTAAGCAAACAAAATAAACAGGCCAGTCGTCCACAGAATTATGGAAATACCCAAAAACCATTTAGCAGTAGTAATTATTCTGGCCAAAGGCGCATTGAGCCTATGGAAGTAGATCCCTCCATATCCCAATTTTAAAACCAAGCAAGTAATCCCAGCCACGAACAATACGGTAAGCCGCAAGGGAGCGGGCAAAAACGTGTAGCGAACTCAGGGCGGTACACAGGACCCAAAATACAGCGCGTAAACCATCTTACCGACGAGCGGGAGTCGCAAAATGAAGCAACATACAAAAACGAAGCCGAGCAGGCAGCCGACAACATCGAATCCGATGAGGTTAATTTTTTAGGGCAAAGTCCCTCCTTCCTTGGATTTCAAGGTCAATAGGAGGAAAAGAAGTCAAGCTCCTTGTTGACACGGGGGCGTCAAGGAGCTATATCAGGTCACTTCCAGGGCTGAAAGGAATAAAACCAGTAGAAAACTCATTTTTAGTAAAGTCTATTCATGGAGTTACCCCCATCAAACATAAATGCAAGGTTAAAATTTTTGGGACAGTAGCAGAATTTTTTCTAATCCCTAATCTTACTTCATTGAACGGTGTAATTGGCCTTGACCTATTGAACAAGGTGCACGCGTCTATTAAGTTAAAAACAAACACAATAACACATGATTTTGGTAAGGAGGTTATACTATTTGTATCTAGCGAGGATGTTAGTCACTTGCGACTGCAGGCAGAAAACGTCCCACAAAATCTAGAAGAAGCATTCTCGAAAATGATTGGTAGCATAAATGGGGTTTTTGCAGACCCCAACGAAGCACTACCATACAACACAAACGTAGTAGCAACGATTCGCACTACAAACGAAGACCCCGTGTATTCAAGGCTATACCCTTACCCATTGGGCGTCTCGGATTTCGTGAACAAAGAAATTCAAGAACTGCTAGCAAACGGCATCATTCGGCCATCCAGGTCATTATATAATAATCCCATATGGGAGGTATAAAAGAATGGCCTTGACGAAACTGGGCAAAAAAAAGCGGATGGTTATAGATTTTCGAATGCTCAACGAAAAAACCATCAGCGATGAATATCCAATCCCGGATATCACGGGAATTTCATTAAATCTAGGTGGAAGTACATTTTTTACTACCCTTGATTTGAAATCTGGTTTCCATCAGATCAACCTGCTGGAACGGGACAGAGAAAAAACAGCCTTTTTCGTAAAAAATGGGAAGTATGAATTTTGTAGATTGCCATTCGGTCTAAAGAATGCTCCCAGCATTTTCCAGAGGGCAATAGATGATGTGTTGAGAGAACACATAGGAAGCAAATGCTTTGTCTATATGAACCGAAGTAGAATTCCTCGGTTTTTTGTTTCACAGGGCGGAATCAAGACGTGCCCGGATAAAGTGGATGCCATCAGGAATTTTCAGGAGCCCACTACTCTGAGGGGGCTAAGATCATTTTTGGGTTTAGCGGGGTACTACCGCTGTTTCATTAGGGATTTCGCTAAAATAGCGAAGCCACTTTCGAATATAATGAGGGGTGAATATGGCCGAGTTACTGCGTCACAGTCGAAAAAAATCGAAGTTGATTTGACTGAGGAACAGAAAAAAGCCTTCACTACCTTAAAGGAAATACTAGCATCAGAGGAGGTGACACTAACCTACCCTGATTTTAATAAATCGTTTGATTTAACCACGGATGCATCGTCGCACGCAATAGGTGCTGTCCTGTCACAGGAAGGGAAACCTATAACAATGATATCCCGTACTTTGACCAGTAGTGAGGAACATTTTGCCACAAACGAAAGAGAGCTGTTGCCCATCGTTTGGGCACTTAAACCCCTTAGAAACTACCTGTACGGCGTAACAGATCTTAAGGTTCGTACAGATCACCAACCGCTCAATTTTGCGGTTTCAGACAGAAACCCAAATTCAAAAATTAAAAGATGGAAAGCCTTCATAGATGAATGTAACGCGAAATTAATTTACAAACCTGGTAAAGAGAATGTAGTCGCAGATGCATTGTCTAGGCAACATATGAACGCCCTGGATAACATGAGTACCGAAACAATTCATAGCGAAGTTTCGTCAACTAACACGATTGAGAGAACTCATAAACCAGTGAACTGCTTTCGTAATCAGATACTAGTAGAAGAAGGCATAGAACAAGGAAAAAGAACGTTTATAATTTTTGGAAAAAAAACTAGACATCTAATCTCGTTTAATAGTAACAGACTGAGTAGCACAGAGGAACAATTAATCGACTCACAGGACAGGCAGTTCATTATTAATACGGAGGTACAAAAGGAAATTAATAGCCTTACTATCACAGTGAATAAGATCCTAAAACAAGCAAAACAAAGAGAAATAGACACAGGTTACCTTTACGACATTCTTATGGCCAGAAATAGGGCAATGATAACATAATTAAATAACTTGCTCACCTCCATTACTTTCGCAAAAATTGGAACGCTCAATCCTATTCTTCTGGATAATGCGGAGATAAATTCAATAATCAAATTGAAGCACTTCACAAACCTCACAATAGCCGATATCATACCTTTAGTTAAGATTAAAATAGTCCAATACAATAACGTAATATACTTTTTAATGAAATATCCTATACCTAGACTTAGATGCAAGAAAATACGAATTTTTCCAGTAGCCCACGACCACCAAATTCTACATTTGCAAGAACCCACCTTAGCTACATGCGACAACCAAACTGTAGCGGTAAGAAATTGTAGTAACACAACCCCAACATTCTGCCTAACATCATTAGCAACATCATGCGCTCTACAGCTAATGACACGCAATACGGCCAACTGTGGTACAACATACAACAATCTCGCACCTATTACATCGATAGGTGACGGTGTGATTGTTATTAACGACCAAACGGCGGTCATAGAAGAAAACGACGAGGCTCCACTTACAGTAAATGGAACTTACCTGGTGGCCTTCGAGAAAATGGTAAGAGTTAACGGCACCCTATTTTATAACGAAAATTCCACGGCGCCTTTGAAACCTGAAGCGCCATGGTCCCCAGATATCAACTTGACACAGCACATAGAAATTCTGAGCGCACCTTACCTTCGCCACGTAAATCAGCAAAACCTTCAGCATATTAAACATCTGCAGCAAAGCGTCAAACGCAATAACCTGGTAAGTTTCGATGCTTTGGGAGCCCTACTCATTGTAGGAATGCTCGCATACGCATTTCAGCGAGCAGCAGCGAACAGGAAGAAAGCGTCCTTAGCCAAATCCATCAAAGCCGTTATTGAAAATGCCGCCACAAGGTCCGCGGACGTCCCTCACTTAGAAGGGGAAGAGTTATCACAAGTTTCTTCCCACTAATGTCATTAACCAAATGTCACAGTTGTCTTCCTAGCCTTCGCCTAGGTCAATCACATTCAGCCAAATTACGACAGCACGCCACCTCATGCAACTTGCTGGATCAGCAGAAATGCGATCACACGGTATGATCGCATATCGTTGTTGGCACACTTCGATGTGTCAGTGAAACAATAGCTATTGCTATCGTCTGTGGTCATTGCGCTATGACAACATCACAAGCGCCACAATTCTCTTCATCATGTTTAGCTGCATCAGCAAAAGCAGCTATTACAACATCATCAAGTAAACATCGTTAGCGCAACGATTGTGTCAACGTCGCTAACCGCCAGCAGAGCAGCAGCAGCGTTATCCAACGTCGTGGGTTAGGTGGAAAGTTAGGGTAACTATTAAGTTTAGTTTTTAATGGAACTCAATAAAGAACACGTGCAATAAAGCACAATTTGTATACTCGCCCTAAGGCATCACTTTTTCTTGTCGTTGTACCAGGTACGTCAGGCACCTTGTTTTCTTTGACAAAATTGTTTCTTCGACGCATTCCAGGCATAGTATAGTATAGTACTGTGCACGGCGAGATGGAAAACTGTTGGATGACGATCATGTATTGGAAAGCTCAAAATTCTCCAAACTGCTTCGTCACTGGATATGTACCGCCCCATTTGATAAATACTTATCTCATCATTTTCTGTAGTAACACCAAAAATCGCCATGTCGCTATCATTGTTAATGTATTTGCAAATATATTTAATCGATTTGACAGAGTTGCAATACTCAACGTTAATGTGAGCCTGGAACGTTTTTGAAAGCAGAGGAGAATATGGTACAACCCATCTGTTGTCAACCTGCAGTTCCCGTTGTTTTATGTTGAGAGCTTCTACATGTCCCCCGTCTTCTGGTTTTTTTCTTTTGTACGCAGGATAGCCATCTTGTCCAGTTTGCGTATCAAAGAGAAAAGCACGCAGAGGATCTATTTCCTTGTCAGGTATTTCTGCAGAAATTATTTGATCTATGTGTTCGGAACGTATTTTTTCTTTTTTGAACTTTTGGATGCTCAGAGAATATAATGATTTTTGATAACGAATTCTTTTGACATGGTGTATGCAAAATTGAAACTGAAGATGAACATTGATTGTATGTAGCATTCGTTATCAAAAAGTCTTGCTTTTTGAAAACAATTTATGATATTTTCCAATTAAAATTAAAATAGTAACGGAAAACAAATAATCAAAGACTCTCAATAGTTGGCTTTCAGTCAACAAACGGACTCTTCGAGGTACCGAAAAAAATTCAGCCAAAACCCTTTGAACTTTAATCTTGACCTCCCGATGTATATTGAGGGAAGCTTAACCGTTAAGTCGATCTTCAGTCATATTTCGAAGATACGTCTTCCGACGACGTAACGTTGAAAAGGAGCGTTCATTCGTCGCCGAGTTACTGCCTTTATTCGAAGAATTTGATGAACATTTGGAAAAGCCTCTGCATTGCAAATGTCAAGTGCTTCAAGGGAATGGTTGATTTCCTCCCTAGCAATGCATCGTCGCCAAAGTTGAACTTCAGCAATCCATATTTCACTGGAATTGTCGTGTAGAACCGCAAAGTATGATTTGAATAATTCAACACATGAATAGGCAGCCGAAATTCGATAAAATATTCCGATGATTCAAAAATCGATATTGTAAATGTGTGACAAAAGTATCGAGGTAAGGTATGAAAAAGGTGATTCGATAGTAATCTTCGACTGAATCAGCTGGTGCGTTGGAGCGCTGAGATTGTTTCGAAGCAAGTCTTGGCTTCTTGGCAGCTCAAAGTCATGTTCTTCGCTAATTTTTCTCACATTTTCAAAGATTTCTCTGAATCTCTCTACAGCACATTCTCTTCTTTTGATCAATTTTTTTTTTTTGCAGCATCGGCTAATTTGATGGCCTCTGCAAGGTCCTGATTTTTTGTTTGTACAACTCGACTGAGAGACAACGTTAAGGAATGTACTGAGCTAAGGACTGACATGCATATCTGAAAATTGATCTCTGCGTTTTAATATGATTCTCAAGGTGCCAATTTTGATAATTGCTACAGAACAGCAACCCAGGTGAAAAAAGTAGATCTACATAAAACTCTCACGGTGACAGCTTAAAGCTAAACACGTCAACATTTTGCACAAAGAAAACCAATATTATTTATATACTATTGTAGATCTACAGAGATCTAAATTAGATCACTGCAAATCTACATGAATTATGAATCACGAGTAGTTTTATATAAATCTGAAGAGATCTCGTTCAGATCTAAATATGTCTTGAAAGTTTTTCATGTAGATCGTATTTTTCACCTGGTAAGTTAAAACATGGGTCTTAATTTTTTCAAAATTCACCTGAAAATTTGGGTTTTTAATAGCCGACAGTAGTTGAAAGGCTCCAGATACAGTTGAAGAATCTTTCCAACTTGTTGAAATCAATTCAAGGGCACGGATTACTGCTGGTTGTAGGTGTAAATAATTTTGGACAGATTCGTGTTGTTCGACCCATCTCGTTTCAGGGAACCTTTCCAATTTCTTTATTATATCTTGTTCTAGCTTTTCGCCACCATCGATAGCATCCTGTAGAGCGTTTTGGCGTTTTGGATAAACAAAGAACGTGTGAATACTTTTGAGAGTTCGCAGACAATTTTTGATCACAATTATATTGCAAGCAACGCAGGCAGCTAAGGCAGCACTGAAAAATGCTTGTGCTCCGTGAAATGCTCCACTAACAGATTTTGCTCCATCATAATCTTGCCCAAAAAAAATGCACAACCAAGTCCTGATGATTTCAAAAAATCTAGAAAAACAGTTGCAATGCCTTTTCCAGTGCAATCTTTGATCGGAAGAAAACAAATGAAATCTTTGCGTATAATATACTTTTCATCTTGTCTGTCTGAATATCTGATGCAAATTGAAGCTTGTTAAATTCCTCCAATGTCAGGCGTTTCATCTCCTAGTAAACAAAAGCCCTGTGATCGATTTATTAGATCAATTTTTTCATTGTAGGTAATATTTTGCCAAATAGATATGAGCTCATTTTGGATGCGATTGCTTATATCCTTCATGTGTTCGGCTGTCTACATTTGTAGCATTTTTGCAGAAAAAGTGGAAAAGCAAAAAAAGTTCCACATCCACATGTCACAAGTTTTCAGTAACTTCCTATAAATCATTTCTAAAGGGTTTTGGTCAATAAAAGCTTAAAAATCATAATTGGTTAGACCTCCAGACCATACATTAAAAAATGACCAAAATCTCGCTTCAAAGAAATAATTCGCTTTATTCGGTTTGACAGTCAGCGTACTAGAGCTGCTAGACTAGCTATCGATAAGACTGCTCCAATCTCAACATTGTGGCAGCAAATGAACCGAAACCTTCGCAAGTACTACCAACCATCGGGAGAAATAACAGTAGATGAACAACTTTTCGGCTATCGCGGACGAACTAGATTTACGCAGTACATACCTTCCAAGCCTGCAAAGTATGGGATAAAGATTTGGTTTGCATGCGATGCCAAGTCGTTCTATCCACTCAACAGCGAGATCTACACTGGAGAAAGTGTCGTACGAAATTTAGTTTGCCATTGGGAGAACACCGGAAGAACAATAATATGTGACAATTTTTTCACATCATTAAATTTGGGAAAGCATTTGATGTCTAAAGGTCTGGCTCTTCTTGGTACAGTTCGCCAAAATAAAACATTTATACCAAATGAGATGAAGGCTAACCGGAAACGAGTAGAAGAATCAACCATTTTCGGGTTTCTCGAATCAAAATTCGCTTTGATATCCTACGTCCCAAAAGTAGGAAGAGCAGTCATACTACTTTCTAGTACGCCGTTGACAGACTCTGTTGCCCTTGAAAAGAAAAACAAGCCACAATATATCCTAGATTACAATGCAAACAAAGGAGGCGTCGATACGATGGATAAAATGCTTTCTGCATATTCAACTAAACGTAAAACTAATCGTTGGCCTTTGGCAATGTTTTTTAATTTGCTAGACATAAGTGCTCTAGCCGCATTCATCATTTACTCCGAAAATAATAGCCAGATCCAGAGTACAGACAAGCGGCGAAAGTTCTTGCGAAGCCTGGCTAAGCAACTTTTTATGCCAGCAATTGAAAAGCTCACACTCGTCTGGCGATAGAAATGGCACTAGGTTGTTCTCCTTATCCCACTTCCGACACAACCTCTCCCGCCTTACCTGATGTTGCCAACGACAAACAGCCAATCCAACCCGTCCGTTGTCAATACTGTAACATTAGCAAGCGTAAAACGACACGAAAAATATGTAGTTGGTGTAAAAAACCAGTATGCGATGCTCATGCTGTCACTTATACTTTAGGTAAATGCTGTTCAGTGGAACAAAACTACATAAATAAATGTTTGTTGGTGTAAAGCAAAAAATGTTTAAATAAATATAAAAATTTATACTTTGTACACGTACAAGTAAAACCGTTTGCATATAAGTGTTTTTCTTTCAAACATCATGATGAATTTGCATAGAAATACATGCTCGCTACAAATGTAGACAGCCGACCGGCTACGTAAGTTTTCAATGCCGAGCACATGAGGGATATACATGGCATTTTTTGGGGAATTTTTCAAATGTTCTCGCAGAAGTTCATCGATATTTGCTTGTAACCTCAATAGGGCCCGAAAATTTCCGTCATTAACAGCAGGATCCTCTTCAATAATTCTACCTGTATCTTGTGCACCACGGAGAGCGAGACCTTGTCTGCCACAAAAAATAATCGTTTCAATAACTCTCACCAGATGTAATTTAGTTTTACTGAGAAAGTCAAGTTTTCTTTTTGATATTTGTAAATCGACTGGCAAAACAATTTTTTTGATGTCTGCTCTCGAAGTCCATTGTAAGAGAGATGTTTTGTGATATTGTGTTTTTCAAAAAATTCTAAGGCTTTTTTCCAATTTTTTGAATGGACTTATTACCAGCTGTCCGAGATCAACATTTGCAGAATGCGCCATCTTCCTGTTTCGAGTACGCCAGCCATGAGTATTTTTGCAACCACGCTCTTTGGAACTTTAAATTTCTGGCGCCTGATGTTGGAAATCTAAAGGCTTCGGGAGGACTCCAAATTTTGCTTTGTAGTCCAGCAATTGAGCTGAAGATTTATTAGCAAATAAACCAATATCATATGAATCTGAATGCGATTGTACTCCAGAATTAAAATTTATCGGTATTTCCACATCATTATTCTCTTGAACCAGGAATTCTCAATTCACTCCAGATAATAACAAACAATATTCTCAAAGTCAAAGTCAAGAGATTATGAAAGTGATAAGTTGTGAGTTTTAAGGCCCTATTGACTTGAATTATTTATTATTTAGATTTTAATAATTCTCATTTTATTTTTATTTTGTTCGTTGTATATAGCAGTTCTTTCATATTCTGCACATTCAAAATATTGCAAATTTATAACGTGCCCTGACAGAACAGTTTTCACGAACGCTTTCCATGTGCCTGTGCACAACATTTGATCTTGGATGCGTCCGCACGTTAGCGCAAACGCGCGCGGAAACTCATATGCGGGAGTCAACACGGCGTTTGCATGAAATTTACTTGAAATTTGCTCAAATTCCGGACATTTATTTGCACGTTAACGTGTTCTGTCAGGGTGATATCAAAACAGTATCTAAGAACACAAAATTGTTTTAATCCTGATAATGTCGAAAATGTTATCATACTAATATTAGCAAGAACGCGCAAATTAGGAATATGCAAATCTTCAAATGTGCTACACAACAAGTGTCAGAAACGTTGGGTGAGTCTAAATAGGATTTGGCCTAGGATCGTTCAATCCAAATTTTTAGTCTTAGTACAAAATTATTCACAAGTTACATTATCATGTTCACAGCCAGGTTTCTTAAACAGAAAATGCCGAATATCCATATTTATATGTAATATTATTCACAGTGACTGATGATCATGGCAATGTAAGAAGAATGACGAATTGAATGGTGGTAATTAATCCTGGAAACACAGAAATTAGATGCACAGTGTGAAAACTATTTATGTATGGGTTATAGCCATACTCGAAAATTGTAAAATGTAATTATGACAACGAAGACCAAAGTTGTGGGAGAAAAAATGTGAAAAATGCGAATAAAGTGAATTTCAATGCTTACTTAATGATCTCAACGTCAATCAAATGATTAATAATCAATGACATATTGAATACATTAATTCCATTTATTAATATAAATCACAATCAATTCATTGATAATTACTTCAATATTAATCAAATAAATAATCATGCATTCGAATGGGAGTAACTTTGTAATAATAAAGTGGAATGAGCTTCACCAATCGCTTATTATTTGAATGAAAATTTATAGTGTTATGGAAATATAATAAAAAAATATGACCAGTCTTTTTGTTAACATGAAGTATTATGGTGATCGAAAATATAATTGAAAAAAGTTTCGACAACTGGCAATCCTATGAAAATGTTTGCAACCTTTCACTTAATTTCGAATCAGTTATTTTAATTTCAAAATGTATTATCATTAGCAATTTGGAACTGTTGGAAATGTGACATTCAAATATTTGTGCAAATTTGATATTTTGTCGTGATTTGTG
Organism: Anomoia purmunda; assembly: GCA_951828415.1. Lineage (NCBI taxonomy): Eukaryota > Metazoa > Arthropoda > Insecta > Diptera > Tephritidae > Anomoia > Anomoia purmunda. Next base: position 81,325,106 of record OX639993.1, on the reverse strand, counting down.
TCTGTATTTCGAGTCTGCCATTTTAATTTTAAAATATGGTATTACATTTGCAATTAGCAACTCTTGAAAATGAATCATTCGGATATTTGTTGAAATTAAAAATTTTGTAGTGATTTTTCTCTGTATGTTTAGTCCGCCATTTCTATTTCGAAATTTGTTTTTCAAAACTGTTGAACAGAAAATATTTAAACTTTGTTTTTATTTTTATTTATTTTTTGGTTTGCTGGTTCCATGAAAGAAACAATGCTTAAAAAGCATGCGTTTGCCAATTAGAACAAAATCAGATCTTTATAAAGATATTATCAGTTCGAAAACTGTTCAAATTATATGACACAGATAACGCGAAAAGATTAATAAGTGTACGTATTTTCACGTCTTTCCGATTTGTGGTTCCGAAGTTATAAACATATGAAGAAAAGCGACTTATTTTTATACACATATAAGACAATGCGTTCGACGTCAGACGCTCTAAATGGATGTCTTAAGGTGCCATCGGCTACCATGTTTAATGCCCCTTTCAGTAGTCGATTTTAAAGTTGGATCGCTGGAACTCGAGTGGCTCTAGGGCCAGTCGCCGGAAAGGATTCCTTATTGTAATGCAAAAATTTTAACTGTATTAACCTTAGTGTAATCAGTGTTATGATTTTACTCTGATGAAAAATCATTTGTCAGCTTCCGCTTCAATGGTAGCCAGAAGATTGCCTTTTATTACTCTGTCTGTAATTTTGCAGAATTAAATAATTTGTTTGATTTGGATTGGTCTCAGCTCTTCAAAAATGTTGATGTAACTGGTTGTTACGATATTTTTAAGTCTACTCTGTTAGATATTTGCGTGAGTCGCATCCCAATGCTTAATTCTATAACCTCTAAACGTTCGTGGTTCTCTATAGAACTCAAAACTCTAAGGAACTTGAAGAATAAGTTCTACAAAAGGCAAAAGCATTCTAATGATGGTGAAGTTCGTGAGCGTTACGTATACTACAGAGCCAAATTTAATAGGCTCAATAAATCTTTGTATCGAAATTATATTCGTAAAGTAGAGAACAATATTAAACGTAATCCAAAGTTCTTCTGGAGTTACATTAAAACTAAGAAAAATAGCTCAAATATACCTGCATCGGTCCAGCTTAATGGGGTTTCAGCCCACTCTATTTCCGAAGCTGTTAATCTTTGAATTTTTTTCATCGCAATTTATTTTGGACAATTGTGATGAATTTGCTCCTGAATATCTTTTATCAAATTTGGATACTCCCATCAACTTCGGGAATTTAAATTTGACAGACGAGGATGTAGCTAATGGCATTTATCAGCTTAAACAGTCCTCTAACACTGATGTAGATGGCCTATCTGTTATTTTACTTAAAAACTGTCCGTCACTGATTGTGCCATTGACGCACATTTTCAACTTGTCACTATCTGCCGGGGTTTTCCTTGAGGACTGGAAAGTGACGTTTATTACTCCAATCCTTAAAAGCGGCAAAAAAAAACGATATAAAGAATTATAGGCCGATTTCCAGACTTACCACTGTCTCAAAACTGTTTGCGTGCATAGTTAAAGATAAAATATACTTTGCCGTTAAATATTTTCTATGTCCCAATCAACATGGGTTTGTTCCAGGTAGGTCTACTTTAACCATCCTAGCAGCTTTCACGGAGGACTGTCTGGAAACCTTTCAAAAAGGATTCCAAATTGACGCAATTTATACCGATTTTTCTAAGGCCTTTGACAGGGTTTCTCATCGGATACTCATAGCTAAACTTGAAGGTATAGGCTTTCACTCAGAGTTTCTAAAATGGATTACATCCTATCTAGATAATAGACACTGTGTTGTTCGATTAGATGATGTATCATCTTATTCTTTTGTTGCCTCCTCTGGTGTTCCAAAAGGTAGTGTCCTTGGCCCATTGCTATTTATCCTCTTTATTAATAACATTTCTTCCTGTTTTTCTAAATGTAATTTCCTTCTATATGCGGATGACTTGAAGATTTAAAATGAAATCAAATGGCTAGAAGATGCATTAGTTCTCCAGAAGGAGCTGGATAATTTATACAGCTGGTGTATACGTAACCATTTGGTCCTTAACATTGGTAAATGCCACTACACCTCGTTTGCAAAATTGTCGAGTATTGTTCCTACATCTTACTATATTTCGAATGTCCCGCTAAATTCAAATAGTGAATTTAAAGACTTGGGTGTTTATTTTGACTCCAAGCTCAACTTCACTACTCACATAAGTTTTATTGTTTCCAAATCGTTCGCGATGTTAGCTTTTATTCGGCGTAATTGTTCTTCATTTTCTGATCCGTATTCTCTCAAACTGTTGTACTCGTCTTTAGTCCGCTCTAGAATGGAATACGCGGTATTTGTTTGGAGACCTTTTCATGCAGTTCATATAAACAGATTAGAGTCTGCCCAGAAGACTTTTATACGTTTTGCGTTACGCTCGATAAAATTTGAAGACCCTATCCCGTCTTATCGCTCTCGATGTTTACTAATAAATCTTATGTCCTTAGAGTCTAGACGTACACTATGTCGATGGGCTTTGTCTTTGATATCACTACGGGCTCTATTGATTGCCCGCACCTTCTAATGAAAATTCGTTTTAATGTTCCCTCACGTATACTTCGTTGTAATGAATTATTTTTTGTGGGTGTTGCTAAAACTCTCTATGGGATGAATGCCCCTTTACGGCGGGCGCTATCGCAATTTAATACTTATTATTCTTCATTAGATTTTGATATTTCTTTTTCTAAATTAACTTTTAAGAACCTACTCATAAGACATTTATCATAAGGGTTTCCCTTGTTGTTTTATTATTATATCATGTATGTACATACATAAGTATATACTTATCACATAGTCTGTAAGCATCTTGTTTGTTGATTAAATGAATAAATGAATAAATGAATAATAACCGTTATAACTAATTGAATTAACAGTGGTAGCAGAAAACCATGTTATGTACTTTTTCTTCTTAACGATCCGTTATAATCCGAAATGCTATTTGTTACATAGCTAATAAAATTTCGTATTTTTTTCGAGTGCCGTCTTTTTTCCAAACTAAGCTCGTTGTTATTAATTTTTGCAATCACCCAAGAACAAGAGCAATTCCTAAATCCACTACTCCAGGGCAAAGAACAACAACATGCCAATGCAGTTGCGAGTTCGTGTTACTTTCTCAATGCCAATACTTAAATAAAGCAAAAAGGCTATCACCACAGCATTGTGAATTAAATCCAGAAATCCACGTTTTTCATACGGCGAATTGTACGTTTATTTGCACAGCCTGCGTAAAGAATGGCATAAAAAACTTTGAAAACTTTTTTATATTTACAATCGATTTGGAAATTTATTTGGGTAAAACCCCTATTTTTGCCCAAGACGGGTATTTACCTGGTAGAAATCCATCATGGGCTTAAATCCATTTTGATGCAGAAAAGCTGCTGCAAATCACTGCTGTCGTTAATTTATTTACGGAGGGGGACTATTCAAACTAAAATTTGAGGTTCCAATTTCATACATATGTATGTATGCTTTTATTATTTTCGCCGAGACTTGTTTTATTCTTCTTAATTTCCGCTATAACCGCCTAGGCGATTTTGGCCAATTTCAAGATAGCGCGCGAGTTGCTCCTCTGCTTTGCTAACTGGCGCCAGCTAGTGACACCAAGTGAAATTAAGTCTTTCTCCACCTGGTCTTTCTAACGGAGTAGAGGCCTTCCCATCCCGGTCCCACAACCAGCGGGTACCACTTAAATATTGGGCTGAAGCATTTTCTTCCATACGTTCAATATTACCTAACAAACGTAGCCGCTTAATCTTTATTCGCTGAACCCTGTCACTGTCGTCATAAAGCTTATACAACTCTTCGATCCATCGTCATCGATATTCGCCGTCGCAAAGACGTAAAGGTCCAAAAATTTTTCAGAGAATCTTTATCCCTAACACTCCAACGGCCACCTTATCTGATGTTGACAGGTTCCATTATTCTGCGCCATACAATAGCACGACCTCTCGTTCGTCCTCTACTTTGTCATAATTGCAACTGTCAACAGTGACGCGGGCACCAAGACGAAAAAGCTCTGACTGTTTATTTGATGATAGGAGGTACTTCGCTTGCCCTTGTTTATCTACAGACCCATTCATCTCCCATCTTTGTCTAGCGAGGGAAAGGTATAACTAATGGCGCGATTGTTGAGGCCAATGATGGCGATGTCATCGGCATGAGCCAGTAGTAGTACACTCTTATCAAAAATGATGCCTGACCGGTTTAATTCTGCAGCTTGATATTATTTTCCAAAAAAATATTAAATAAGTCACACTACAGGACGAGGTCCTTCCCAATTCTTTCTGAATTTAGGTGTTGCTCAGCATCATTTTACATGGCCGTAAATTCACATATCGCAGTTTATTGGCAACTTCTTCTCGTGCTGTCGAAAGCTGATTTAAAGCCGACAAATATATGGCATGTGTTTCACGGGGTCCCATTGCTCGCGAAATCCGGGTTGTTGCGAAGTAGTGTTAGTGAGCAGGTGGAAGAGCCGAATAGCGAAGTTAATAGCTGTCTTTGGCGTTTGCAGATTTCTGACGTCGAGCTTTCCACGTGTCTTGGTGTATTTTCTTGTGCTGAAACCTGATGATACAGGCTAGCATGTTTCGAACACCCGGCAGCGCTCGTAGATACTTTCTATGCGATCATAAAAGTGATTTTTGATCACATTATCATATGTTGAGGTGTGGGTATAAATCAGCCAGGTGTTGAATAATCTCGTTTTGATGCAAATCGTGGTGAGGCGCTCGTCCACCGGATTGAACAACTGTACGTCGCAAGGTACAATGGGTTTCTTATCTTGCCCCATCCATTTCTTTTCTTGGATGGCGGTGATGTCAGCCATTGCTCTTACCAAGACATCAACTCATAGTCCATAATACATTGGGTGTGGTCGTCACCACCAAAGGGAGATCTCGTGCAAAGCTTGTTGAAAAGTTTAATTGGCTTTAGTATTTTACGTACGAGTCGCGATTATAGTCGCTCAACTATAACCACAGCATCCACCATAGCCCATTGTACTGCTGGTTTTATTAGGAAATTGTAACTAGATTTGGAAAAATGAGAAACTGTTCAACTTGAAATATCAAAACTCATCCAGTAAATAAAGAACTCGAACAAAATTTATTTAACTTAGTTCCCGAAAGTATTAAGAGGAATAATCCTAAATAAATATTAAAATTTTTGAAATACGCTTGTATAATTAAAAGAAAAGCGAAGAAACACAGCCCTACGTTCTATTCAAATTGTTCCGAAAAAGGGGAGAAGTTTAGCTATGCGGGAGCCGTTTACGCTGAGTACGGTAGATCTTGAACAGAGGGCAGATCTACACTACATATATAACGCATTTTAACACGGATATTTCTAGTTGCGTTTATTTTAAGGAAATGCTACCAAAGACTGGGAGTTGTTCGCAGATCGAAACCATGTCACCTGATAACCCATTAAACGATTGGTCGTAAGTCGAAACCCTTTTGCAATGTTGATGGTTGTACTCGCAATCATCATCCCTTGTTACACAACCCGGGTTAATTGAAACTATCACCTACAGCTCCAATATTTTCTTCTGTACGTACAGTTCCTTGTCTTGTTGTTGGTTTTCATCGTAGTAGAGTAAATGTTGTTCGAAATTTATCAACAGTTCGACGAATAAGCTGCTCTGATGCTCTATTATGTGGACCATAAAATTCACGAAGTGCACTATAAATTTGGCGAACAGAACACTGATTTTTAAAGTAAATTGCCACAATTTTTAAACGTTGTTGCGGCGTCATTCTTTCTATGAGGATTTGTCAATGCGTACTGAACATAAATGTCAAAAGGAAATGTCATTTACCAGCTGTCAAGTGACAGCTGTTCCTATCGAAAGTTCTATCAGTCTAAAAAAACACCCGTTACTTCGAATACCTAACAGACTTGCCATTGCAGTCTGCTGATAGGCTTAAACAATACCGCGCTTGGATCTCCATTGAAATCTGTATGTGGGGGTGAAAACTAACCAATGGCAGAGAAGTCCAAACTTGGATGGACGTTGAAAGGACAAGCGTCAATTACCGGCCAAGATCCCGCATACCGTAACTATCACATTTGCGACTGCCCTGTCGAAGCTGAACTACTTCAAATTATTAAATCTTACAGCTTCCTCGACAAATTAGGCGTGCCAGCCAATCCTGCAGCTTAAATATTTAAAGAAGACGAGCTTGCTTAAAGCAGCTGCAGTAACATGCTGTGCGAATTGGTAAACGATTTAAAACCAGCTTGTAGTAGAATTATCCTGATATGCTGGTACCCAATAGTCTCTTATGGCCTTATATCGGGCGAAATGTTTTCTGAAGAAGATGCAACGCGAACCAAGCTTAGCTGACGTGCTACAACAATGGATCGATGAATATATACAGTATATATATATAAAGGATACACCGTTGAAAGGTACTGGTACCTGCCGGTCTTCTCAGTAACCAATCATAATAAACTAGGTAAAGCGCGTTTAGTCTGGGAAGCAACCCCAAAGGTTAGTGGCGTGTCATTGAACACGCTATTTATTAAAGACCAGAACTAACGACTCCTCCGTTGTCAGTGTTGTTTAAATTTCGACAAAAGTGCATTGCCATGACGACCGATATTACTGAAATATTTCACCAGGTTCGGGTGCGGAAAGAAGATCAAAAATTACTACGATTCCTTTGTTATGAACCCAATACAAATGAACTAACTACATTCGTGATGACGGTTATGATCTTTGAATCTAAGTTGATGATGTGTTAATTAGTGTGGACACTGAAGAATAAGCTATTAAACTAGTCCAAGATATGCGTCATATTTAAGCGATGGGAGGTTTCAATATTATAACCTTTTTATCGAACCCTTGCTGCGTGCTAGCTGAACTGAATGAGAGCTCTACTGATGCGCTATGCCTAGATCTTTCGAACGAACTTCCAACTGAGAAGGTGTTAGGAATGTGGTGGGTTATTGCAAGTGACCATTTCATCCTTCCTGTATTTGCCAAGGACAGGGATTCTAATATCTTCCTTTATCAGCGGGGACCGACTACGCAGGAAGCTTGAGCATGCCTATGACCATGTATGAACCAATTGGGCTTATCGGTTTCTACGTAGTTTGTGTAAAAATGGAGAGCTGAATGTGATTGGGGTGGGCCAATTCCAGATAATCTGTTAGGGCGGCCGAACCAGTGTTTACTGCCCCACAATCACCATATTACACACCTCATTATAAACTCTTTTCACATCAAATATCATCACGGGAGTCTGGAGACAGGCGTCAATGAAATCTTAAAACTTCGCAAAAATAGAAGCGCTCAGCCACTACCACCTAGAATGGCTTGCCTCCAGCTCAGGCAGCAACATTTCGATGTCCGTTGTCCTTTCCAGGCCTCTTTTAGCAACGATTAAAAGAAGCAGCGAGAAGAGATATGGAATGTTTTTTCACCTGTATGACTCCCAGAGCTGTGCACCTTGAAATATCCTATTCGTTGTACACAGACTCCTGCATTATGGTCATTCGTAATTTTATGGCACGTAGAGGCAGCTTTTCTGCGTTTAGCCTTCTATATTAAAATCGCTTGATGAGAACTTTCACTTCGGCTGCAACCAAATGGAATTTTGTACCGCCTGCATCATCACACATGGGCGGAGCTTGGAGTGCCTAGTTCGCTCAGTCAAGAACGTGCCTCAAAGGGCCTTAGCATCTAGTCCTCGAAATGATGAGAATCTTCCTCTTCTTAACTCAAGCACATATATTCCTATTTGTCATGATAGAGAAGAGGCTCTTACACCTAACCATTTTTTATTGGGCAGCTCCAGCCGTTTTAATGAGTCGTGATTGGCGAACTTCTCAACAACTCGCAGAGACGTTCTGGTAACGTTGGATCACCGAATATTTGTCCACAATCACAAGGAGAAGAATTAAAGCCGGGAATATTTCCTACATAGTCGAACGAAGCAACCCAAGAAACTGCTGGCCTAAAGGTTAAGTGATTGTTGTGCTTAGGAGTGACTACGGAAGGGTCAGAAGCGCTACAATTAACACCACCTGTCACCAGTCTGGCCGCACCGACTCCTTATATCCCACTATTACTCAGTTTGCATCAAAGCATACGTGTTGACTTCTGATTGATCGAGAAAAACAAGAAAAGAAAAAGAGCATAAGTTTAGCTAAGTTTAAGGCAGAGCGACACGAACAAATTTTTTAATCGTTGGAAGACAAATTAATTTATATAAATAAACTGAATTTAAAAATAAATCTTCTAGATTGTAAAAAATGTTCGGTCTTTTTTGAACAATAACAATAACAATACCATTAGTTTAGTTTTAGGGCATTCTGTACAAGACTATGTATTCACTGATGATGATAGTAAATAAATATGCCCAAACTCATCGGCTCACCTCACTTGACCAATCGAAGGGCTCAAATATGCCTAACAGGCCTCGGTACCCTTTGACATATCTAAATAGGCGGTGCATTTTGAATTATTTGGGAATTCATGCACACTTGGTGAAGCCTTGTCAGCGAGCGAAATATGTATATAAGCTATTGAGTGTTGGTGACATTGTATCGCAGCACATGGTACGTAACGGCCGCCCTCGCACTCAGGCGGACGAAATCTTTGCTATTCTATATTTTTGGTATGTGTAACTGAATTTTTTATTGTTTTTTTTTTTAATTCCGGTGTTTTACAAACATTACTTACGTTAACAATAATTATATACAAGTTTTTTTGTATTTCATTTACAAAGTATTCTCAAAAATAACTTAACGATTGTATCACTTTTAAAAGGTTTCCTTCAAGAATAAGCCTTTAATCATAACTCTATAAAATAATACTTTTTTTGACGGGTATAATGACCGTTCTACGTTATTGGTAATGCTTATTTATTTTCAGCAGTCCAAAATAAAAGCTCAGAGTGGGATGCGGATTGCTTCGAGTGCGTGAGTCGACAAATCTCACCAGCCGTTCTTCTCCCAGCGTGTTTGCTTGGTTTGTGGGCACCCTAACGAGAGTGTCTCGAATTATGTACTTTGAATTCCAATGGGCAGTATTTTGACTAGCACTGTGATGGCATGCACCAGAACTTGAGGGCACACTATGGTCTTGCTTCGAACGCTGCGAAATCAATGTTGTAATTACTCGGTTAGCGTCTTCAGAAGGATTCTAGTGAGGTGCGTATGCCACGGTTAAATAAGTTCGATGTTATGGGTGCTAAGGAAAACCGTCAAATCATTTGCCCCTAATCGAATCCGATTACAGCTAAGGAAGACGACAGAGCATCCAAATCGGCATATCACTGTTTCGCGGGAGCTTTGATATATGTTTCTGCAGTCGCCTGGGATACCAGGATTAGGACTTAGTCACCAACACCAGAACAAATGATGAAGTAGGCGCTGATGACCTCCTATGGTAAGAAACATCACATGGTTGTCATCAATCCGTCGGGGCGCTCTTGCTTCAACTTACACGCAGCGCAACAGTGGAACTTATAGCCTAGTTGGCCACATAGCGGTACAATCCAGACCAGTAGTGGTTCTGCTGTGCGCGGTTTAGTGGCGTAGGGAACATCTTACAGAATATAATTCATTCGGTGGGTGGGTGTGTCTAGTTACCATCGCGGTGCCCAAGAAAGTGGATTTTGCGGTGCGGTATGTCAGAAAAATCGGTTACCGACTAGCAGGTAGCCGGGTGTTTAGTCTGGGCTCTGGTACACTTAAACTCACCTTTTGCACGCACCAGTCATTGGTGCCGATAGACAAGGTAAAAAGAATGAAGCTTTGTCGGTAGTCGATATTAAAATTGAATTGGTGGAGTTCGACAACACCAGCCACTCCTATTTGGGGATGGATTAGTATTTTCCAGGTCGTAGAGACTTCTGCTGGCGCATGTGAGGACTTTCTCTGAGTCGGAGTGGTGATACAATAATAAGGCGCCAAAGAAGGGTTGGTGTTGCTCCAAAAGCTGTGTCTTTTCGTTCGTTTCTTTCTGGCTCATGTCTTTCCCCTCCATCGGACAGCACAGATTACTAAAGAAATCTACCGTAGAGGCATGAGGGGCCCATTGATTGGTCGTCTGGCTTGATAAATATGTTTCGTTTGCTTATGAAGCCCATCCCCAATATTATGCGCTCGACGAGTTTGGTGCAACTCATGTGCTGTCCGAGTTGCGGTAACTAACCCAGGAGCTATAGTGAGGCTATTCTGACTTACTTAGGTTAAGAGTTCACTAAAGTAAGAAGCGTCTGTTCTTCAGTAGGTGCGGCTGCAAGTGGCTGATTGGAGCAAACGACTTGATATATAAAAATGTCACTACCAATAAAACGCTCCAGCCGTGCCCTGGCCGGCATTGCTTTTTTTGACGACGACCACACGAAATATATTAAGGACCATTTAAAGTAGCAAATTCGGTGTTGGATTGGTGGTAGGAGAGCTACTTTGCAGCCAAGTAGTTCTTGTAGATCTTGCTCATTTGTGCTCACGCTTCGATGGGTGAGAAAGGCGATGTGATCAAATATCATTTCTATGAGCGCCTAGAACGAACTTACCTTGCCTTAGTCACTAATCAAAATCGTGCTTGACGTCTTCAATGCCAGGGTGTGTAAGGAAGGGACGAAACCTCCGCTACCGAACTGAGATTGCTTGACTTTGCCGAAATATGGAATTCTGTACCTACATAACTTTTTCCTGATCGAAAAACGCGAAACCAAATCGATCATATTGCGTTAAACGGATGGCATGTTTTCAGTGTATTAGACTTACATACACTCTGAGGACCGCTCATCGACTAGGATAGCTGATAATACGTGCGTCGAGATACACAAGGAAATCTCGACCTCGGACGGTTTTGGCCGCACCAGACAGCTATGCACCTCTTACTGGGAGTACTTCCCAGCATACCGGAATTCGCGAGCATAGGGAGTACATATCTCTCTCACTATGTATAGCCGCTGTAGAAATTATCGGCTTTTAGCGATCCCATAAAAACGACAAAAACGATGAGATATATAGCGGCGCTACTGAACCCAAAGATGCAAGCTGTCTGGAAACGCTACTGGGAAGTTGAGAAAGGAAGAGAGACGTATTGTTCGCAGAAAGAAGAGAGAGGCTGAAAACATGGGTGCTAAGGGACAGAAAACGCACTCGAAAATTTTAACAAAAACTGTGGCAACGCACGGAAAGTTTTCAAACCGGGTACAATTTCTGTTAGGACAAGAAACACGGTGTACCAGGCTGTCCAAAGGGAGGGAACATTTCTCCATTTTGATAATTGTTAAAAGCGACAGCGTTTTAGAATTCGTATCCGCCGATTGTAATTTAAGTGTGCTCGGGATAATTTCATGCGACGGCTCGCAATGCTGCCTTCCTCAGCGACAATCTCTATTTCAACATCCTTAGAAAGATTCTCGGTTGACTTGGGGCTTCTCTTCGCTATATTACAGCTACTTAAAACTGTTCTCAACTCAGGGACTATATTTCCTTGAACCGGTATTAAAAGTCGTATTCGGTCCTTAATCAGGCTCTTTTTCTTCGAAAGGTATATCCAGGCCGTAGAGTTGAATCTTCGCATAAGAGTGGTGTCTTTGCTTGCACGGATGGAGTCAGCGGGTCTTGACAGCGATCAGCGGCTAGTGACTCTCAGCAGTGTCGGAGAACCTGGTAGGCAACGATATGTGCATTAGAAGCCCTACAGATGATTGTCATCAGCGTCGAAGAAACTGATAAACAACAATGTGTGCAATAGTAGCACCGCAGATATTCTCGGCGGCTGCGGAGGATATGGTAGGGAATGGTATGTGCGCTAGCAGTGTAGCTGATGACTCGCAGCAGCATCGGCACGAGCAGTGCGGTAAGTCACTGTCATCAGTAATGGCTAAGGCGAATTTTTATGAGATAAATCTTATCAAGCAGCTAATTGAATTCGCTTGGTGAACGTAATGTCAAAATGATGTGTTTGTCGTAAATCAAACTGTCTTGATGCGTATAGTTTATTAGTGTACCTGATATGAAATCACCTTGGTAACTCTCACCAGCCCAGGAGCGATTTGTGGTCAGCGGTAGGTGGACTGGTAGCGCGGAGGGTGTCTTTCAACAGCAGCGGTTGGTGGGAGCCTGCGGAGACTAATTAGAGATACATTAGTAGTGTAGGTAGTTTGTGCATAGAGATGAGCAGAAAATACCACGTATATATATCAATAAATCATCTGCAGTTTCTTAACTAAATTGCTAAAACTTTTCAACATTCATTTGATACCAAGATGTGTTTAAAATAATAGAGTATTTTTCAATTAGATCCCAAGGCTAGTTATTTCAACTGAAATCGCAATTAATTATGCCCTGGTTTACCAACATTAGATGTTCCACTGCCTTTTAAGACTACTGATCTACAATTAACTCTACTTTTTTCCGAAACCCTGCCTCGGGTAGATAGTTGTAAAAAGTAAAACTTAATGCATTTTAAAAAGGAAAACCTAAAAATTGTACCTTACGAACATATTAAAACGCTTATAGAATCAGGCGTTGTGTAAAAATTTGGCAAGCGAATATTTATGCTTCGTTAATACTAATACTGATAAATTCATAAGAATAATTTGAAAAATGTCGATGGTAAACGATATCGGTCGATGTTGGCGGTTTCGCCATTATTGGAGAAAAACACTAACTCTTGCTAGGATGCAGCCTTGAGACTTATGTATTGTTATTGCGAAGACTATAAAAATTAAGAATTATCGACGCTTGGCACACACATGCAAATTACATTTTCCTAACTAGGAAAATTGTTTTTAAAAACAAAAATCCGCTGTTGCGGATTAAAATGAAGGAAACCAGTTGGGCTCTGATTTGCAAGAACTCAGCACTTTCTTTTCCATTTTGCCCTAATTATTCGTTTCTAATTATTTACAGTAAGTGTATCATATTTTTTAGTTTCAAAATTATAAGATTTATCAAGATTGTACCCAAAATTGCAAATATACTATGCCAAATAAGTGGATGATTTTTAATATCTTTATTCCGTTCACCTAAAATATTTATATTTTCTAATTTCAATGGTTTATTACTTATCTCTATAGATTCGAAAATTACAAAACTGTTGTATATTTTTTAAATACTTACAAATTTTAGCTTCGCTATTTATATAATATTTAATAATATTTATTTATTACTGTTTAATTTTCAAAAGTGAATAAATAAGTTCCGCCTAATGTTTTCTTTTCGACAATAATTGTTCCTGAAATAAATTAAGGCTGCTCCCTGTTTAGTTATTGAAATTTTGTTATTTCTTTCTCTTATTTTTTTACATCTGCCTTGATTTTTATTTAAAATTCCTGACAAACATGACTTTTCTTTTACTAGCTTTCAATATGTATTTGTAAACGAACTTGAGTGCAATACAATTGATGAACGCAAACTACCGGAGGAAACTCTAGCTACTTGACAGCAGGTCACCGTATTCGCACTGAAATCTGTTACTCTCTAAAACGTTTTCAGGATTCCTATAAAAATAAGAAAATATATGTATGTATGTATGTATTCATATAAATAAAATTTATTCAACATAAAAAGTTTATTTCATTAAATATTTTCTTATGATTAGGAAATTAAATGTAGCTCATAATAAATCACATACATACTTCGGATTCTTAAATCCATTTGACATCCTCGAATTCACAGCTTCAAGTTTCTAAGGCATACAAATATTTACATACCTAAAATTAATAACCTAAAACTAATTGGTTAAAACACAAGATTGGCTTTAACAGGTTGGCATACATCAACCAAATTCCAATTATTCTATTAATGCTTGCTACCTTCTCATTTTTGGATTTGAGTTACGAGGTGACAAGCCAAATGTCAATGGTTGGTGATCTGTGTTTCTAGATTAGTGGCACCATATAAGTAGAGAATTTCGAAGACTTATTTTCATTAGTTGCATAATTTCTTTCTGTTTTATTAAGGGTTTTAGAGACGAAAGTATTTGGTTTATCCTTCTGTGAAAGCCCTGCGCCTTTTGCAATATTAGACGCATCGGTAGTCCGGTTGCGTCAGTTCCATTTCTGACCACAAATGTATTTTTAATTTAATTTATTTTGAATTTTTTTTATTAAAGGTTTGATACATAATGACAGCATTTGCGAAGGAGGTAGAAAGAGGGAAGAATGTAATCCCTTTTTGTCAAAAAGTAGGCAAAGTATGTATGTAAATAGTGGTAAATGTAAATTGCACAAAATCGAAATATGTTTGAAAGTCTAGTAAATATTTGATGCATTTTTCTGACTGGAAATCCTTTCGTTATTTTAATTTGACAAACATTATTATTATAAGTAAGTTTATTTGAGCTTCATCAAGTGGAAAATATATGAAATTGTTGGAAAAATCAAATTATTTGGTCACATAATAAAAAATTATTTGTTATTATAAAAAACAAACAACACAAACTCGTTTGAAAGCCATGTTATATGTATACTGAGCCATATGAATTGATTCACCAAAACTCACCTGAACTCCCCAAACTCTTTAATACGTTTAATTTACATACGTATTAGTCAGTTTCGAAAAACGCGACATTAGTCAAAACGGCGTAAACCGAATTTTTAGTCTTCCTTACGATTTCAATGACAAGGTATATTTTCGCAACCTATACTTGAATTGCACCAAAGAAATACTCAGTATTAGCCTGGTTGAAACGGTACTTCAAGACGGTACTTAAAGATATCGTACCTACCTATCGAACCTCTAAGCGGGTTATTGCACTTCAGAATACCTTTTTGGAATGGTAACAACTTTTGGCGTCCAAAAACCCTTGTATTCCTGTTTCTGTCCTTTGTTGGACCAACCCCCAAAAACAGCAACAGCAAAAAAACGGCTACAAAATCAATTAGATTATGTTCCTGTTTCTGTTCTTTGCGACACAGCGCCTTTAGGTTGCATTTAACATAGTTAAAAAAAGTGGGCACAGAATAATTGTTTCTATTGGAAAATCAGTTTATCGTTTCTATTATCTATGCTGTTATATATTACCTTATATAAAAAACCAATTAAATGTTACGCACGAACTCATACTTCCGTGACGGATTACTGGATTACATTTCGTTTAGGGGCTTTTTTGATCTTATATTATCTATATGGAACTTAGATAAGGCAAACTTATGTATTTTAGTTAAACTTTAAATAATTTACATTAAAATGGGACAGGTGATATGATTGGCAGAAAAATACTCCGAACCCGTCGCCGTTCACGAAGATCAGGAACAGGCGTTAATATCAACCTACATATATACAGACAACGGTCGGCATAAATGTTTTCACATGCTCTATAGAGATTTTTCTTGAAAATCAAGTTTTGCTGGCAAGTACTTACATGTGCTAAAAGGACAGGGAATAGCGGAGGCTGCTCACTCACGGGCGTCGATGCAAAAGAATGCTCGCACAGGGGTGGAGGTGAAAATGAGCAGGGGCGAACGGGCGACGAACTTGACGCACAAGTTTCCTAATGAATTGCAAATACATACTTATGTGGTTTAATTATAAAATATTGAAATTTAAAAAAAAATACTTACTTAAATTTTCACAGTTTTCAAAAAAACTATCAGCGAATCAGAACAAAACAAACGAATCAGTGAAACCGACTCCTTTTTTTTTTTGAAATGTACTACTATTTAAAAATATTTGATAAGATTCATACAAAAATTTTCAAAGAAGTAACACTGTTTTCGCTAAAGGGAGACGTCATGTGAAGAGTGATGAGTAAAGCTGTTTATGTATCAAATACTTCATTATTGAATCATGATTTGTTAGTAGCTTAGCTATTGCGGCAACATCTCTGAATGAACTTCCGATAATATCTCGCAATTCATAGAAATTCTCTCAACTCTCTTAGACTTTCAGGTGTGGGATAATTTAAAATTAATCGTATTGTGTTGGGAACTGTTTTGCCCACATTTTGTACTTTTTGGGATATTTCGAAAGAAGTTTTCATGTTTGCTTTTTCTACCGTAATGTTGTGTTATGTTTCGCGAAAAAATAGGTCAATATTTGAGAAATACTTTGCTATCCCTCAAAGCAATAAAATTATTCCAAGTTTTGAAGAACCATCGTCGTTTGAACCATTTTTTAGCAATACCCAAAAAGGCTTTTACTATGTCTTATAATATTTTCGTCAAGCATTCAGTTAATGTCTTTATTTACAAACGAAATTACTGATACAGAATACGGATATTGCTTGCTCCCTTCTCCGTTAATCTTCACATTTTCCCTTTACTTCATGAATGTTAATCTCCATGCTCCTTTCTACTTTTTCTTCTTATTTTGCTTTGTAAATTATTTTACCTTTACGTTCATTGGCACGCGATTCTATTTTTCAACAAATTTTAACCGAGAAGCAGGTCCGAATCCAAATTATATATTTCGTAAACAACTTGTTAGACTTATGTGATACTTTTTCATAATAGAATATCTATTTACGGTTTTCACTCCTTTATAAATGGCTAATTCGTGCTTATTTTCATATACTCCCTGCTTAAAAAATGGTCCTCGTGGATATTGTTTATCCTTTGAGTTTGTTCTTGCGGCCGGAAGTTATGGTTGATTTCCCTTGGCTGTTTTGTTACATGCGCACTTTAGACTTGAAATTCACTTGTATGCCCGTTTGTGTTGCCACTACTGGCCTTGGGTTCTGATTATGGAACCATCTATTCTGTTGTCCTTAATAAATGGTAGATACAGATAAATCTAAATCCATTTGCTCAGGCTTCGGTGAATTATTCCTTTGAGGAAACCTTAAATTATTACTATATTAATTTTGTTTCTCCTTACTTCTTTCATTTGCATAGTTTTGTGCAAACCTAACTCTGTGGTTATTTAGGTCAAGAGTAAATAATATCTCTTAGAGGTAAATTCAATCCAAAATTTGTAAGGCCTGATCCCCATTCTTTTTATTTTCTTTAACTTAACTAACATATTCATTCATTTTTCCGGGAAATTCTGGCAAGGACTCAGTTACGTCTAGGGATTCATTACATATTATATTGTCATCTATTGTCTCGGCGACATAGTCCATAGCCATATGAGTATTTATTAACTGAGAACGTATGTATGTAAGTGTTGAATTTCTTAGCGCAGCATTATGTGTGATCAAGTTTTTTTTTATTTCTATATTTTTATTATATTAATTATTGTTTAATAATTTCTGGAGGGTACCCCTTAATGGATGTGAGTTGCAGAATTAATTCAATTTTATAAATCCAGAGGTCCTCCCTTGCGGTGCTGAATCGCGGATTTGAATATATTTTGTTATGAAGCCATTAGTTATTTGGTTTTTGTTTCAAAACTTGCATTTTTATTTATATATATTGAGTGAACCCTGGAGGGTTTGGATATGCAGAATTTAAGAGAAAATTTGGCTGCACAAGCTTTTAGTTATATCGGAGTTTTCATCAAATAATATATTTCGAATAACTTTTTAATATTATTTTTTTAAACACAAATATATCTTACAGCATTCATAAGCAAAGTTAGTTGATGGAGCCTTTATTATTTTAAAATAATTTTCAAAGATATTAATAAAAATTAAATAACACAGTGTTACAAAATGGAAAAAATTGAATGAACTTTTAAAGTGACATAGTGGAAATTGTTCACCTGGTCGAATATAACTCAAAACGGTTTTTGAAAAATTTGTAACACCCTCAAAATCTTGCTTTACCGTTCTTCGTTCTTCGGAAGTGTACGCGCTAATCTTTTCATTACTTGGCCATTTCTTTACCGATTTTCAATATGAAATATGTTTTGGAAAGGTAAGGATTATACCTTTAAATTGAGATAGAAAGATCTATTTTTTGAGCTAGCGTGTTGTAAGTTTTCATCGGGTAAACTTGGAAAATTTGTTTTTTCTTCAAATTTTTCTACTTTGACTGCATTTTATTGCAGTATTTTACTAAAAATATATCAAGTATGAGGAATTATTTTGAAAGTACATTCATGTCCAAAAATTTTGAGTGCTCATGCAATGAAATCGGACAAAAATTGACGAAGCTATTAAATTTTTTCTGCTATTAAATAAATTTACCTTGCGAAAAGTTTTTTTTTTTAATTTTTCTACTTTGACCGCATTTCATTGCGTTATTTTACTAGAAACATAGCAAGTATGAGGAATTACTTTAAACACATTCATTTCCAAAAATTTTGAGTGCTCATCTAATAAATTTACGCCGTCACTGGTCACCACTATAAAACTCGCCACCTCATAGAATATGCCAATGTGTTGACTGTATCGAAACCGATTCCAAGAGGAAAACAAGATCAGCGAACTGAAG
The DNA here is from genome assembly GCA_951828415.1 of Anomoia purmunda. Classification (NCBI taxonomy): domain Eukaryota; kingdom Metazoa; phylum Arthropoda; class Insecta; order Diptera; family Tephritidae; genus Anomoia; species Anomoia purmunda. Next base: position 81,306,742 of record OX639993.1, on the reverse strand, counting down.
ACAAAAATCCAGCTACATTTCCTGATTCAAGCCACAAATCTTCTAATGAGGTAAATGACGAACCGTACCTTCCAACCAAAGCAATAGAAACGGAACGTCATTTCGTGTCAAATCACGATTATTGTGATCTTGTGCGGGATATGGATCTGTCTATAAGACAGACAGAGATTCTGGCCTCCAGATTAAAGCAGTGGAATATAGTAGACAGTAACTTTAAAGTAACGTCTGCACGAGACAGAGACCTATCTTCTTCGAACACATTTTCAAAGCTGATGACACCAATAACAAACCAGTTTATTGCGTTGATGTGGATGAATTGTTTGCTGCACTCGATCACGTGCACTGTCCACAAGATGGCGATTATTTCTAGACGGTTCTTGCAAAAGTAAGTATTTAATGTGTTATGAGTGTGAGAGAACTAAATTTGAATACAATTTATCAATTAATTTTCAATTGACTAACATCGTAGGTCTGAAAGCAGTATTGCTGCACAACAGAAATGAATTGCCATCAGTTCCAGTGGCATACGCTATTGATATGAAAGAGACTTATCAAACGATGGAAAAAATTCTACGATTGATTAAATACAATAAATTTCGCTGGCAGAATGTCTCGGACCTTAAAGTCCTGACAATTCTACTTGGAATGCAAGGTGGCTACACTAAATATCCTTGTTACTTTTGTGAATGGGACAGTCGTGCCAAAAATCATTACAAGTGTAACATATGGCCACCGAGAAAGTTTCAAATTGGCAAAAATAATGTTCTCAATATTGCATTAGTTAAGCCTGATGATATAATTTTGCCGCCATTGCATTTAAAATTAGGGTACATGAAACAGTTTGTTAAACGACTCGAAAAAAACAGCGAGGCTTTTCTAAACCTGAAACTTGTATTCCCCAAGTTGAGTGACGCCAAGATTAAAGAAGGTACTTATAAAAATTTTCCAACAAGAATTCTTCAAAAAGAATTCATCCTAATTTATTTTTACATTTTGATCAGGCGTTTTCGTTGGACCACAGATTCGTAAGATTATGACTGATGATGACTTCATAAAAAAATTGAACCCAGTAGAGAAAAGAGCATGGCTGAGTTTCATTTCTTTGTGCCGAAACTTTCTTGGAAACACGAGAAGTTCAAATTACGTTGAGGTGGTCCATGAATTTTTGGAAGCTTATGGAGAAATGGGATGCAACATATCTATAAAAATTCACTTTTTGCATTCTCATTTGGAATTTTTCCCGGATAATCTTGGTCAATTCAGCGACGAACAAGGTGAAAGATTTCACCAAGAAATCTCCAACATTGAAAAACGGTTTACAGGAAAGAACCAAGTTAGGATGATAGCTAATTACTGCTGGTCACTCAAACGTGAAACAGATGACTCGTTTTATAAACGCAGAAGATCAAGCAAACATTTTTAGCTATAAAGTTATTTAGCATTTTAATGATTAATTTTTTTTTATTTTCAGTCACAATAAAAATTTGAAGTTGAAAGATAATCAAAATGTATGCATTTTTAAATATGGTCATCATCTAAAATAATTTAAATAGTAATAACTCTGTCAATTTCCAACCGATTTTCGATTGAAATAGCTTAATCGACGCAGTACTAAATTCACTTTAATAATATTGTCTTTGATAGGTACCTTTCTCAATTAAGACTATCGTAAAATCGTAGTCAAAGTTTCAAAATTAATTTTTTTTTATTAAGTTACGATTTTTTTTCTCTGTAGCTTCGTCAGTTCTCGTTTGATTTTGATGAAACAACTTTTGAATCGGATGAAAATTCGCAAAGATATTGATGATTGACTAGCGAATGACCTCAAAAACAGTTTTTTGGCCCTAAAATGAGATTTTGGGGGTGTTTCGCAAATTTCAAGTATACAGTTTTTCTTAGGTTTATAAGGCCTAACGCCTAGGCTAGGTCTCTTTCAAAGTTCATTTTCAGTGTTACACAGTGTAATCTGTCTGTTGGCATTATGTTATTTACTAATGGCAACCCTGAAAGCGCAGTATCATGACTGATATTGTCGAGATTGGAGTTTCACTTCCGAGAATGTCAGCATCGTAGACGGTCGCGTTGTGCCGACACTAAATTATTTTAATTAAATAAGTATATTGTAATGTAACACTTACGTTATATCATGTGCCTTGGTTTGGTGTGCAAACTGCTTCCTATTATTGTTGTTGTTGTTACTGCTGCTGTCGGTTATTCTTATTTGTTATTATTGTTATTAACTTTTTTCGTCCCTTACACGAGCACCTTTAAGATGGATATTTCGACTATTTTGGTTTCGGATAAGGCTTCTACTGTTTTTCTTTCTTTCCTCCTCTGAGGATACTTTATTTTATTATAGTTAACTTTTTTTCGTCCCGCACACATGCACTTTTAAGTTAAATATTTCGTCCTTTTTTATGATACTTTATTTTTCTCCTGTTTGTACCAATCAAATATTTACTTTTTGAATAATTGATCGGCACGCACGCACTTTTAGTTAAATTTGTTATACCTTTTGACTTTGAATACTTTGTATTTCCTCTACTTTAGCCAAGGACAATATTCACTTAGTCATAGTGTGTGCCCCACGCCGGGCGCCAATTATATTTTCCTTACTAAGATTAAAATAAAAGATGAAGCAGCTTAAACTGTGATTTCCAAGAACTGAAGACTTTATTTTCCATTTTGCCCATTCTAATTTGTTTACATTAATTTATTTCATCACGACCCCGTGGCAGTGTATCATGCTTCAACTTGGCCTTGATGGAATGCCCGTCACTAGTTTAGAAAAAGGAATAAGAACAATTATATGAAAAAATCAGTGTGGAGAAAAACTGCAGTACTTATAAAAATTAGCACTCTTTGATGTGCACAGGGTGATGCTTTTATTTGACGCTCTGCGGGCATTCTTGTTACAGCATTTCTTTTAACTAAAATAGGTAAATAAGTATAGGAATGCCATCGAAAACCAGTTAGTAAAAAAGAATGCTGACTGTACGATCATGTTTAATATTGAAAACACCTTCTGAAAACAACTTGTTTTCATGAACGTGTTGGCATGGTATAAGATGAAATTTTGCTTATAATTCCCCGCCACGAGCTGTTTAAAAACTGATAAAACGTTGATTTCGTAATCTTCAAAACTGGCTAAAAAAGTGAAGGTGCTGTGCAGATTTTATCCACTTTCCCTATGTACGTGTGATCAGGCATCACTGTCGCACGCATTAAGCTCCGCCATAAGGAAGAAACTCTAGCTGATCTCCTCTAATTTCTATCGCAAGCCTGAGCAGGGTTGCTTTCTACTTCAAAAGAATTTTAAAATATTTCAAAAATTTTGCAGCAAATCATCTACATTTAAAATTCTTTATTTTCCAATAATTTAAATATTACAAAAAATTGTACTAAAACTAACTATAATTTAAATTACGAAAGGTATTTATTCAACTCGTAAACACTGTTTTACATTAAAAATTGCATCATTAATAAAAATGTATATTACATTTGTATGTAAGCAAACATATATGTACTATATAACCGTTACCGTTTCTCACTGTCAATGGGCCTTAAATGTGTGCACGATAAATCTGCAATCAAAAGAATATAGTGAAATTTATAGAAGCTACAAAATAAAGTAAATATTTTGAAAAGTTACATAATTTGTAAGGGAAGGTAGATCGAAGTTAGCGATTTCATAATCGAAAGAAAGGTAATCGAAATTCCTTTCTTTTGATATATATTAATAACTAAAAACTTTTCAAAGTGGTTTACAATCACAAACTTGGCAAAATTTCATTATGTTTTCCTGCTAACAGTTAGATAAGTTACATAGTTTGGTGCAATTTCAGCTGCCTCGGGTATTTGGTGTAAGCATTTTGTCTGATCTAAAAAAGGAAATTTATATTAGTATCTCCTACTTAAATAATATATATATAAAAGTTTATGTTGTAGATGTAATCATCCATCAAAAAAAAAGTAGTAAATAATTTGTTCTTCAATGATACATGTATTTTAAGCAATGGTTATATTAGCATGAAAAGCATACGATAATGTTTAAACCAATTATATTTCATTTAATAAAACATTAATTCATTTCGATCAAGTTAAGTTCATATTTATTAAATATTTGATTCCAACACCAACTTTAAAAATTGTTAATTAAATTTATTTGTATTATATAATAATGAATGAGAAATTAAAAATATATATAAAAAATATTTAAAACATTTATTACACTTACTTACTTACGTAATTGGCGCTACAACCACATAAGCGATTTTGGCCGAACTTCTCCTACAATTTGTGGTGTGCGTCTTGATGTTGTAACACAAATTGAGGGACCTACATTTTTACGCCGATTCCGAACGGCGAATGTGTTTGTGAGAAGTTTTTTCATGGCAGAAATTCATTCGGAGGTTTGCCGTTGCCTGCCGAGGGACGACCGCTATTAGAATAACTTTTTCTATACTTTTTGGATGTTACTTGCCCCGAGCTGGATTCGAACCTGGGACCCACTGAATGAAGCGCGCACATACTACACACTCGGTTACGGTGGCCGCCAGATTATTACACACTCATAGTAAAATTATATTTAGAGAAATATTTGGCGAGAGATATCAAATATATAGAAAATTAGTTAAGAAATATATTACGCATGCAAACTTAAATTATATTTAGTGGGAAAATAGCTAATAATAGAAAGCCGGTTTCCTAAAACTCATTAACTCTCAAGAGCTTACGCTATTTTAAATTCCAAATTGGATAACTTTCTTGAAGCTGATGCTCGGTATGGATGAGTTTTGAGGACACAACAAAAACAAAGTACTTGTGTTACATTTTTCGCATTTGTATGTAGCTGGCTGCATCCATATGTTCACGTAGTATATCATGCATTGCCCTTTGAAAAATTCCAGGCGCATTTTTTAATCCTAAAGTCATTCAAGTTAAAAGCTGTTTTCGGTTTCTCTAACATTAGAATTTGATGAACACCTGACTCCAAGTCAATACTTGAGCAAAATTTCGTTTCGGGAATTGGATATCGGTGAGGAACGGTGCGATCGTTAATTTATTTATAATCAATTACTATTTTTTTAGGAACTACCCAAATTGGTGAATTGTAAGGGCTTTTATTAGGCATTATAATCTTTTCCTCAATCATTCTAATAATTTCTCTATTTACAAAACGAATTTATTGATAAAGGATACTGATATTATCTACTCCATATTGGTTCCTCATTATCCGCTCTCATTTCCGCTTTTACGTCACTTCTACACGGAAAACTCATATTAGTCTTGCCATGCGTTTCTTATTTCCTTATTTTCGATTGCATGATTTTTGGCCCTCAAAGGTTCAGGTTTTTCGACCGACCTCTGATTTTAAATTTTTTCGCTGACATAATCTTGACTGCATATGTCTGAGCCTTTTTCGCTCATTAAAGAATAATTGTCATTTATATTTCCGGAATATTCGTCGGCTGGCGCTTCATGATATCTAACTGCCGAAATTTTTTCTTCTTTATTTCTCTTGCCGGTATTTCCATCGTTGTTTTTCGTCCGAAGAAAAATATTTATCCAGTATATAATTGCCGGTAAATTCTTCTGCTATATTTGTTGAACGTTCGCGTTCCACAATATTTTTAATTATCAATTCTTATTTTTTATAGCCGGTATGATCTTCGGCCGGCCCATAGGACTATCCCGTCTCTTTTTTAAGGGGTTGTTTTTGTATTTGTACGATTTACCTGTTTTAGGTTTCGATTTTTACATTTTTCTTTTATTTGGCCGGTATTTATATATGTATATAGGAAGTCGAAAGGAGATTACCGCATCGAAATTTAGAACCGCCCAATGATTAGTCAGGGTGTCGTTAGCATCCTGCGAAATTTTGTTCCTTAAAATTGTTATCATCTACTATATATTACCTATTTACTTCTAACGGAGAACGTAAGCGATGAATTTCTTATCGTAGTGTTATACTGACAACAAAACCAATCTATATATATAAAAGAAAGTGTCCGAAGCGATGTAATCCCATAACTCGAGAGTGGCGAAACCGATTTTGATGATTTGTACTTTGATGGAAAGGTATTTTCTCAGTACGGGTTTAGAAAAAAAAAGACAAAAAAATCGAAAAAAAGGTCAAAAAATCATAATTTCAAAATGTCTTATTTTGACCACCCAGCGTGTTACGACAGTTTTTTTTCAATTTTTTTTTCATTTTGTATTTATTTATTTTGGCAACAACCAAAAAAGAATTTTTTTTCCATGTGTGGTGGCGCTGTCCACGTTGACTAAAAAACTGTTGACGTTGACGTTGTTGTCCATTTTACATGGACTTGACGTTTCGTTTCCCCTCTATTTTATTCATACCTCTACTATGGCATTTATACGTTTGCAAGTAGATTACAAAAGGTAGTGATATGGCTGCGTTTGGTGTTCCGGATCCAAATGCTGATGATGAAGTAACGCGGTATCAAATTGGAAGATATGTTAGTTGCAATGAGGCTCTTTAGCGAATTTTTTCATTTCCAATTCATGACCGTCATCCAACTGTAGTTCATTTGGCGGTGCATCTGGAGAATGGTCAACGTGTTTATTTCACTGAACACACTGCCATTAAACGTGCTGAAAGACCACGAGCTACAACATTGACCAGTTTCTTTTCAACATGTGAGAGTGATCCATTCGCACGAACATTGCTCTACTCTCATATGCCGTGTTATTACACTTGGAATGCTTCATCGAAAAAGTTTCAACAGCGAAAGCAAGGCGAGCGAGTTCCGGATTATACAGATGTATTCTCAACAGATGCCATCGGTCGTATTTACATAGTGCATCCATCTAGAAATTCAGAATGTTTCTATTTGCGATTACTGTTGGTGAATGTTCGTGGGCTAACTTCATTCGAGTCACTTCGAACCGTCGATGGAGTACTCTGTCCTACATATCGTGATGCCTGTCAACGTTTGCAATTGCTGGAGAATGATACATATTGGGATATGACTCTTGCTGATGCAATTATGTGCGCACCTGCAAATCAAATACGTTCATTGTTTGCAATCATAATTTCGACGTGTAATCCAATTTGGGAATGACTGATGAGATTTATAATGAATCGTTGATTGCGATTGAGGATATATGTTTGCTTATTAGCGGCAATTTGTTGTGTACTTTAGGAATACCAGCGCCTAATCGTTCAATCCACGATGCTTTCAATCAAGAATTAGAACGAGAACGTGAATATGATCGAGACGCATTGAGCCGACTGGTTTGTGATAATGTTCCATTGCTAAATCCTGAGCAGAAAATCGTGTATGAAATATTGATGAAGGCGATTGATGACGGAAATGGGGGAATATTTTTTATCGATGCTCCCGGTGGTACTGGGAAAACATTTCTCATTTCTTTGCTTCTGGCTACTATTCGTTCGAGATCTGAAATTGCTTTGGCAGTCGCTTCTTCAGGAATAGCAGCTACGTTTTTGGAAGGAGGCCGGACAGCACATTCAGCGCTGAAATTGCCGCTAAATCTCCAAGTGGTTGAAGAACCCACATGCAACATTAGTAGAAATTCCGCTATGGGAAAAGTGTTGCAATGTTGTAAAATCATCATTTGGGATGAATGCACAATGGCGCATAAACGTGCATTGGAAGCAGTTAATCGGACCATGAAGGACTTACGCAATGATTCAAGACGTTTTGGAGGCGCTTTGATTCTATTGTCTGGTGATTTCTGTCAAACGTTACCTGTCATTCCAAAATCAACTGCTGCTGATGCAGTTAACGCTTCATTGAAGTCATCGTCTTTGTGGCGCTTTGTGAAGAAACTTAAATTAAATACGAATATGCGAGTTTCATTACAAAACGATCCCACAGCTGATGTGTTCTCCAAGCAACTGATAGCCAGCGGTAATGGCGAAGTTCCGGTCGATGCCACAACCGGTTTGATTTCATTTCCGTCGAATTTTTGTAATTTCGTTACATCGAAAGATGAACTAATTCGTAAAGTGTTTCCGGATATTGTTGTTAATTATTTGAATCACGATTGGTTAAGTGAACGCGCAATTTTGGCAGCGAAGAACAAGGATGTGAATGAGATTAATTTTAAAATTCAAAATCAAATTGATGGTCCAATGTATTCATTCAAATCTGTTGATTGTGTGGTAAATGAAGATGAAGCTACGAATTACCCCACTGAATTTTTGAATTCTTTGGATTTGCCTGGTATTCTTTTGGGTGAGACGAAGTCCGCTGGGGCTGCTAGTTACGTATAAAAAGGTAATAGAATTCAAAAACAAGGTTAATATCTCCTATATATGTGTCGATTAACGTTGATGTGTCAAGTGCTTATTGACGTTTGATAATTTTTTTTATATTTTGTTCCCTAAAATGGTTATCATCTACTATCTATTACCTATTTACTTCTAACGGAGAAGGTAAGCGATGATGATAATCCGCCACCGTTTGGCATTTTTATTTATTATGTTAATTAAATTTCAATTTTATTAATCCGCAGGGTTAGAATCGTAGAGTTAAGCTTATGCTATACACCGATGGGCGCTCCTTGCGGAAAAAGTGGAATTACAAACGGATATAGAAAAATAACTTTCCATGAGTATACTGACTTTTTATATATAGGAAATTAGATATTTTAAGTATGAATAAAGAATTTATTCGTAGCTAAGGATACTGCCGATCTCCAGTATCACTGGTTGTGGCCAACATTATCATGGAAGGAATTCTGAACGATTTTTCCGCAAGCGGTTCAAGCAGCTCACATCTTCCGGGAAATTTCACCCATGTGCCCTCTGGGTAGCTCCCGAACATCTGCTTGGAAGTAAGCTAAAGCAAGAATGCGAACCTGGTAGGGTCACTCCAACATTTTCGGCTTACAAGCCCTTCAGGATATGCTGCTTCGTTCACCAGTACGTGCGGCGGGGAACGTGACAAAGCTTCCAATGAAAAACTTCAACAAAAAGCCTCGGCAGCAAACCCAAAAACGACTGATACGACGAAGAATACCACGTCGCTATGGAACAGAAAGATGCTGCCTACAGGGTAATGCTCCGAAAGTTTTTGAAAAGAAGAGAGAGAAGCCGAGATGCGCTAGTGCGAAGAGCTTGAGATGATAGTCGATTTAAATATGCCCGAAAATTTTATCAGAAGGGACGGCGGCTTACATAAGTTTTAAAGACTGGAGCAATTTCTTGTAAGAATGAAAACGGTGAACTGATGATCGACATCCAGAGTACACTCAAACTGTGGAGGAGGTAATTCTTCACGCTGCTTAATGGTAATGGCGAGGAAAACATCGGAAATGATGGTCCCAAACCACCAATCAATGAAGAAGGAGTCGAAGTACCGTCACCCGACCCGGACGGAACTCGAACGGTAATAACGCGGCTAAAGAACAATAAGGCTGCCGGTGGTGACGAACTGTCAACAGAGCTATTTAAGTGCGGCGCCGAGGGGCTGGTAGAGTGCATGCACCAGCTCATTTGCAAAATATGGTCAGACGAACTCACGCCAGCTGATTGGAATTTAAGTGTACTCTACCCAATCCATAAAAGTGTTGTATGGCGATGAAGCATGGACACTCTCAGCGTAGGATGAGACGGCCCTTGGAGTGTTCGAGAGAAAGATTAATGGACCTCTACGTCTTTGCGACGACGAATACCGCTGACGATATTGGTATTTTAAATTGGCATCAGTTAGCAGAAAGAAGAGTGACTTCTGCTCAGACCTGGCATCGAGTCAAACCCTGGACCAGAAACTTATTTTTGATGCGTCTGCCAGAAAAGGCTCCATCCGAGCTGCACTTCGGTGCCAGTTATCAAGAAACTTGATGCCCTACTCCTCCCGTACTACACTCACCACCTGGGCTCGGCCAAGCATCAACATGGCTTCCGGAAAGTTCATAGTACAGCAAAAGCACTTCATGCCGTAAATACACTGGTGAATCACGGTCTTAACCAGGACCGCACCTGCGAGAGAACCATCCTGGTAGCGTTGGACTTGTCAAAGGCTTTTGACACGGAAAGCAATTCCAAGCTACTAGCCGACGTGGAGGCTTCAACGCTCCCACAGGGACTAAAACGGTGTCCGCGATATACCGCAGGATGACGTCCTGCAACACTTGGGGCAAAAACAAAGAAACGTTGTTGGAGACATACAAGGCAATTGGGCGGCCGGGAATAAACTATTCTGCGTCAGTGTGGTCACCGAGATCTAGTAGGGATGAAGCTGCAGTCCTCCCAGAACGCCGTACTCCGCACGGTGACGGGATGCCTGCTGATATCGCCTGAGGAACACCTACACCAAGAGATGAATGTGCTCCGAGTTATGGAGCCCAACCTCATGCTCATCAAGTAGTTGCTTGCTGGATGCCACCGTTTGGGTCACTCAAATAGGCATCTGCTTGCAGATGATCCAGCTACACGTAATACAACCGTTAGATGCGGAGGCATACCGGTGGATCCTAAGCCACATCCACAAAGTGACACTCACTACCACCATCGACTCTCGCCTTGTCAATGCCGTAATAGGAGCCCAACCACCACCAATGCAGATGAAGAGTTCCTGCTGCCTCGCGAGACCCGCGCTACTCTGACCCAATTAAGATCTGGATATTGTAGCAAACAGAACTCCTATCCAGAATCAACCCCGACATACCAAACACTTGTCCGGCATGTGGAAATTCTACGCACGATACCAACCGTCTGTTCACATGGCCTCTCAACCCAACTCATCTAACCCCCCTCTCCAGCTGATCCGACCCCGTGGAAACATCATGTTTTCTGGGCCTCCCCCTAGATAAGTTTGAGAACGTTGTTTAAAAATAAATTATATTATGATTCAATGTATATTTTTAAATCACAGTTTCATGAATTATGTACTAAACTATTACTAAAGTAGTGCTAACTTATTTATATGATAAAAGATATATAAGAGATAATAGAATACACACCCTCGCATGGAGCCATTATAAAATACCATGAATATAAAATAAAAAACAAGAAATATATACAATAAAATTTATTTCTTTATTTTAATTAAGAATTTTAAACATAAATGCCCACAATTGTATGTATTAAATTTTTGTCGAGACTAATTATATTCCATGGGAGGTTTTGAATAGTTAACTATTTCCACTGGTGGTTGAATATTTCCAGAACTATCAAAATATTCTTTATCATTTCAATTTTGTGTTCCAGGACCTGCTATGTCATCTAGATTAACATTTCTGCGTTCTTATGTTAATGGTTTTTTTTGGTCAAGAATCACGCACAAAAATACCTCTAAAATATTTTAGTTGTTTAACATATTTATTCAAATCCATATATATATTATGACGTGTAGCTTCTGTTAATTGTTCCCTTCCACTTTTTATATCATTTAAGATTTAACAATAGCACTTCCGCCACCAGCCAAACCTCCAAGCGCTGATAGGTTTGTTAAAATTGGAATTAATGGGAGGAAACCTCAGATTTTTTGCGTCGAATAACTCTTGGTATATCAACCCGTGAATTTCTCCTTTTTTTAAATTTGCATGTATAATTTTTTTTTGTTTTTTTGTTTTAAATTGCAATGCACCATTGATCTTATTTTTTATATTATTTTTTACCACAGAATTGTGTTTTTAGCATTCTTATTTGGATTTCTTTTGTCTTCATAGCTCTTGGTAAGAACTAAGCGTGTACACGTTCTTTTATACCACTATCTTTAGAATTTACTCGTTGCCAAGCCTTTTCAGCCAATATTTCATCCGCTGAAGTCTCTTATTTATATTTTTCGATTGTTCGTAAGCAATACCATGCTCTTTACAAGTAGTTTAATAGGTAATGCGTTAGTCCTCTACCAATTTTTACAAGAATTATTAATTACAAGAATTCTATTTTTTGTATTTTACACCAATTTTTTTTAGGTAGATGTTAACAAAAGATCAAATTGATGATAAGATAGTAATGATATAATGCTTCTATATAACACTATATTTATATAGAAAACAAATCAATTAACAAGTTGCGATAAATAAAACACTCTAAACGAATTCTAGTAAGAAATTTTGATAACGTCAATACAAAAAAAAACCTAAAAAAATTTAGATGGTACTCTGCTACCAAATTCAATACGTGCACTAATTGAAGGACCCTCAAATTGTGAGATAACTAATGTCATGCTTAGTTCAATGAAAGTCCACCTCCATTCTTAATTTCAAGAATATTTATTTATTTATTTATTTATTTAAGTCTATGAATATCGATCCTTACAGACTATGAACAAAAGTAACTTAGTACAAGCTATTGATATACATATTACATATTTTTCAATAAAGCTACAATATAGAATTTAAAAGATTCAAAAAAGCGTTCCTTGAAAGTGAAAAGTCAAGATCAGCATTACTATTAAGGGAATTCAATTCACCTAAAGAGCGAGTAATGGGGGCATTACTGGCGTACTTAGTTTTAAAGTTATCCCCATGAAAAGGGTAAAAGTTCCGAAGAGATCGCTGGGGAACATTAAATCGAATCCGTTCCAACAAGTAAGGGCAATCAATGACTCCAGTTATAATACAATGAGTAAAGGACAGGCACAGTATAGACCTACGAGTTTCCAGGGACTTGAGATTTATAAGCATTAGACGAGCAGAATAGGATGGTATGGGATCTATAAAATTCAGAGACCGAAGTGCAAACTTAAGAAAAATTTTTTGTACACGTTCTATTCTATTGATAGCTAGCTGGGTACTTGGTCTCCAAATAAAAGCAGCATATTCTAAGTGAGATCTAACAAATGATACATAGAGTAATTTGATGGTATAGGGATCAGTGAATTTAAAAGCATTCCGTCTTACGAAACCCAACATGGAGAAAGATTTGGAAGTGATATAATTTATATGGTTATTAAAAGAGAATTTACTATAAAAAACCACGCCAAGGTCCTTAATCTCCCTAACACGCAGAAGGTCACATTTCGCTATATTGTACTTAGCAGGTATAATGTTAGAGATTTTGGAGTAAGTTATTTGGAAGCACTTAGATAAGTTCAGTGAGAGACCTGATTTCTGGCACCACAAGTAAAGCCGGTCAATATCAGTTTGAAGCTTAATGGCATCATCTGGGGTCTTAATCGCTGAGAAAATCTTTAAGTCATCAGCATAAAGCAAAAATTTAGCAAATGAAAAACAACTTTTGATGTCGTTAATAAATAGTACAAATAGGAGTGGTCCCAAGATACTACCTTGCGGGACTCCAGAAAAGGCAACAAAAGGGTTAGACGAAATACCATCAAATGTAACAATACAACGTCTATTGCACAAGTAAGAGTTTATCCATTGCAGAAAGGCAGAATGAAAGCCAAGGCAAGCTAATTTTTCAATTAGGACTTTATGTGAGACTTTATCGAAAGCTTTCGAAAGTCAGTGTAAATACAGTCCACCTGTAAACCAGCCGAGAAAGACTCAATGCAGTATTCACTAAAAACAGCTAGATTCGATACTGTAGATTTATTGGAGACAAACCCATGCTGATTTCGGCATATTAAAGATTTAACCGCAAAACTCAACTTTGCATTGACTGCGTGTTCAAAAATTTTTGAGATAGTCGAGAGCTTTGAAATTGGCCTATAATTTCTAACGTCATTTTTATTGCCACTCTTAAAGATTGGCGTTATGGAGGTGAGCTTCCATGCGTCAATGAAACTCCCCGAGAATAAAGATTTATTGAAAATTACTTTCAGAGGATAGACCAAAGCAGGACAATTTTTTATTAAGACTGCTGAAAGTCCATCAACATCAGTTTGGGAGGAAGATTTCAATTTAAAAAAAGCTTTACTAATATCCTCAGATGAGAAGCATAGAGCACCGTAGTCCAAACAGTAGTCTAAGCTAGACGAAAAGTCACTCGGATGGTTTTGTTCTTCATTAACAAAATTTGATTTAAAAAAATCGGCAAATAAATTTGCCGCTTCACTCGAGGTTCGCGCATATTTATTATCAAAGAAGATACCAGTGGGAACACTAGCGCAGCTCCTTTTGGATTTTATGTAGTTCCAGAAGTTTTTAGGATATGATTTAATGTTCATCTCCATGTTTCCAATGTAGTTATTATAGAGGATTTTATTTAAGTAGTTGAATTCCTTTAAAGATCGCTTATATTTAACGAAGAATAAATGGTTCTTCGTAGATTTAAACTTTTTAAAATAATTGTTTTTAATGTTTTTTAGCATTTTCAAATCCTTAGAATACCAGGGTAATTTATAAGATTTTTTCTTTCTAACTGGAATATTATCCAGGCATAGTTTAGACAAAATGGATTTAAAAATAGAGAAACTGTTAAATGTATCAAGACCTGTAAATAAATTATCCCAATTAATATCGAGTTATAATTCATTAAAGCTAACAAAATCGCATAATGCATAATTAAATGATAACCTGTCATCAGAAGTAACTGAAGCAAAACAGTACAACTCGAATTTTACAACTAATGGTAAATGATGCTTATCCTTAGGAGTTATTGGATTCAAACATTCATTAACTTTGTAGCTCAGGTTATCACTTACAAATATGAGATCCAAGATTCTATTCAGAGAATTCACGAAATTATTAACTTGACATAAATTAAGACTAAGAATATTATCAATAAAATATAATTCATGATTTGCAGAAACATTAGTAGGTGTGAGGCTATAGTTAGACATACTAGCATACCAATTTATTTTGCATAAGTTGAAATCACCAAGCACGCATAAATGATCATCATTTAAGTTGTTTAAAACCAAAGATACCACGTTGCCAGCATGCGCTTTGTACAATTCGAAAGAACTTTCAGGCGGTATATACGAAGCGAGTAGGTTTATAGAACCTTGTGAAGAGTGGCAACTTATACAAACACAAATTTGATCCAACAGGGAGTCACCATTGTTGAGTGGAAACAGGAATGCACGGAATTGACGCTTGACAGCAATTAAAACACCACCACCACGGAAGCAACCAGTTTTTGCAGAATCCCTATCTTTGCGAAACACATTAAACAGCTTCGGATCGAAGAACTCACTGTCGAAGAAACTTGCATTTAGCCAGGTTTCAACAAGAACAAAGATGTCGAAATCTAGTTGCGCACTAAGGGAATGCACAAGGTCAGCCTTTGTTCGCATGCCAGATAAGTTTTAGAAATACACCTTAAGGCAGCCTGTAGGAAGACCTGAAGACTTTATTATGTCGGAGGCAGCTGTTGTGGATCCTTTTGAAAAAAACGGAAAGACTTTACGGTTACATTTGTCGGCCATATTTCTGAACTGAGCATTTTTTTATACGAAGGCTCCGGAACTCCCAACTTAAAGTTGACTCTCTTAATGTCTTTTAATGAAACATCCTTTCTAATCAATTTAAAACAGGACAGCATAGTTTTATTTAAACCTGTTTGCTTAGAGACGTAATCTTTAATATCAACTTCAGATACGGAAGGCGAGAAAGATGCCAAATGTAGCCATTTATATTTGACCTCAACATCTAAGTCCATTACAAGTATTTGTACCTACCACTCGCACTTGTTTTTTGTTCCGTTTATTAGTGACCGTGGTCCACTGTGCATTATTAACCGCAACAGATGGCGAAATAAGAGAGCGAGAGATGCTAGTAGGCGAGAGAGCAACATTAGAGACAACATCAACTGGCGCCGGTATGCGTTGTGAAGACTGCGAAAAACTTGAAGCAGCACTCAGATTAGGAACGGAAGCATCAGTATCAATGATAGAAACCGCAGTAGTAGTTGAGAGGGCGGCAGAGGAGATGACAGCTGTTGGCGACAGAATCTCTGCGCACGAGAGTGTAGCAGACCAAGGCCGAGCGTTAGCAGCAGAGGGCATAGCATTAGTAGCGATAGTCGATGAGCGGGAAGCATGTGAGATTTGCGAAGACGGCAACAGAGGGCGATTAGCACCACTTATGCTTGAAACACAATACTGGCGATCGGCGAATTTTTCGTCGTGAACGACGGCTGTCAAAAATAAAATACACTGACATGTATGAGAATGCGCACAATCAAAGCGTACAACGAATTTCGCCCGACGACCATTCGCGACGATAGATCTATTTCTATCGCCGCCGCCAGCGGTCACGGCAATATAGAAACCTAAGTGGCCATGTTTTCAATATTCTCCGTTTTTTTTAATTGAAAGCGAATAATTATTTATATAAAAAGCATTTTATGTACTTAAAACAATAAATTTAGTTCTGTGTAAGATATGAATTGCATAAACGTTCATTTTACA
This sequence comes from Anomoia purmunda, assembly GCA_951828415.1. Classification (NCBI taxonomy): domain Eukaryota; kingdom Metazoa; phylum Arthropoda; class Insecta; order Diptera; family Tephritidae; genus Anomoia; species Anomoia purmunda. Next base: position 81,290,477 of record OX639993.1, on the reverse strand, counting down.
GTTTTTCTCTATTTAGATTTTTTATTAATTATGTATAATCGTTCCATTTTCGCTTTAAAAGTTTTATTTTTGAAACATGGTCACATTATCAGCTGCCATATCATCTGGAATTGCATACAAGTTTGTTATTGATATAAGAATTTGCAAATTGGGATGAGAAAGTTGTTTTCATTCTTGTAATTAATAAATATGGATATTAACGAGGTAATAATTGAGGAAGTGAAAAAATATGAGTGCCTCTATGACTTATCTTCAAATAGTTATAAAAACGTGTACAAAAAAGAAGAAATATGGGAGTCTATTGCCGAAACAGTGAGTTTGGCCAGTGAGTGAATTCTTGTATTTAAAATGTGTTTGAATATTTATATTGCAATCTTTTCAAGGTGAAATATGCAAAAAGCGGTGGAAGGGACTTCGCGATACATACAAAAAACGTAAACGCATTGCTCAACTGTCTTCCGGCAGTGGCGCACCAACTCCAGCAAAGCCATGGAAATATTTTTCGGCGATGAGTTTTTTGGATAACTACAGGGATTCAAGGCAGTAAGACACCCTTGCGATGGTTCTGCTTCTCTTCTTAACATTTTTGTTATTTTTTTTTTGTAGAACTGTAGGAAACGTTAATACGGCCGAAAGCGAGTTTGGCGTTATATTTGACTGTTTCTCACCTACAACTACCCCAGAAAGTGTAGTCACACCCTCTATAGTTGAAAGTGAAAACTTTGTGTCCGAACCACTTCCGAAGAAACCTTGTAAAAAGCGAGCAGATGCAGAAGTAACAGAAGTTTTTACGGAGAAGATGAAGGAGTGTGTAGGTACCATAAAAGAGCTCGCAGCTGGCTCACATTCAAACGAAAGTGGCCGTGACGCGACTTCACTGTTGTTCGAAAGCTTGGCTAAAAAAATATCTGACTCCCATGTACCGCAGGCAAATGTAAGAAGAATCGAAAGCAAAGTTATTGCTTTGGTGTATGACGAATTATCCAAAACCAGCGATCTAGTCTGAACTCATAAATGTAAAAATACAATGCATCATTCTCGATTACTTCTAAAACACAATAGTTGACAAGTTTGGGATGTTCATGCATGTATATACATACATACATATAACCGTACAAATGATGAAACATCAGATCTCAATCGAACTCCATGGCAATTTTTTAAATAAGCATTCCTACTTTAAGAACTTTTTGAATTCGTTTTGTTTATTTCATTTTAAATGCTTTTACTTACTATTAATTAGCATAAGAATTAGATATATATGTAAATATGAATTAAAACTACCTCAGCTAGTCAGTGATCTTTTATTTCTTTTATTATTTCTTTATTCAAATATTTTTTTATTCATTTTGTGTTAATATTTAGTTCAATTGTTAACATAAACCATGTAAATCAAAGTCTTAAACCTTATTAAAAATCTATGAATAGCTATGAGTAGCCTAGTTTCAGTAGGATAGAGTGAAAGTTTCATTTAGCAGAAAATGTGTGGTGATTTTTGAACCTGATGATATTTATGTGGAAGAAAACTCTGTCAACAAAAAAATTTTTCAAATCAGCAAACATTTTCTTCCAAATTAAACTTCCTTTTTATCACACTGAAATTGGATGGACTTCAAAACTGGATTCCAAAAAAATGTCAAAATATTCTGATTCAAAAATTAAAAATTATATCGTACATTTTTTCATGTTTGCTAACAAACAAACATTCTGCTTTATATATGTGGTCAGTATCTATTGTCCTTTCTAAGGTATGCATTTACGACAATGTTTATCAAACTTATCTCAACTTAAACGCTTATTTCTCATGACCCCAGATATATTGTACTTATATACATATGTATACAGTTATGTGAAAAATTAGGGGCGTGACACTTTGATCAGTTTTTGTTATTCTTCTTTTATTTGTTTTATGCTAGTTATTTCTGTATAAAATATACTCCGTATAAACCCACATTTCAAAGTTTGTTGAAAAATATGAGAATTTAACAAAATTTTATCAAATTTTCAAATGTTTAAACTTTGCAATTAAAATTTTTACAAAAATATCAAACAAAAGAAAAGTAAACACAATTGTCACGCTCCTAATTTTTCACATAACTGTATATAAAAGTACAATATATCTGGGGTCATGAGAAATAAGCGTTTAAGTTGAGATAAGTTTGATAAACATTGTCTTAAATGCATACCTTAGAAAGGACAATAGATACTGACCACATATGTATATAAAGCAGAATGTTTGTGAGTTTGTGTGCTACTTATGCAATATTGATATCTTTTTTATTTTCGTTTAATCTAGAGTGTTTTTGATTCATGTTCATATTGAGGTTTAGTACACACGCGGGCTAGTTATTAAATAAATATTCGGCTAATTCATCTCTCGCTGCAAAAGCATCTACTGTTGAACGATTGGCCTGAGAAATGCGGATAGATGTCATTTCGGAAGATGATTGTCTCCACGTCCCTGGAGTAAAAATGTCGTTTTCATAATGATCTACTAAATTTGAATTAAAGTAGCCGTCGTTTCTATCTAGCATCAAAAAATTGTGTAGAACTACAGTTGATAACACTATCTTATCCACGTTTGATGGTGCTGCATGAATAGTGGTATGAAGTATTCTCCATCTATTTGCTAGAATACCAAAAGCGTTTTCAACATGCACTCTTGCCGATGACAGTGTTTTGTTAAAATTGTGTTTAACGGCTGACAAACTCCTGCCTGGATATGGACGCATTAAGTTTTGCTTTAAAGGAAATGCGTTGTCTCCCACAAAAAAATGTTGAAATTTTTTATTTGTTCCTAGTAATGTATGTAATTTAAAATAATATTATTGATGGAAGTATACCCATATTACATTAAATTTGGATTTACCTGGAAGATTATCGTCTTAAGGCAGCTCGAGGTTGTTTCTTAAAGTCATTTTTCCAAAGCCACTGCGCGCGAAGATTCCACCATCACTTTGGCTTCCCAATGCACCTACGTCGGCGAAGACAACCGAGTAATCAGGATCGCACACTGCCATTAGTATCGGGTGTTTTTTTTAGGGGTATAGAACTTCGAATTGAAATAAAACACAAGAAAATCGTTTTAAGGTCCATCAATTTGGCTTTATTGGAAGGATAATTTTATGCCATTAATGTTTAAATATGATTTCGGGCATGTGGCCGCCGCGGCTGGCTCGAATAAAGCCAATTCTACAGGTCCAATTTTCAACCACTTTTTCGAGCATATGGGGCCGTATGTCGGCAATAACGCCACGAATGTTGGCTTCCAATTCCCCTAACGTTTCTGGTTTGTTGGCGTAGACGAGCGACTTCACATATCCCCAAAGAAAATAATCCAATGGTGTCAAATCACACGATCTTGGTGGCCAATTTACAGGTCCATTCCGCGAAATTATGTGCTCATCGAATGTTTCCTTCAATAAATCGATTGTGACGTGCGCTGTGTGGCATGTAGCGCCGTCTTGTTGGAACCACAACTCATCCACATTCATGCCATCCAATTCGGGAACAAAATAGTCGGTTATCATGGCTCTATACCGGTCTCCATTAACGGTAACTGCCTCTCCAGCATTATTGCGGAAGAAGTATGGCCCAATGACTCCACCAGCCCATAGAGCACACCAAACAGTCAGTTTTTGTGGATGTAATGGGGTTTCAAGGGTCTCATGTGGATTCTCTTCACTCCAAATGCGGCAATTTTGCTTGTTGACGTAGCCATTCAACCAAAAATGAGCCTTATCACTGAACAAAATTTTGCGATGAAAATCAGCATCGAGATCAATCTCATTTTCGGCCCATACACCAAAATCACGACGCATTGCATGGTCTCGCGGCTTTAATTCTTGCACAAGCTGGATCTTGTAAGGTCGCAAGCCAAGATCTTTGCGCAAAATCTTCCATAAAGTTGATGGACAAAGCTCCAATTGCTGTGCACGGTGGCGAATCGATTCATTCGGGTCCTCTTCAACACTTTGCTCTACAGCGGCAATTGTTTCTTCGGTGCGCACTGTTCGACGTCTCTGCGGATGCGTATTATCACATAGAGTAAACGTAGTGCGAAAACGATCCATGGTTAACCGAATTAATTGCTCTGATGGACGATTATGTCGACCATAAAATTGACGGAGCTCGCGGTAAACTTCGCGAACTTAACCATTATTTTCGAAATAAATTTGCACGATTTGCAAGCGTTGTTCTTTTGTCAACCTGTTCATGATGAAATGGCAAACCAAACTGAACATAAATGACATTAGAGTTGCCAGATTTGACCACAAAATGCCAGTTTTATCTCTATTCGAAAAACAAACCTGTAAAAAAAAAACACCCGATACAATACTGAATGCATTTTTATAGTTATAATAAAGTGAGCCACTACGTTTTGGACAAACTATGTTGATGTGTTTGCCATCGACAGCGCCGAGGCAATGCGGCATTCCTGTTTTTATGTAAAACCTTTTCGTATACAATAGAAGAGTTTTTTCCTGTACAAAATTTAAAAATTTGTTGACAAACCTATCGGCAATGCTTTTCCATTCTGTAAGATTTGGGACGGCAACATATACTGCATGAAGTTCACTCCAAATAGCATCGCAGGTTTCATAAATTATTTTCCTTACAGTGGAAACGCCTAATTTGTAAGAAAATGCCAACATTTGTGGAGTACAACCATGAGACAAGTATCTAAAAATAAATTTATTACATATAATTGAAATGTACATATGTACTCGTACATATTTAAGTTTATATTTCCCCAACTTACATTAATGTAATGCCCAAACGTGTCTCCTCGTATATGGGGTTTCTTCGAGAAAATCGTTGCAGCCTTTCTCTGAGTAATGTAAGAAGGACGTTAAATTTTGCCACAGTCATTCTTGTAGCCTTAAAAAAATCCTCCTCATCTTTCAACTTGAGTTGACTAAAGCAGACTTTATGGAAACTAAGCCCCTCCCGGCTGAGATTTACTGGACGTACCCACCATCTTCTTCTCAAACGCTGACGCACTAGAAGATACGTCTTCACCATGATTGTCATGATATTCATTATTTTCAATATATGAATAATTCGTTGATTCATTTTTATTTCCGAAACTTTTTAAACGCGATCAAAATAAATTTTTCTGTTTTGAAGTAATAGCATCAGCTGTTTTCGCTGCCGCTTCAATTGTGTTTCAGTAAGCGAAATCATTCGGCGAACGTTCAAAATCGATGCCGCCGCGGTCGACGAAATTCGCCGTTCGCCGGTATTGTGCGTAAGCTATTATTTGTTTTAAGGCAGCATTCTCACTACCAAAGTTCTCAATAGCAGCACCAATGTTAGATCGTAGGTTATTGACCTCAGCAGTGAGTAAGGAAATAGCGTCATCATTTTCGAGCAGATTTCGCTGCATAGAAAGAAGAGTGCATGTTCTCAGTTTTAACCACTAATTTATTGTTGTCTTCACATAAAGCGTTGATTAAGTTATGAACGCTGGCATTCTCAGATCGAAGGGAGACAATTAAATTGTATAAAGATCCCAAAGTAACTTGTGGTCTCACCAGAATTATCGCACTGTTTTAGAGAGCCAACAGACTTAGAATTCACAGAGTTTAAAGAGTTGGACTTTGTAACATTGGGTTTAGTACCAGTTGATATGGCGTTCGCTACAGTTGGAGGATGCGAACGAATGGAGTTGTGTCGAGCTGCGGCGCAGGCGTCACAAAAAAACACTGGTTTGAGCTCAACAAGAATTCCAAGTCTGCTGGTTGAATACCAACACATAGTGTATGAAAAATTTCGTTGCACTTCGCGCACTGCACTTTTGGTTGGGCTCTATCAACCTTTTGGCCACACGAGCAAGGCATTATGATGATTAGAAATATAAAGATATTTTAAGAGAGTTTTAAAGGTTACGCAAGAGTCACTATCTCATTAATTGGTATTAGTTCTATATTTTTAACATTGCAGTCAAGCAAATACATAACACAGTAATATCGAAGTAGGATGTTACGATAAGAATTGACGAGCAGCGCAAAACACGTCCGTACAGCATGAACTCACTTAATATAATATATATATGCATATATTCAAAATCTTTATATCAAGTAAAGAATTGTTATTTGAAAAGATTGTTTGATCCAATTAAAGGAATAAAGCTACTAATATGTATTTACATTCTCCGAAAAAAGTTTTTAGTCCAGATAAGGCAAAACCATACTCCATAATGATATTTGATGATGTAATTTTTTGTAAGCAAAATACGATAAGAGATTATTTTTGCAAGAGTCAACATAAATATACAAAATATACATTTCATAAAAAGGAAATAATAAAAATTTGAAGAGTTCAAAGAAACAAATAGAATTATTTAATAATAAAAATATTTAATATACACAAATTTGGTGGAAGTCGGTTTGAAACAAGTTTGAAAAAGAGTATAGTAAGCGATTTAATACTATTATCAGTGATATTGTAAAATTAAATACAAGAGTTATAACTCATATCAAGAGTGATGTTACTCTTATTGAAACAACTAAATATACTAAAAACTATTGAAGAAAGATTCACTCGTATTGAAAATTTTATCTTTGAACATATTGGTAGAGTATATGAAGGAATGACGCAAACCAAACTACAACCAATTATAAAGATCTAACCAAACACAAATGAGTGCAGATAAATTAAATTCACATTTTATTATTGTTTCGTATACATATTAATTTTATACACATTACATATATTTGTAATTAAAGGATATGATAGGAAATTTAAGTATGAGAAAACTTATTTCAAAAAATCAGTCATCTTTTTTTGTACTTTCTGTTTTTCTAATAATTGAAATACAGCTTTCTCCCTCAGGCGTTTGAGTACATTCACATCGTTTTGATCGACGCCTTCATGACTAGCCCACCGCAGTGTGTTATTGAAAATTTCAACTGCTTCAATTGGACTAATTTCCCCCGGTGTCTCTGAGGCGCAGTCTTCGTCTGATTCGTCCTCTGGTTCAATACGTTGTCCGCATTATCTACCTCAATATCTGTGTTCCATTCACGAACGATTGGTAACGTACATTCACTCTAAAATTTTTAATAAGAAACAAATTTGCAATAACTTACATATCTTTGAGCATTTTTGCGGACAAAAACAAACCTCAGGACTTAAACTGTAAAGGAGATCGCTCATCAAGGAGCGAAGTTCGGCTTCCCATTTTTCTTTTAAAACCGCCAACGGCATACTATCTTCGAGATCATCATCGTGTTCTGTAAAATTTAAAATATTCTTCCAGCAATTAGCTAGGGTTACTTCAGTGACATCCATCCATCGCTAGCATAAAAATCAGCTTCGTTTTCCTTTAAATTTGAATGCAGGTTTTTTTCATTAAAGTTATTTCAGCCAGAGCACGTTCATCACTGTCCTTTTCCTTGTCTGAAGGTTCTGCAGGTAGCTCATTTTCAACTACCTTCCAGCAGTTCTTTATGATAAGATAGGATTTTGCATGACGCTTCCAAATATCGAAATTTTCGCGACCTTTTAATTTCTCAAATGGAAAAGCTACCGCGTTTGTCGCCATATTCAAATAACAATCCGCGATTATTCGGCTAAAAATAATCAATCCACTGTTAATATGTAGTATACTATTCGGCACACACTTTTATCACAAATTCCCAATTATATTTTGTGACTTAAGGCCCATAACCTGTTCAGATGATTTGCTTATTTCACTACGGTCGGGGATACGGCATTAAATCAGCAAGCGCCAGTCACAAATGTCGTCATGCTTAACCTTGCGACAAGATCATACAATGGAAGGGCAAACTATTATAATCCAAAGCCGATCACGTTTGCCTCAGCTGCTCCTTTAAATAGTTGTATTTGTGGATTTTTTCTTTTTTGCTGGATCGATTGTTGCGTTTTTGCTGGTGCGGCAGTTTAAAAGACTTGTAAATGCATTAATTTTATGTGTCATACAAGTATTTAAATTCAAAACTGTAAACTATATTGTAAACAAAACAAAACAAGCTCTTGCTGGCAGGCTTCTAATGCTCTCAAAAGGCGACAAGCAAAGGATCTCCCTTGGCTAAGGTAGCTAAGATTGACGAATGCGTTGCTATAGCGATAGTGCTTTCGGCAGTTCCAGTCAAATCCAACATAGACTTATTGGGCGAGTCAAATCCACAAGCGTTTTATCGTCAGACTCGGTAACTGTATTGATGGCCGGTACTCGTCCGGTAATTGTTGACGCAATTCCTTAATGAGGAAGCTGAAAAGGAACCTTTTACATGACCGTTTCATTGCTGGTGGGATTCAGCAGTTATCTTGTCGAGATTCGAATTAGTGAATTGGAGCTGGTGCTATGCGGGGCTGCATTGTTAACGCAATTCCTTAATGAGGAAACTGAAAAGGAACCTTTTACATGACCGTTTCATTGCTGGTGCGATTCAGCAGTTATCTTGTCAAGATTCGAAGTCTTCGCCTCTAATCGCATAGCAGCAATCCAGAAATAGCAGGAGAAATGGAGTGGCATTATGTGCCCACCAAGCTTAATCCAGCTGACATTTTGTCTAGAGGCGCATTATTACCATGGAACCCGAGTTCTTGACTGAGGGTCGAAACAAGTGGCACATATCTTGCAGTATGGTACAGCTGCTAATTCGTGTCCAAGGATACAACAGGTATTTGGCTTCATCTACAAATTTCGGCATCGTATTCAGTGTTCTGGGTTGACCGTTGATCACATTGGCAAGGAACGAAATTACTTTAACGCACTATTCAGAAACTCATTCAAAGTCGACTACGATGCCTTGCCAGCCAGACAAGGTGCGAAGCCACCTAGTTGTATAGCGTCTCTTTCACCATTTATCGACAACTAGGGATTACTTCGCGTAGGTGGGCGACTCTAAAATTAGGCCTTGGACTTCGACGTACAACATCCCGTTATATTGCCTAGACGTCATCTGGTAACTCATCCGATTATAATTCACTTTCATAGACCTACCCGCGCTTGCACGATTGTCCTCGCTAACAAACGGATGCAGTATTGGACAAACGGAGGCCTAAAAACTATATCAAGTTCAGTAAGCAAATGCACCATCCGTTACCGAGCAAAGCCGCAGTTAGCTGAGTATGTTGTGAAGTGTTATATCTGCGTCTTTATATGCTTCGCTATAAAGGCTGTTTATATGGAGCTAGTTATGAATCTTTCCACGAGTACCTTTCAAAACGCATTCTATCGCTTTTTTTTTCATGCGCTGTCGATTTGCAAATGATCCAACAAAGCATTATTTAGTCGGTGCGAGGAATGAGCACTGCGACGCCTTTTTCTTAGTGACGATCTTATTAACTATCGATTGGCGGAGCATCACTTTTATTGAACAATTGCCTCTTTTTTAGTGAACTTTGATGAGTTAAGCACACTAGTTTGCAACATAGCGGCAACCATTAACGCTAGACCTATTTTTCCACTTTCAAAGCATCCTGCAAATCTTCTGGGCCCGTTGGAGTAAACAGTGCTTAACTTTTCTACAGCAGCATTCCAAGTGGCCTGTACAAAATCCTGGCTTATGTGTCCACGATATTGTTATGGTGAAGGACGAAAATTTGCCACCGCTCAAGTGGCAATTGGCTAGAATCACAAAACTTATTTGTGCTTCAGATGGAGTATCAAGGGTTGCTGAACTTAAGACAGCGACTGGATCCCTCCGAAGAAAGCTGTGTCGTCTTCCGAAACAGGATGATGTTGAAAGCATGAACTTTCCAAAGGGGGAGTACTGTGTGTAAGTAATTTCTAAATCGAAATTTAAAGTTCGGGACAATGTTAGAATAAGTAAATATAAACATATAGTTAAAAAGGATATGCGCCTAATTGGACAACAGAAATCGATAAATTTAAAGTTGTAAACAATACGAATCCTTGCACATATATTTTAGAGATTGTCAAGGTCGTGAGATTAAAGGTGGTAATTTTACGCTTATGAATTAATAAAAACAAAATTTCCCCATACTTATGAGAAAACAAAATAATACGTATGTTAAATGGTTAGGATGTTTATCAGAACACAACTATTCGATCATGTGAAATAAGTCATAAGTAATTAAAACAAATTAGAGAAAAATTATGTAATCAGGAAACAATAAATATTGAGCCTAATTTTAAAACATTAGATACATAAATTCAAGAGATATAACTAGATTTGACTAAAAGTTAGGTTTTACTAAAAGAGTATTGAAACCTGTATAATTGATGTGTTGGAAAAGCCATTATTTGATAATGGAGTTACCAAAAAGAAATTTCATACATACTTACCATATTTACAATCATTTGAACATAATGATGAAATACGTATAGCCATTCAAGAACCAAGATTTATAAATATTACCAAGCGAAAGTATGCTATACATTAAGGGATTTGCAGCAAAGGAAGATAATACCATATCTCTCGGTATAAAACTTAAAAAAAAATGTTATGAAATATCTACATATTTGATAAAATTCGATATGAACTAAATGGCATAGTAATTGATCGTACACGTAAATTGGGTATTGCAACAAATATAAAAGGTTTTATATCATTAAACGAATCTGAAATTATACCACAATAATATTCAGAATGGGATCTAACCACTGCAAATCTTGATCTCGGTTTAGTTAGATTTTAGTCAACTCCAAACATGAATTGATGATAATGTTCTTGAATCTGCCATTGCACAATAATATTCAGAATGGGATCCAACCACTGCAAATGTTGGACTCAGATTTAAGCAGATTTTAGTCAACTCCAAACATGAATCCATTTTATTACGTTTGCAAATGAAATAGACAATTTTTATAAATAAAATATATAGGATTGTTTTTAATAAAAAACTAAGCTCTTTATTTGACGAAAATGTATACAATGAATTGGTGGGTTCAAATTATTGAATATTACAACACCCCCTCTTGTTGAGTATAGAAAAAGCTTAGTCAAGAGTAATATTAGAGCTTACACTCCCTTCACCCCACATATAAAAATATAGGTTGTTTTTATATAAACTTTTGTATTTATTTTAACGTATCTGGAAAATCTTCTTCATTAGCTACTACGAATTCTGTCAATAAACAAAAAATAAGGATAAAATAAATCTATTTTTGTTTTTACTCTTCATTATAACTGAATGAGTAGTACCAGAGAACTTAGAAGTATGAGAAGCTGCAAATTGAAAGTGGAAACTATTCGGCGATGGTCGTTAACAGGGCTGATACGTTTCCAAACTGGGTCGGCACGCCACTGTTAAATTAGCATTTTTAAGCCACCAAAAATGTTAAATTTAATGTTAGCAGGGAAAAATATAAATTTTGATGTTAACAAATATGCAAACGAATGAAGATGAGAATAAATAGAAAAACTTAAGAAAGTAAGAATGTGTTGATATTCAGAACGAAATAAAGAGTTCAATGTATTTATCAAATTAATGTTTTTAGTTTCTTGATTTTTATAAATTAGAGTGTGCACATATGTACATACATATACCTTATTACAGGAAAAATGTTCGACAATACATATGTAGTATGTGTGTATGCAGGTTAAGAAAATATTTATATTTATTTTGTACTTAAAACTTAAAGCGCAAGAATGATTCTGAATCAAGAGTAATATTAAAAATAAAATATGAAATTAAAAAAAACTGGCAAAAATATATCTATACTTCTGTCCAACTGTGATTTGAACCTAGAAAAAAGTTGTGAAATGAATGATAAAGCCGCGCCTATACCAGCAGCGCCTTAGCACACACTATCTAACATTAAATGTTTAATTCCACATCCTTCAATCTGAAACAATTCTTCTATTGGTTTGCCAATAACATTAACAAATGTTTTGAAAATTCTAAATATCAGCAATAATTTTTGACCCCAAGGCAAGTTTTTTGTAATTGTAAAGGATTAATACATATGTATTTTATATTTCTAACATTAAATGTTTAATTCCACATCCTTCAATCTGAAACAATTCTTCTATTGGTTTGCCAATAACATTAACAAATTTTTTGAAAATTCTAAATATCAGCAATAATTTTTGACCCCAAGGCAAGTTTTTTGTAATTGTAAAGGATTAATACATATGTACATACGTATGTATATAATATGAAAATTCCATATAATTCAATGTTCATATTTGTTATATTATTTATACTATTATAACTATAACTTATAAGTTTGGTTCCAATTTAACAATTGATCTATTTTCTGGGGTTAATTTCGTTTTTCTGTAGATGCGAAATAATATGCGATTTTTATAAATATATTACAAATTTGTTCATTTGTATCAAAAATTTGTCTTAGCTTAAAATTTGGGTTGGGGGGGACGGGGGTTGATCTAGATTTTTACTTTTTTGCAAATTCTTGCACTAGCATACATACATACATATGTACATATATACATATGTAAGTTGATATATACATACTACCAGAGAATACTACATACATAAGTACATAACTATATTTGAATGTACAGTCACAAATAACTAAAATATCATCAAGTATACAATCATATATGCACACATCTATATGTATTCTTATCTATGTACATATGTACATATACATATCTAAATACATAAATTCATATGCATCCATGTACATACATTCATATGTATGTACTTATGTAAGCGCATATGCATAAATTCAACTTTGACCTACGCTAAATCAAAATCTAATCACAGCGCAATTCTAAAATATCTGAAACTACATACCACAACAAAAAATTCATTCATAAACGCGTGCGCGTATTCCTAAAAACAAATGCCGTTCATTCATAAGCTCGAGCATTTCATCTCCCCGCGCACGCAAATGTTCCCCTCAACAATTTTTTTCGCGACGCACACAAAAATGCTAAAATCTTCAATTTTACAAACCATCGACGGTCATTGAAAAGTTTCACTACCGCAATATCACACAATAATGTATTTTGGCAACGTAGTCTGGCAAATTTCTGGCATTTTTCTAGAACATTCTAGAATGTTCTAGAACAGTCTAGAACATTCTATAACTTTTGTCCAAATGCGCATCAATTCATTTGCGTACTCGTGCACGCGCAATTGGAAAATCGACTCAAAAATTGCCGAAAAACAGAAAAGAATATTCTTTTGGTTACTGCTCCCTTTCCCTTTCAACCCTTCTCTTATCCCCAATTGTTGCATAACCCCTCTTCCGTCTTTACTTGCCCCGCTGCCAATCAAAAAACAGATTTTTTCTCGGGTTACTACTTTTTCTTCTTTGTTTCATTTTTAGTTGGATTCGTAAATTGCTCTTTTTCTTTCACATTGCTATGATTTGCATAATTAGCCGTTTAAGCAGGCTTTGTGAAATGTCTGCTGTGGCTTAGCGCGTTAAGTCGACAGCCACATTATCATATTGCACGTTTGAATTTTTGCCCCATAGTTCGAATCCTAGCTTCTTTTTGTGCCATGTCTAATTTTTATAATTTTTTTTAATTCAATAGAAAATAAAATATCATACAACTTATCCTTCATTTTATGGAAACTTTTTTTCATTTAAATTTCTGCTCTGATTTTATATTATTACAAATGAATATACAAAATCTTGAAAAAGTTTTCACGTGTCGAATTTTTTGGAATAGTTTGAAATGCGAAATGCAAACATATTACATATTTTATTTATTCAATAGGATATAAAATAAAATCTTAACTATCCGTGCATTTTTTGTACTTACTACGATCCCTGAAAACAGTTGTATCACTTCACAAAAGTTCTGATCTGATTCTATTTAGGTACAAATGAATATGATATTATAAAAACTCTAAAACTAAGTAAGGAAAAAATTTCCGAATGGAAATTTAAAAATTTTTACAACATCAGTTAAAAAAGCAAAATTATACTAATAATATTGGTAGGCACGCTGTTAATTGTCACATCTTAACATAATAAATATATACATATATATGCTCACGACATTTTCTTACTGACCTCTCTGTTAGAATGTTAGGTGGGAATGTTAAATAGCTGTGGGGAAACCCAGTTTGGAAACGTTTCAGACAACTTCTCATACTTCAAAGTTCTCTGGTAGTACTGCATTGCCAGTAATTGATTCAAATTCAAAAAATGTAGAATTTAATTTTACACTTCCCGATAATAATGTTGTAAAAATTAATACATCAAACACTTGTTCTGATAAAACAAAGTGAATCATTAATTTATTATGACGAATTAATTGGTTTTCTATTTGATAAGAAATTGTTTAACATAGTTTACCGTTGATGATGCTAAATAAGTAGAATCATTCCGTAAGGTATTAATTACTAAGAAATGAAACATAGTTGATATAATATACTCTAAACATCAATTTTATCGACACTTTCAACTTAAATATGATAATGTTGTGAAATCCGTATAATATAACAATCACATCCAGTCTACAAATAAAACTTAAAAGAAACGGATAATCATTATGTTTCCTCTTATTTTAATATCTACGTTTTCAAGTAATCGCAATGTTGAACATTATTTTGGGAATAATAATAATTATCCACCTGGGTTCAATTCAAGTAATTATAATCAATATTATAACTACAGACGAAAATAGTAGATTTATAAATTTTGATGTATAAATTTTATACAGTTAGAAAATCAAGAATCAAATAATATATTAAATCCACCAACAGCAACAACAACAAGAAAAAAATCTATACTGCAAGCAAAGAGGAACAACGTTTTATAAAGAAGAAGAAGAAAATAGTTTTCCTGAAACAGAAAACAAATCATCTGCAAGAAAGTTTATAACAACATAAGTATTTCGAAAGGAGTTAATTGAAAAGGAAACAAATATTGATGGAATAATTGATAGTTCTAAAGTATTGCTCCGCCATTCCAATTTAAAATATAATGAGTGTGAAATAAGAATAAAATGTACTTACTACAGTTATTATACTTACCGGGCACTCAACATTTATTTAGATCGAAAATAAACCAGAAATAAATAAGAATAATTGATCTACAGAAATATATGAAAGAATCGGTATAATATTGTTTGAACGAACAGATAATGGTATAGATGCAAAAATAATTAACGTTATAGATTATTCGCAAACATTGAATATGAAAATTGAGTAAGACATACAAACAAACGATGATATTAAAAATATCATAGTTTAAAAAAACTCTCCTATATAGTTTCGTAAGAACCTAAAAATAAGCTTATATTTATACAATCAAACCTGCAGTCTTCTTTACACGAACACGATGAGTTAAAATCGAAAACAATTCTTATCAGTTTTATTGTTCAATGCGCGCAGCAAGCCATTAATCAGCAATAATAATAAGTTGCAATTAGATGTATAATATATGAACTATTACAATTTTAACAACAAGAAAACCATATAAAAGGTGAAAACAGCGAACCATTTAATAGAAAGTAAAAACTATGCCAGTAACAAACGAAGACAATTGGGACACGGATTTTCCCGACTTGCATTTGAAAGAAGAATATAAATGGAGCAACTCACTATATTCTGATAGATAGTTGCTACCAGCGAAAACTGGCGGACAGCTATTTCGACAAAAGTTAGGAGGAGAAGAATGACATGTTCTTTTAGGAATTGGTGGGCGTCAAAATTAAAAGCTCGTTTGGAGGAAGCAAAATGAAATGATAAAATTTAATAACAGTCATCGACTATTTCTCTTGGCGAGCAGACGTGTCAATTCTTGTCGTACGCTTAGAGTGCAATTCACGGTTCTTCTTTATTCTTCTATTCTTTAGTTCTTCCCACATTTTTGTTGCTATTTCATTCTTAAATATTATCTTCGAAAAGAATTGTTACTTAAGAGTGGTTTACCTCAAAAAACATAGCCATGGGGTCACCCAATCAGGGGGATAACAGGTTCACCCTGCTAGCCCTTGATCACAACCCGAAACGAAAAAAAACCTAAAAAGATAAAGGAAACATTTCCGAATCTTCCACAAATCGCAGCTGATGAAAACAGACCACTCAAAAACTATAGTTGTTTCGCGATTCACACCGCCTTAAAATTAATAAATAAGGATATTGTTAAAATCACCGAGTTTTGTGATGGTAGTCTTTGCCTTTTATTAAAAGATAAATCCACAGCGGAGAAAATCAAGGTTGTAAGTGTATACAATTTTCGAAATTAGTAGATGGAAAGTTAAGATATACTCGTACTGGTGTATGCCTGCTTACATTTGATAAATTTCATCTTCCAAACCGCGTTGACATCACGTGGCATTCGGTAATAGTGAGACCCTATTATCCCAATCCAATGCGGTGTAAAAACTGCGGTAAGCTTAATCACACTGCAAAACGCTGCAATAATACCAAAATGTGCGGTCAATGCAACCTTCCTCCACATTCCCCTGACCTATGCTCACGAAAAATGTGTTTAAACTGCTCTGGAGAGCATCCAGCCTCGGAGAAAATTTGCCCGAAATTTCAACAGTCGAAAGAAATATTGAAAATTCAAGTTGAAAACAAGTGCGCAATGAAAGAAGCAATTGTTTAGAAATCAAATACCCTCAATTATTGAGGACCTTCTTTCGCGTCTATGACAAGAAACTCTACTTCAAACCATAACCAACAACAAGTTTGTATACCAGACAGTATTACTCCAACAAAAAAAATCAACCATACTCCAATCGTATCACTAAATCAAAAATTAAACTCCGAAACTGCACCACAACAAAATACTTCACCAACTACCACCAACAATAGCTCATTAACTTCCATTCTCTCTCAACTAATATCCAACCAACAACAGTTTTCAACTCACCAAAGTATAGATAATTCAACTCTCAGAGTTACCAATGAAAATACTCAACAAACAACAATAGAACCATATGATTTCTCAACTAACCACAACCCTAACGATCTCGATAATAACACTTTTACTCTAAATAATGAAACACCCACAATTGAAACACAACGACATGATGGAAATGGAACAATTCGCTACTAGTATTCTCATAATTCTCACTCTCACTAAAATAAAATCAGCACAGCTACTAAATCTGAATGCAATAGCATAACACACTATTCATCTTCATAATGATCTCTGTATTACAATGTAATATAAACGGATATTTTAACAACTATCATGAGTTGCAAATAATAATCAAAGAACTGAACCCATCTATTTTGTGCTTACAAGAGTTTTCGATATTTTAAATAAAGCGACAAGTTCAATGTTTTGGTTAGGAGGATGTCCACGCATGGAGCCCCATCTGGGGTTCCTCGCAAGCTAACGAAAGAGGCACAGTAATTGAAGATACATTATTATCTACTAATCTGGTGTCTAAATGATGGCAGCGCCACTCATTTCTCAACTCACCTCTCATTCACACATGTCGACATCACCACCTGTTCGGCCAACCTTGTGCCTTTTTGTACATGGAGAACACTTGACAATCTACACGGTAGCGATCACTATCCTATTTTAACCGAAGTTATCATTCATAGGCAAGGTAGTAGCAAGAAATTCAAACCCAAACTCCTCACTTCCAAGGCAAACTGGATTAACTACGAAGAACCTTGTATCGGGTGTTTTTTTTTAGGGGTATAGAACTTCGAATTGAAATAAAACACAAGAAAATCATTTTAAGGTCCATCAATTTGGCTTTATTGGAAGGATAATTTTATGCCATTAATGTTTAAATATGATTTCGGGCATGTGGCCGCCGCGGCTGGCTCGAATAAAGCCAATTCTACAGGTCCAATTTTCAACCACTTTTTCGAGCATATGGGGCCGTATGTCGGTAATAACGCCACGAATGTTGGCTTCCAATTCCCCTAAGGTTTCTGGTTTGTTGGCGTAGACGAGCGACTTCACATATCCCCAAAGAAAATAATCCAATGGTGTCAAATCACACGATCTTGGTGGCCAATTTACAGGTCCATTCCGCGAAATTATGTGCTCATCGAATGTTTCCTTCAATAAATCGATTGTGACGTGCGCTGTGTGGCATGTAGCGCCGTCTTGTTGGAACCACAACTCATCCACATTCATGCCATCCAATTCGGGAACAAAATAGTCGGTTATCATGGCTCTATACCGGTCTCCATTAACGGTAACTGCCTCTCCAGCATTATTGCGGAAGAAGTATGGCCCAATGACTCCACCAGCCCATAGAGCACACCAAACAGTCAGTTTTTGTGGATGTAATGGGGTTTCAAGGGTCTCATGTGGATTCTCTTCACTCCAAATGCGGCAATTTTGCTTGTTGACGTAGCCATTCAACCAAAAATGAGCCTCATCACTGAACAAAATTTTGCGATGAAAATCAGCATCGAGATCAATCTCATTTTCGGCCCATACACCAAAATCACGACGCATTGCATGGTCTCGCGGCTTTAATTCTTGCACAAGCTGGATCTTGTAAGGTCGCAAGCCAAGATCTTTGCGCAAAATCTTCCATAAAGTTGATGGACAAAGCTCCAATTGCTGTGCACGGTGGCGAATCGATTCATTCGGGTCCTCTTCAACACTTTGCTCTACAGCGGCAATTGTTTCTTCGGTGCGCACTGTTCGACGTCTCTGCGGATGCGTATTATCACATAGAGTAAACGTACTGCGAAAACGATCCATGGTTAACCGAATTAATTGCTCTGATGGACGATTATGTCGACCATAAAATTGACGGAGCTCGCGGTAAACTTCGCGAACTGAACCATTATTTTCGAAATAAATTTGCACGATTTGCAAGCGTTGTTCTTTTGTCAACCTGTTCATGATGAAATGGCAAACCAAACTGAACATAAATGACATTAGAGTTGCCAGATTTGACCACAAAATGCCAGTTTTATCTCTATTCGAAAAACAAACCTGTAAAAAAAAAACACCCGATACAATACTGAATGCATTTTTATAGTTATAATAAAGTGAGCCACTACGTTTTGGACAAACTATGTTGATGTGTTTGCCATCGACAGCGCCGAGGCAATGCGGCATTCCTGTTTTTATGTAAAACCTTTTCGTATACAATAGAAGAGTTTTTTCCTGTACAAAATTTAAAAATTTGTTGACAAACCTATCGGCAATGCTTTTCCATTCTGTAAGATTTGGGACGGCAACATATACTGCATGAAGTTCACTCCAAATAGCATCGCAGGTTTCATAAATTATTTTCCTTACAGTGGAAACGCCTAATTTGTAAGAAAATGCCAACATTTGTGGAGTACAACCATGAGACAAGTATCTAAAAATAAATTTATTACATATAATTGAAATGTACATATGTACTCGTACATATTTAAGTTTATATTTCCCCAACTTACATTAATGTAATGCCCAAACGTGTCTCCTCGTATATGGGGTTTCTTCGAGAAAATCGTTGCAGCCTTTCTCTGAGTAATGTAAGAAGGACGTTAAATTTTGCCACAGTCATTCTTGTAGCCTTAAAAAAATCCTCCTCATCTTTCAACTTGAGTTGACTAAAGCAGACTTTATGGAAACTAAGCCCCTCCCGGCTGAGATTTACTGGACGTACCCACCATCTTCTTCTCAAACGCTGACGCACTAGAAGATACGTCTTCACCATGATTGTCATGATATTCATTATTTTCAATATATGAATAATTCGTTGATTCATTTTTATTTCCGAAACTTTTTAAACGCGATCAAAATAAATTGTTCTGTTTTGAAGTAATAGCATCAGCTGTTTTCGCTGCCGCTTCAATTGTGTTTCAGTAAGCGAAATCATTCGGCGAACGTTCAAAATCGATGCCGCCGCGGTCGACGAAATTCGCCGTTCGCCGGTATTGTGCGTAAGCTATTATTTGTTTTAAGGCAGCATTCTCACTACCAAAGTTCTCAATAGCAGCACCAATGTTAGATCGTAGGTTATTGACCTCAGCAGTGAGTAAGGAAATAGCGTCATCATTTTCGAGCAGATTTCGCTGCATAGAAAGAAGAGTGCATGTTCTCAGTTTTAACCACTAATTTATTGTTGTCTTCACATAATGCGTTGATTAAGTTATGAACGCTGGCATTCTCAGATCGAAGGGAGACAATTAAATTGTATAAAGATCCCAAAGTAACTTGTTGTCTCACCAGAATTATCGCACTGTTTTAGAGAGCCAACAGACTTAGAATTCACAGAGTTTAAAGAGTTGGACTTTGTAACATTGGGTTTAGTACCAGTTGATATGGCGTTCGCTACAGTTGGAGGATGCGAACGAATGGAGTTGTGTCGAGCTGCGGCGCAGGCGTCACAAAAAAACACTGGTTTGAGCTCAACAAGAATTCCAAGTCTGCTGGTTGAATACCAACACATAGTGTATGAAAAATTTCGTTGCACTTCGCGCACTGCACTTTTGGTTGGGCTCTATCAACCTTTTGGCCACACGAGCAAGGCATTATGATGATTAGAAATATAAAGATATTTTAAGAGAGTTTTAAAGGTTACGCAAGAGTCACTATCTCATTAATTGGTATTAGTTCTATATTTTTAACATTGCAGTCAAGCAAATACATAACACAGTAATATCGAAGTAGGATTTTACGATAAGAATTGACGAGCAGCGCAAAACACGTCCGTACAGCATGAACTCACTTAATATAATATATATATGCATATATTCAAAATCTTTATATCAAGTAAATAATTGTTATTTGAAAAGATTGTTTGATCCAATTAAAGGAATAAAGCTACTAATATGTATTTACATTCTCCGAAAAAAGTTTTTAGTCCAGATAAGGCAAAACCATACTCCATAATGATATTTGATGATGTAATTTTTTGTAAGCAAAATACGATAAGAGATTATTTTTGCAAGAGTCAACATAAATATACAAAATATACATTTCATAAAAAGGAAAAAATAAAAATTTGAAGAGTTCAAAGAAACAAATAGAATTATTTAATAATAAAAATATTTAATATACACAAATTTGGTGGAAGTCGGTTTGAAACAAGTTTGAAAAAGAGTATAGTAAGCGATTTAATACTATTATCAGTGATATTGTAAAATTAAATACAAGAGTTATAACTCATATCAAGAGTGATGTTACTCTTATTGAAACAACTAAAAACTATTGAAGAAAGATTCACTCGTATTGAAAATTTTATCTTTGAACATATTGGTAGAGTATATGAAGGAATGACGCAAACCAAACTACAACCAATTATAAAGATCTAACCAAACACAAATGAGTGCAGATAAATTAAATTCACATTTTATTATTGTTTCGTATACATATTAATTTTATACACATTACATATATTTGTAATTAAAGGATATGATAGGAAATTTAAGTATGAGAAAACTTATTTCAAAAAATCAGTCATCTTTTTTTGTACTTTCTGTTTTTCTAATAATTGAAATACAGCTTTCTCCCTCAGGCGTTTGAGTACATTCACATCGTTTTGATCGACGCCTTCATGACTAGCCCACCGCAGTGTGTTATTGAAAATTTCAACTGCTTCAATTGGACTAATTTCCCCCGGTGTCTCTGAGGCGCAGTCTTCGTCTGATTCGTCCTCTGGTTCAATACGTTGTCCGCATTATCTACCTCAATATCTGTGTTCCATTCACGAACGATTGGTAACGTACATTCACTCTAAAATTTTTAATAAGAAACAAATTTGCAATAACTTACATATCTTTGAGCATTTTTGCGGACAAAAACAAACCTCAGGACTTAAACTGTAAAGGAGATCGCTCATCAAGGAGCGAAGTTCGGCTTCCCATTTTTCTTTTAAAACCGCCAACGGCATACTATCTTCGAGATCATCATCGTGTTCTGTAAAATTTAAAATATTCTTCCAGCAATTAGCTAGGGTTACTTCAGTGACATCCATCCATCGCTAGCATAAAAATCAGCTTCGTTTTCCTTTAAATTTGAATGCAGGTTTTTTTCATTAAAGTTATTTCAGCCAGAGCACGTTCATCACTGTCCTTTTCCTTGTCTGAAGGTTCTGCAGGTAGCTCATTTTCAACTACCTTCCAGCAGTTCTTTATGATAAGATAGGATTTTGCATGACGCTTCCAAATATCGAAATTTTCGCGACCTTTTAATTTCTCAAATGGAAAAGCTACCGCGTTTGTCGCCATATTCAAATAACAATCCGCGATTATTCGGCTAAAAATAATCAATCCACTGTTAATATGTAGTATACTATTCGGCACACACTTTTATCACAAATTCCCAATTATATTTTGTGACTTAAGGCCCATAACCTGTTCAGATGATTTGCTTATTTCACTACGGTCGGGGATACGGCATTAAATCAGCAAGCGCCAGTCACAAATGTCGTCATGCTTAACCTTGCGACAAGATCATACAATGGAAGGGCAAACTATTATAATCCAAAGCCGATCACGTTTGCCTCAGCTGCTCCTTTAAATAGTTGTATTTGTGGATTTTTTCTTTTTTGCTGGATCGATTGTTGCGTTTTTGCTGGTGCGGCAGTTTAAAAGACTTGTAAATGCATTAATTTTATGTGTCATACAAGTATTTAAATTCAAAACTGTAAACTATATTGTAAACAAAACAAAACAAGCTCTTGCTGGCAGGCTTCTAATGCTCTCAAAAGGCGACAAGCAAAGGATCTCCCTTGGCTAAGGTAGCTAAGATTGACGAATGCGTTGCTATAGCGATAGTGCTTTCGGCAGTTCCAGTCAAATCCAACATAGACTTATTGGGCGAGTCAAATCCACAAGCGTTTTATCGTCAGACTCGGTAACTGTATTGATGGCCGGTACTCGTCCGGTAATTGTTGACGCAATTCCTTAATGAGGAAGCTGAAAAGGAACCTTTTACATGACCGTTTCATTGCTGGTGGGATTCAGCAGTTATCTTGTCGAGATTCGAATTAGTGAATTGGAGCTGGTGCTATGCGGGGCTGCATTGTTAACGCAATTCCTTAATGAGGAAACTGAAAAGGAACCTTTTACATGACCGTTTCATTGCTGGTGCGATTCAGCAGTTATCTTGTCAAGATTCGAAGTCTTCGCCTCTAATCGCATAGCAGCAATCCAGAAATAGCAGGAGAAATGGAGTGGCATTATGTGCCCACCAAGCTTAATCCAGCTGACATTTTGTCTAGAGGCGCATTATTACCATGTAACCCGAGTTCTTGACTGAGGGTCGAAACAAGTGGCACATATCTTGCAGTATGGTACAGCTGCTAATTCGTGTCCAAGGATACAACAGGTATTTGGCTTCATCTACAAATTTCGGCATCGTATTCAGTGTTCTGGGTTGACCGTTGATCACATTGGCAAGGAACGAAATTACTTTAACGCACTATTCAGAAACTCATTCAAAGTCGACTACGATGCCTTGCCAGCCAGACAAGGTGCGAAGCCACCTAGTTGTATAGCGTCTCTTTCACCATTTATCGACAACTAGGGATTACTTCGCGTAGGTGGGCGACTCTAAAATTAGGCCTTGGACTTCGACGTACAACATCCCGTTATATTGCCTAGACGTCATCTGGTAACTCATCCGATAATAATTCACTTTCATAGACCTACCCGCGCTTGCACGATTGTCCTCGCTAACAAACGGATGCAGTATTGGACAAATGGCTTATGTGTCCACGATATTGTTATGGTGAAGGACGAAAATTTGCCACCGCTCAAGTGGCAATTGGCTAGAATCACAAAACTTATTTGTGCTTCAGATGGAGTATCAAGGGTTGCTGAACTTAAGACAGCGACTGGATCCCTCCGAAGAAAGCTGTGTCGTCTTCCGAAACAGGATGATGTTGAAAGCATGAACTTTCCAAAGGGGGAGTACTGTGTGTAAGTAATTTCTAAATCGAAATTTAAAGTTCGGGACAATGTTAGAATAAGTAAATATAAACATATAGTTAAAAAGGATATGCGCCTAATTGGACAACAGAAATCGATAAATTTAAAGTTGTAAACAATACGAATCCTTGCACATATATTTTAGAGATTGTCAAGGTCGTGAGATTAAAGGTGGTAATTTTACGCTTATGAATTAATAAAAACAAAATTTCCCCATACTTATGAGAAAACAAAATAATACGTATGTTAAATGGTTAGGATGTTTATCAGAACACAACTATTCGATCATGTGAAATAAGTCATAAGTAATTAAAACAAATTAGAGAAAAATTATGTAATCAGGAAACAATAAATATTGAGCCTAATTTTAAAACATTAGATACATAAATTCAAGAGATATAACTAGATTTGACTAAAAGTTAGGTTTTACTAAAAGAGTATTGAAACCTGTATAATTGATGTGTTGGAAAAGCCATTATTTGATAATGGAGTTACCAAAAAGAAATTTCATACATACTTACCATATTTACAATCATTTGAACATAATGATGAAATACGTATAGCCATTCAAGAACCAAGATTTATAAATATTACCAAGCGAAAGTATGCTATACATTAAGGGATTTGCAGCAAAGGAAGATAATACCATATCTCTCGGTATAAAACTTAAAAAAAATGTTATGAAATATCTACATATTTGATAAAATTCGATATGAACTAAATGGCATAGTAATTGATCGTACACGTAAATTGGGTATTGCAACAAATATAAAAGGTTTTATATCATTAAACGAATCTGAAATTATACCACAATAATATTCAGAATGGGATCTAACCACTGCAAATCTTGATCTCGGTTTAGTTAGATTTTAGTCAACTCCAAACATGAATTGATGATAATGTTCTTGAATCTGCCATTGCACAATAATATTCAGAATGGGATCCAACCACTGCAAATGTTGGACTCAGATTTAAGCAGATTTTAGTCAACTCCAAACATGAATCCATTTTATTACGTTTGCAAATGAAATAGACAATTTTTATAAATAAAATATATAGGATTGTTTTTAATAAAAAACTAAGCTCTTTATTTGACGAAAATGTATACAATGAATTGGTGGGTTCAAATTATTGAATATTACAACACCCCCTCTTGTTGAGTATAGAAAAAGCTTAGTCAAGAGTAATATTAGAGCTTACACTCCCTTCACCCCACATATAAAAATATAGGTTGTTTTTATATAAACTTTTGTATTTATTTTAACGTATCTGGAAAATCTTCTTCATTAGCTACTACGAATTCTGTCAATAAACAAAAAATAAGGATAAAATAAATCTATTTTTGTTTTTACTCTTCATTATAACTGAATGAGTAGTACCAGAGAACTTAGAAGTATGAGAAGCTGCAAATTGAAAGTGGAAACTATTCGGCGATGGTCGTTAACAGGGCTGATACGTTTCCAAACTGGGTCGGCACGCCACTGTTAAATTAGCATTTTTAAGCCACCAAAAATGTTAAATTTAATGTTAGCAGGGAAAAATATAAATTTTGATGTTAACAAATATGCAAACGAATGAAGATGAGAATAAATAGAAAAACTTAAGAAAGTAAGAATGTGTTGATATTCAGAACGAAATAAAGAGTTCAATGTATTTATCAAATTAATGTTTTTAGTTTCTTGATTTTTATAAATTAGAGTGTGCACATATGTACATACATATACCTTATTACAGGAAAAATGTTCGACAATACATATGTAGTATGTGTGTATGCAGGTTAAGAAAATATTTATATTTATTTTGTACTTAAAACTTAAAGCGCAAGAATGATTCTGAATCAAGAGTAATATTAAAAATAAAATATGAAATTAAAAAAAACTGGCAAAAATATATCTATACTTCTGTCCAACTGTGATTTGAACCTAGAAAAAAGTTGTGAAATGAATGATAAAGCCGCGCCTATACCAGCAGCGCCTTAGCACACACTATCTAACATTAAATGTTTAATTCCACATCCTTCAATCTGAAACAATTCTTCTATTGGTTTGCCAATAACATTAACAAATGTTTTGAAAATTCTAAATATCAGCAATAATTTTTGACCCCAAGGCAAGTTTTTTGTAATTGTAAAGGATTAATACATATGTATTTTATATTTCTAACATTAAATGTTTAATTCCACATCCTTCAATCTGAAACAATTCTTCTATTGGTTTGCCAATAACATTAACAAATTTTTTGAAAATTCTAAATATCAGCAATAATTTTTGACCCCAAGGCAAGTTTTTTGTAATTGTAAAGGATTAATACATATGTACATACGTATGTATATAATATGAAAATTCCATATAATTCAATGTTCATATTTGTTATATTATTTATACTATTATAACTATAACTTATAAGTTTGGTTCCAATTTAACAATTGATCTATTTTCTGGGGTTAATTTCGTTTTTCTGTAGATGCGAAATAATATGCGATTTTTATAAATATATTACAAATTTGTTCATTTGTATCAAAAATTTGTCTTAGCTTAAAATTTGGGTTGGGGGGGACGGGGGTTGATCTAGATTTTTACTTTTTTGCAAATTCTTGCACTAGCATACATACATACATATGTACATATATACATATGTAAGTTGATATATACTACCAGAGAATACTACATACATAAGTACATAACTATATTTGAATGTACAGTCACAAATAACTAAAATATCATCAAGTATACAATCATATATGCACACATCTATATGTATTCTTATCTATGTACATATGTACATATACATATCTAAATACATAAATTCATATGCATCCATGTACATACATTCATATGTATGTACTTATGTAAGCGCATATGCATAAATTCAACTTTGACCTACGCTAAATCAAAATCTAATCACAGCGCAATTCTAAAATATCTGAAACTACATACCACAACAAAAAATTCATTCATAAACGCGTGCGCGTATTCCTAAAAACAAATGCCGTTCATTCATAAGCTCGAGCATTTCATCTCCCCGCGCACGCAAATGTTCCCCTCAACAATTTTTTTCGCGACGCACACAAAAATGCTAAAATCTTCAATTTTACAAACCATCGACGGTCATTGAAAAGTTTCACTACCGCAATATCACACAATAATGTATTTTGGCAACGTAGTCTGGCAAATTTCTGGCATTTTTCTAGAACATTCTAGAATGTTCTAGAACAGTCTAGAACATTCTATAACTTTTGTCCAAATGCGCATCAATTCATTTGCGTACTCGTGCACGCGCAATTGGAAAATCGACTCAAAAATTGCCGAAAAACAGAAAAGAATATTCTTTTGGTTACTGCTCCCTTTCCCTTTCAACCCTTCTCTTATCCCCAATTGTTGCATAACCCCTCTTCCGTCTTTACTTGCCCCGCTGCCAATCAAAAAACAGATTTTTTCTCGGGTTACTACTTTTTCTTCTTTGTTTCATTTTTAGTTGGATTCGTAAATTGCTCTTTTTCTTTACGCACACATTGCTATGATTTGCATAATTAGCCGTTTAAGCAGGCTTTGTGAAATGTCTGCTGTGGCTTAGCGCGTTAAGTCGACAGCCACATTATCATATTGCACGTTTGAATTTTTGCCCCATAGTTCGAATCCTAGCTTCTTTTTGTGCCATGTCTAATTTTTATAATTTTTTTTAATTCAATAGAAAATAAAATATCATACAACTTATCCTTCATTTTATGGAAACTTTTTTTCATTTAAATTTCTGCTCTGATTTTATATTATTACAAATGAATATACAAAATCTTGAAAAAGTTTTCACGTGTCGAATTTTTTGGAATAGTTTGAAATGCGAAATGCAAACATATTACATATTTTATTTATTCAATAGGATATAAAATAAAATCTTAACTATCCGTGCATTTTTTGTACTTACTACGATCCCTGAAAACAGTTGTATCACTTCACAAAAGTTCTGATCTGATTCTATTTAGGTACAAATGAATATGATATTATAAAAACTCTAAAACTAAGTAAGGAAAAAATTTCCGAATGGAAATTTAAAAATTTTTACAACATCAGTTAAAAAAGCAAAATTATACTAATAATATTGGTAGGCACGCTGTTAATTGTCACATCTTAACATAATAAATATATATATATGCTCACGACATTTTCTTACTGACCTCTCTGTTAGAATGTTAGGTGGGAATGTTAAATAGCTGTGGGGAAACCCAGTTTGGAAACGTTTCAGACAACTTCTCATACTTCAAAGTTCTCTGGTAGTACTGCATTGCCAGTAATTGATTCAAATTCAAAAAATGTAGAATTTAATTTTACACTTCCCGATAATAATGTTGTAAAAATTAATACATCAAACACTTGTTCTGATAAAACAAAGTGAATCATTAATTTATTATGACGAATTAATTGGTTTTCTATTTGATAAGAAATTGTTTAACATAGTTTACCGTTGATGATGCTAAATAAGTAGAATCATTCCGTAAGGTATTAATTACTAAGAAATGAAACATAGTTGATATAATATACTCTAAACATCAATTTTATCGACACTTTCAACTTAAATATGATAATGTTGTGAAATCCGTATAATATAACAATCACATCCAGTCTACAAATAAAACTTAAAAGAAACGGATAATCATTATGTTTCCTCTTATTTTAATATCTACGTTTTCAAGTAATCGCAATGTTGAACATTATTTTGGGAATAATAATAATTATCCACCTGGGTTCAATTCAAGTAATTATAATCAATATTATAACTACAGACGAAAATAGTAGATTTATAAATTTTGATGTATAAATTTTATACAGTTAGAAAATCAAGAATCAAATAATATATTAAATCCACCAACAGCAACAACAACAAGAAAAAAATCTATACTGCAAGCAAAGAGGAACAACGTTTTATAAAGAAGAAGAAGAAAATAGTTTTCCTGAAACAGAAAACAAATCATCTGCAAGAAAGTTTATAACAACATAAGTATTTCGAAAGGAGTTAATTGAAAAGGAAACAAATATTGATGGAATAATTGATAGTTCTAAAGTATTGCTCCGCCATTCCAATTTAAAATATAATGAGTGTGAAATAAGAATAAAATGTACTTACTACAGTTATTATACTTACCGGGCACTCAACATTTATTTAGATCGAAAATAAACCAGAAATAAATAAGAATAATTGATCTACAGAAATATATGAAAGAATCGGTATAATATTGTTTGAACGAACAGATAATGGTATAGATGCAAAAATAATTAACGTTATAGATTATTCGCAAACATTGAATATGAAAATTGAGTAAGACATACAAACAAACGATGATATTAAAAATATCATAGTTTAAAAAAACTCTCCTATATAGTTTCGTAAGAACCTAAAAATAAGCTTATATTTATACAATCAAACCTGCAGTCTTCTTTACACGAACACGATGAGTTAAAATCGAAAACAATTCTTATCAGTTTTATTGTTCAATGCGCGCAGCAAGCCATTAATCAGCAATAATAATAAGTTGCAATTAGATGTATAATATATGAACTATTACAATTTTAACAACAAGAAAACCATATAAAAGGTGAAAACAGCGAACCATTTAATAGAAAGTAAAAACTATGCCAGTAACAAACGAAGACAATTGGGACACGGATTTTCCCGACTTGCATTTGAAAGAAGAATATAAATGGAGCAACTCACTATATTCTGATAGATAGTTGCTACCAGCGAAAACTGGCGGACAGCTATTTCGACAAAAGTTAGGAGGAGAAGAATGACATGTTCTTTTAGGAATTGGTGGGCGTCAAAATTAAAAGCTCGTTTGGAGGAAGCAAAATGAAATGATAAAATTTAATAACAGTCATCGACTATTTCTCTTGGCGAGCAGACGTGTCAATTCTTGTCGTACGCTTAGAGTGCAATTCACGGTTCTTCTTTATTCTTCTATTCTTTAGTTCTTCCCACATTTTTGTTGCTATTTCATTCTTAAATATTATCTTCGAAAAGAATTGTTACTTAAGAGTGGTTTACCTCAAAAAACATAGCCATGGGGTCACCCAATCAGGGGGATAACAGGTTCACCCTGCTAGCCCTTGATCACAACCCGAAACGAAAAAAAAACCTAAAAAGATAAAGGAAACATTTCCGAATCTTCCACAAATCGCAGCTGATGAAAACAGACCACTCAAAAACTATAGTTGTTTCGCGATTCACACCGCCTTAAAATTAATAAATAAGGATATTGTTAAAATCACCGAGTTTTGTGATGGTAGTCTTTGCCTTTTATTAAAAGATAAATCCACAGCGGAGAAAATCAAGGTTGTAAGTGTATACAATTTTCGAAATTAGTAGATGGAAAGTTAAGATATACTCGTACTGGTGTATGCCTGCTTACATTTGATAAATTTCATCTTCCAAACCGCGTTGACATCACGTGGCATTCGGTAATAGTGAGACCCTATTATCCCAATCCAATGCGGTGTAAAAACTGCGGTAAGCTTAATCACACTGCAAAACGCTGCAATAATACCAAAATGTGCGGTCAATGCAACCTTCCTCCACATTCCCCTGACCTATGCTCACGAAAAATGTGTTTAAACTGCTCTGGAGAGCATCCAGCCTCGGAGAAAATTTGCCCGAAATTTCAACAGTCGAAAGAAATATTGAAAATTCAAGTTGAAAACAAGTGCGCAATGAAAGAAGCAATTGTTTAGAAATCAAATACCCTCAATTATTGAGGACCTTCTTTCGCGTCTATGACAAGAAACTCTACTTCAAACCATAACCAACAACAAGTTTGTATACCAGACAGTATTACTCCAACAAAAAAAATCAACCATACTCCAATCGTATCACTAAATCAAAAATTAAACTCCGAAACTGCACCACAACAAAATACTTCACCAACTACCACCAACAATAGCTCATTAACTTCCATTCTCTCTCAACTAATATCCAACCAACAACAGTTTTCAACTCACCAAAGTATAGATAATTCAACTCTCAGAGTTACCAATGAAAATACTCAACAAACAACAATAGAACCATATGATTTCTCAACTAACCACAACCCTAACGATCTCGATAATAACACTTTTACTCTAAATAATGAAACACCCACAATTGAACACAACGACATGATGGAAATGGAACAATTCGCTACTAGTATTCTCAATAATTCTCACTCTCACTAAAATAAAATCAGCACAGCTACTAAATCTGAATGCAATAGCATAACACACTATTCATCTTCATAATGATCTCTGTATTACAATGTAATATAAACGGATATTTTAACAACTATCATGAGTTGCAAATAATAATCAAAGAACTGAACCCATCTATTTTGTGCTTACAAGAGTTTTCGATATTTTAAATAAAGCGACAAGTTCAATGTTTTGGTTAGGAGATGTCCACGCATGGAGCCCCATCTGGGGTTCCTCGCAAGCTAACGAAAGAGGCACAGTAATTGAAGATACATTATTATCTACTAATCTGGTGTCTAAATGATGGCAGCGCCACTCATTTCTCAACTCACCTCTCATTCACACATGTCGACATCACCACCTGTTCGGCCAACCTTGTGCCTTTTTGTACATGGAGAACACTTGACAATCTACACGGTAGCGATCACTATCCTATTTTAACCGAAGTTATCATTCATAGGCAAGGTAGTAGCAAGAAATTCAAACCCAAACTCCTCACGTCCAAGGCAAACTAGATTAACTACGAAGAACCTTGTAATATAAGTATACTTGCCAAGTACCCACATTCCGATAATATCAACACGGAAGCAGGTTCAATACGCAAAATTATCCGAACTGCAGCTCACTTCTCTATCCCTCAAACGAAAAACGTTTGCCAAAAACGATACATCCCGTGGTGGAATGCAGAATTGCAAAAACTTAGAAAACTTAAGCAGGATAGTTGGTGGAAATACAAAAGCACACGTAGTTTTCTTGATCTTTTAGCCTACAAACGCAACAATGCTATATTTAAGCGTGAATTAAAAAATACAAAACACGACTAATTCTAGGAGTTTACTACTTGCATCAACCCAAAGGCGAGTTCTAAAAAAATTTTGCAGGACATAAAACGCTTATCAGGCTTTCACACGGCTAATGCCAGTTTGAACACTCCAAATAACGTCATTAGTATCGCAGCTGATACAGCAAACGCATTTGCAAACTTTACCAAAGAGTTTCTAGCTGAAAAAAAACTTGCAATTAAACGTAACTAGGCCCCACCTAATAAGTTATGTTTTTCTGGTAAATATATTAAGTCAGATAAAACCATAGAGGAATTTGATGATGCAGAGTTATATACTCCAAAGGGCAAACGCCGGGCTTCGATAAACATATTACATATTCTATGTTAAAAAACGCTCCATTACTTCTGAAAAGAAGGACTGTTGCTCTTTACAATAAAATCTTGTCACAGGGTATTTATCCGCAAAGTTGGAAGATGGGCTTATGTCTTACAAATACCAAAACCACGCCATCCAAATACAGAGATAAGTAGTTATCGTCCCATATCTCTGCTCTCTTGTTTAAGTAAGCTATTGAAAAAAATAATAGCTAATAGATTTAAGTGGTTTGCAGAAAAAAAAGTTGTTAAGTGTCAAACAAGTCGCGTTTAAAAAAGGCTGCCCTCTTGCATTTTGAGCACGACACTTCCACCGTCATTTCAAACAAAGGTAACGTAACTGCTTTGACTTTAGACTTCGAAAAGGCATATGACGGCATTGGAGCTCATGTCGTACTTAATCAGTTAGCAAATTGGAAAGTAGGCCCTAAGGTTTACAATATTTTCAAAGCCTTCCTAAGCAATAGAAAATTTCGAGTAAAATTCCAAAACTGCTACTCTCAATGTTGATTTATGGAGAACGGAATACCGCAAGGTTCCCCAATTTCTGTTATTATATTTTCAATTGCTTTCAATGAAGTCAGTGAAATTATTTCCAAATTTCCTGTACAACACTGCATTTATGCAGATGACGTTCTAATTTTTTCTAAGCGACTCGATTTGTAAGCGGCCAAGCAAACCTTTACATGTATACTTAATAAGATATCAGACTGGTCGCATATATCAGGAGCAAGACTATCAGTTCAGAAATGTAATACTTTACATATATGCCGCAAGAATAGTTACGATGGCTGCAAGTTTACGTATAGCGTTAATATTCCAAATGTAAACACACTTAAGATTCTGGGAATTGTATTCGACTCTAAGTTTAGTTTTAAGGAGCATTGTATACATTTAAGAAAGAAGCTGATTACTAAACTTAGTATTATTAAGTTTTTGTCATCAAAATATTCAAACATACATCCTAACACCCTTATCTACGCTACGCAATAATACTCTCTATAATCGACTACAGGCAGCCAATATACGGATATCATGCGGGACAGGCACTCAAGAAGCTTTACGCACCATATCACTCGGCCATTAGACGCAGTATCAGAGCGTTTCCCACATCAAATATCAAAAACATGCTTGCCGAATCTGGTATGCCTCATATCAAAGACAGACTTGAAGCAAACACTTTACGACTGATACCGAAGGTCTTTTACGCAAACAATCTGATTTTGTACAAAAAAGTATGCCAATCCTTTCAGCGGAAACGCCAGTTAAAAAGAAAATCAACTTTGCACAGAGTTTGCAAAAGGCTATTGAGTTTGACATGCAGTTAAAACCGAAGTACATGAAGGCCAGCAAACACCCTTCACGGGCTATCCATTCCTCTTTCTTGGAATACGAGTTGATGAGCTACCCCAAAAATTCAACCGGCAGCGACACCTTAAAGCAACTGTTTTAAACCGAAAACATCTGTCAAATCTATAGGTTGGACGTTCATATATACGGACGGGTCTAAACATAATGATAGCACTTCGTATGCGGTCGTCTCAGATAATTCAGATATCATTACTAAAGGATTATTATCACTTTATAGTTCCGTCTTCTCGGCTGAAGCTTACGAAATAAAAGCAGCCATTCAATGGTCGACGTTAACGAAAGGCAAATTCGTTATATGCACCGATAGTTTTTCAACCATAACTGCAATTAAAAATATACGCAACGTTAGCCCGTGATATCATACATACAAGACAATCTTATCGCATCTAAAAACAAAATTAAGACATTGTGGGATCCAAAGCAACGAACAAGCAGATAAGGAAGCTAAGAACGTTGTGCACACGCCTTGCTACTGTATAGAAACTTTTGAAAAAAATAATATTCTACACCAACTGAGTAAAAGCGTAAAAGTGCTCCAAATTGAGGATTGGAATGGTTACAATAACCGATATCGCCTCATCAATCCCTTACGAGTTAAAGTAATATACCCGACAACATGTAGCAGCTCAGCTCTCAAAGTTTTTTGTAGACTGCGAATAGGTCACTCCACTCTAACGCATCCATACCTTCTGAATAAAAATCTCGCTTTTGGATGTTGGTACTGCAACAACTCAACAAATTCTACAAAACATATCTTTGACATATGCCCAACATTCAGCAATATTAGAAGAAAAGTATTTTCTTTGTCCACGCCATCGGAACTTCTGAAAGAGCCCACTACCCAGAATATATCAAGCATATTTAAGTTTATCTCCGAAGACCAACTTACAAATCAAATTTAGTGAAATAGTAGGTTTTCAGTTTATATAAATTTTTTGCTGACATGTACATATGTATATATATATATATATAGATGTATTTTAATTTTTTTTATTATTAAGATAGTCAAATAGAATTTAGTCAACAGCCGAAGGCCTTCTAGCTAGTGCTTGGTACTTTTACATGTAGTACATTTATTTATAAATATATTTCAGTTTCATAAATAAATAAATAAAAATTTAATAAAGAAAAAGAAAATATACGCTAAGCTATAAAAGTATATGCAAGTAACCGTGGCAATTTCTCCTTTTCTTTGAATATGAGTATACATGACATTAAATTTCGGGATATATTTTTGTATGCTTAGAATTTAAGAACTTACAAAATATATAAATGTTTAAACTAAAAAAGCATCTTTTTATTTTAAACATATAAATGGCGAAAACCCATATCTTATCTTTTAAACGTAATTATGTTTTTGACAAACACAAATAATTATTTAACATATTCCACTACTTAAATAAATATAAATTATTCATATCTAATCGAATTTGATACTAATTAAGAACTTATTTTCTTGGGCATTAGGGCTAAAAATCAAAGTAATCAAACAGATAAATAAACGCGCGGAGTCCAAAACACGTCCAAATACTACTCTACGAATGTTTAGTTGATAAGCCACTCTTATTTTTGAAGGGAACCATACACCATAACAATAGTTATTAGCTACTAATTGCTTCCCTATCACATAATAAAAAATTTATGTGTGTTACAGGAAACCCCATACCGGATTTGACCTGGTTTTATGAAGGCACCCAACTAAATTCTGAAATGAGCGTGGATGTCAACAATATTTCTCTGCAAAGAATAGTAAAATTTGGGCCATTGGAAAGAGAGCACCTCAGTGGGCGCCTTTCTTGTCAAGCAACCAACCACCTAAAAGCTGCGGCTGTTGAAGCTGTTGTGCAAATTGATATGAACTGTAAGTATATCTCCGAATACTATTCCTAATTCCTCAATATAGAAAATATTAGAAATTTTAATTTCATAGAAATTATCTTACTTTAG
Organism: Anomoia purmunda; assembly: GCA_951828415.1. Lineage (NCBI taxonomy): Eukaryota > Metazoa > Arthropoda > Insecta > Diptera > Tephritidae > Anomoia > Anomoia purmunda. The sequence continues at coordinate 81,255,056 of OX639993.1, read as the reverse complement.
TTCCTCATGTGGCAAAATGGAAATGTTAAAGGAAGTTACGTTTTATATTGATATAAATACATTTGCAGCGGTAAGAAAAGAAATGAACATAAAGGGGATACCGATGGCAAGTTAATGCATGCAGTGCTGTATAGTTTTAAGTTTCCTCAACATTCCCCCCGGGATGCTATCGCCATTATTGCATATCAAATCCAATTTATTTGTTCTCAGAATCAACAATATATGCAATATCACCGTTGCATTTGAAAACCATTTACATCCTCTAGTTATTATCGGCATACTTAGATTCGGGCAGCGACCGCTTCCACAATGCATTTGCGACTCGCTGTGCTGTTTGTCAATTGCGGCGTAATGATATATCGGGTGTTTTTTTTACAGGTTTGTTTTTCGAATAGAGATAAAACTGGCATTTTGTGGTCAAATCTGGCAACTCTAATGTCATTTATGTTCAGTTTGGTTTGCCATTTCATCATGAACAGGTTGACAAAAGAACAACGCTTGCAAATCGTGCAAATTTATTTCGAAAATAATGGTTAAGTTCGCGAAGTTTACCGCGAGCTCCGTCAATTTTATGGTCGACATAATCGTCCATCAGAGCAATTAATTCGGTTAACCATGGATCGTTTTCGCACTACGTTTACTCTATGTGATAATACGCATCCGCAGAGACGTCGAACAGTGCGCACCGAAGAAACAATTGCCGCTGTAGAGCAAAGTGTTGAAGAGGACCCGAATGAATCGATTCGCCACCGTGCACAGCAATTGGAGCTTTGTCCATCAACTTTATGGAAGATTTTGCGCAAAGATCTTGGCTTGCGACCTTACAAGATCCAGCTTGTGCAAGAATTAAAGCCGCGAGACCATGCAATGCGTCGTGATTTTGGTGTATGGGCCGAAAATGAGATTGATCTCGATGCTGATTTTCATCGCAAAATTTTGTTCAGTGATGAGGCTCATTTTTGGTTGAATGGCTACGTCAACAAGCAAAATTGCCGCATTTGGAGTGAAGAGAATCCACATGAGACCCTTGAAACGCCATTACATCCACAAAAACTGACTGTTTGGTGTGCTCTATGGGCTGGTGGAGTCATTGGGCCATACTTCTTCCGCAATAATGCTGGAGAGGCAGTTACCGTTAATGGAGACCGGTATAGAGCCATGATAACCGACTATTTTGTTCCCGAATTGGATGGCATGAATGTGGATGAGTTGTGGTTCCAACAAGACGGCGCTACATGCCACACAGCGCACGTCACAATCGATTTATTGAAGGAAACATTCGATGAGCACATAATTTCGCGGAATGGACCTGTAAATTGGCCACCAAGATCGTGTGATTTGACACCATTGGATTATTTTCTTTGGGGATATGTGAAGTCGCTCGTCTACGCCAACAAACCAGAAACGTTAGGGGGATTGGAAGCCAACATTCGTGGCGTTATTGCCGACATACGGCCCCATATGCTCGAAAAAGTGGTTGAAAATTGGACCTGTAGAATTGGCTTTATTCGAGCCAGCCGCGGCGGCCACATGCCCGAAATCATATTTAAACATTAATGGCATAAAATTATCCTTCCAATAAAGCCAAATTGATGGACCTTAAAACGATTTTCTTGTGTTTTATTTCAATTCGAAGTTCTATACCCCTAAAAAAAACACCCGATACCATCACAGCATTTAAGGAATTTTCTAATTCGCTTCAGGGATCTTGATATTGAGGCCATTTTCACTCCATATTTCAGTAGGAACGCCACGACGGGCCATATACTTTCAAACGGAAATAATGCGCCAGCCGCCGTAGCCGAGTGGTTTACGGGCTTCATTCACCCGGTAGTCCGGGGTTCGAATCCTGGCCGGGGTAAGTGACTTCAAAAATTAACTGCTAGCCTCCGACTGTATTTCTGCAAAAGCTTCTCACAAAAGTAACTTGACCTTCGGAGTGAGCGTAAAACTGCAAGTCCCTTTATTTGTGTTACAATATCAAAACGTACCCCCAAACATTGTAGGAAAAGTTCGGCGAAACATTAAGCTACGGTGTAATCGTTAAATTACTATTATTATTATTATTATACAGGAAACCGTGGAAAATTAGCGCACTAGCTCTACATGTATAGCATGGGGTCGTAAGGCAAGAGAAGAATGCATCGTAGCGTTTTTTGCGACTTCAACACACGGAAACAATCAATGGTCCAAGGGAATCGGCACCAACATACAAGAAAGGACGACAGAAAGCAGCAAGCCTATGGTCTGGTAATATAAACATCCTTGGAGCTTTAGCATGCGCAGAGGGATTGCGGCAAATTGGCAAGCCCTTCTGACCTTGTTGACAACTACACGAAGACTTGGTACCCAATATGTTTGCCCCAACTCAATTACTATTGTATTCGAATTGGTGTAATAGTAACGCAAATGGCATTCATTCACAATAAAATGAGTGACGGAATCGTTTTTTGACAAAATTATGGGGTCTCCGTAGTAGCCACATCTAACACGACCACCCAAGCGAACGAGCCCAGCACCATCATTAAAGGAGATTAGCAAAACTTGATTTGCTAACTACCTTTATTTTCTACAGAGCTGCTACTTCATTAGGAAAGTGCTGCTGCTGTACTATTTCGGCTTGTTTGAAATCTTCACTGCGCATAGGCGATCGCTTCTGATCACGACTGTGAACAGCAGATTTTTAGTAATTGCGAATTTCTTGCAATGACGCAATGTAGTTTATTACTTATATCGTAAGAATTACCCGAAGTCAATGTTTAGCTTATTAACGGCCTGTGAGTCGCAATGGTGAACACCATACTATGAACGCAGTTTTTCATTATAGATGGGTTCGTTTTACCTTAGCAAGATAAATCAGGTAATTTGGTCCACTTCGTTGCTTCGTGAGCCACATTTTTGACACTAAATACCTATCTCCATAAATTGACATCGGTTAACTCGCAAATTCAGTATTGTTCGTGAATCGGTGCACAACTTTTGGGGGGCTATGGCAATTGCTAGTGATTTAGCAAAGCTAGCTGCCAAGCTTGCACCAATTAAAGTAGCTTGCCGTTCCCAACGAGGGCCTTACATGAGCTTTTATGGAGTGGCGGCAGCCGTAGCCGATGGGGTAGCGTAAACGCGCGACATTCAATGGGTCCCGTGTTCAAATAATTTCCTTGGCAAGGAATAGCAAAAGTTATAGAAAAATGGGAATTTTGGCAGGCCCATTAGGTTTATAGTTAGTTACAATCGGAATGTCTGTTGATTCGCTCGGAGCTGTGGGTGCAAATTGCGGTATGCCGGTAAAACAATGAAGCGCATACGGAGCCCTTAATCATTCCGTAGCCGTTTTCATCACTGCACAATAGGCAAAGCCACATTGTATAGACGCTTCCATTTACGATTGTATGTATTTTAGCTCCATAGACAATAGCGTGTAAAGAGTTTTTGAAAATGTTATGGAGGAATCGTAATTTAAGGTAACCGCTCTCAGTGAAACATATATTTTACGATATTTTTTTCGAATTTTATGTGCTGAGTCATTTGAAGATAGGGTCTCAACGTGTAGGTAAGCAGCAGACTGCAGTTTTTGAGTAGTAACGACTATTTATATGAAAACTTAGAACAAAAGGGGCTACAATATGTTTGATTATATTGCTTATAAGTTTGAAGTTTATATACCGTGGTTATAAGTTGAAGGAGAACCAGATCTACAGCCTTCTGCATACATAATTGTCAGACTTTTACGCGAAGTCCCTCACTATAAAAATCATATCGTATATTTTGATAACTACTAAACAATCTTGCCTTTGTTAGTATTTTTGCGAGCCCAAGGAATACTTTCTATTGGTACTATCCGGCGCAATCGTGCCAAAAACTGCAAACTTCCTGCTGAAAAAACGAGCGTGATTCCAGCCCTGAATTTGTTGCTTCAATTTATGACGATGACGTGACATTCTTTACGTGGAAGGACAACAAAGTGGTTAATCTTGTGTCAACTTACGCTGGCACGAAACCGATATTGGCTCATGATCAAAACCAAACTGCTGCATCATCATCTATAAAGCTTTACAATAAAAAAGATAAAACTGTAAAAATTACTTTCTATTTAGAGAATACAGCCGGTGGCGTAGTTTTGCGTGACAGCTGCTTGGGTCGTCACAAGGTTATGAAGAAAAGTCGAAAATGGACGAATAGAGCATTTTATCACTTGTTGGATTTTGCATGTATAGGGTTTTGCAATAGGGGCGCACAAAAGTAGACCGACCGACCGCTCTTTTGACATTTCTCTTCAGTAAGGTTTGCCATTTCATCTTGGAAATATATACGATCCAACAACGAGTCGAAATTATTAAAATTTACTACCGAAATTCGGAGTCAATGGCCTCAACTTTAAGAGCGCTGCGTCCAATTTATGGTCGTCGTCATTTCTGGTTGAATGGCTTCGTCAATAAGCAAAATATGCGTTATTGGACATGCAGCAATCCACACGTACTCGTACGTATGAGTCAACATTGAATCCCGAAAAAATTACGGTTTTTGTGCGGTTTATGGGCCGGAGGCGCCATTGGGCTGTACTTCTTCCGTGATGATCAAGACCGGCACGTTACTGTGAATGGAAATCGCTACCGCTCAATGATAACCGAATATTTTTGGCCCGAATTGGATGATATGGACTTGGACAATATGTGGTTTCAACAGGACGGCGCCACAATCCACACAGCGAATGTCACAATCGATTTATTGAAACCAAGTTTGGTGAACGTGTTATCTCACGAAATGGCCCAGTCATTTGGCCGTTAGACTATTTCCAGTGGGGCTAAGTCAAGTCTATGGTCTATGCAAACAAGCCAGCGACGATTGATGAACTTCGTACGAATATCGAACGTGAAATTGCAGCAGTATCGGCCGATTTATGCTTGAAAACCGTCGAAAATTGGGATCAGCGTCTGGACTTCTGCAAGCGTGCCCGTGGTGCCTATGCATAAGAAATCCAGTTCCATACATAATGGCATCGAATGTACTTTCACAGGAATAAAGAATTTAATTCATATCCCAAATCGTTTTTGTTTTATTTAAAAAAAACTTTTGTAGCCTTCCTATTGAAAACCCCGTTACTAATGCTAGGACCTTACATAATAGGATCAATAAAATAAAGTGATTTTAAGCTACAATTAGCTGTTTCCTTAATTAATGTCAAATCAGTTGAACTAACTAAGCGTGGGCGTCCATGTCTTCCAACATTTTTAGAGGAAAAACGGAGAAAGTCGAGTTCTGCCAATGCGCCATACAAGAATATTCGATTGGACATGACAGATCACTAGACTACTATGGGAACTAAAGTAGATGTTATTATCCAAACAGGACAAACTAAAATGTTTTGTACAAAATGTAAAATAAATTTATATATCACATCAGAAAAAAATTGCCTTTGAGTCAGAATTCGTGAAACCGATCACTAAAAATGTGTCGGTTTTGTTTTTCAGTTAAAATGTGCTTAATGTGTAGCTCGTGAGTATTGAAAGTGATTCCCAAAATATAATTTCAAAAAAAATTTATTGTGATAATTATTGCCATAAACAATTTCTTGACATTTTTTCCCCAGCTTTTGACTATTTTGTCGTAGTTTTTTTGTTTTGTTTTATTTATAAATATTTATTTAAGCAAGTTTTTTGCAAAATATCGTTCTGGAGCAACAAAAATTCTAAAAAAAAATTCTAAATATTCTTTAAGCTTTATGTAATAACATATACAAATTTCAAAGTGTGCGGACTTTTTTTTTAAAGATACGATAATTTGAACTTGGCGCTACACGCATAGCGTCTTTGAGTGCGAGCGCTACCACACAATACTTCCATGGCGCTCACAAAATTTAAAGTTTTGTTTTGATATCATAATTAAAACCGCTAAGAAAGGCACAAACATCAAATTATATTATATAAGTACATTTTGAATAAAAAACACGTAACGCAACCAAACAATTTCACTTAAATTTGAAATTATACACATTGGCGAAACACAATAGGACCACATTGTTAACAGTATTGAAGACTTATTACAAGATCATTTTTCCTTTTGGATGGTACAAATTTTTCCTTGTGGTAACACAATGGGCCTCCTAATATTGGCCTAAGTGAGCCGCTGTAGGCGGCTGCCACTCCAACCTACCTACCTATTAGAAGATCATGACGGACTATATTGTTCCATTTAAACGACATACAAATCGAAATTGAACAATTATTTCTATAATTTAAGAACAAAAATAACTTAAAGTCTTTGATTCTTTATCTTTTTATTCTTTATTTACGAATCAATTTATCATTTCAAATTGAAGTTGAGATCTGTTTTATCATAAACCTTGACTGGTTGCGACATCTATCCAATTTATGCAAAAACACTAGCTCGTAATTTAACGTACATTAGTATATTGGTCAAGTTGAACGTTGAGAGCTTGGTTATGCGCGACGAGTAACGACTATCTGTATACGTTTATAAATTAAACATATCAACGCGATCTTGCGTATATATTATTGTCTAACTAAGTGTGGGTAAAAAAGTAAGTAAATAAAAAAGCAGTGGTGTAAGCATATGTTATCAGGAAATATGAATGCAGCAGTTGTTTTCCTTTGTTCTTGAATTGTATATCATTTGCTTCTTGTTATATTTTCATATTATCACTTGTAGGTTCACATGTCACCACCAAATAAATGTTGCAATCCTCACAAAAAGAAGCAATGTTTGAAAAAAACATAATGCCGCATATGTGAAAACTCTTAAAGCATCCTGCCTATGCTTCTGACATAGTGACTCAATAGGAACATTGTTGCCTTCAGCCAACATATTTGTTTTATTTACCCTCAATGTCAACGTCTTTTGAACTTCATAGTAAAATTCAGCAATCGACAACCTTCATTGTCGAAGAGCTAACATCTCCTGAAATAATAAGGGAAATCGAGTCCAGCGATAATCGGTTTAAAATTTAGCACTGTACTGAACGAGACTAAAACCACGTCGGTCGAACCAAATACGCTACCGCTTGGTAATGTCTAGAACTATTTTCTTAATTTGCGAACAACAAACATAAACGCGACCCTTCACCACTGAACTTGGACAGAGATTGTATTATTTCAAGGGAGTCCTCAAATCGAATGGTCTGGTTCTCTTGTACGGTCCCCACCTGTACTCGAGTCTCTAAAACCTTCAACCTTTCCGTCAATCGCTCTATAATCCTCTCGAATGGTGTTCTCGTCCTATCCGTAGCTGAGGAGACCATTATTCTCAATTGTCCTTCGTTCATTTAAAAAAAAATGTTTAAACACTGGATATGGCTTATTAGGAAAATTTCAGGTTAACTCTAAGCGCGAATTCAATTTAACTTCTTGCTTGGGTGCTTACATACAAAACTTATTAAACATTCTAAACAACTTGATCGCAGGATTTCGCCGAAACTGTCCGTCTGACCGTGAGGGATTTCGCTCGACCTCATCCTTTTATTCCAATCGTCTTCCCTTTGAATTTACCTGCACAATTCTAGAATACTCGTCCGTTTGTTGAAAATTTTTCGAATAAATTTTTCGCTCTTGGCACTTTTCTCTCAGGTTTTTATTAAGTCCTTCTATTGTTCATGTTCCTAAGGAGTTTAAAATAACACTTCATGATATTAATATTCTTAGTTATCTGTTCGCTTTAGCTTTTAGTAAATTTTCTCAATTGTTTCATTAGATACTTCTTTTTATTATTATCACTTTGGGCGCCAATTATTCGGTAAGCACTATCTGCTCATAAAAAGGGAACCAGAGTTTATTAAGCGCTATGTTTACCTTAACTTATTTTCTACCTATCTACTTGTACCTATACTTGCACAATTTGGTTGGCAGTGTTTTTTGCTCCGGCAGTGCTAGCAGGTAAGACACAGTTTTGTTGTTATAGCGCTTGCCGGTAAACTTACAATTGTTCGGCGTGTGAAAATGCTGATGCGGGTAGTTCTCGCGCTTAATGACTGGCGTGGCAAATTTCCCAGAACCGCTACGCGTCTATTCCGTGGGAACGTGTTGGTGAGGGGTCTCATGTGTTAACTTATACATATCTTGACCGTTTCTGGAGGTTCGACAGGTCTTTGAAGTTCATCTGCCATGCTGTTTCCCTCTCTGTTCTCGTGCCCAGAGAAAGTTACAGTCTGTTTCGCTTGGCCATATCATGCATAGATAGGCGGCAGTCTAGCGCAAGGTTCGAGTTAAACGTCGAAGAAAGCTTTGTTTGCAGCCTCGCTATCAGGGGTGGTTTGTGAAAAAACGACTCCTCTCACCTTACCGTCTTGTTCCGAATCATCTGTCTAGATGTCACAAATATTACTTTTCGAACGCAGTCCACAATACGGTCACTCCATACAGGAGACTCTGTCTAACGACTGCTGTAAATAACCACCGACTGACATGGGGATTAAGTCCCCTTTTCTTGCCTATTGCTCTTTTACAGGTATGGAGGACTACAGAGGCGTTTTCATAATGTTCAACTAAATTCTCTTTTAAGGTCAATTCAAATAAAAATAAAAATTTGGTACTTGCAGCAAGACTTAACTGGGCGCCGTTTAATTGCACACTGAGTCTGCATCCTGTTAACCACATGGACACATCCCGAAGCGTTCGCTGCATCAGCTCGCATAGTTTTTGCGGGAAATTTCCCCTGACTGCGATTTCGATGTTATAAGCGCGTGCAACAAGTTTTGCGCCTCCCCTATCCATTTCCCGCAGAAGTGTATTTACGGTTAAGATCCACTTTAGTGGTGAGAGCCTACATTCTTTGAGAGCTTCTCTCGAAAAATAAAATCAGGGATGTTTTACTCCGCCGTTGGTTCAGTAGCTCAAGGGTTTCCTCTCCCGTTGAGGTGCAGGGACCGTCCCGTTTTTGTAAGAAACGTATTGGGTTAGAGGGTCCCAAGAGAATCCACCGTTGTCTGTCAGTATAGAAGCTACCACAGAACCGTCTACACGAAGATCTATTTGCCTCTATCAAAGCCTTTTTATAGGCCTGGAACAGCTGCTTGTACGCCTGCCGTTCAAGCTAGCTATGAGCTTAATCTTATTGAATTGCCTTCTGCAGGATTTGTAATTGCCCACACACGGCGACGCTTCACCAGCAGAGCCCTACCCAACTAGGGTAGGGCAGGATGGTTCCTGAAAATCGTTCTCATATCGAGAGACTCCTTGCTGCTCATGCCTTAATTCCCTACCTCGTTCTTCAGGTACTTTGTAAACTGAGGTGGATTCATTAACTTGGGAGTCTATTGCACCCTCCGAAAAGCTTTTGCCCTCATTTCCTGCAGTTTTCTACTGTAAATATCCCAGTCCGTACTCCTTAGTTTCGTAAAGGAAACACGGTTTTTGGGAGCAATGTTATGAGAGAACTTCATACTACGATGATCCGAAAAAGAGTGCTCGCTTAGAACACCCCGTCCAAAATCTGGTGTACCAGTTTCGGTAAACTGAAGACTTATCTGTCGGATAATTATCATCACAAAAACTCATCTGCACTCTGGTGGCGACTTCGCTGTCAGAAGCTAGAGTCCTTTCATCTTTTACCCTTTCAAACAGTGGTCAAACACTGAGGACAGATTCCTCTCTTCAGGGAGCGTCGTCAGCCTAGCCTGATAAAATGGAGTCTACTTTTGTGGTCAGGAAAAGCTTCTTATTATTATCCCCTTCTTATCTCGAATAACCGGGCGTGCGGGGGCATCTCCCCCAGCATCGGCTTGAGAACTACCTCCTCGAAGGATAGGTTATGGCTAAATTTACCTCAATAAGGGACCAAGGGACTCCGCTTTCAGCAGCTGAACTGCCTGCCCATGAGGTCCCCTTGTTTTTTTACTCCAAATTATTTTCCAATTATTCGTGGGAAGGTTGACCGAAAGTGCTAAATGCAGTTTTGAGGCTTCGAAAACTCAGCTCGCAAGCTGCGTCATGTTAGCTCATCCAATACTCCTTGTGGGTAGATGCTTCTGATTTCTCAACTGGAGCAGTTTTAAATCAGACCGTTAATGGAAAAGTTCAACCTCTGGGGTTCTTTTCACGGAAATTAGCGCTACCTGCGACACGCTATAGCACGTACGACCGTGAGTTGACCGCGTTGTATTTTGCCATGCGTCATTTTCGCTACAAACTAGAAGGTCGTACCTGCCACGTTTACACTAACGGCCGTTAGTATGTGCATTTCGACAGTATAAGGCTTCGGATTGTTAGGTTAAACAGCTAGATTTCATATCGCAAATTACAACGGACATCCGGCATGTTAAAGGCAAGGAAAATGTAGCTTTTGATTTATTGTCCCGGACTCAATCAATTTCAACTACCTCTGTTAATTATCATATCCTTGCCAAGGTCAGGGAAACGACGAGGAGTTACAGGCGTGCGTAAATTTCGACATTCACTCAAATTTAGATCATTTATATTACTTTCTATCTCGAAAAGGTAGTTTGTGACATTTCCACATATCACCTGCGCCCCATCGTTACATCAAAATTCCGACAGAAATTCCTCCAGGCTACGCATAAGTTGTCACAAGGAAAATGTAGCTTTTGATTTATTGTCGCGGACTCAATCAATTTCAACTACCTCTGTTAATTATCATATCATTGCCAAGGACCAGGGAAACGACGAGGAGTTACAGGCGTGCGTAAATTTCGACATTCACTCAAATTTAGATCATTTATATTACTTTCTATCTCGAAAAGGTAGTTTGTGACATTTCCACATATCACCTGCGCCCCATCGTTACATCAAAATTTCGACAGAAATTCCTCCAGGCATAAGTACTCTACGCATAAGTTGTCACATGGCATCGAACGCTCATGTCTGCTATCCTATTCCATAATGTATAGGTCTGGATGGCCTATTTACCTCTCACTCTGCTTGGTCTCCGACAAAGACGACATCGGCTGTACACCTGCAGAGTTAGTGTATGGAACAACATTGCGATTACCGTCAGACCTTTGCATAGAGCAACCTATGGTAATCGTTCTCATTAAGTAAAATAAAATTACGTTTTCCATTTATTTCTTTCTGGATTGGACTTCGGGACAACTATACGTTTTTTATTTGCATACCGCATCCTCTATATCATCAAACGCGGTTAGCAATTGCGTCTGCGCATTTTCTGTATGGTTATATGTATGTATATAAATACATATGTATATATACATTTATACATATATACTTATTTATAAACCTCGTGCCAAAAAAGTACCTAGCAAAAATTAATTAACCAAACAAAAACAAATGGGCCAAAAAACTACCCTATCAATAACTATGTATATCTATACTATTATATAAAATTTAAGTAGAAATTTTAGGCAGAGAGAAATGACCGACGTACTTGGTCGATTTCTATGATTTAAGTTTTAAAACTGTATATTGTGCCGTAATAGGGCATAGAAATATTTTTAAAATGAAATTTCAATAATAAATATGTTTAATTAAAGTATCAAGTTTTTCATGAAATCACAACAGCTTTACGCATTGCTAGACCATTCGCCTGGCATGTTTTTGTGTTAAGAGAGCATCAACAAACTACAAATTGTTCTTTACTGTCCACTTTTTATACTTAAGTAGCCAACGCAAAAACAACACAGCGAAATATACATATAAAATGCGCTGCTCTCAAAACAAACGAAGTTTTAGTTTCTACGGCGAGTATTTCGTTCGACCATTTTTTTTCTCAGCACCAATTGTAATGCTGCTTGCTGCGACATCAGCGCATGTTCACTATAAACTTATTCACGTGGCGTACGATAATTGTTCTCGACTGTTGCTTTGACACAACCACACTTCCTTATAAAGAAAAAAGCAACTAGCACAGCGCAGCGGAATCCTAATTTGAGAGTGCTGTATATGTTTAGCTTTATGTAAATTCTGCACAGAACTCATCTACATAAGTATGTACATACATACGTACATATGCTAATTAACCATACCAACGAATGTAGATTACAAAGAAGCTGCATGGCGTTTCGTTTCCTGTGGCAAGGAATGTTGTCTTATTTCACCAGATCAAACCAGATTCTAATATCAATCTTTTTTTTCGATATATCTATTTATTGCCGCTCTTATACGACAGGTTATTCAAATGTAGTATTTAGTTTCGTTCAGTAGTTTACTTTATTGATTTCATTTATTACACCGTTATATTTTTTTTTAACATCAAGCTTATTTTTGTTTTTGATACTTCAATTATTACATCCACGTGGTCGAGCAGCCATTTCGCGACTGTCTAATATCAATCCGCAAAAGTCAAGTATGGTGTGGTAAAATACAAGATTTTCTGTTAGAGGAATGATGTAAGTGATGCCACTTTTGGAATCTACGTTTTTTGACCATACGAAAGCGTAAGCAATCATGTTATATTTTAATAGGTACATACATGCATTATGTTCAATTTAGAATTTATGTGGCGAAGACATTTAGCAGTGAATTGTATACTGCCCTGTTCTGAATAGAAAAAGAAAGGTGGAATAATTGCCTGGGAGTAGGGTGACCAGATGGTCAAGTGAGTAAACCGGGACACTAGTCAGGATATCCCTTGCCCTCCCCCTTAAGTCGAATTTTAACATGGTTCTTTAGTTGCAATCATAATCAGAAAAATTGTAATGAATAGTCAATATATGACGCATATTTTCTGGAGTGAATCTGTTCCTCTCCTTCGTCCATTGAGTGCTCATCAGCGAAAAAACTCTTTCACAATTAGCGTTGTGAGCAGGAATTGAATAAAAGAATTGAGCTATTTTTAGCAATTCAGAATAAGATTCTCAGCCAAATAATTCTGCAAATTTACAACTTGATCAAAATGCTTTGAATCGTCAACAACAATGTTCTTAGCGAAAAGAAATTCGACTCACTTTTGGACGTCATTTTGATGCAACTGAACATCAAATTTAAAATCCAACCATTGAAAATTCTACGTACTGTTCAGACCACTCTTCCAAATACTCAATTGTACAAGAGTAAATATTCTTGACATTCTCCAGAAATTCATCACAAACTTTATGTTTTCCGTCATCGCGGAGTTCATTTAAGCTTTTTCTAACACTGTAAGGAACAAAAGTTTCTTCATTGCGTGATCGTAGGATACAAAGAATGTTTTTCAAAATCTCATTCATTTCTGCAATGCCAATGTCTTTTTTTCGAGCTGCAGCATGCGATTGTGAAAAATTGACATAAATGAATGAACGAACCAGAAATAACATTCTCCTACATCATGTTGCAAAAAATCCAAAACCATCTTTGGTGGTTTTTCTACTGACAAAAATTTGGATTTCAAACCTTCAAAAATTTTCAAAATCCGTTCCACTGCGGGAAACAAGCTAATTTGTTTCAGTAAAATCACAAAATTCTTTCAGTGTTTCAGTTCTCACAGTGTAAATTGAAAAATAATTGAAAATTTTCAAAACAAGCGAATCTACGTCAAAAATTCCACATTGATCCATTCCATGCTGAACTGCGTTATGCACAATGTGTGAAGAACAACCGATTCCAATTAAATCTAGATCCACCTTATGCTTCAATAAATAGAATACATTGTTTTTCCCGCCGCGCTTCAATCCTCCAAAATTCGTGTTTGCGTTGTCAGCTACGAATGAAATGACTTTTTTTGACAATCCATTTTTTTCTAATGACTCTACAATATAGGTTGATATGGTATCTGCCTTTTCATCATGCAAATTATGAAAATATATAAATATATCTCTCTCCCCTCGCAGCGTTGCCGAGTGAATTTGTTTGCTCGATGAACTGGCTACTAGTGTCAAACACAACACATATTTCTCTTTTTTGCAAAATATCATCAGTGGATCTGCATAAAATTCACGACAGGATCATCGTTGTCACTGTGTTTATACGCGGAGTGATTTTTAGATTTTTTGAACGAGCCGTTTTTAATTTACAGGCGAAAATCGAGTTTTCCGCATGCATTTTTTGTTCATTACGCTAGTCATAACTTGAACCTTGATTTGGAAGACGCAGTGTCGCGCAATAGAGAAATAGAAGAACTCTTCGAAACTGTCCAATCTGTATACGATTTTTTCGGTCCCGGTATAAGTCGTTGGGATCAACTAGAAAGCTTTTACGAGAAATCCACACAGGCTCTCAAAAGTTTGAATTCAACTCGCTTTGCGGGAAGGTACGGCGCGGTTCATGTTTTGAAACAGAGGTTTTGCGATCTTCTCAAATGTTTGAGCCAGATAATATTAAAAACCAGAAAATCTGATGAGAGGGGGAGATTTTTCAACCATATGCGATGTGTGAAAAATACTGAGGAAGTTTGTGGAAAAAAGATCACGTAAAGTCAAGAGTCACTTCGATGAACTGACCCAAGATGAAAGTTTTAATGATCTAGGCTGCCCTACCAAGTGAGAAGTTTCAATCCGATGATTGATATCATATCTTCTAACTTGAAAATAGGGTTGCTGGAATGAAAGAGGTTTTGGATGAATAGTAATGCTTCGATTAAAGATTTAGAGGAAAAAGCTCATGAGTTCTCAACACAATTTTCGGATGACATATAGTCTTAATTTTCCTCTGAATTGCTTTCTATCAGGTCTACGTTTAAAAAAGAAATTATCCCTTTGAAAGATGTGAAAGAGTTGGCTCAGTTCTTGATTATTCAAAATGCCTGATTGTCTCTGAGTTATGCAGATGTTTGCACGGTTATTCTTATGTTTCTCACAATTCCCGTCACTACGGTTGATTGGTCAAAAATTACTTGCGTAGAACTATGGCACAAGAAAGGCTGAGCAACTTGTCAATAATATTCATTGAGAATCAGAGAGCACGCAAAACTGACTTTACTAAAGTGATCGAGAAATTTGCTTCCGTGAAATCAAGAGAAAATAATTTCCACTAGATACTCTAGTCATAGGCACTCATCTCTATTGTATAAGCAACAATTAATGAATAGTGTATTTCATACTTATAGGAGTATATAAATAGTATATTAATTGTATTCTATAAATTGTAAATCATATATAAATATGAGTAATTGCTCATTAAAACATATGTTTACGACGGCAGCGTAAATATTTTTCTAACCGCCCTAATACACGCGTACATACACATACGCATACATATGCAACTGCGAATTATTCCGTATTTCCCGCCGGATAATTCCTTTTATTCACTTTTCCATTTACTTGATTTCCAATAAAATTGCGGTTGACGGCAACCGTACATTTTTTCCTAACTTTCACTCTGTCTCAGGATCTCAGAAGCGACGCAGGTCAACTACCACTTCCCACCACAGGTAGAACCATTCTTGTATATCTACATATATACATTTGAATAAATTCTCATTGAATCAAACTAAAACAAATCTTTTTCATTTCTTTACAAAAAAATTCCAACTGTGCGTCTGGACTGCCCTCTTGGAGACACGACTCACATTTGTACAACATATTTTTCGTGATTTTTAATCTTTGAAGAAATTGTCGACAGGGGTTGGCTAAAATAAGACCCGATGAGATAGACAGTATAATTTCTGGAAAAATCTCTAACAAGCACCCTTTGCTGTGTGAAATAGTATGTAAAAATATGATACATGGCCCATGTGACTCTTATAATTTCACCTCACCATGAATGGTAAATGGTCGATGTTCTAAAAGATTTCCACATGAATACCACAAAAAAACAAATATCCTAAATATAGACGAAGATCTCCAGCTGATGGGGATTCACTCATAAGTTAGTTTCCAATGGTTGCACAGTCGATAATGCGAGATGTTTCGCAGCTCATATTAACGTAGAATATTACCACTCCGTGCAATACATTAAATTATATGCAAATACATTAATAAAGGCAGCGTAAGTGATAAAGGCTACATTTTCCATTCAGGATAGATATGGAGAAGTGCACAATTTTTTAATGGGAGAAACCTTTTCCACCGGAAAAAATCTTACTGCATTTTTTTAACAATGTGAAACTGATAGCTTCGTAAAAACTCTGCTTTATAACAAAGTTCTGGCGTCTTACGTCATACTGGAAAGATACTTTATCTGAAGCAACTATTTCCACAAGCGCACCCAAAGTAGAGAACTCCTTGCAATAATATTAATATTTTGCGAAGTTTCGGATTCAAATGAATTATGGAATCTATTTCGAAAAAACTTATCCGATGATATTTTGCGTAATACGAGGCAGCGAAGAAATAATCTTAATATTGACTTCAATGATGATATATCGAAGCGCTTACTCTGCTCGAAGATATTGCTTTTCACTGGGATAAAAACGGTTTAGAGACTTTGTACAATGCCGTACTAATCTAATGTACAATGCCGTACTAATCTCATATTAATGCCATCAATACAACCCTAAAGGACTTGTGGTCATGTGAAGCGGTAATGGGCGGAGTAAATTTTGTTTACAAAGGCGATTTTAGGCAAATACTACCTATGGTTCCGAGGGGTATACGGGCTGATGTCGTTAATGCTTGCTTAAAATCTTCGGAAGTTTGGCAATTTTTTAAACCGTTGCTTTTACCGGTTAACATGTGAGCCCACTAAGTGTAAATACCCGCACTGTAGTATTTGCTCACCACCTTCTACAAATATGCAACAGTTCAGCAACTATAACCCCCAATGGGTATGTTAACATGTCGGATGTCATAGGAACTTTCGTTAGAACTATTGACGCTCAAACGCCTTACGTTACAATGGCCGGCCAGAAGAATTGTGGGTACTATTAAAGAAATTAACATTTTTTGTGATTGAAGAAGTGGTTTCAGGTGTCGCGAAGCATTAACAAGTCTTATAACCGGTTCGGGACGAGAACTTATTTGACAAGCAATCTTGAAAAAGAGTGTTGATTTAGTCTCTTACAGCTATTTCAAAAAAAGTAATTTCATAATTTATTTTTAGGACGTCCTGAAAAGGAGATATCGTCCTGGGACAAAAACATCCCAAACATACCTGAATAGCAAAATTGGAATAAAAATTTCAGAGTTTTTTTTGACTTCATTTCACTTTATTTTTATAGTTAATTCTATACATTATAGCATTATAATAATGTTGTTTATATTTGATGGCAAGGTGTGAAACATTTTTTACAGAATGCCAAATTGCAGCCAATGCTAAGCTGATTTGTTCGACTTTCTTTGCCTTTTTTGGCACAATTTACGCAGCGTTGTCGCTTGTTATTTCTTTTTGGCAAATGATTCCCCAGATTTTGTTTGATCTGTTTTTTCACTGCGGAGAGGGGTCCTGTTCAATCTTGGCGCCGGATTTTCGCACGCGTACTTCCTTCGGCAATGAGAAATTCGGATAGCTCCACTAAAAATCCCAAAAACGGATCTTTTTTTTTGCCGTGGATGATTTGCTTCCGCCTGGATTATCTACGCATTGACGGCGCATGTCATCATTAGCCGGAAAAAAACTTTTCGCCACCATTTAGTTGATTTTCGGTTAAGTCCATACAAGGTATCCATTTTGTCTGCCAAATCTACGCCACCCATAAAGTTTCTGTACGATCCGTGCCTTCTTCCTCTTCTGAACCACTACTGCTTTCCTGACTGGGACTATAAGAGAACCACTATCAGCAAATGGATCATCTTCATCATCGCTTGAATTATGTAAAAAATTCTCAATTTGTGAAGCTGCCAGTCTACGTTTTCTATCCATTTTTTCCTGAGACAAATAATGTAAATGAGTACGATTGGGATGATAACGTCCCACAAATAAACAGTTTTAGGATGATTTTGTACCGCGGAACTTACCTTAGCCTCAAATAAAGAAAAATTAAGTTTTTGTCTGTTCTACACTGCCCTCCTTATAACATTACTACTGTTTTCATAAAATTTCACTAAATTACACTTGTTTTCACAATTAAACCACTTGTTTCTTGAGCTTTTGTCAAATATGTGATCATCAACACAAATGCCGCGATTTGATGTTTCACTTTTGACATAAACGTGATAACTTACATTGACAGCTTAATTTTCTTTTTGTAGAGAAGAAAATCACTAATGATTTGGGACCTATTTCAACCAAATCGTGTGTGAATTTTCAAAGATACGATTTTTTGAAATTTTCTATTACACTACTCGACAAAAAAAATCTCCAAGAATAAAATAGGCCTTTCCCAAAGTGAAATTTTCTCCTGATTCCGAATATGACTTTCATTTTCTTGTGGCAGATCTAGTTTCCGAGATATCGGCGAAAATATGAAAATTCCCATTTTTGCAGAACACTACTTCATATAGGTACGGCAAAAATTTGTATTTTTCATTTTTTCGTTTTAAACTGTTGAATTATGCATTATACTAATTCCCATAAAAATGTCTTGCCTTCACCTCCCTCAAGTATCTTCAGTAGTTTGGCCACTATGCCAAAAAACGTTCAAAAAATGTTGAAAAAAAAACGAAATTTTTTACACAATTTCAGATTTAACCACTTTAAAATCGGAAAAATTCTATAGACGAAAAAAAGTTAGCCCTCCTATGTTGTAGGTAATTTAACTACGAAAATGTTAAGCATACCAGCACAACAATCGGACGTGCCATTGAAACTATAGCCCCGTTAATTTGCAAGCGTCTATCCTACAATTTTTTTATAGAGAAAAATTTTATTCAAACTAGGTTTTTATTTTTTTATAACGTTTTATTATAGACATATGTTTGCACGTTAAACTGTATTCAATTGAGTAATATGAGTATAAATCAGCAATTCAGTAAAAAACAACAACGACAACAACATTAAATACATACATATCTACATCTAAAAAAGTCAAATTGAGCGATTTTACCGTGGTGGTCAATAGTGAGGGACGTGGGTACTTCTAACTACCCGTTTATAATTTTCTGGGTTTGTCTCCCGTATTATTGTCCAGCAATAATCTCCCATCATTTCTTCATTCCAAAAACCTTGGTAACGCTTTTCAAAAATCATGAGGTCTTGGTGAAACCTTTCACCCTGTTCATCACTTTCAGCACCTAGGTTTGCGGGAAAATTATCCAAATGTGAATGCAAAAAATGCATTTTGAGGGACATGTTGCATTTCATAGCACTGTAGTTTTTCAACAAGGCTTTGACCATCTCTCTATAGTTGGGATCTTTGTTGTTGCCAAGAAACCCACTAACGACTTGCTTAAAGCTGTCCCAAGCCGCTGCTTCTACTGATGATAAATGATTCGCAAAATTTTCGTCTTTCAGCAACTTTCTAATTTACGGACCAACAAATATACCTTCTTTTAATTTGGCTTGAGTTATTTTAGGGAAAAATTTCGTTAGGTACTGGAAGGATGGCGCGTCCTTATTTAAAGCCTTTACAAAATTTTTCATTAATCCTAATTTGATGTGAAGTGCTGGCAAAATAACTCGTTCGGGATTTACTAAAGGCGGGTTTGCGATATTGAAGGCACCTGGTTCGTACTCAGCTCTTGGTGGCCAGTTTTCCTGAATATAATGGGTTTCTCTAGCACGGCTGTCCCAAAGACAGAGAAAACAGCAATATTTAGTGAAACCTCCTTGAAGTCCGGGAACTATAGCTACAACCTAGGATGTATTTCATATACTATTTATTTTAAACTGTACCACCGAAACTGCTTACCTTTAAGTCCGCACAAATTTTCCAATTAAATTGTTTATATTGAATGAGCTCAAGTAAATTTGATATGCTTAAATAAGTTTCTTTAGTATTCTCAGAATGTGCCACTGGTATTGACGGTAACGAATTTCCTTTATGGAGTAATGCTGCTTTTAAACTATGCTTTGAACTGTCTATAAACAAGCGCCAATCATCCACTTTATTTTCTAATTTTAGTGCTTCAAATAAACCTTGAACATCATTGCAGTAGCAAATATTTTCACTTTTAGTAAAAAAAGAAGAGAAAGTCTTGTGTCTATTTCGAAATTTGGAAGTACTTGTCGAAGGGCCCAGGCTGCCCCATTGCTGCAAACGAGATCCTAGAACTTCGCTATCAAATCTCGATAATTTCAAATCTCTGACCAAGTCATTAAGTTCGGCTTGTGAGACTCGATGTGGGATCTCTCCTTCTTGTCCACTTTCTGAATTATCTGCTTCGGAGTCACTTTCGCTTGAGGCTTCAAAACTTATAGGCGGTCTAGGTATGGGTAAGGTATGGTCATGTATTTTTGGTTTTTTAGCTGATGCCACATTTGGATAACTTATTAATTTCCTCTTTTTTCTCGTTTTACCTTTAAGGTCTATCACGCAAAAATAGCACTGGTCGTGGTTAAAGGGTTCAGTCCACATCATTGGAACACCAAACTTCATGTTATGACCTTTACCCGATACCCATCTCATTAAAGTTAATCTACAGGAGGCGCAAATAAAATTAGGTGTCCAAGATTTATCGAGATTTTTTACACGGAAACCGAAATAATGAAAGTATGCATCTCTGACAGAATTAGTTATTTTCCGAGCTGAGTTTCCGAAAATATAATGTCCGCAAATAAAGCAAAAATCATCCGGATTATTTTTACATTTAAAATCTCTTTTGCAACAAGCCATTTCGTAAACACATCTACCGATATAGTATGTATAAATTTGCACTACAATTTGCAAAACAAAATTTACAACAAACAGTAGTGACAATTAAATACTTGATGTCTTTTTAAATTTATTAGACCCTAAGGTAGAGTGACCAAATGAAATGTCTCGCCAATTTTATCAGAGTAATACTAAAATTGTAGGATAGACGCTTGCAAGTTAACGGGGCTATAGTTTCAATGGCACGTCCGATTGTTGTGCTGGTATGCTTAAAATTTTCGTAGTTAAATTACCTACAACATAGGAGGGCTAACTTTTTTTCGTCAATAGAATTTTTCCGATTTTAAAGTGGTTAAATCTGAAATTGTGTAAAAAATTTCGTTTTTTTTTCAACATTTTTTGAACGTTTTTTGGCATAGTGGCCAAACTACTGAAGATACTTGAGGGCGAAGAAGGCAAGAAATTTTTATGGGAGTTAGTATAATGCATAATTCAACAGTTAAAAACGAAAAAATGAAAAATGCAAATTTTTGCCGTACCTATATGAAGTAGTGTTCTGCAAAAATGGGAATTTTCATATTTTCGCCGATATCTCGGAAACTAGATCTGCCACAAGAAAATGGATTCGGAATCAGGAGAAAATTTCACTTTAGGAAAGGACTATTTTATTCTTGGAGACTAAAGTTGATCAAAATTTGTCGAGTAGTGTTATTAGAGCATAAATCGTCTTAGAATACTTATTTTTTCCGGGAAGTGGACAGGGGGCGATTCATTTGGAAAAGTCGTATTTATAGTTCGATTTGCTTGAAATTTGGTACGTGGATAGCCTTTTGCCTATTAACATGAAGAATACTTTTCGTTCGGGGAAGTGGACCAGGGACCAATCTATTCGAAAAAATCATGTACATATGTCGTTTGATTTGCTTGAAATTTGGTACGTTGGTCATAGCATCATGTGAGAACCGATTTTGCTGTTACGTTTGCAGTGTCCCGAGTAGTGTTTGCATAAAAAATTACTGGTAGGCGGCGCTGTAGTCCAGATATTTCTAAAACCTGTATTAATGGGTCGGTTTCGTTCATTTTTAACATCAAGCTTAACTGTGCAGTGAAAAAACGTATCTGAAAAAATATACCCGTTAGGTGACGCTAGAGTTGAGATATGTAGGTTGCCTGTGCAAAGACAAACATTTTTGAGAAAAGTATACTCAACAGGTGAGGCTCAAGCCGACATATATTTAAACATCTTATTTACAGACCGATTCAACACAAATTTTAAACGGAGATTTTTTAATGGATAAGATGTATTTGGATTTAAAAATTTACTCTAGAGATGGCGCTGGTGTTGAGATATTTTTAAAAATCATATTTGTTGGCCTACTTAGTTCGCAAACCTAATTAATATTATGTTTCTTCCCAATCTTTTCTATATATAAAAAGAAGTTACATTTTGATTGTCACTTTATAGTTCAAGAGCCTCCAAATCGATTTCGAAAAAAATTTTACAGTATATTAAGGCATATACATACATACATATGTAAAAAAGTTTAGTGAAGTTTGTATGAAATTAGACGAGTTGGACAAGTGTTTCCAGAGATATGGCATTTTGAAGACCTATCCATGACCTCCTACCTACAAATCTTATTGTAGAACCTGGAACCGCCTGGAATGCCACCGCATTGTTTAAATTTATTGTTTGGCTCATGGCTTTATATTACTCCGAATTTTCTAAATGCGCCTAAATTGTGTAATGGTACAAGACTGACAGTAAACAAATTGATCCCAAATTTACTTGAAACCTCAATATTGACTGGCAAAGCAAAAGTTGAAATTGGAGTCATACCGCGAATTCCAATTCTTTGAATTCAAGCGTTAGCAAGTTCCAGTGCGTTTATCATTTGTCATGCCCCTCAATAAAGCGCAAGAACAAATACTTCAAGTTTGCGTATTGCGTTTAGCGGAGCCGTGTTTTTCGCGTGATCAGGCACGTATGGCATGTTCCAGAGTTGGCGTTCCAAGTTCTTTTTTCATTTATTGCTCCAGATGGAAAAACGAAAAACATTGTTTATCCAAATGTGTTGATTGAGAATTGATTTTTTCTTATTCTCAAATGAGAAAAATTGAAAAAAATTCATTTGCACGTCGGGTCCGCTAGTATCTGTACATAAACGCACGAATGTGAATAATTTGTGAAATTATGCTCCCAGTTATATATAAAAATTCCAAAAAAAATCAAATAATGACAAAAACATACAGTAAGTAAAAATTCAAAAAAATAATAATGTGCCGGAGGAACTTTTCTAGGTCGGTCTGACGTGCTGTCTTAAGCTTGATGGGGTCGACAGTGTAGCGACTTCGGGCCTCTCTTCACGCTGCGATCGCTGGTTGTTTGTCTGCACACATATATACTCACATGGGCTCGGTGCTCTCCCTCGCTGTTAACTCATCGGTGTTACCTAATCAACGCCGTTCCACCCGTTAACCTACGCTGGCTTATATATTTACCTGGATCAGCTGTTCAAACCCTTTGTTTTAATACCCTCCAATAGCATGTGGCTATGCTTTGGGCGATTGGCGTCAGAAACGGCTCCCGGCCCTAGTGTTGCAGGGCGTCTGTTGTGTGTGGGTGTAGTTGTCGTCCTGTTGTTGTATGTTAGTGTAGTTGGTGTTCACCTAGTAGACCGTAGATGCTGGATGCTGGGGTAGCAGGGCTGCTCTTGAGCGCGATTGTAGTTGGTGTTACAGGGCTGCTGTTGTGTGGGACTTTAGCTACTCGCTACCCCTTAGCGTCAATTCCGCTGGTGCCCTGCACTAATAAATTTAAAAGATCTTTTATTACCATTTTTCCATTTTATTTGTATATTTAGGATAAATAATATTTCGTTTTAGTCATCAAGGATGGCCCTATGGATTAATATTTATACGCAAATTAACATATTTCTCTTACCCATTACTCCCGCGGTTACTTCTCGTGCTTACTACCGTGAAAGTACAAAAATATTTCGCCTTCAACACTTCACCCATCAAGACAGAGACGGCTTTGGGAGTCGCTTTCACCGCTCGAAATGGATATCTCTTTGGACGTAAGTGTCGGCAACCCTCGACCACCAGAGTTTATGGTCCTACCTCTGACTGAGAACAAGCAAGGACCACGGATTCACCACTCCTCTGCTGGCCGTGTTTGGGTTCTGAGCAATCCCCTCCCAAGAAGAGACAGTAATGGGAGTCCATTTTGACTCCCTCCTACCTTTTTGGTACTACTTTATATTTCCTTTTGATATGTATTCAACTTGTTCGTACATCCACATGTTCGACGAGGCGAAATTGTCAAAATAATATAGTGGGGAATGCTAACGGTCCACCGAGACAACGCAATCGCACTCACTCATAAGGTCTGATACCACGACAAGGTAGCTGCCATTGCCTGTTACTTTTTATTCATATTTCAAATTAGGATCTACTCATATTTTCAGCCATTGTGATTTTCGAACTTGTTCAAGTTTTAATAATGTTTCAGGCATTAGAATTTGGAAAGTTCATATGATATTTTTCAGGCATAGTATTTCCTTGGAACATTCTATCTGGGTTTCTGAAAACAATTAAAAAGATGCGAACTTTTCTTGATATTTTTTATCTTATTGGCTATCTCACATTGTCGAATATACGAGTATTTCGCTCGAATCGCAATTCATTAGATTGCTAATATATAAAACTGGCCGAGATAGATCCAAATTCATAAAACAAAATTTGCGCTTCTGCGACAAAAAATGCACTCGACCAAAATTACAAATTCACAAACATTTCGTGATTAAATAAATTGATTAATTCAGTTCTTTATATTTTCGCCCAATATTGCGATTGCCGAGCAAATAATTCCCTATTATGGAAGCCATTCTTGCCAAATGTGTGTTTAAAGTAAGCCTAGATTTGGATACATGTATTGACTACATAGCTCTACGTTCGAAGGGTATTGCTCTTAATTTATGCCATATGCGGGTGCGATTTCTAACTCTGATGGTCTTGTGAAAATATCCTAAAGTCCTGACGCAACTAGAATCCTAAAAAAAATCGCAATAATACATTCGATAACTTTCTTGCGAACCATAAACTGATGTGTCTGTCGTTTGAATTTTTTTGGGAAATTTTGCAATTCACACTGTGCGTGATAATCGCATCAATAATCCCCTTTTATTACGCATAAAATATATAAAAAAGCATCCGCGCCTAACTTCCGATGTTGCGTTTGACAAAAATAATAACATACCAGCTGTGCGATGGACTGGCAATTTGGTAACTACTCAATTTCCAAACCAATTCCTTAATATCTTTTGGTTTTCTTTAAGATTGCACAGGTAGTAACTTTGATATGATCGGAAAAATCGGAAAATAACGGATATTGCCCAACGTTTATTATTACGCGAATATAATCATCGCAAGAGTCTGTTCATTTATTTGGCAATGCCATGAACAACCAACGAATTAAAGTGCTTGGAAAGAAATGGTTTTGGCCGATGTTTGAAAATGTATTCGTCGGAGCAATGGTGAATACGTGGAAACTAACATTTTTATGTGTAAGATAATACAACTCCAAATTTATGAATCAAAACCGTTTTAACTGCGAGTTGCTGGAAGGCGTAACACCACTGCCAATAATATCGTCAAACGTTTAGATAGCTGCGATCATGGAATAGGAAAGCCATTCCCGCTGCCAAAAATGTGGCGGCATTTGATTTTAATTTTTAGAAATTTCCGTCCTTTGACCATAAGAGGGAACAGCTTTTTATTGGAATATCGTCTTACCTTATAAAGAAAGTATATAAGTATTGCCTTAATTTTTTCTTTATTTTTCTTCCATCATGTTTTGCGTGAACAGTGTTTCAAGGGTAGGCAGTAAAATACAACTCTTGCATTAGTTATTTAACATATCAATTGATCTCACTGTAAAACAAGCAGCAACACTAACAGAATAACCATGATATTTTTCTAAAAGTCAGCATCCTACAAATAATGTTTTCTGAACAAACCTATAGTTTTGTTTTACTTGCACTTCAGATTTAAGAAGCCTTGGATGAGACACCCTTATTCTGACTACGGTCACGAAAAGCATTGAAAGGACTGTGATTCAAGAACATGCACTGGGAATGTGCGGACTCTTAATTGAGAAGGTGTGTCTCTCTAGCTGGTATATGCCTTCATAAACGCAAATGCTGACATCACCGCCATCCAAAAGATGGATTGGATGGGGCAAGGAATGAAGAGGTTCAGATCGCAAATTAGTGGGAGAGAGACTACTTTGCCAGGTACTGTCGTTCGTCCCAGTGGACGTGTCTCGCCATAATCCGCATAAAAGCGAGATTTTTTAATGTTTCGCTAATTTGCGCCCGTACCTTTACGGAAGATAAGAACGATATGAACAAAGAGCGCCTTGAGCACGCATATTCACTGCGCCCCGGGGAGGAATTTGTTTATCTGGGAACCAGCGTTAGCACCATCAATAATGTCAGCTTCAAAATCCGACTGAGAGTCTATATTTCTAACAATTACTACTATGGGATAAGTCAGTGATGCGAGATTGTAGCACATTTCCTTATTTGAAGGATTTTTGTATTAAAAGATAAATTCGACAACTTCATCTTGTACTAGCGGATTTAAAGTCGCCAAAGAGATGTTAAAGGTCGTTCCTCTTCCCACGAGCCTTTCCAAGATGAGGCGTATCGTGAGTATGTGGTCGATGGTAGACTCACCCGGCGAATTGGAGTGGAGCACCTTTAATAAGTATTAGTTTTATATTTCTGCTAATAATTCAAATGTATCTAAGCCATATGCAGAACTGCAAAAGCTCGAAATAACATTTCTCATGAATAAGCAGGCGTACATGAGCGAAAACTATAAAACTTGTTGAAAATTGCACGATCTGGACCTCTAATACCCGTTGTTGATATGAGCTTGGGAGTCTCTTGCTGCAAGATGGCTACCCAGTGACATATGCCGCTAGGACATTAACAGAAAATGAATAGAGAAAAGAACAGATTGAGAATGAGTGGATGACAATAGTGTTTCCTTGCCAACACTTTCATTCCTTTTTGTATTGTTGAGGATTTATAAATCACTTGCGACTTTTATAAAAAAAAACAAGGAATGAAGTATTAATGATATTGCGAAGAATTTTCATGCCCTTTCTAAACTACCCACAACTAATCGACTAAAGCCCGATAAACGACATGTTGGTAACAAATTGTTTGTCAAGATCTTAGATGCCAGAGTGTTAAGAATGTCCTTAACCCTAGAACATATACCCGGGTACACCTGTACCTTTTTTGACTTTAAACCGATGTAACTGTGAAACCAGTGAATATATCCAAATGTAACTTCGGATCTAGAAAAACTACGTATTTATACGTCGTTTGGTGTATAGTTGATCATCATATGATGATTGGTTGAGGAGCTATGAGCTTCCAAAGTCGACACCCCCGAGAACGTATACCCGGGTACACCTGTACCTCAACTATTTTTATATCGAAATGATGTTGTTTATGCATTAAAAAAACGATGTTTTAATTTTTTTATTTGTTTATTTTATTTCTAAATGAAATATATATTAAAAGTAAATGGAAAAAGGAAATTATAAATTTTTTTCGTCTTTTTTACACAAATTGCATATAAATTTGTTTGTTGAATGTTCTATGCAAATAGGTCGTTTACAGAAATTGCATGCATTTCTAGTTTTTCGCCGTCGTTTTTCATCGCTAATGTAACAAATGAAGCAAGTGCCAACTTGCTCCTTCTTTTTTCGTGCAGCAGCAGCAGCAGATGTTGACGGCTCTGGGTCTTTGCGCTCGAGAAATGGAGTTTGGACATAGCTGCGAACAGCGAGTTGTGTGCCAATATTCCGCATGATTTGCGGGTTCACTGATCGCTATTCAATCATTGGCATGCAGAGCTCCGTCGATAGCTGGCGCAGGAATCGCTTTCGCCTCATGTTAGTGTACGGAATGCTGCCGTTGTTTTCGAAATATATTATATATGCTGCCAGTGCCGTCAAATCAATCATGTTGAAGAAAAGTGACAACGGCCAACGCCTCGTCTGCCGTTGACAAGTGTATTCTCCGAGCAGTTGATCCATCACGTCAACGCCTCCTTTGGTTTGATTATAAAAATATATAATTTCTGGCTTACCAGTTTCTGTTATGGCACCATCGTCATGCATCGTCGATAGCAATACAACCGCCTTGTTCTTTTTAGGCACATACGAACATATTGCGGCATTTGGCATGAAGCCAAACAACGTTGAGCTTACTGCCCGATCTTTATGCGCCTTCATCTCATTCGGGATAAATGTTTTGTTTTTCCTTACTATGCCGACAACTGTCAAATTTTTGGAAAGCAAGTTTTGAGCCAAGTCCAGGGTAGTAAAAAATTGTCCATTGTTATGTTGCGACCGCTACCATGGAATTTTCCAACTAAATCTTTTACCACGCGTTCTCCTTGCCGTGTTTCACGTCCCGTCGCAGCTTGGCCAGTATATATTTGACCTTGAAGTGGATATGCATTTTTGGCGTCGCATATCCACCAGACCTTTATACCATATTTGGCTGGCTTAGATGGAATATACTGTGTAAAGCGTGTACGGCCGCGGTATGGGAACAATTGCTCATCCACAGTTAAGTTTTCGCTCGGTTTGTAATGGTGATCCAGATTATAGTTCATCATTTCCCACAACTCTGAAATTGGTGCAGCTTTGTCTGATTCCATGCGACTAGTTCTGGTGTTGAAATTGTCAAATCTGAGGCACCGTAATAAAGATGTAAATCTGTTGACTCCCATAGCAGCTCGGTATAGTGGATTGCTGTCTATAGCCCACAAATCAGCAACACTTTCGCCACTACTTCGGTTGGCCCCAGTCTTTATCAATATTCCAATGAGGGCATAAATTTCGGTCATGGTAACAGGCTTCCAAATTTTCGCTGGTCTGTCTGGGTGTTGTTGGTTATCTTGAGCGAATAAAGCTTCAGCTTTTCTATTGGTCTGGCGACAAATTATATCCACCATTTCATCGCTCATGAAGCATTTGAATGTGTTTATAATTGACATCGTTTTGGTCGTATTTATGGGACCACTTTTTTGGCGCAACACATTATGCCGTCTTGTTTGGCGCACTTGACGCGGCTTGGAGTCCCATATAGTGCCATCACGGGCAACATATTGAGTTACATTCAAATTTATCGGCAAAGTTGCTTCTTCATCATCGTTATCATCGCTATCATCTTCGTTGTTGTCCTCTGACCATGATTCATCAACTTCTGCATTTTCATCTACATTTTCATCAGCAGAGAACTCTGCACCAACCACGTCATCTTCTTGCTCTTCTCCTTCGTTCACTTCGAAAACTTGTGAATCATCGTCACACACAGCGTCAAATAATGTTTGTATATATTCTTCTTTTTGAGTATCACTGAGCCTGTTGGTGAATAAATAAACACAAACAACAAATTTTCGTTTCAAATTATCGCACTGTAGTGTATAAACTTACCTATGATACACCTTCGCAGGAACACCGCCAAATTTTCTTACATTATCCATATTTTTTAGGTTTTTTTGTATAATTATTTATTTTATATTGTTTATATTTTTATTGTGTCCTTTTATTTTTCTACACAACCGCAACTCACAAGCACAAAATGGTAATTGAACAAAGTTTTGCTTAATTTTCGGGAATATCACTTCAACACCCTAGTCACAACTTTGCATGCGCTCTATTTTCGTAGCAGGTAATAAATACACCATGCAACTTACTTGACAAACTGAATAGAAAACCACCTTTTACTTGACACGCACGGCTTGAATGTGTGCATACATGTTAAAAGGGGAATCCCCTATTTCATTTTTATAATGAACAACAAAGCTTGCTTGCGATGTTTTTGAATTTTGTCCGTTTATGAGAAATTTTTTCATGGAAATGGCTTGAAATACAGTGTCCGCGTCCGGTTATTAGAGCGTCCGTTTATTAGAATGATATTTGTATGAAAAAATGATTGAAAAACCTGTGTACACAAAATTTGTCCGGTTATTGGAGCTGTCCGGTTATAAGGACTGTCCGTCTTGGGGAATTTCACTGTATATACAAATTATACCTTAAAATGTTCGATAATATCTAACTTAATGAATTCCACGAAAAAAACAATAACAGGTTCTTTGCAAATCATTAAATAATAAGCAAAATATCAGTTGGAGTACACCTGTACCCGGGTATACGTTCTCGTAGTAAAGGCCGGGTATGTGTTCTAGGGTTAATAGTCAAGTGTAGTTCATGCGTGTATGTCTAATAGAAATTTTAAGAAATACAGGCAAATACTTTAAAACGATTCACATTATACGTGACTTTGTGAGGAAGGCACTACCAGCTATTAACCAGCAAGTAAAAT
The DNA here is from genome assembly GCA_951828415.1 of Anomoia purmunda. Classification (NCBI taxonomy): domain Eukaryota; kingdom Metazoa; phylum Arthropoda; class Insecta; order Diptera; family Tephritidae; genus Anomoia; species Anomoia purmunda. The sequence goes on along the minus strand of OX639993.1, from coordinate 81,225,168 downwards.
AAGGTGTATCCACCTGTTGTAAATGTTTAAACGAATCGGGTGCAGTATCTACTTAATCAGGAACTGCTTAATCCCTCAATATCCGATTTAGATATTAGCCAAGAAATTAAAGAAAGTGTATCTACTTGTAATAAAAGTTTAAACGAAGTAGGTCGCAGGATCTAATTCCGCAGTATCCATTTTAGAGAGCTAGCATTGACTTGAATATGCAGGAAAGGATTACCTAAATTCTTTTGATGCGCAGTCTAAGTTTTCGATAGCAAAAAGGCTGAGGAATAAAAAGTGTTAACAAGTAGCTTCCCTTTCATTATAACTAGCGGGACTCCCTTTCATTATAAGAAACAATGCTTTTGGATCAATGTCATTTAAAAAATTTTCTACTGAATGTAATATCCAGCCGAAAATTCTTAAGCCTAATGTATCCACAAAGCAATTGCCTGGCGTATCTATGACTAAAAATTATTTAAAATCCTTAAAAAGCAGCGGGAAGTAGATCATCTATTGTTGACCAGGGGACAGATATTTGGAAAAAGGACAGATTTGATTGCAAATAAATTGAGCTGCTGGCAGGCAGGAATAATATATATACTAACTAGCAGCCCCGGCGGACTTCGTCTCACCCAAAAATACAACGAAACTATTGCAAGACAATTCAATTCTCACAATGCCACTTCAACTTTCATAATCTAGCAGATGACGTTTCGAATTAAATACGGCGGCATTGTACTATTAAACTAAACCAAAAAATTTACATTCCATTAAACTAAACATTAAATAAATTTTTTTTTTTAATTAAAAATTTTCTTAGCAAAATATCATCTTTATTCGAGTACTTTGTGATACACAATATTTTTCGTTTTTTGTTCATTTTCTAAATTTAGACCACAAACATCCAATGATTGGCCTTGCGCCTTGTTAATTGTCATGGCAAACGCAAGACGAACCGGGAATTGATTGCGTTAGTATTCGAAAGGCATGTCTGTCGGTGTCAAAGGAATACGCGGAATGAGAACTTGTTCTCCTTTAAATTTGCCTTTGAGAATTGTTGCGTAAATTATATTGTTCATGATTTGCTTCACAATCAAACGCATTATATTGTCAAGTGCAAAAATTATAACGGTTATTAAGAAGTGAGAACAGTTGCTAATAATAAATCTATATACATATTATTATATCAAGTGATTATTACAAATTATAAATCAACTACGATACAGTACAGCCACCTAAGTATGTTATTCTCAGAGAGCCAGAAATTTCTATATTCCAAAAAATAACAATAATTCCTGAAACATTGTTTAGCATGTAAAAAAATATATAGGTAGCAAGAAATTTTCCTTAATTGCTTAATTTGGGCTCTTTTCACTCTTTTCCACAGAAAACTTAGCAGCGCTAATCACTTGCGCAAGAAATTAGGAAAAAAGTGTTCTGCAGTATAATGCATTTTATTAAACACGCAGGTACATACATACATACATATGTTGCTGTAACACATGCATATGTATTATATGTACATATATACTTTATTTGGGATCTTTTAAATAAAGGGTTCTGCAATAGGTATAATGAGTATACATAAGTATATACATACATATAATATATATGTATATTTTATAGATAACACTGGTTTACAATATTAAACTTTTTGTCTGTTGCCGCGAATCCTGTGGTTGATATTGTTCACTCATCACTTGTTTTTGTCAAATCTACCCTCAAAATTTTTTGAGCAGCTCGAGTTACTTTGTTTTTGATTTCATCATTTATATTAATTTATATCATATATATTAATCGATAACAGGCATATTTTACTGTGTTATAATTAGTTTCTCTAGTTTTTGCGTCATGAGTAGTTCAAGGAGACGTTGTTTAAACAATCCAGATCATTTTTGCTATATATGCGGAGAATATGTGTTTAACAATAGTAGAAAAGTTATATCAGAGTTGGTGAAAAATACCTATTTTGAGTATTTTGGGATGCTCTTGGATAAAAATGAGAAGTCTTGGGCTCCCAATTGTGTTTGTAAATCGTGTGTGGAATATTTAAGATTATGGAAAAGTGGTAAAAGAAGTGCCTTTAAATTTGGAACACCGACTATTTGGCGAGAACCACAAAATCATCTCATAGACTGTTATTTTTGTAGTGTGAACATAAATGGTTTAAACACTAAAAATCGAGCTAAATGGCAATTCCCAAGTACTAGTTGTGTTCAACGTCCAGTGCAGCGTTCACCTCACTCTTCAAAGCTTAAAAATATATCTGAACCATTAGAGCAAGACATTGAAGGACCAAGCTCATCACAAAATGATCCTGATTTTGAAGCTATGTCTAATGAGCCAAAATGCTTTTCCCAAAATGAGTTAGATGATCTTGTAAGAGATTTAAATCTTTCTAAACAAGCTTCAGAATTGTTAGCATCAAGACTAAAAGAAAAAAATTTGCTATCCTCGGATACTAAAATAAGTTTTTATCGTGAAAGAGATACAGAATTACGGTGTTATTTTTCCGAAGAAGATGGCATTACCTTTTGTTCAGATATCAAAAAATTGTTGATAAAAATGGGCTTGAAGCAATACGAACCAAATGACTGGCGTTTATTCATTGACAGCTCAAAACGTAGCCTAAAATGTATTCTATTACATAATGGAAATAAATATGCTGGGGTACCTATTGCCCACAGTACAAAGTTAAAGGAGGAATATTGTAACATTTCGCTAGTCTTGAACAAAATAAAATACAATGACCATAAGTGGCTAATTTGTGTCGATTTAAAAATGGTCAACATTCTTCTCGGTCAACAAAGTGGTTACACCAAGTTTCCCTGTTTTATATGTCTTTGGGACAGTAGAGCTAAACAAGAACATTGGGTAAGAAAAAACTGGCCCTTGAGAGCAAATATGGAGCCTGGAAAGCACAATATAGTCCACAATTCATTAGTATCTCGTGACAAAATTATCCTTCCACCATTACACATAAAACTGGGCATCATGAAACAGTTTGTAAAATCACTAGATAAAAATGAGAACTGCTTTTCTTACATTTGCCAAAAATTTCCTCAGCTCACTATGGAAAAGATTAAAGCCGGTATCTTTGATGGCCCTCAAATTAGACAACTTACGAATGATACTCAATTTAGAAATTCTATGACTGAGTCAGAACTAAAGGCTTGGACAGCTTTCGTATCTGTGATGCAGAATTTTCTCGGAAATCGGAAATCTGAAAATTATGTTGAACTTGTAGAAGACCTTCTGCTACAATTAAGAAATATGGGATGCAATATGAGTATAAAAGTCCACTTTCTCCATAGTCACCTGGACAGGTTTCCGAAAAATTTAGGAGATATGAGCGAAGAGCAGGGAGAGCGTATGCATCAAGACTTACGCGTCATGGAGGAGCGCTATCAGGGTTTCTGGGATACAAATATGATGTCTGACTATGGTTGGTCTCTAATACGTCATTTTCCAAAGTCGACACATCGGAGAAAAGCTTTAAAACGAAGTTTTTTAGAACTCAATGATTAATTGTTTCTTTAAATAAAGTTTTTCTTATTAAATACATGTTTTTTTCTATCTAATACCTACATAGCTGAAACTCAGAAATTAGAGCTGATAAAAATATTATAATTATATTTTTGAAAATAGCATATTATATGTAGTCAGCAACAGCTAAAATTTCTTCGGCAACAAATGTACTGTAAACTAGTGTATTTATTAATATGCACTTCGTAAGAGCGTACATATGTATGTATTCAAGAATGTATGTTATTTAAGGTATTTAGAAGTTTCCCATGAAGGTAGATATGTTAGTTAAGGTTTATTTACTGGAATCTCAATATGCAATGCATTTTCGGCCGTTTTTATAAATATTATTTATAAATAGCCGGTTAAGCTAGTTATATTATATTATCGAAAATGGCTTATTTAATATCATCTTATAAAGAAATTTCTAAAACGCTTTTGATTGCGAGAAAGATATTGATGTTCTTGTTGGTGTTATTTCGACAACTAACGCTAATATATCTACGGAAAACATTGAAAAATTAAAAACATTTTTGGTTAACATATTTTTACAGAAATTTAAATTGAAATGGAAAAAAGCTAATCGTCATATGCAAAGGTTTCTAAACGAAAATGCAGATCGGCTGTCAAATATTTATACTGTTATCTGAGGATTATAGAAATTATAGACTCCATCATTCGAGAAAATGTTCAAGGTCGTCCACCAATGAAGACGTTATGCATCATTTGCTGGTAACATCAGATCCATTTATTAACAAATTCAGAAAAAATTTAAATTTAAGAAATTAGAATATCATGATGAAGTAAAGGACATGTTAATGGAATATGATTAAAAATCAAATTATTGATGTTTTCTCTATTATTTTGAAATTGTTGTTAAGTACGACGCTAACTTCAAAGTTGTATGGGAGGTGGACGTGTTCGTCGGCAGATCACCTTAATATTTATTATGGGGTATGTTATTGTTGAAACAAACAATCTCGCAAAATTTTGTTGCTCTAGCGTAAAAATCTTCAAAAATAAAGCACTTTTTAAGTTTCAGTTGTATGGGAGGTGGGCGTGTCCGTGGGCGGATTTTCCAAAAAAATTTGTCAATATTTTATTTTTACCTAAAATGCATCTGTGCAAAATTTCAAAGCTCTACGATACCTCCTTCTATTTATTGCCGTACCTCTGAACAAAATTTACCACTGCGCGGCGTGAGCGGCGACCATGCGACATTTTTCAAATAACTTACATTTTTAAACTTGTGATATCTTTCGAATGGAATGTCCAAATTGAATAATTCAAACAGTTATGTAATGGTATTGAAGACTTAAATATGCAGTCATTTATTTTGGTAAGGATTAATTCCAAAGTAGAAATAAAAGAGCTTTTATAGCGGTGGCATTTATGTATATTTTTTGAAATGAGAAAACACTTACTGTGACATAACTACAATAGTTAGACATATGCTGTCGCGATATTATTTGTAGATAATTTTATGTTCTGCAAAGACGTAGTACATTATTTTGTTCTATAATCAATAGGTTTTGCAGCACACGCGATGTAAGAAAGTTTTTTTGGTAATTCTTTCACACCTTGGGTTACATTATTGGAGTTTTACTGTAGATCCCTAACTGACCTTTTTTTCGATTTTTAAACCCCTTTCCATCAAAGTACAAATCATCAAAATCGGTTTGGTCACTCTCGAGTTATGGGAGTACATCGCTTCGGACACTTTCTTTTATATATATATGTAGATATAGGTATAATGTACCCCGGCCGAAAATTCTATTAAAAATCACTGGTGACGCGTTTGAGCAAGAACACCCCACGATAATGTTCAAGGGCTTGAAACCAACGAAGCTACTGGAGCTGGCGCACTATTGCCCATCCGTCGCAAAATTTACTTGTGGCTAATTGAATAGCTTCGGCACAGCCGAAGTCCCTCTTTCGCTTATACACACACCGTCAACACACGCCGATAGATGGCCTAGCGCACACCACTCAGCTTGGAGATTAACACCACACAATATACTTACGTCTATCAGTTGTACACATACACATATACATATGTATATAAATACAAACTTTCATTTTTAAACCAAACCGGACTCATAATTTACACGCAACACAATCAGACGAAAAAGAGAAAATATACAAATTTTTTTTCATGTAAAAAAATTTTTACCCGCTCACTTTGTCTGAATAAAACTGTTAATTGCAACTGATTCAAGCGAAAGACCTGATTCAAGAATTATGGCTAGAGAGAACAAACAGGGACGATCAAGCCAAACTACGAGTACTTCGCTTAGTAAAATGACCACAAGTTGCAAATAATTTGCACACTATTTCGGGGATACGAATCCCCTGATGGGCAAATCACTCCTCCCAAAAATAAGTCGTACTCATTCTTCGACGTCTCTGGAAAGAATGGGCAACTAAACATGTGAGCACCTAAGTGGCATGCCGTCTTCCAAGCGTAGCAGCACCTAAGCGCAATCAGGAATCGGTAAGTTCGCCTTACCGGTCAAGAAAGACAGCCTTCTCCGCCTCAAGTGTGCGGTTATCAAACACTTCCACTGTTTATGGAAGAAATTGTGATTGCTCAATAAACTGGACGCACTTTTCGTTATGAGTGCTAAATTTCAGTTTTTTTCTCTTCTTCCATAAATGTGTACTCAATTAAACAAAGCAATATCAATTTGAACTAATAAAATAACGCGAGCGTGTGTTTTAAAATTTGCTCAGTCGGCTGTTATACTCAGTAGTTAGTTTCGAAATTAGAAGTTAGTCATGCAATGATTATGAAGTTGCATATTTGAGTTTGAACAGCCGTCCGCATTACTTTTCTCGAGACGGTATGTGAAAAAATAACAAAAAAGCAAATAAAAATAAAAGCATGTCAGACGATCCAGGTGAAGATGGTGTCGAAGATAGTGTTCCAGAGGTACCAAACAATCAGGCGACAAGGCATTTTGGAAATAAGGTGACTTGCATAAGTTAACGGTAAACGTCTGGCGGACACTTGTGAAAACCGGTTAAAGGCCCGATAGTGATGCAACTTCGTATAAGCCGAAGAAAAACAAGAGTAGTTCCGAGTTGCAAGGCAAGCGAGTAACAATGAAATCACTGGTAGAGAAATCGCACCCAGTGGAGTCCCGAGCTCCGTTAGCTACCACTAAATTATGGACGGTGGTACACTTACCATTAAAGGCAGTACAAATGGTAAGTCATCCTATGCTAACATTTTAAAAATGGTTAAAGGTAGCTCACAACTCAGTGATCTGGGAACGGGAAAACTGACAATGGTAGGAAGTAGCTGAGGCTGAACCCTTGGCGTAGATGCAGCAGCTCGAAATAAAAGATATTTATGGTGTTACTACTGAGGAGATCTACTACTGCACAAACGGTTTCTGTTGTGTTATATGTAAATAGAATGGTAAAAGTTCAGTAAGATACTCTATGGGCGGTAAAAATGTACACTATATTTGGAGGCCCTTGCCAAACTCAGGAAAATATGAAGCTCATTCAGCTGAACTTAAACCATTGTGAGGCAGCGCAAGGCCTGTTGAATCAAATGACTTTTGAGCTGAAAATAGATGTCGCTATCTTAAGTGACCACTAAAAATATTATTATTTATTGTTTTTTATTTAGCGTAACACAAAATATTAAGCTAGCATACTCGTAATACAGCACACTAGCTACCAGGGCCTACGGTGCATTTCGAGTATAAATGTTTACTTAAATTGAACACATCATATTATGTGTAGTTGCATAAGTGCATTTACACTATTACATATAGCTATGTTTGAAATATAGATACTTAACCTAATGTTATTTATATAGTTGACTATGACTTTAACATTGTTGTAATTTATTTCCTTTAGAAGAAGAGATGGTGGTGTTGATCCAAATGTTTGTGAACGTATTGTATTTAATGCTTGGCACTCATCGAGTATATGATTTGCAGAAAGGTATCCCTGGAAAAATGGGCATGAAGCCGGGGTTCCACCGTTAGGTAGGTGGGCATGTGACACCGTAGTGCGTCCAAGCAGAATGCTTATGAATATGCTGATTTCACGTCTGGTTAAGTTATGGTGAAAGATCGGTTTTTTGCAGTTCGGATTGATTGCAGTGTACCCTTGTTGAAAATGTGCCCCTTCCTTCATTTTTAAGTCACGCCAGTGGATATATAAGTATTTACGCAAATCCCAGGGCATAATGTCACGAATGTAAATAACGGTGTTACACTTGCACTTCTTGCAGCTTCATCAGCGTACTCATTACCTGGGATGCCTTTGTGCCCAGGAACCCAGAAAATGTTTAGTTTATTCTGACGTTTAATGAGTATATCTCTTATTTGTTGGATAACGAAGTTATCGTTGTAAATATTACATATGGCTGTGATCACCAACATGCTGTCCGTACAAACAATATACTTTCCTTTATTATATTTTGCGAATTCTAACGCTACTTTTATTGCCATTGAATCTGTGGTAAAAATTTAATAGTATGACGGTAAGCCTCCGGCAGTGATTAGTGTACCATCACGATGAACAACAGCGACAGTTGTGTTTGGAGCAGATTTAGAATCATCCTTGAATTTTAGGGTCCAGTTTAAATGGCCATTCAATTGCTGCAAAAAGAGACTATGGTATATTTCATTGCTAGTTGAAGTTTTTGGGTGCGCATTCAAAGTAGTATTTAAAGAGTTTGTTGACAACAGCCATGGTGCCTTACGGGTGATGGTATTTGTATTTTTATCTTTTTGCAAAGTGTTACGCAACGCCTTATGGTTGACACCACCGAAAAATTACGTTTGGGTGTAGCAGCCGACTTGAAAGTGTCAAAAAGTGTTTTATTTGTGGTGTAAAGTTTCGCAATTAGTTTGTATGGGACTAAATCCCTTCTATCCGTGACGGTTGGAAGTCCGGCTTCAGCCAATATGCATTTTACGGGTGACGTCGGGAAAGCGTCTAAACTTCGTCGGACAGCTGTGTGATACGGTGCTTGAAGAAGTTTTAGGTGGGTATTAGCATGCCACCCATAAATTGCAAGACATCTACAAGTGTGTTAGGATGAATACGAAGATGCTTAGATGAAAGGTATTTGATTATGTTGAGCCTGGTAGCTAGGTTTTTTCTTAGAGCTAAGCAATGTTCCTTAAACGTAAATTTCGAATCAAAAGTTACGCCAGGAATTTTTAGACTATTCACATTGGTTATTGTTATATTATCTGCACAAACGTTGAACGAACTGCAGTTTCGCTGTATTTTACACTTATCCTAGGCTAGGATTGTTCCGGATTTTAGCCCCCTTGGTTTTTCTTCCGTTATAAAAATCGTTTTCAATCTTGGCGCTGTCTTTGGCTTTAGTGTGAATTACTGCATCATCCGCGTAAACCTATAAACTAATGGTTTTGCTTGTCGCCACTTTGTTTAACTGCTCGAATGCAATCATAAATACAACTACCGATAGAGGTGAACCTTGTGGAACTCCGCTCATTAGTAGGTAAGATTTAGATAGGCACCATTAACCCTTATTTTGAAGCGTCGCCCGGATATAAATGCCTTTACGATGTTATATATTTTAGTACCAACTTTCCAGTTTTGAAACTGCTCCCGGAAAATGTGAACACCAACGCGATCGTAAGCTTTCTCAAAATCTGTGGCCAATATAGTGGCGTGGTTTTTTGTTGAATGTGCATCTGCGATAAAATGCTGCATATGTAGCAGCGCAGCAACCGTTCCATGATTGGTTGTGACTAATTAGTTTATTTTTTAAGAAAAACCACATTAGCCTTATAGCTAACATCTTTTCAAGTATCTTGCTTAGACAGGACAAGAGAGATATTGGACGATACCCGGTGACAGAGTCTTGAGGCTTATTGGGTTTCTGAATAGGAATAATTAAAGCGAGAAGCCAACGGTGTTTTCCCTTTAGCAAATGTGTTCGGTCGGGAGGCCGCTTTTTGTTATAGGAATTTGTTAATAAATTCAATTCTATGTATAGCCCATTTGATTTGCAAAAAGTGTAACAGATAAAAAGCGTTTGAGCTTAGTGATTTACATATATTAACCTATATATATTAGAGTTAACGATTCGTTTTATAGTGAGGTGTTTAAAGCTTTAGATATGAGTATACGCTACCACGCCTAGGAAAAGTTTAAGGCTTCCAAGGAACACCAAAACTGCAAGAAAAAATAATTCAGCGGTTTTTTTTATCGAGGTGGGTTAAATCTTAAATCAGCTTGGTTCCATTTTTTTGTAACTCGGGAAATGCTAATGAACGCTAATGAAACCAATGATGAAGTTAAGTTAAGTGAGACAGTTGGCCTGAAGGATAAATTATATTGGGCTTAACCAGTAGATCAAAAACCTCATTTAATAGAAATTCATAAGGTAAGATAGTAGTTTTTTTTTAAAAAAGTTGATGGCGGTGATAGAGGCTATGTATTACCTGCAGAACACATTTCAATACCTATCCACAATCCAGCAAAAGTGTGAAAGTAGAACGGTGCTGAAGCCCATTCGCTACGTGTTTGCCCAGCATGTCGTTGGCTGTGGTTTCACAGACCGGTAGAACCATGAAAGAAATCGGAATAAGAGATGTGCTGATCTCTGAAATAACTATAATTTATACCGCTCCTGACTGTTCTTTTCTTTCCTTATAATGGCCTTGAGCTCAAAAATTAATATTGTCGATTTAAATAAATAAATTAAAAAGGACAATTAATATTGTCGATTTAAATAAATAAATTAAAAAGGACAATATATGTACTTATTTTTTAGTTAATTTAATGGTGGCGCAAATTTTTTCTAAAAAAATTTTAAATCATATTTATCAAAAAACACGACTTCGTAATTTTTACTTGACGATGTTAACGGCAACTAAAAATAATTTTTTTTTGTGTTTCCTTTTGTTTGCAATCCATCTTTATGACAATAAGCGGATGTTATCAATATTTATTACAAACTTAACCAATATTCGTGAGAGGAATAGTTAGCCTACAATGATTCTAATATGTGAAATCGTTTTAATCTTCGGATAGTTTGACAATTATCTAAGAGATTTATAGATAAAGTATTAGAGTGGCGGTTAAGCCTATTGACATATTTTTTGCTTGTTTTGAGTATCTCTTCTTTTATATTTGGCATATCTAGATCTTTGTGAAGTTCATCATTTCTCACATTCAACTGATTTGTATATAGCCACTTTATTTTCCAAGCTCAGTTGTGAGTTTTTTCTAAAAGGCCAATACAATTTCTCTTTTTTTTTTTGTTTAGTTGCGTTACTTTAGCTTTTATAAGTGCTTTTCATGTCAGCCTTCTATCAAGATGTACACCAAGACACTTGAGTGTCGTAGTTTGGGGAATTTTAGTGTCACTCAGATTAACTTGACTCTTCTAACACTGAAAGTTACGTGAGTGGATTTTTGAGGGTTAACTTCAATTTAACACTGAAAGCTACGTGGGGGATTTTTGAGGGTTAACTTTAATTTTCCAGTTGTTTAACCATTTCCCTATTTCCTAGAGCTCTTTACAGGACCGGACCCAGAACACTGCATTGCGCTACGCCGGCGTTTACGGAGTATATGTTAGATGTAACATAATAATGTAAAACATAAAACTCTCGGTTACTTAGATATGATCTTAGTACTAAGAAGTAAGGAGCTGGAAGCATTTTTTTAATTTTGTATAATATTCCCTGGTGTCAGACTCGATCGAATGCCTGCTGTATATCGAGAAAAACCATTGTGCAATATTTTGTTATTTTCCAGTGCTTCTGTAATGTCATTGACAACTCGATGACATTGATATATAGTTGCATGACCTCTTCTAAACCCAAACTGATGTTCCGGTATTATATCAAACTGCTCCCGAACTGGTAACATTCTTCTCAAAAGTATTCTTTTAAATACTTTTGAGAAAGTTACGAACAAGCTAATCGGGCGCTTTGAGTACAAAGTATTTTCAGGCTTATTTGGCTTTGGTATCATAATAATCTCAGCGCATTTCCACTACATATGATAGTAGTCAAGTCTCAGCATTGGGTTGAATATTAGTAGACTTAAGAAACAGGTCAAATCCGAGGGACTTTTTACGGTTCATCTTATGAATCTCTGCTTCTTCTTCACTTATTCAGATATGGCTAATTGGAAGACTAATTTGGCATGGCGCATCTAGAAAATTAAAAATGTATTCTTCTTGTGTTCTGCCACCATCTGGATTAGGCTGAAATACTGCATGAAGGTGCTGTGCAAATGCCACTACTTTTTCTTCATTGGATCTACACCAGACTCCATTGTTGTCTTTGACAGCGATATTTCTTCTTGTTGGACGTTTAAGATATCGCGTAGCTCTCCAAAAACTGTATTTAAAATCGGGTATAAAAGGATCCAGATTTTGAAGGCAATCTGCAGTTGATTCGTTTCTTATTTCCGCCAATCGTTTTTCGAGCTGTTCCTTAACTGGTTAAACTGTCTTTTATCTACTGGACTCTGGCTCGTTTGCCACTTTTTCCTTAGCTTTCTTTTATTTTTGTTAAGCTGTCTAAGTTCCGTTGATAAAAATAGGATACTTGAAGTGTTATATTTTGGAGGACTAATAGAGAAAAACCAAGCTTCATGTATTCTGTTAGTCAATGTTTCAACAGCGAAATCTATTTCTATGCTAGTCTTTAGTGACACATCTAAGCTAATTCTATTATCGAACCAGTTTCTGAACGCAGTAACGTCTGTCTTTAGCGTGATGACCTTGTAAGGAAAGTACCGCAAAGGTACGGTTTTGTACGCTACAATGAGTGGTGAGTGATCCGAGCGTATGTCAAAGCTTTCCTTTATACTTAGATGATGTTTTGGTATGCTAGAATAAACAATAAAATCTAACAGATCCGAAATTTTCCTTGGATCAGAAGGTCAGTAAGTAGGCTTGCCAGTAGGCAGTGTGGATAGCTTATTAACAGTAATACATTTGTAGAGTTGTCTATCTTTTGGATTTATTAACCTGGATTCCCACCAGGGATGTTTGGCATTGTAATTCCCACCAGCAATAAATCTTGGCCCAATCTTTTGGAAAACATACCAATATTCGTTGCATTTTAACGCAAATCTGGGTGGAAAGTATACGGCTGATAAGCTCAATTCAAAGTATTTGCAATTAACCTTCATACAAGCAGCTTATATCGCGGCCTGGAAGATGCTATCCATAATTTTATACCTCATGTGGGTTTTGATTAATATTGCTGATCCACCATGGGCTTTGTTATCTGGGTGATTGGCACTAATGAGGACATAACCGATTATTTTAAATAATGATTTTCTCGTAACATGCGATTCAGATATCAGTATAATATCAATACTATTCGACTTTAAGAATTTTAAAATGTCTTCTTTATGGTTGGAAAGGTCATTGGCATTCCATATTACGATACGTACATAAATCTATTTGCTAGCTTGCTTATTAATGTGGTTATGATATGTAAAAGTTTGTTGGTTAACTCGAACTGCTTGGCAAGAAGAACATCTATTCCATCTAATGAATTGACTTTCTTTAGCCCTGGGTTAGCTTGAAGCATTTGAGCATATGTTGGCTGGTGTTCATATTGATCTTTGCGTGAAACCAGTTCTTGGTACACCCTGCAGCCCTTATAGCTGGCGGCATGGCTTTCGAAATAGTTGGCACATTTCGCTGGGATTTCTTTATATTTTGGACAGTCCTTAGTTGGATGATCTAATGAATATTTCACACATTTGAAGTTTTTTGTAAAATAGGTCTTGGTGCCTAAATTCTTGACAGGGAAATCATTGCACTATGTCATTTACCTTTCTTGGTTGCTCTACTTCTAGCGTTGCCAATATGGTTAATTTGGTAAATATTCGAATTTTTGTTATTTGGCTCAAGATCAATGAAAAACATGTGTAGGGGCTGCTTAGTAATGCGGCTTTTAATATTATTTATGCTTCTCACTTGGTGGCCGAGCTCTTCAATTTCTTGTTTTATTAGTTCAGCGGGAGTTGAACAATGCAAATTTTTTACAACTACTCCAAATGGCCCTATCTTCCTTTACCTGGTAAGTATGAAATTTAATTTTACCTTTTTTAGGCTATCAACTAAACTTCTACAAATTTTTACCGACTTAACCATAACTCTAACGTGTTATATCTCTGAGATTTATAGCTAAAGTCTTATGTTTGTATTAACTTACAAATACCATTAATATCACTAACATCAGAAAGAAAAATTAGAGGTGGCTTATGGAACTTTCACAATCAATGCTGTTGTTGGCATCAGCTGTAGTTTGGTGGTTTCCATTGCCACCGTTGTCGTCACCGCTTAGCACATCAAAGTGATAGGCACTGATGGATGTTCCATTTGAATTAGCCAAAGCTGGTGTTTTTCGCAATACTGTTGGTGAGGATCCATGCGTACGCTTTTTTGCTACGAATATCAGCACACTTTGCCAATGCATGACGGAACAGGCTACTTTGGCATGTTGCTTTGTTTTAATACCAGCGGTGCCTTTATTGCTGTTTCCTTAAGCAGTCGAAGGTATGTACGCAAACAAACAACGAATGCAGAAAAGAAAATGTAATTTGTTAACAGTGTTGTTGTTATTTCTATGTTTATTTTTAGCCAGACACAGATTTTAACACTTCTAATCGCTTACGCAGTCAAAAGGCGACTGTGGCAATTGATGGTATATGCTCGAAGATGAACGGTTAACTAAAAATGGTACTATAGCATCGCTTCAAAGTCTCGGAAAAGTTGCCTCTACTATAAATTTCACCTTAAAGTTTCCGTTGTCACTTCATAGTTCCCTTTGAAACTCTAACCTAGCTCGGGATAACAATAATAAATAAAACGAGCAGAGCCGATGCCATGATGTTGTACCCGCGTTAGTGCAGTGTTGTTGTTGTGCGACTAAAGGGCAAATTTAACCCATTTAAGTGTCAACACCCTTTCATCGACTTTCGTTTTGTGCAAAGTTTGTCCTAAGGTCAATTCATAAAAGGTAGAGTTGGATGGACAGGTGAGCGATTTCGATTCCCGTGTAGGAATAACAAGTTAAGACGCGGCGTCGCAAAAAAATGTGGTTTTTTTTTGCTGTTTTCGAGGAAAAACGTGCACAAAAACGAAAACGGCATTCATATTGTTTGGTGTTTTCATTAAATTTATTCAACAAAGTACGTCTTTATGTTTCTGTTACTGATGTACTGAGTTCTATTCCTGTCGCTGGCAGCCCCAGAATCGCAAAATTATGTTGACGCTTCCGCCCCTGTCCAAAATGTACGGAATTCTACTCCTATTTATGTTTCTGTTCTACTACTTATTTAATGTTTCTTGGATTGTACCACTATTTTATTTTTAAATGGAACAGTGGAGAAAGTTTTCAAAAATACATGCAAATTTGATTGCTCTCAGCTGAGCTTGGTTTTATTTCCTTTTATTTAAAAATTTTGTTTTCAGAAACGTAATAAAACATACAGTTAAAACCTCAAATGCATTAATTTTTTATGATTGAATCAAACTCGGTGGCCCTTTGCTCCGTCAATGACCCCTTTTTTGCGACTTGCTTAAAAGTATTTGCGCTAATTTATTGATAAAAATGTATTCATATACTTAAATAGCAATTTTTGTTCATTTAACGGAAGGCACAATTATACGTTATTATTTTTGAAAGTCACACTGCTGAAAGCTTCTTCGCACATAATGCTGTACAGCATAAAAGTTGATGGTTGGAATTTACTTCATGATGAATTTTAGAAGTGACACACTCTGTAGTAGCCACTACAGTAACGTTTTACCTCCGCAGGTAACTTTCATTTCACTAAAAAATATTACTCACAAGTTCCACTACTTGAAAGCGGTTATGAAGGACTGAAGGAAAACTGCCAAACCTACTTAAAAGTAACTGCTTTTAATTGGTAATGTTATTTAAAAGCCGCATAATCTTCAAGAAACCAATAGTAGAATATACCACTCAGCGACTTCAAATTTGTCAAGGAATGGCAGCCCCCATGCGGCAATGTTAACTGTAGATTGAATACACGATTACGTAACGATTTTGCTGCATGCCGGTGCCGATAAAAGCAATATGGTACATATATGAATCAGACTTGTTTTCACAAAAAAAATCTCACTTTTCTATCGAGCCGTACCAAATGTACTGGTATCAAAAGTGGGAAATTCAGTTCCCCATGCATGGGTTTATAGTGTAAAAACCTTGCACAGAGCGAAGGTTAACAACGATTTATGTACATCGTTCTTATGTAAAATTATATGTGTTTTCTTACTAAAGTTTGCTGCTTATAGAATTAAGTATATGCGCCAACGATACAGTTACGATATTCATTGGAAGAATTCCATGAAATATGTATAAGTTCACTGCTGGAAATGAAAAACGATCTCATTAAGGGCACGCTTAAAAAATTTTATATTCCTGTCAGTCTTAATTTCGTTTCCACTAATAATAATTTGAACTGGAATAACAACAACGAAGGGGAAACGGGGCCTGTAGAATAAAATGACGATCATAGCGTTGAATATTTGTTTTATGTCGCAGTTCTTTATACCGTTGAAGCTGACATATCTGATGATTAAGGTAAAGAGTTCGTTTCAAACAAATTTCGAGAGGTAGATATTACTGTTTTACTTAAAATCCAAGGAATAAAAATTCCGCCTATTGACTTATCAACATGCTTGAGCTTTACATATGAAACTATTTCCAAATAATCTGATAATTTAGCAGTATCCAAAAACAAATATCTCCTCAGTTCCATAAAATGGAAAGAAATCAGAGATATCGCAAAATTGCTACCACTAAAAAGCTACAAGTGGAACAGCTCCTACTTGGAATTTTTTTCCAATTTGGTCACCATGTAAATCCAAAAAAAGAATTCTTCACTAGCTTTACTCTTTATTCTGATATGATAAGTAGGGAGGCCGTTTTATTTAGCTATGACGTGCTTTTGATGGATTTTTTTGGATGCACGTTACAACATATTTTTTTTTTGCTTGCGAGAGAAGAAACTATTATGTTACTAAAAAATATTTTCTGCAAAATTACTGCTGAGGAAAATACCATGAACATAAAACGACTACAATTCGGGTTGTATCATACAGTGAAATAGCGGCGAAACCCCACTCGTTTGGGATGAATTTCTGTGCTAGTACGATAAGTATTAAAAAAAACAAGGCTCTTGCACATATGCAATAAAGCATGTATAGCCTAATCGATGTTAAAATACTTAATTTTAGATTTTTAATAAATTATTGTTTCTTACTTGTTTGCTTTAGTAGTGAGAAGTAATTTCAAGGAAGGATCGCATTGGGTGCATTCCATGAAAAAGTGGAACTCTGAACTGTTTTACAAATATGCATTTTTTATATATTATTGCACGTACTTAGTGAGATTATGTTCTCATCTAAAATAATTTACAAAAGTTGTAGTGAGTATGTCTCATTTTTTGTAAATACCGTTATTTATTGAGAGTAACAACAAGTCGGATTTTTTCATTAGTCTTTACACAACTTTTTGCGAGGTCGCTGCCGCTATTGTTTATCAGATAGAAACTAGATTTATGTTCTTAGTTATAGTGTATGGTCCGCTGTATTTAACTGCATACTCATTTTTTTGGTTAAGTGTTTTTTTGATAAGAAATTAATCATAACGGAAAGGTAAGTTTCGATGTCCCATACGTGACGCTTAATTCCTTTTTCTATAAATAATTGTAAAACAAGTCGACTATACAAATTGAATTTTTCTGTTAACAGCTAACTTTTAGCGGTCTAAAAACTGGTGAAACAATTTTGTTTGAAATCGCTTTGCTTACAATATATTCTTGGTGATAATGAAGTGTCTGTACGTGACGCCGAAGAATAAGTTATCTGACATCTTCAACTTTTACTGGCGTTTGTAATAAACAAAGCCCTTTTTTGTACTGCAAATCTCAATAACGCAAAAATGAGCGACCCGCAACCATCAACCAGTGCTAGCCGCATGCGAAAATTTCGAGAAAAGCAAAAAGAGAAAGATCCAAACTTTACCGCTAATGAGACTAAAAGATTGCGTGAGCTTCGTAAACGAAAAGCAGAAAATCTTTCTGAAGGTGAGTTAAAAGCAATTTCACTTAAGGAAAGGGATAAGAAGAGATTGCAAAGGGCAAAAAAGCGGGTTGAACTTAAAAATCCTACTGATTCTCCTGTAAGTACTGAATCTCCGTACAAGTCGAAACAGACTTCATCTTAAGCTGTTCAAAAGGCTCTAAAAGCACTGCCTCAATCACCAAGAAAGAAAAAAGCATTAGCACATCAGGTGACGATACACGTTATGACGATGTGAAAGCATTTTACTATCGTCCGGATATTGTGTATACCTGCCCAGGCGCAAATGATTTCATCGTTGTTTGGGAAAACGGCATTAAGAAGAAGTGTCAAAAGCTTTATTTGACTTTGTACCTACGAGAAGCCTTTTTCATTTTTAAAGAGTTTTTTCCTAATATCGAAATTGGATTTTCAAAATTTTGTAGTCTAAGACCGAAAAACGTTTTGCTAATGAAAGACACACCTTCAGACCAGTGCAAATGTTTAACTCATGAAAATTTTATGTTCAAATTGAAAGGTTTGAAACAAAATTATTGTAACGACTGGTGAACTATGATTTTATGTGATCCTTCTTTGGATTCGAAGTGCTGGAAAAATGAATGTGATACTTGTTCTGATGGCAAAAAAATATTAATTTCTATGGATTTAAGTACAATCTGTGTATGGAAAGAATGAGAAAAAAACTCAGAAAATAAACTATGTTTAGTAAACCAACAGAAAATTTGATTGAATCTTTCCATATTATGATGAAGCATGTTAATTTAAAACGAGTTCAAGCCGGTGAATTTCAAAAAGACCAACGCAATGAAAATGTGCGAATCCTTCAAGTTGATTTTGCGATGTCTTTTGGCTGTGAATACCAGAATGAAGTTCAAAGCGCACTCTGGTCACGAACAAGTGTTCTTTTATTTACTGCTGCAAGTTTTTACAAAGGCAATTTCCAAACACATCTTATATGCTCAGATGCTTATTCGAAAGACAAGGATACAGTTTTTGTTTTCATCAATAAGTTGTTTGACTTGATGCATAAAGAAAATGAAGACTTACCTTACCTTATGGTTAAACTAACATGAATGTTGAGTGAAAAGTACAAAAGGCCCTTTTATTGGAAATATTTTGCTACATCGCATGGAAAAGGTGTGATAGACAGAGTTGGCGGAAATATCAAAAGACTGATAAGAGAGAAAATGATGAGCCAAAATGAACATGTTGTTGTCCAATCAGCCAAGGACTTTTCTGATTTAGCTTCTCAATTAGTCACAAAAACCCGTGTGATTTATGTGCCATCCTCTGAAATTTATGAAAGGATTAAAAGTGCATCGCCGTGGGACAATGCCAAAGCGATAACTGGAGTTTCCAACTTCCATTTTATTAAAACTGTGGAGAAAGTTGTGGAGTGCAGAAAACATTGCCTTTCCTAAGACAAAACTGAATTTACCTATTGATTTTTACATATATTATAGATTTAAGTTGAACTATGTTCCGTACGTGACGCGACTTGTCTGTACGTGACAAATATAAAAAAATGTTTTTGAATTATAAATATGTGTTTTAATTAATATTTTTTTTCGCTAGTAGCAAGCTTGATTCTTAGTTATAATTTCCTTCGAGGACACTTTTTATGCACCTGTAATATATTCGCTGAAATCTGAATAAAACTATAACAATTTCGAATGTTGGTTGACTTGATGTGTCCCGTACGTGACGTGGGTTGTTTGCATTTTTCTTCAGTATTTCATGACTTTTTTAAAATGTTTCTTCGCACTATTAAAAACTAGTATATAATCTATTAAATTAGAGAAAAAAAAGTATATATCTGATAAAACAATTACGTGCTATATGTAATATAAACCATAAAATTAGTTGAACTTGTCTGTACGTAACAGTGGAATGCACCATTGGGGCTTGGACGTCTTCTTTTAAGAGGAGATTCTTTTATTTCCTCCGCCTTAAAATGAAGAATATAGTTGCATACCACACGCTTTTACCCAATGCTCCGTTTGTTACTTGTAGGAAGCAGCACAAAACATTTACACAGGGTTTCCGTAATAGGTGTTCGGTTATATTTTTCTTATTGTTTTCAAACAATTGTCTTTTCGGTTTAAAATCTTTTTTTTTCAATTTCATGATCGAAAAATAAAGTGAAAAAATGGTTAAATCAATGGCATTATACATATCACTTCGTTAAATGCACTCCAATAAATAATTAGAATGAAAGCGACGCTTTGAAATACTTTCCCGATGAAAATGAACAAGTTTCTTTAAAAGTACATAATGTTTATATATTAGATTACATCTTAATGAGTTTCCTTGAATTCTCAGAAACGTCAGAACTAAACTGATTAATATTCCTTAGAACAAACATACGCAGCTGTTGATATGTAAATTGAATACATATACTCCCTATTGTTGTTGCTGAAGTTGCAAACTCCGCTGTTTACTGTTAGTTGTAAATACGGATGTTATATTATTATTTTGTCATTGAAAATGGTTTGTATTTTTTCTAGATATTATTGTTGCTACAACGCGGAACATGACTGTTGCCTTGATAATCTTTAAGAGATTAAACAAGTATCCTTGCTGACATTCGGACATGAGAGTTAGAACCCGGTGATTTGTTTATAAAGTTTAAAATTGAGAAAACCCAAAAACAATAACGCAAACATAATGGTGTTGGTAAAGGTTTTGAAGTTGGTCCGGCGCAATTTATCTCCAATGTCAGCTGGTTTCACAACTCTGCCACATTCTTCCAATTATCCTTCACACACCCCTGGCAATGTCCGCGTTTTTCTGCATCGTCTGGTTCTTATACACCATTTCACTCCTAAAATAAAAGTAAATTTCGTTGTTTCTTATGATAGGTAGTTAGGTAGGAAGGAGTGACTGCCGCCTATGGCGGCACATTTAGACCATTTATTGAAGGCTCATTGTTCTACCACAAGAATTTATACCATCCGAAAAAAACACCTCACTAAACCATTTTGCCTCGCTGGAAATTAACCTCGGTGTTTGAAGCCTCACTTAAGTCATCCAGGAACGTTGTTGCCTGCTTTTATATAAAAGATACAAGACCGTTTCCTCCTCTTCGTTATTTTTGTAGCTCCGGCATTTTCGGAGTCGGAGGTATGCCTAGCCATTCAGCGTGAAATAACTCAGAGCTTTGATTGCAGTCTCGCTATCACTAAAAATGAAGATGTCTCTTCCTCGAATTCCGGTTGCCAGCTTCTCTGCTGCTTTCATGATAGGTGAGACCTCAGCCTGGAAAAACTGCAGTGATCTTGTAAGGAAACTTTGTATGAGGGGATTTCGTGAGAAAACTTACTTTCGACTTTCGAGCCATCTGTATATATTATAATACTGTCAGGACGAGTGTTAATCTCCAGTTTGCACTCGTCACTAGTAAGCTTTTTTGTAATAAGTTTGATATCAGAAACCGATGATGAGTCATATGGATCCGGCGCTGCTCGAAATTAAGTAAACTTACTTACTTACTTAATTGGCGCTATAACCTCTTACGAGATTTTGGCCGAGTATAACAAATTGCGCCGGTCACTCCTTCTTCCTGCAAACTGGCGCCAATTGGAAATACCAAGTGACGTCAAAGCCTTTTCCACTTGATCTTTCCAACCCAGAGGAGGCTGCTCTCTTCCTCTACTACCACCAGCTGGTACCACGTAGAATACTTTCAGGGCTGGAGCATTTTCGTCCATTCGCACGACATGTCCTAGCCAATGAAGCCGCTGTATTTTAATTCGCTGGACTATGTCTATATCGCGGTAAAGGTCATTCAGCTCATCGTTCCATCGTCTGCGGTATTCGCCGTCGCAAAGCCGTAAAGGTCCAAAAATCTTTCGGAGAATATTTCTCTCGAACACTCCAAGGACCATCTCATCCGATGCTGATAGTGCCCATGCTTCAGCGCCATACAATAGCACGGTCATGATGAGAGACTTGTTGAGTGTGGTTTTGGTTCGTCGAGGGAGGGCTTTACTGCGCAATTGCGTGCTACTCAGCCCAAAGTAGTACTTGAGAGGCAAGAGAGATTCTACTTTGGATCTGCAGGCTGACATTATTGTAGGTGTTAATGCTGGTTCCCAGATAAACAAAGTCCTCCACTTTGTCGAAATTGTAATTGTCAACAGCGATGCGGGAGCCGAGGCGCGAGTCAGCGCTGTTTATTTGATGACAGGAGGTACTCTGTTTCGCCCCTTTCCAGTTTGGAAAAGGCAGAAGTAACGGCACGGTTGTTGAGGCCGATGAGAGTCGCCTTGTCTGAAATTCACTTGGTTTCAAACGGCTCAGAAAGGACCTTCCCGATTCTGACGGAGTTGGTATTGTTGCTCAACGTCATTTCACATAACCGTATTAGTTTTGTTGAGATACCAAATTCAGACATTGCGGCAAATAGGCAACTTCTTCTTGTGCTATCGAAAGCGGATTTGAAGTCGACAAAAAGATGGTGTGTCTATTCTTCTTTCTCGGGTCTTTTCCAAGATTTGGCGTATCGTGAATATTTGATCGATGGTAAGTTTTTCAGGTCAAAAGTCACACTGATGAGGTCCAAGCAGTTCGTTCACGGTGAGCTTCAGTCGTTCACACAATACGCTTGGCAGAACCTTATAAGCTATGCTTAGAAGACTGATCACGCTATAGTTGGCGCATATTGCCGGATCGCCCTTTTTGTAGATTGGGCAGAGTACCCTTAAATTCCAATCAGAAGGCATGCGTTTTTGCAATTGAGCTGGTGCATGCACTTTTCAGCCTCTCGCCGCTGCACTTGAATAGCTCTGCTGGTAGTCCGTTAGCACCAGCGCCTTATTATTTTTTAGCCGCGCAATGGTCGTTCGCGTTTCGTCCAGGTCGGGTGATGGTACTTCGACTCCGTCTTCATTGATTGGGGGTTCGGGTTCACCATCTTCAATGTTTTCCCCGCCACTACCATTAAGCAGCGTAAAGAAGTGTTCCCTCCACAGTTTGAGTGTACTCGGGATATTGGTTACCAGGTCGCCGTTTTGATTCTTACAGGAAATTGCCCCGGGCTTGAAACCTTCTGATAAAATTTTCGGGCGTTTCTCTCATCGGCTAGCATTTCGAGCTCTTCGCACTCGCGCATCTCGACCTCTCTCTTCGTTTTTCGGAAAATGCGCCTCGCTTCCTTCTTCGACTGCCGATATCTCTCCCGCGCGGTTCGCATTGAGCCCGATCGCAGCGTGGCCCTGTAGGCGGCATCTTTCTTTTCTATGGCCGCTCGGCATTCGTCATCGTACCAGTAGTTTTTTCGGGCTCACTGAAAACCAATGACCTCTTCAGCGGCGGTACGTATAGAGCGAGAAATGTGGTCCCATTGCGCGCAGATATCCGTTTGTTAAACATTGCTCTCAGAAAGCTGGAGTGCAAGTCGAGTGGCGAAACGGTCGGTTATCTGTTGTGTTTGCAGCTGTTGGACGTCAAGCTTTCCTCGGGTCACTGAGCGCACGGTTTTTGCTGCACAGAGGCGAGTGCGAATCTTGGCAGCGACAAGATGATGATCCGAGTCGGTGTTAGCTCCTCGAATAGTGCGCACGTCTAAGACACTGGAAGCATGTCTTCCGTCCACCACAACATGATCAATTTGATTTCGTGTTTTTCCATCAGGAGATAGCCACGTAGATTGATGTATCCTTTTATGCTTGAACCTGGTGCTACATACTACCATATTTCGGGCACCGGCAAAGTTGATCAGCCTCAGTCCGTTAGCGGATGTTTCATCGTGTGGGCTGAAATTACCGACTGTGGTACCAAAAATTCCTTCTCTTCCACCTTGGCATTAAAATCGCCTAGCACGAGTTTTATATCGTGGCGGGGGCACCGTTCGTACGCGCGCTCAGGGCACTCATATACGTTATCCTTGGTCACATCGTCCTTCTCTTCCGTAGGGGCGTGAACGCGAATCAGCGAGATTTTAAAGAATCTAGCTTTGATGCGAATCGTGGCGGGACGTTCGTCCACCGGGGTTAACGACAGTACTTGGTGACGAAGTCTCTCTCCCACCACAAATCCAACACCGAACTTGCGCTCCTTTACATGGCAGCTGCAGTAGACGTCGCAAGGTCCGATTCTCTTCATTCCTTGCCCCGTCGATCGCATCTCTTGGATGGCGGTGATGTTAGCCTTTGCCTTAACGAAGACATCCACCAGCCGGACAGAGGCACTTTCCTAATTAAGGGTTCGGACATTCCAGGTGCATGCCCTTAAAACGTAGTCCTTTAAACGTTTGCCGTGGTCGTCATCAGTATAGGGGGGTATCATCCGAGTTCTTCACCCTAGAGCTCCAACGGCGTCAATTATAGCCTCCGGATGTCCTTTTCTAAAAGCACCTTCAATGTCCAGAAAGGCTACGAGGCAGAAATCCTTAACTCTGAGCGACTTTTCATTATAGCCGACCCAGCAATGGAGTGCGGTCTCAGTAGACGGCATGCATTTTGGTAGTTGCATAGTAGTCGACTATCGATGGTATCAGAAACGAACCAATTGTGGCGTTCCTTCCTACCAACGGTATATTATTCAAATTGAAATAAGCCCTTAAAATAGTTGAAACCCATTTCGAAAGCGATTCGAGACAAGCCTGGCTTAGGGTCTGTGAACAGCTCAATATGAAAGCATTGGCCATGATCTATAGATCTTAACCTCAAATAACATTTTATAAGAATGAACAGAAAAATTGAGTAAAATTTTAATATCACGATGGTCAGAGAGGGAATGTCCATCTGGAACTCACCAACTATAAATCAATTCATATAACTGCATGGAGTTATATCTAACAATTCCTACCAATTCTTAGTAATGAAAGTGGGCTCCCTGTCGTTGTTGCATATAAGTAGGTTATCTGTTAAAAGGTAGTTGAAAAGTGACTCACCTCGTTCACTTTTGTTCGTGCTCCTGAACATGGTGAGCATTCGCCTCACTGCCGAGCAGAATATTTTCTTTCTCATATTTAGTCACCAAATTCCACAGCGTCGAGTGAGGAGGGTGCCCCTCGTCGTAAGGCATAAATGTTGACATCAGCACGATAGACGTACCTCACAGCTATAAGGATCCTGTCTTTAGCATCCTCGGCAAAACTAAGCGTGTGCGCCTAAGAGTGTGACTGGCTTCCATTCGGTGCAGGATTTTGCTCCACCACCGACCTTTAGCTTTTTCACAGAAGCACCCGGTTTTCCACCCAAGCCTCAGTGATCCGGAAGTTTGTTAGTAGGGCTTTCGCCCGTTCCACCACCTCCTCTGCACTCTAGGGCAGCGTTTCCAACGGGACTCGCCATAGCTTTCAACTTCGTAGCCTTGCCCTTTCCAGCGAACTTGAACCGCTCCGAAAGGATTTTCTGAAAGACGTGGCTCGTAGTTTCTATCGCTGCCACGTCCTCGGATTTTCAGTTGCAGCTGCTTGTCACGTTAGTCCACTCTGGTCCGCCAATAGTTTCGCCGTTTCCCGAAGCTTTACTGGTGCCAGCCCCCACCATAACACCCGTACTCACGGGCCGGCGCGTTATTCCCACTTCCAGCCCGGCAGAGCTCCTACTGTAGCGAAGTGGCGCACTTGCCACTAGCACTTGCGCTTTCGCAGTCTTACTCCGAGATGGGGAAGACGAAAACTGTTTGCTAGGCGTCCGCGCCTGCATAATCTTTCGCCGAGGTGAGGAACATAGAGTGTTTTGTATTTGGTTTTTGTTCATATCGGTTATACGACCACCTGCTCTACGTGGCACGCGCAATGGTCTGAAGTTTGAAAAAGATAAATTGGATGGTACTGCACGACAGAGCCCCTTCCCGCGGTAAGGTTGCTTACTCTGAAGTTAGTCCATCAGAGATACAAAAAAAAAAATTTAATGGGCTATTTAATTAAATTATTTAAAAATTTGAACTGTTTATGAGAACTTGATAGGTTTTTTTCAGTTTAGTACAAAGTGTGAAACCTAAGTTTTTACGGGTTTTATTAGAAAAATAACTCAGCAAGCTTTGAAATTGAAATACGGAATCCGAGAGCTGTGTGGCTGGTAGTGTAAGAATAAACAGCTGCCAACAGTTCGTACCGATATTCATTCTTGACAAGATCGCCAGGAGTGAGAGGGAAGGCAGTAATGTGTTGCCAACCAACACCACAAGGCAGCCTAACGTGCTACTGCATGTGCAGCAAGGAACAGGTGAACAACATCACACTTCCCTTACGCCTCTCACCGCGGTGACTCTCCCGAGGTAAACGAGACTCCTTCAGCTGAACTGCAATGGGCTGCAAGGCAAAATCGAGGAGATAACCGACTCTATGAGTCAGCATAACCTGTCGAGTTGCAACTTCTACAATGTATTGAGTTACAACGGCTACAATGTGCATCGTAATTATCGCGAGGTGGTGGCTTAGCGGTTATCACCAATCAGGCAGTGCAGTATAGTCCCATCGAAGAAGACATCGACCGCAGGGACACTACCTTAGAATACGAGAAACCCTTTGTCACTCAAGTCTACCAGCAGATCGTAGGAGCGTCGGACCTGGCAAAGGCTTTTGACACGGTAAGCCATTCCATGCTACTAGCCGACGTGGAGGCATCAACTATATTGGTGCACATTTTCTAAGGTATATCTTCACACTTTCGTTTTTGTCTATCTTCATATCAACATGCTCCTCTAACATTTCATTAGTTATGAAACAGTTTATTCAGCACTAAGTAAGTGGTTGAAATAATTAGAATTTGGTACTACAGCAAAATGTTTTCACTTATTTTATCTAATCGCCTTCATCTTGATGATATTGTTCAACTTAACTGAGCCCCTAAATAAAGAAATGATGCTATATGTACAATAGACTTTATCTCTACAGCTCATAACATCTCATCTGGAAAAGCGTCAACCACTTTGACTAGCGATATTCGTGTAATGCAAAATTACATATTGAAAACATCCAATCAACCTAATAAACCAACTTCTAGTCACATTAAACAAGGATGTTGCAGATTTTGCCCTTACACGAAAGACAGAAATAGTAAGGGTTTTTGTAACAAATACCAAATGCCAATCTGGGAGTATCAAATCAAAATTTGTGCCAAATGCATTTTAACATATTTTAATCCTTTGTTTTCTCTAAACTACCTTTATGACTAAACAATAAATACAAAACTGACTTCAAAATTGGATTTTTATTCTTTAGTTTTGGACAAAGTATAAAATTCTTAGTACACAAATCAAAAACTAATTCTCCATACATTGCTTTGTATGAAACCCTGTGATGAATGAGATATGTAGGTCGTAGTGAAAGGGTCGCAAAAGTCGATATAACTTGCGCATCATAGGCAAGTGATTTGCGGGAAGATCTCCCATAATTTGTCTCATCAACTTAGGCACATAACAAAAACAGTTAACACCATTTGAAACATTTCTCCTTATGTCTTCGCGGCCATTTATAAAATATACTATATTTGCTACAAAGTATTTCAAGGCTGATGAATGAGAGTAGAACCAATCTGAGTCAGTCCAGAATAATATTTTAGTGCCACATTGGAATAATTTGTCCTGAATTTTATATAGTACCTATATTTAGTTATGAAATTTATATTTTGTTATTTCCAATAAAAGCGCTGCACAGAGCTCCAAACGTGGCACTTTCTTAGACTTTTCAATAAGCAATTGTTGGCGCAATTCACGATGGAACGAATGTAAGTACGTACATTGATGGTATAAAAGTTAGCATTTATATGTATCAACATATAAGCAGATCATATGTACATATATGAATAAAGTAGGCATAAGCAACATTGTTGCAATACCTGACCAACACCCACAATAAAATTAATGAATTAACCAATCATCTTCATGGCTAACATTTCATTCAAAACAAATAAAGGGTGGTTAAATTTTAAGGGCCGATGTTGAATGTGAACCACACCTAAACGTCAAGATTTTTTCTGCATTTCATTTGACATTTCTCAATTTCTGACTAACTCAATTTGAACATAGAAAGATACACAATCAAGCAACGTGTTAAAGTTATTCAGGCTTATTATGAAAATGGGCGTTCAAATCAAAATGCATATCGTGCATATCATCTTCAGTGATGAAGCACATTTTCACCTCTGTGGATTCGTCAATAAGCAGAATTTCCGCATTTGGGCGAATGATAATCCAAGAGTGATTGTCGAAAAACCAATGCACCCACAAAGAGTGACTGTTTGGTGCAGTTTATGGGCTGGCGGCATCATCGGGCCGTATTTTTTCCAAAATGAGACCGGTCAGGCAGTTACTGTGAATGGTGTTCGCTATCGTGAGATGATAACGAACGTTTTATGGCCCGAATTGGAACATATGGATGTGGACGATATGTGGTTCCAACAGGATGGTGCCACTTGCCACACAGCCAACGAAACAATGGCTCCTTTGCGCGACAAATTCAATGGCCGTGTTATCTCACGTGGTGGTGATGTCAATTGGCCACCAAGATCATGTGATTTGACGCCATTGGACTACTTTCTTTGGGGTTATTTGAAAGGTGTACGTCGATAAGCCAGCAACAATTCAAGAGCTAAAGGATGAGATAATTCGGCACATTAACGGCATAGAACCTCAATTATGCCTCATCGTCATCGAAACTTTGGACCATCGGATGGAGGTGTGCCGCCGAGGTCGCGGCGAACATTTGGCTGATATTTTGTTCCATACGTAATTGAACCACACCATATTATCATAGTAAGAAGAAATTACAATAATTTCCAAAGTAATTTGTGTTTTATTCAAAATCAACATCAGCCCTTAAAATTTAACCACCCTTTATTTTTATTTCGATAATTATTAAACTTCTGGTTGGTTGGGAAAAACCTAGGACTAAATTGGCGCTTAGAGCTCAATTTTGATAAGTTGATTTTTCTGAAACCCGCTTTTCTGCTCTTGTGATTCCTAATTTTGAAACCTTTAGGACTTGTGGACGAACCAACTGATGTTTTCTTTTGTGCGACTAGAAGTATTCTTCAAGCCGCTCGCTAGGAAGAATCCTAGGGTCTGCTGGCAGATCCGGACACTCACAAAGGTAGTAAAGAACAGATTCTCGACTGTGCTCGAGATTACAGCTCCGACACTCGATGGTGTGTGGGATGGCCGTCTTGGCTGCATGCTTGCCAATTGACCAGTGTGCCGCGATCGTGGCTGTCAGTACATATCTTTCCTTGGCTTATTTAGTTGCTCCATCATTTTTGATACGCCAAACGTGAGCCAGACTTCATTTGCAATTTTGCAAGTGGTCAATCTGTTCCATCTTGTTTCTGCCATTCGTGAGAACTGTGAGTGCAGCTTTCTCTTTATTTCTTTTAATAAATACGTGGTAGACTTGAAGATTTAATAGTAGAAACCAGGGCTCTAATTAAATTAATGTTGTCACAAAACCATGCTTCTAAAATACCTGAAGCTTCACCTATAGAGCCTCACAACTCGCGACTTCCGAAATGTCGCTGCCCAAATTCCGAGGCCAATATTCCGAATTTTAAAGTTGTATGACCTTGTTTCAGAACCTTGTTCTCCTCCTTAATTGCCTATCCAACGATATCAATATTTTTGAAATCGGTCTAATCGTTTTTGAAATATAAGCTATTAAAAATACCCCATTTACTCCTTCATTACAAACTGTTTGAACTACCGAAAATTCAAAAACAATCTTCCCTATCGTTGAGAGTTATGATTGATACAGTACCTGCCATTTATGACCCTCTGTTTCTTTGGGAGACGATAAAAATGTATCAAACGCGATGTTGATATATTAAGTGATGTCCAAGGTTGATCCCACTACTCGGTGGAAGTGGGAGAAGCAACTTGATTACGACAAAATGCCGCTTTGGAGTGAGTGCGAAGCAGTGCTTAATAAGAGGTATCAGCACCTTTCTGCGGAAGAAGCTTCGTCTTTAAAATCAAAGTCCTCGTCTCTCGAATACCAATGGCAAAGTAATTTCTTTTATGACTACGAAATCCAAGCTAAAAATGAGTTTCCACTGCAATTCAAAAGATCACTTTTTAAGCGCGTGCCTAAATTTCAAAACCTGTCAGCGCTTCATAGATTCGAATTCGACAAATCGGTCCCATTGTGTTTAAAGTGCTTACGTAAGGAACATACGGTGCCAAAATGTAAATCGGAACGGCGCTGGGTGAGAAATAGGTCACATCATACTATCTTATCAATACCCGATCTCATTTGAAACAACCATCAATATCGCAAGCGGTGCCTGATCACGCGATGTTAGCTAAAGCGGTAGTCAATATGAAAACTTGGCCCGGTGATTATATGCTAGCTCGATTTTTAGTGGATTCAGAGTCCCAAGTTAATTTCATGGCTGAAGAGCCGGCACAAAAATTCGAATTCTTCGAGAAAATCGACATTAAATATTATCGGCATTGATAAGGTCGCAAATTAATAACTTCGATTTTTGGGTAATGTACTCGAATACATCCAATCATCCAGATCGAACAGTCAATACGAGAGGCTGGAAACCTTTTCAACTATTGAACTGGCTGATCCTGGGCTCTTTCAAGTCTCAAAAGATTGATCTTCTGTTGGGTTCTGAATCGTTTTTCGATCTCCTTTCGGTGAATCTAATTAAAACTGACCCTATCAATGCAATTTTCCTACGGTTCTGTTCATTAGAAGACATCCCCCAGAAACGCTTATTACAAGGTTCATTCCAGAGCAAGAGGCATGATAACAAAATTTTGTGAGAACCACTGAAGTTCTGTCATCGGGTCGGCTTCAAGTGAGATTGCCATTCAAAAGCGACCATAAATTATTAGGTCAACCTTATGAAACGGCATCACGGCGATTTCAGGCACTGGACAGACAAGCTATGAAAAATCAAGAACATCGTGGAATATATGTGGACTTCATGGAGGAGTATTCGGCATTGGGACACATGAGCCCCACTGATAATTACATCCCATTATTTTATTCCGCACCAGTGCGTCCTAAGACCACAAAGAACGTCGACAAAACTTCACCTAGTTTTCGATGCGCCAAGTCGTATGTCAATACAAGTTGCGTTCAGTGATACTCTAGTGGTTGTACCGACCATACGCGCTTTTTTCGCCACTACTCGCTTTCGGTTGCACAAGTACGCTATTACGACTGATATCAAAAACATGTATCGTCAAGTTTTTATGCACGAAAATGGCAGAAATTGTCAGCAATAGTATGGAAAAGGCATCCATGGTATTTCCAATTGGCTCTAGTTAGCAGGAATGAGCAACTGGTGCAATTTGTTGAACCCGGTAGGTGGTTTTAGTGCCAATCAAATAAGTAAGAAAGTTCTATGGCATGTTACTATTCCACTTCAGGCGAAAACTAGCATGATTGGTGAAGCGTTTCTGTATTTTCTCTATCGTCAAAAAATAGACAGGATCTCAAATAGTGCTGCTGCATTTCAGGATGGATCTGGCAATGGAAAAGTAAAAGCTCTTTGTAGGTAAATCGCTACAAGACAGAACTCCTTGACGCTGAGAGACTTCTCAATATAGCCGACCAAGCTATTGAGTGCAGTCTCAGTAGATTTGCCTTTGCGGTAGGCATGTTGGTCATTAGACAGTAGTCGACTGTCGATGGTATCGGACAGGTAGCTACTAAGAATCCGTTCAAGTCCCTTAAGAGCAATGGATGATAGACTGATAGGCCTAAGATCCCTTGCGCTAGTGGGTGAGGCGTTTCCGACTTTAGGAATAAAAACAACCGTGACATTTCTCCTTGCCAACAGTATATGATTCAGTTTGAAACAGGCCCTGAAAATATTAGGGACCCGATTTGCAGACACCCCCAGAATTCTTTCCTCCGTGGTTGTGTTCCCAGGAAAGTGGGTATCTAGTAGCCGAGGTTCAGGAACCGTCTTGCCTTTGTAAGAAACCTATCGGGTTAGAGGATCCAGAGAGAACCTTCCTTAGCCTGGGTGTCTCGGAAGCATCTTCGATGCCTTCGCAGAAGTTTCTCCACGAAGATCTCTTTGCCTCCCTCAATGGTAGGTTGTAGGTCTGGAGAGACTTTTTGTACTCCTGAAATTTTTCCTACAAGATATACGTAGTGAGTCCAAACGCGAGACCACCAATGAAGTTTACGTTTGCCCCTATGTTTAGATTCAGGGCAAGCCTAATCTAGGGTATTTGAGCAGGTCTCTAGATCCCCGAAACAATTGGGTTCATTAAGAGGTTCGGTGGTTAGCCTATTCTCTAATAACCTCTTATGAGACCGCCAATCGTGTTTTTTAGGGGTTTACCCACTTTTGGCTGGTAATAGGAAAGTATAATACAATTTCAATGTAACCATAGTCATAGAAGAACCCGCAAACTCTCAATCAATTCAGATAGATTAACACTAAATAAAGTTATATCTAATACTTCTTTACGGTTGTAGTAATGAAGGTGGGATCCCTACCTCTGTTGCATATAAGTAAGTTAGTTGTTGGGAGTTAGTTGAAAAGTAACTCACCTCGCTCATTATACCCGTGCTTCCTCATTAGACGTGGTGAGCATTCGCATCGCTGCCGACCAAAATGTGTCCGCTCTCATATCTGAACACCATGTTCCGCACCATAGAGGGAGGAGGGTGCTCGACTTCGTACGGCATGCAAACCGATGCCAACACGATGGGGGACATCTCCACGAGAATTGCCGTGACGTCGCCATCACTGTAATTAGGTAAAATAAAGATATTTAAATCTGGTATAGCCAGAATACAGGCTCTAATTTTACCATTACCGCGCTCCACGAAAAGTTGAAAACTGGTGGCACTCAACCCACGTACCCTTGAGTTGCAAGCCCATGGTTCCTGAATGAGGACCACTGTAACGTCGCCTTTGCTCAGACAACCTAGGAGAGTATTTGAGACTGCTTTGGACCGATGGAGGTTTATTTGCAGCACTCTCATATGAGAAAATCGATTCCTCCTCTCCGGCTGCGATGGTGACGTCAGATTCTCACTCTCCGTCAGTGAGAAGCAGCTCCTCCTCCGCAAACATCGTATGCATTGTTGGTGCAAAGTTCGTCTGGTAGGAGACGCTGCCCTCAGCGTAGGAGAGTTCCGTCTCCGGCTCCGGCTCGGGTGCCTCAATGTCCACGTCCTTTGCTGCATCCGCACCAGAGGCACGCTGAGCGTCCCCACGTACACTTTTATAATGACCTCATCGAGGACATATGAAACGCGGCCTTGCTCCTTCTCTAGAAGTCCGATGGACTCCTTATTTAAGGACAAGACCACTTGTCTAGAAGGGCCTTCCGTGGTTCGACCCAGACGACCCCCAAATCACTTGTCGGGAAGGCGGAGTTCATAACCTGAGGCATCTTTAGAATGCTTCCCGGTATCGATGGTGTCACCGGAACCCATTCCCTCACCCGGGGTCTGACCGGAATGTCCTTCTAGTCCAGCACCTCCAACTTAACCCCTGGGTAGAGAGGGCACACCTTTGCAACGGCGGCCTTTTATAGCGCCACCGATCCCAGGCCCTCACAGGCGGCAACCTTAATGTGGTCCTGGTACTAACCAGTGCCCTTACAGGCCCGGGGGTTCCAGGATTCCCAAGCAGAACGTCAAAGATGACGTTCGCCTGAGCTGCCTTCTCTCACCTCCACTGGTCGGTCCTTTGGTATGGACCCGAGCTCGTTGCCTCGGCACGGGACCCCAATAAGGATCCCGATCCGGATTCTTTTTGAGACCGGTGTTTGTTCCTCCGTCGATCTCTGACGTTAACACGTTCGCACCCGGTTTTCCACCGAAGCCCCAGTGACCCGGAAGTTAAGCAGCAGGGCTTGAACCCTTTCCACGGGTTCCTTCGCGCTCTGGGGCAGCGTTTCAATCGGCATACCGTAATATCTCTTCAGCGTCTTCACGGCCTTGCGCTTATCAGTGAATTTGAACCGCTTCTACTCCAGATTCTGAGAAACGTGGCCCATAGTTTCCATCGCTGCCACGTCCTCCATATTTTCGTGTGCAGCTGCTTGTCGCCTTATTTCACTCTGCCAGGCCGTGAAGCCTCTGCCTTTGCGATATTAGGCGGTGTTTAGTGTTCGCCTAGTTCCTACCGCCACGGAATGATCTGCCGTTTCAAGCACACTCCCCGCAGCTTTAATGGTGCTCGACCCCACCATAACACCCATAGTCACGGGGGGGCGTGTTACTCCCACTTCCAGCCCGGAAGAGCCACTATCGAAGCGAAGCGGCGCCTGCGCATTCTTACTCCGAGATTGGAAAGAAGAAATTTTTATGCTAAGATTTCGCGCCTTCATAGTCTTACCCCGAGATGGGTAGGATACGTTTTTTTGTGTTTGGTTTTTAGTTTTAAAGTTATTCATCTTCGTCGTACGGTCACCTGCTCGACGAGGCAAGCGCAGCGGTCTGAAAATCATCAGACGGGAAGTGGATGGTAAACCACGACAAGGCCTCTTGCCACGGTAAGGCCAAACTTACTCCCTGTGGTGGTCTGGTGTCAGGAAAGCGCCGTTAAAAAACAGCCAGAATTTAGACCTCCTGGCTGCAAACCGACCAATGGGCACCGTAGCGCTTAACATCCTGGATTAGGGGAGGATAAGCTAGAGAGGAGGTAGGGATGGGAGATACTAGGAGGGATGCAAGGTATGCGGGAATGAGAGATGTTGGTACGGTAATATCCACATAAGAAGCCATTCAAGATCGAGTCCTACACTGATTCTCATATGACGTCCCCCTCTTAGTTCGTGGTGGTGGTGGGAACCCTCGAAACGAGCAACCATGCCAAGACTTAAGTCTCATCACCACGCCAAGAAGACCAACGATGATGAGGCATATAACTGATTATACAACAATTCGAATATCGCACTTTTTAATATTTTATTTATTGTTGATATAATTTCATACAAGGCAATGAAGCCCTCTTGACTTCATTTAAAAATTTAAAGTTGGGGGCCTGTCAACCCTTTTGATAATTACGCCAATTTTATCACCAAAAATTCGGTTGATTCGGTTATACTTAATTTATTGCACTGTACAATTGCGTGTCTACCAGAAGACTCACTGTTCTGAGACTAACCCTTCTTATATGTAAGCTAAAGCTATGCTTAGCCTGGGCTAACTTATCGCTACCGTGCACTTGGCCACTAGACTTATGCAACCAGGTTCCCACGCTGCACCTGTATGCAACCGGATGCACGTACAGCGAGCCAGACGCAAAGTCAGCACTTTCGGCAGGTGAGTTGACTGCCGGCTGTGAGGGTAGCAGTGATCTTCCTCCAGATTACGTAACATACTGCGGCGAGAGTTATCAGCATCGTTGCTTCAATCGTGGCAGAGATGTGAAGTCTGTCACCTAATCTACTTAAACGATTTATATTTTGCACGTTTAGTGCGTGAACATAATTCAGATTTAGTTTCAGCCCGTCCTCTGTTACGTTGCTTAGGACCGAAGAGAGATGTCGAAGCGCTTCCTCCTCAGGCTTAATTTGTGCGGCTTCAGTCTGGTCAAGAAGATTTGTGTTGACGACTCCAGTTTTCGCCAATTGGCTTGCTCGAAAAAGTTCTGTAATTCGCTTCTTTAACACAATAACCTTATTGAGAACCTGGAATCCATGCTTTTCGTGTTGTATGTTCCTATCGAAGTCGTTAGTGAAGCGTATTATGCCATTAAACCGTTCAACAGCTTCTTGAGTGGCATTAAAAATCTTTCTAAAAATATTGGTTATTGTTGTTGTCGACAATTTCGTTTTGACTGCGGGGTACAGCATCCCAATCGCTAGCATCAGGAGATCCTGCTACCCATTGCTGATACAATCCAGTTTATTGAACGAACCCCCCTAGGTTTATCGCCCTGCAATTCTCTAAGACGCAACTTTGCCTGGCTGAGGTGGAGTTCAACAATGGCTTTCATGTAGCTTTTATTTAATTCATATTCCAAAGTGGTCTCCAGCTCGGAGATAGTTTCGGCGAAGTAATCGAGGTCAATGATGTGCAATAGTTTAACCGTTGACGATGAATCTGTCGCCTTGGTCTAGCGTTATTAGCGGGGTATCATACTTAAACACTTTGATCGCGCAAGTGCAAGGGAATATTTATGATCTAATTTGTAAGAAAATTTATAAATCATTAGAACGGGATACCGAGTTCCTTTGGGAAAGTTACATGCCTGTAGACTTACCAAAAATGCGGTTTAGTTCGTAAGCACGTATGAAGGATATAATTACAAAATTATTGTACCTTCAAGAAAAATGAATAAGTACACAAATATTTACATTTTGAGTTTAAAATTTACATTTTGAGTTTAAAATTTGCGTTTCGAGTTTAAAAATTTGGGTTTCGAGTTTAAAATTTGCGCAGATAATTGGTTTCCCTTTTTCTGTATCTCTGAGGGGAAAAAAGTCTTTGTTAAGTGATAAAAAACAGTTATAACTTTTCAACTCTGCATTATTATCTGCGTTGGGGAAACATCTTTTCCCAAGAAATTTTATAAGGGTTTAAGAATCCCAAAAAATTTTAATTTAGATTTCGCATTTTGCGACTGATTGTTTATTTTTTTGCTGTTACGCCCATAATGAGGTTTATAAAAAATTTAGATGGATTTTATGATTTTATGAATCTTTTTCCCATGTTCCGTTCTGAGCGTGACCCTATTGTCTTTTTGTACAGTTTCCCTTTTATGCATGGGCTTCTGTTTCGCCTTAATGTGCCTGTCTCTCACATATACGACATCGCCCCTCGCATATTCCTGCGGCTTTTGTCTGTTGTTGTTCAGTCGCAGGTTACGCAATTCCTGGCTTTTTTCGAGCCGCTCTTTTATTTCGTTGAGCATTTTAGGACGAAAATCTGTCAATTCCTGATAGTTGATCCGTTGTGTTCTATTAAAAAATATACCACTACGTTTTAGCTTTGTGACCGAGTGAACCGAATTGTTGTAGCGGCCTACCGCTATGTAGAGTAATGCAGCGATAAACACTTATTCCCAAACTCCTTACATAGTTACTGACCAAGGGGCTCACGAAGCCCTTCTCGTTATCAGTTACGATCTCCTTGGAGCCGTAAAATAATGGAGTAGCTTAGTGAATTTACCTCGCAGATGAATTGCAGATTTGTTTTTTATATGGAAAAATTTTGCGAATTTTTGAAAATTTATCTAGACAACTGAGAAATTTTTTCCTTGCATTTCGAATATATCTATGTGTAAAATTTCGCAGGGGTTTTTGGTATTGGAGTGTTTTTAGCTTCGGCACAAAAGGATGCCGACCATATTTGCTTACGCGGCAAACTTCGCAGGCCTTCGTATGCAACCTTATACCGTTCGCTATTTGCGGAAAATAGAATCTTTCCAAAATTTGCATTTTATTCTCGACAGGATTTCTGTGAGCTCTTTTGTGTTGTCATTTGCTATATCTTCTACTACTCTCTGGGTTATTCTGATTTTGAAACAACGGATGTTTTCCAGATTGACATTCTGGAGCAACTGCATATTTTGTTTTGGTATCTTAATACTGTTAATCACGGCCGGGTTGAGACTCTCTTTTAATTTTTGCGTCAAAGTCTCGCGATAAATTCTTTCGTTTGTTACATAATGACGGGTATATCCACGATGAGGAGTTTCCATCGTAAGGAGCTCCTTCCCTTTGCGCACGATTATTTGGTTATTAAATACATTCAAAGATGCTTCAACATGAACGATTAGATCTGAGGAGTCGTGCAAGGCACAGTGCACAGTTTGACCGTCGCTTGCCGATTCGGTATAGGATTCACGAGGAGCTGTCAATGTTCCAGAATTGTCCGTAGACTTCATTCTTGAGGGGGCATCAGCCACAAAGTTCGATTTACCAAGAGTGTAAATCAACTAGTAGTTGTACTCCTCAATGCGGGCTTTCCATCGTTTTAACTTGGCATTATAATTCCTATTCCCCATTGCGAACGTGAGAGGCGGGTGATCAGTGCAGATCTTTATTTTCTTCGCACCGTATAAATAGGAACGCAAGTTGTCAAGAGCCCAAACAATGACCAGCATTTCCTTCTCATTTGTGGCGTAATTTTGTTTTTTTTGGACGACCTGGAGATAAAGGAAATTGGCTTGTCCTTGCCGAATTCCCAAAATCTGGGAACACCAATATTTCTGAGGAAACAAGAAGGTCCTTTAAATCAATAAATGCCTTCATGGCCGCCTCATCGAGTGTGATTGCGACCTTACTGGATTGGTTGGCCTTTACCTGCGAATTCTCCCTCCGCGTCAGATTTGAGAGGTTTTGCTACTTAAGCATAGTCGCGAATAAACTTCCTATAATAAGAAGTCATTCCCAAAAAGCTTTTGAGTTCTTTTAACGTTACCGGTGGTTTCAGATTTTTTATGGCGCACACCTTATATAAGTCTGGCTTAATGTCATCAGGGGTTTTCATAAATTGGGTTTTCTCTAGGATAACTTTTGTTTTCGCTTCAGATAGTCTTTCAAAGATTGTCTCAACGTTTTTGAAATGCTCTAATTCATTTTTCCCAAACACGATTGTTTCGTAGATATAAACATAGCACATTATTCCTATGAAATCTTTCAGCACATCGTCAATCATGCGCTGAAATATGGCTGGAGCATTTTTCAGGCCAAAAGGAAGCCTCAGGAATTCGATTTTATCGTTCATAGTCGAAAATGCCGTCTTTGAGATATCATTTTCTCTCATGCGATTTTTATGAAAACCAGAAGTAAGGTCAATGGTGGTGAAATATTTTGCCTCACATAAACTGGCCAAAGTGAAATTGATATCCAAGATGGGATACGCGTCGGGAATGCTAACGGCGTTCAATCGCTTGAAATCAATAAGATCGGTGAATTGTACGGACTCTTTCAAGGACGTATAACACCCTCACTTAGCAGCTCATTGACCTCTCAGTCTACTTCTCCTCTCATGCAAGCAGGATGTAGATATATCTTGGTGTAGATTGGATCCCCCTAGTGATTCTTATTTCGGCCCTTACCTTTGTTCTGGCAATTTCCTTATTGTTTAGAGGCTCAAAAAGTGTCTTGTGGCGGCAAATAATTTCCTCTAGTTTATATTTTATGTCCTGCGGGAGATCACTGCCCAGAAGCGGATAGGCCTGCTGGGAAATTTTTTTCAAGAGCGGAATTTCCAAATTCGAGTTTGTAGTGAGGGTATTTCGCTTCCTATCGATCACCGCTTCCAATTCCTTCAGGGTGTCGTCGCCGATAGTACCATCGAAGAATTCAAGGCCAGGAAGAACAGAGAAGGTAATTATTGAATCGTTCCTAAAATGCTGGAAGAACTTGCCACTGGCTTGTTCGTCAATTTCAATCTTACCACCAGCGGACTGCACAAAAAAAAGGTTTGTCTAGAATTTTGCTGCTTTGCGACAGTGATTTGTTGATAAAATTTTATTAGCACTGGTATCGACTAGGACTTTAAGAACTTTGCCTTCTCTTCCAACGTATTCTATGTATGGAACGCTGGATAAGCCTCCGTCATAAAATTTGTTTGGTCCTCCACGTTAGCTTCTGCCAGTGTTTCATACTCCGTCTACTTCCATTTTTGTTACCGGCTGAAAAGGTTCCGGCTTTACTGCGAATTGACGATTAACAAATGAACCATGAAATCGAGGAGGGCGATTGCCAGGATAAAAATTTCGCCTATCTTGCGAAGAAATTAATCTCGGGCTATCTTTTCTGCTCGATTTATTCATAGGGACCGTAACCGTATTTATCAAGCCGACGAAATTCTGAATGTCAAGGCAGGCAGGATCATCCTGGAGAGATCTCCGCTCAAGCCTCTACCGAAGGCGTCAAGTGCCCTATTCCGATACGTCTCCATCAGAGCATCGACCATCTTAGTTGAGCAATTT
The DNA here is from genome assembly GCA_951828415.1 of Anomoia purmunda. NCBI lineage: Eukaryota > Metazoa > Arthropoda > Insecta > Diptera > Tephritidae > Anomoia > Anomoia purmunda. The sequence continues at coordinate 81,185,742 of OX639993.1, read as the reverse complement.
TCTGTTTTTAGCTTCCTGGTGATCAGCGAGAATTGATGGTTAACTCGCGCGTACAATTTGCCAAGTTTTGAGCCCCCCTGAGTAAATTGACCAAGTTAGTGCTCTAAAGTGCGAATGTCGTGCTATTCGCGTAGTGGATGAGAGGCAAGCCTTCATCCAGGACCAATCCCTCTCCAAGATATTGGGCGAGATCAGAGCAGAGTTTGCACTGCCCCTGATTTCAGGATCGCTATGTATAAAAGTTTGGTCCGCACTATTTTATAGTCCTCAAGAATGACAAGCAATTGTAGGTATCTCACTGCATCAGGTAGCCTGCCTATCTACTGTAGCTCCTGTTGAGTGGATAGACCTCTCAATGGAAGTTCGCCCACAGGCTCCTGAGGCGGTTGGTTCGGTCCCTCGAGTTGGGGAATGGGGCTTTCCACCTTTCGCATCTCGGCTACTAAAGCTCCTACTGATAATGTCAGCTCAGTCACGGCTTGGGTCAAATAATCCATATTTGTTTCCTCTTATCCTTTAACTTAATAAAATAAAACCAGTGGTATTCTCTTGATACCTATTCCAGCCTCAGGTTTTTTGCTTTTATAGGTATTGTCGTTTCGCTTTGGTTCTCGGCGACTTACAGCATTCGCAAGATTCCAAAATGTTCAAGTTTGTTTCTGAATTAAAGGTTGCGTTTGCTGAAGTCTTTGAAAATCAACCGAGTTAGCTTTGAAAAATAAAATTTCAATTTTGTAAAAATAAATCTTAGGTGTATTATGGCAAAAAATCGAACCTCGAAGCTAACCGGTCAAGGGGCATCCCAACAAAGTTTGCCAAAAAATCACACCGGATTTTCAAATGAACGTACATAAGTAGCATGGCGGCAAGTTAATGTCCCAATAGGGAATTGAACCCCGCTGCCCATGGCATTCCACCATAATTTGTCTAGCGAGATATCTAGAAAAAAGCTTTTTCTTCTTTCTTTAGTGCTTAATCATGGAAGGATTGCATGCTCCGTTTTAGTCGTAAGGCAATAAGCTTGCCAACGACCTACTATGATACAAGCTTCACACTGCACCCAGGCTCCCCGCAAGGATAACCCAAATAGAGCGATAGCTGAGCACATGATTGTTATTTTGCTCACAGGAGTTTGCAGGGAAAGCTTGAATTGGTTTTATTCATTCAAAATTGGCTCAGGAACTGGGCATTAGCGCCGTTGGCTGCCTTTCGCCTTTTTACAAATTATATCCTCTAGGGATGAATTTATTTGGCACAGTTTTAATTTTTTTGTTTTTACTATGTAAAAATTTTGTTAAAAAAATTAAGAGGGTCCCCGTTCGGGCGCCAGTTAATGAAGTCCTTTTGACTTCATTCAAAAATTTAGAGTTGGGGGCCTGTCAACTTGACCTCTTTTTATAATTACGTTAATTTTCTAATGGATCACCAAAAATTCGGTTGATTCGGTTACACTTAATTTATTGTACTGTACAATTGCGTGTCTACCAGAAGACTCACTCTTCTAAGACTAACCCTTCTTATATGTAAGCTAAAGCTATGCATAGCCTGCGCTAACTTATCGCTACCGTGCACTTGGCCGCTATACTTATTCGACCAGGTTCTCACGCTGCACCTGTATGCGACCGGATGCGCGAGTTACATATATGAATACACAAGTAACGGGTAATAAACCCGATATGTTTGCTGAATTTCTTAATCAAATAGGCCAGACAACAGGAAATCAATAAAAAGTGATAAGACACCATTTCCTTTGTTTTTACAAAATTTAATATAAATGGTGCAAAACAAAATCATTCTTTTCATAATATATCCTAGAATGTTGTTCATAAATATGATGTGAACCACATAATCAGCATATAAGTACATAGTTGCAAATTATGATATGTACGCAAATATGTATTAGATTGTAAGCTTTCATTAATATGAAGAATTAAAACAATAGTCAGTATGATTCAATAGCCAGCTGGTTTTTGGTTGTCTTCATTATCCCGAATTATCTTTTTTTTAAAACACCCGGACGTACGGCGAAAAGTTAAATGGCGCAGTCGGTAGGATCTTTGTATATAAAACGAATTTTAAGTGAATATCGTGATCAAAGATCCAGTGATTCGAACCGCATTGGGAAAATCGTTTAAACTAAATTTTGTACGAATAATTCCCAAATTTAATCCTGCGATTATGTAGCCTGTGCTACGACGTTGACCAGACCCTCCAAGATATAACAAGAATAATTTAAACAAAAATGCATATACTGTTTTAAAAAATCAACTAAAGTATACACCACTAAAAGTGCAGTGAACGCTATTTAATAAATAAGCAGAAGCCAGTTTTAAACGAAAACGAAATAAATTATAGTGAATTTCTATAGAAGATAGTACTAAAATCATCACCAATAGAAAACGTGCCAGGTGATACATTAAAGTTGTATATTTGATCATCACCATTCTTTCAAAGGGGCATCAAATCTTTGTTCAAAGAAAGATGGCTAACGAGTAGACTCAAATACCCGCCGTCGACTTAGTAGAGGAGCTGGAAAGACGGGAACAACAACTGGAACAAATGAGGCAAGCATACATTGAACTACGGAATAGGACGGAAGACAGTAGCAGCAGACATGGACTATTAAAAACTGTGAACAGTTTACCCATATTCACAGAAACAGGAGAAATAACTGTGAACTCATTTTTCAGCAGCAAATGAGGCAAGCATACATTGAACTACGGAATTGGACGGAAGACAGTAGCAGCAGACATGGACTATTAAAAACTGTGAACAGTTTACCCATATTCACAGGAACAGGAGAAATAACTGTGAACTCATTTTTCAGCAGCATAGAATACTTTCTATCAACCATAAATAACAATGAACTGCAAAAGGAGGTAGTTAGAGCAATATACTACAGGACCATCCAAGGGCAGGCGAAGAACACAATAATCAACATACCGCAGCCGGGCAATTGGCAACTGCTTGAAGTCAGGAGACTATTTTGTCTTGACTGTACAGATGTCTTTATTCAACGAAATCCAAAAGTAGAGACATCGAAAAACTTAGTGTGCATACAATTTATACTACTTAAATATTGTACATATGTTCAAAGTATGTATACATATGCTAGCTTGAATGCAAAACAGGAGCTTAAATAACTAACAGTATTTCAAATTGTTTTTAGTTTGAGAGAGCAAATATTGAATAGATAAAAGCTGAATAGATAATAAGCCCGTTGAAGGCCAACGCTTTCAACAGAATTTTCCATCGGTAAAAGGCATAACTTGCTGGTGGCTCTTTTCGTAACGCCGGTACTTGTTTTCAACACTGCCACCCGAGCAACGCCATCTGATCCAGGAGTCGTTTCAATTACCCTAGCGAGTAGCCATCGAAGCGGTGGGAGATTTTCGTCCTTTATTAAGACAAGAGCGCCGATAGGAATTGGAGTCTTTTCAGAACGCCATTTAGGCCGCTGTTGAAGCTGCGTCAGATACTCTGCAGACCACTTCTTCCAAAAAATTTGCCGCATGCTAGATATACGCTGCCAAAGGCTAAGACGGTTAATTTTTAGGCCGGTGACATCTGGATCAGGAATCGCAGTTAAGGGACCGCCTATTAAGAAATGGGCTGGTGTAAGAACATCTAGGTCGTCTATGTGCTCTGTAATTGGAGCTAAAGGTCTCGAATTAAGAATTGCTGAAATTTGACAAATCAAAGTACGTAGTTGATCGTAGGTTAGAATTGACGACCTTACTACTCTGTTAAAATGATATTTCGCTGATTTAATGGCGGCTTCCCATAAGCCACCGAAGTGCGGTGACCTAGGTGGAATAAATTTCCAATCGATGCCATCATCTAAACATTGCTGCCGTACCATTCGCTGATTATCGTTGTTGAGAAACAGTTGCTTCAGTTCCCCGAGCTCATTATTCGCTCCAACAAAGTTGGTGGCGTTATCCGACCAGATGGTTTTGGGCTTTCCACGTAGACTTACGAATCGTTGTAAAGCAGCTAGAAATGTAGACGTTGACAAGTCCTTGACTAGTTCCATGTGGATCGCCTTGGTAGTAAAACAAATAAATAAGCATATATAACACTTCGTGGGAGGCCGGTTTCGAACTTCAGCGTTATAATAAAATGGGCCACAGAAATCAACCCCAGTGGTTAGAAATGCACGCGCTGCCTGAACCCTTTCTTTTGGCAAGTCAGCCATAATATGCTCCATAAGCCTTGGCCTGCAGCGGAAACACATAATACATTTGTTGACTACATATGATACCGTTTTGCGTCCACCGATGGGCCAGTAATGTAAACAAATAGAAGCTAGGAGAGCTTGTGGTCCAGCATGCAACAGTTTTTTATGAAAATAACTTATTATGGAAACGGTCAACGGATGCCGTTTTGGAAGCAAGATGGGGTGACGTGAATTGAAATCCAAACCTGCGTTTTTGAGCCGCCCTCCAACACGAAGTAATCCAAAATCGTCCATAAATGGTGATAACGAAAAAAATGAGCTTGATGAACTGATCGCTTGCTTTCGTTGGAGTGTGGTATACTCGGTAGAAAAGTGAACCCTTTGAATCATTCGCAGAAGATAGTAGGTCCCTTTCTGAATATGTAACGTCGACAAAATACTTGACTGATCTTTACTGAGGAATTTCTACACATAACCATAAATACGTTGCATTGTACCGAACGAATTTATGTACTTGCAGTCAGTAGACGAGTCGAAAAATGCATGCGTTGAAAGTAATATACTTTTACGCATCTCAGGTAGACTGTTTACTTGCACACATGATGTCGGCCAAGTGGTTGATGGTTGAGATAAAAATGATGGGCCATGCTTCCACAACGATGATTTGAGCAGCTCCGTGGCGGTAGCCCCTCTAGATAATATATCTGCTGGGTTGAGTGCTGATGGAATATAACGCCATTCCATTCCCTTTGTAAGCTGTTGGATACTGCTTACTCGATTAGCAACAAAAACATTAAAGCGTAACGGTTCCTCCTTGAGCCACGACAGAACCGGAGTCAGACCAGCAGTAAAACTTGCAATCGAAAATGTCGAGCTTTGAAATTGTTTGCACAACTTGTGCAAGTAATGTGGCAGCACACAGCTCCAGTTTCGGTACGATGAGTGCTTTGAGCGGCGCGACACGAGATTTGGAGCAGAGAAGAGAAGTCTGTACATTGTATTTATTGATCGAACGTATGTACACACATGCTCCATATGCCGAGATGCTAGCATCGCAAAATGCATGTACTTCGCTTGTAGCGTCTGGCATGGAGACAAAACGAGGAAAACAAAAACCTTTGACTGACTCAAGTTCATTATATAGCTGCTGCCAGGCAGTATGAAGAGAAATTGGCAAACTCTCATCCCAATTGACCTTTTGCATCCACAGTCGCTGCAAAAATATTTTCGCCTTACAAATTGTTGGCCCTATCAAGCCAAGTGGATCGTAGAAGCGCGCTATGATAGACAGCACAAAACGTTTTGTAATTTTTGGAGGCGGCCTTTCTAACGAGAACGAAAATAGAAATGTGTCTGTTTGAGGATTCCACAAAAGCCCAAGCGTTTTAGAAATGTCACTTCCGTCATCAAATTTTAAAACACTTTCTTTATTCTCGATAGCAATTTCTGAGAGCACATCTTTCTGACTTGAGCACCATTTACGAATTTGAAAGTTACCCTTAGCCAACATCTGAGTTGTCTGTGTAACAATGGCTCTGGCATCGTCAACAGTCTTTGCACCAGTAATCAAGTCGTCGACATAAAAGTCCCGTAAAACAATTTGAGACCCAAGAGGAAAGGATTTTTTCTCATCAACGGCGAGCTGATGCATTGTACGTATAGCAATTTCATTGAGCGAGTATCCAGAAGAGCTAGCTGCTGAGGCGTCAAACACAACACGAAGTTTTGTTGTTGTACTGTCGTTTTTGAAGACACGGTGATGAGGTAAATAATAAACCTTTGTATTTGTGATTGGTTGCTCAACAAAAGACATGTGCTTTAGTTGTGCATACTCTTTAATGAATGCTGAATACTGAGCCTGCTATATTACGCTGGAGTCGGCGCTCCAGAGATAGAAACCGTCTCAGTGCTTGCTCATATGAATTCCCGAGTAAATCGAGACTATGCTTTAATGGTAAACGAACAGAGTATTCTCCAGTATCTAAGCGATGATAGTTGTTTTTGAAATGCTCCTTACACTCCATCTCTTCCTTTGTGGTTTTTGCGATAGGTTCGAAGCAGTTATCTACTTCCCAGAATGAGCGAACTATTTGGCTCAACGATTGTTGTTGCTCTTCGCTACCGATTAGCGCAGTGACAAGCGATGACGAAATTGATGATTTCTGCAGGCCACCCGAAACAACCCAACCCAAACGAGTTTTTTGCAAAACGTATGGCATAGTTTTTAACCGAATTTGCCCAACACATAATAGGTCAAAGAATATTCCGGCCCCAGGCAACATATCAACACGCTGAGATTTATAAAACAATGAATCAGCAAGCGAAATTAATGCTCTCCAATGTTTGACACCTCTTCTCGAGAAATGTTTCCATACTCTCCCACGTAGGTATGTTGCTGCATGCGGCTGCTTCTTCCCACTTTGTTTGCGTAGATGGATCCAGCTTTTGGGTCATGATAAGGATGAGTAGACAGTCGGCAATTTGTATCTTGCTCCCTAGGGTCTGAAGTGCTCGAATATGAGATCTGAATTTGTCAACAAGTACGCGAAGACTGCCTACAGTGTTGGCTTCTGCACTTTTAAGTTCAAATAATTCGCGAATGTGAGCCTGAAAAATAAGGCGTTTATGATCAAAGCGACTTTTAAGTAAATTCACGTATTTCTAGGGAACGAATAACATCTAAGGCGCTGCCCTTCAAACAGGTCCGCAAGTGCTGGAACTTTTCTATCTTCGTAAGCTCCGGCTCATTATCGACCACAGTTTGAAACATTGAAATGAAATTTGGCCACTCCGTGAAAGCACCTGCGAATGTTGGCAGCTGAAGATCGGGCAAACGCGATTTATTTTGCCTAAATACAAGTACTGACTGGGAATCGTGCGGAGAAAATACTGCTGTAGATGAATGAGGGTGTGGCTCAAGGCGTTGTGATTTTAGTTCACGAGTGATTGCTGCCTTTATGGAGACATAAATGGCGAGAAAATCAGTACGGCTCCTACTATCCAGTTCATCAGGATTTTCTACTTCCAAGCTAGTCTGGGCGGCCTCAAAATTGCCCAGTATGTGGTTCAGAAGCTCGATGCGCGTCGAAAGTTCTGCATGGTCCATGGCCTGAAGCGCTTCATGTGTACTTTGGTGCTGAATAGCCACGATTTGTCGAAAGATAGCATCACACTTTCTTTTTAGAAGAGAATTATGTAGTCGCGGAGTATCACCCAATGTTACGTCTTGATCGGTAGGCATTTCGAGTGATGAATAGCAACAAAAAGAACTTGCGAAAACCCGTGTTTAAATGAACGGTGAAATCATACGATTTGGCAGACTGTGATGCTGCCTGCGATTCTCGATTAACGCGCAAAATAGCGTTAAACAATGCTTGTTTTTGTTTAACGTCTCACCGAATGTGATCACGTCGGGGTCACCAATGTTTGAAGTCAGGAGACTATTTTGTCTTGACTGTACAGATGTCTTTATTCAACGAAATCCAAAAGTAGAGAGATCGAAAAACTTAGTGTGCATACAATTTATACTACTTAAATATTGTACATATGTTCAAAGTATGTATACATATGCTAGCTTGAATGCAAAACAGGAGCTTAAATAACTAACAGTATTTCAAATGGTTTTTAGTTTGAGAGAGCAAATATTGAATAGATAAAAGCTTAAGTATGTACATATGTATGTCAGCATATTAGGGTGGCACTAGGAGGCTCTTCACAAAACAGCAACTTATAAAGGAAACTTTGAAACTCCGGTACAGACCAGACGTCGAGCCTCACCACCTATGTATATCGTAAGGTAGCCAACGTCAAGGTAAGCTCAGTTAATGAGTTAATGACAGTTTACTATTGGGGTGACCACTACATCGACTTAAGCAACATGAACAGTTTATTAGTAAATATCATAAAAGAAATGACACATAGAATACTATTAGACAAAATTTATGACGAGGGAAACTTGAAGAATATACTAAAAACCAACTTTTCCCCAGTATGCGTTTCATCCTCAAAGCGAACAGACGTTCTAATTTCTGAAGACATTTACGTATACTAGCCGACAATAAGCAAAAGTTCGAAAAACACAAACAAAGAAGTGAATTGAGAAGTGATACTCATTTAAGTTCCAAAATTCCAACCATACAAAAACAACTCCCTGGTATATTTACTAAGATTTCATTAAAATAGTTCGTCATAAAACCATATTAAACCAACATGAACGAACTGCCTGACTACTTAATGAAACCACCGAATATCCCATCACTCCAATGGGATAATTCAAAAACTCTGAAGATAACATCAGAAAGTCCGATATATTTAACAATGACACGTACAAATAACTCCGAGAACCTTTCCAGTGTCTCTCCTTTTCTAATTAAAAAAGCGATTGACGCAACGTGCGGCGAAATCGAACTGTGCAAAAAAATAAGAAGTGGTCAAATACTAATGCAAACCAAAAACAGCAAACAAACGCAAAAGCTTTGCACTTTAATAACCTTATCAAATACCATTACAGTGAGCATTGCTTTACACGCAACACTTAACTATTCTAAGGGGATTATATACTGCAATGATTTAAGAGATATCCCTGAAAAAGAAATTCTCGAAGAACTCGCCTCCCAAAACGTGTGTGAAGTGAAAAAAATTTACAAAAAAATAGACAATCAACTAAAAGAAACATTACTTATAATTATAACATTTGCCTCATCTTCATTGCCGAATAAAATTAACATTGGTTATCTAAGAATTCCGATTCGACCATACATCCCGCTCCCTATGCGCTGTAAGAACTGCTTAAAATATAATCATCTTGCTAAATTCTGTAAAGCTCAAAGAACTTGCTCTAACTGCGCAAATCGCTACCACCTTGATGAAGAAAACAACGAATTATGTAAAGAGAGCTCGAAATGCGTAAACTGTAATACTAACAAGCTCACAGACACAAACCATAGCGCCTTAGACAGAAGATGCCCTATATTTTTAAGAGAAAAATAAATACAAGCGATAAAGGTTACATCAAATGTTGACAACAAAACTGCTAAAGCCATCTTCAGAGAACGCCATCAATCCAACAACTCCAGCTATTCTGCCATAGCAAAACAACAGGAGCCAAAACCATCATTCGATATTCACCACACCATCCAACAGAATACCCAAAGCAACCAACAAACATCATACAGCACAACAACAGTCAACCACTCGAAACCAACTCCAACGCCAACAACAGATGATACCATGCATTCAAGTACTCCAGTCGCAGACAGAAAAATTATACAGTACACCGATATACTTACCGAAAGTTCAGATAACGAGACACCATCCACATCAAAACAGAATGTTAAAACGACTAGTATCCAAAATAAAAAGAATTAATTCTACAATCAAAACGAAACAAGCATTAAAAACTACAACTAATAGTAAGAGATCTGACATCGAGTACTGTGACCCATTCGAATAAATACTAAGCATATTATATCATACATTATTTGTAACATATACTATATTTTCCTCTTTGTAACCCACCCAATACTAACAAATATAAACCTAATGACAGCTGCGCTAAAAGTTTTACAATGGAACATAAGAGGTTACTTAAACAACTATAAAGAATTGCAATTGCTAATTAAAAAAAAAATAAAACCACAAATAATAAATTTGCAAGAGACTCATCTACACGACAACATGACAATACCTACTCCTATAAACTTCAAAATTTACCGATCTGCTAACCCTCGTAATTCATTTGCCGGATCTGCCACATTAATACATAATTCCATACAACACCAAGTTTGCAACACAACAACTAACAAGTTCGACATTATAACTGTTACCATTCAATCTAAAATAAAATTCTTGAACAGCTCTGTTTAGTTGTTGTGCTGCAAACTTGGTGTTGTATGGAATTATGTATTAATGTGGCAGATCTGGCAAATGAATTACGAGGGTTAGCAGATCGGTAAATTTTGAAGTTTATAGGAGTTGGTATTGTCATGTTGTCGTGTAGATGAGTCTCTTGCAAATTTATTATTTGTGGTTTTATTTTTTTTTAATTAGCAATTGCAATTCTTTATAGTTGTTTAAGTAACCTCTTATGTTCCATTGTAAAACTTTTAGCGCAGCTGTCATTAGGTTTATATTTGTTAGTATTGGGTGGGTTACAAAGAGGAAAATATAGTATATGTTACAAATAATGTATGATATAATATGCTTAGTATTTATTCGAATGGGTCACAGTACTCGATGTCAAATCTCTTACTATTAGTTGTAGTTTTTAATGCTTGTTTCGTTTTGATTGTAGAATTAATTCTTTTTATTTTGGATACTAGTCGTTTTAACATTCTGTTTTGATGTGGATGGTGTCTCGTTATCTGAACTTTCGGTAAGTATATCGGTGTACTGTATAATTTTTCTGTCTGCGACTGGAGTACTTGAATGCATGGTATCTCCCTCACATACCATTCAGTCTAAAAGACCTCCAAGACACCCTAAACACAACACAACTTCCACACTTCATCTCGGGCGACTTTATCAGCTGGCATGCTAGCTGGGGATCGCCTAAAAGTAATAAGAGAGGAAACACAGTCTCCAAATTTATCGCACAGTCATCACTCACTCTCTTGAATGACGGCCACCCCACACATTACACAACACATCACACCTTCACACATGCTGATTTGACGCTCTCATCTCCTAACATAGCCATACAAAGCGAATGGGAAATTGCAAACAATCTCTCAGGCAATGCTCACTTTCCCTTAATTATTTCTCTTTTCCCCAACCAAAATCCAACACCGAATATAAAGCGACCTAAGTTTAATATCAACAAAGCTGACTAGGAGAAATTCAACTCCATGTCAAACAAACCCACTAGTTCAAACATTAATAAAGAAGCTGCTAACATTCAGAGAATAATTCTACATAGTGCTACTCACTCCATTGTCCAAACTACTCGTATGTACACTGGAAAAACAGCAGTTCCGTGGTGGAACAAAAAACTCCAAGAACTAAAAATGGATAGCAATCGATGTTGGAATGTGCTTAAAAGAAAGATTTCTTTAGAAAACATTATAAAATATAAAAAAGCAAATCAGCTTTTTAAGAAAGAACTTAAATCTTCAAAATCTAAGTCAATGAACGAATTTACCTCGGACAAGTGTGGTCAACTATTCGACGATTCTGTGGACTTAAATGTTTCCCAACGATGCACTGTACCAAAAACCAAGGCAATATCCAAACTGCTATAACCGATCAACTGGCTATTGCCAATTTATTCGGACAACACTGGTCAAAGGCATCAGACAACAACAAGTTTTCTCGCTCTTTCCTTCAGAACAAACAACGGTCTGTGTTCACAACATACAATTTTATCATAGATAAAACCGCACATCACATTTAACCCTAGAACACTAATGTTAGTCGAAACGACTAACATCACTTGCAATTCCTCACATATTTTTTTACTCACTTCACAGAACACTTTCAACTCTCGTGTATTCTCAGTAGCCGATGTCTTCTTGTCGAGAGTGGCCGCATAGCAACAGTTCGTGCGGTTATATTTAAGATATTCAGCTCTTGTACGTCGGATCGACTAACAATTAGTGGTAATGTAACTTTAAACGTTAATTTTGAAAAGGATTATATTGTAGATCAAGGTGTTGCTAATTGGTGGATATTTATTATAGGATTAAGAATGAGTTCTAGAAAAGGTTTGACTGAAGATTTTATAAACAAATTTTTGGAAGGATGTGACGAAAGCGATATAGAAGAAACTAATTGTAGTGACTGCGAAGACATTCTGGAAGTGGAAGAGCCTGTTGATTCGGATGAGCACGTTGATTCAGGAATCGAATACCAAGAAGAAGAAGGTTTAGAGGACGACGCTCAATTGATAGATGATACAACCATCAGTCAATCAACAGATACTTCAAAAAAATTAGGCTTCACTACAAAAGTGATCCGTGGTAAAAATAAACATGTATGGAGTACTCAAAAACCTAAAACAGCAGCCAGGCAGGCAGCTATGAATATTGTTCACAAGCCACAGGGGCGTACGCGTCTAAGTAAGGGAATGACTGATCCATTATTATGTTTTGAATTGTTTTTGACGGATGAAATATTTGACGAAATCGTTAAATGGACAAATATTGAAATCGAGATGGCGCAATCAAACTATAAAAATATCAGTGCCACTCAGAGCAAAATAGAAAAAGATGAACTAAAAGCATTTATAGGGTTGTTAATATTGTCAGCAGCACTCAAAGATAACCACCTGAATGTGAATGAATTGTTTGATCCATCTTTTTCCGGCGACAGGTACGTTACTGCAATAAGTAAAGCTAGATTTGAGTTTTTGGCATACTGTTTACGGTTTGATGACAAATCTGAAAGACTGAGATATATAAGCACTGATAAATTTACGCCTATACGAAAGGTTTGGGATATATTTATTGGGAACTGTCGAACAAATTATGATGCCGGGTTATATGTCACCATTGATGAACAGCTTTTAGCATTTCGAGGTAGATGTTCTTTTAGAATGTACATACCAAATAAACCGGCTAAGTATGGTCTAAAAATTGTAATGTTATGTGACAGTGGTTCCAAATATATGCTGGATGCAGTCCCTTACTTGGGTAAAAGTAGAAATTCGGATGATTTGCCCCTTGGTGAATACCTTGTGAAGGAGCTAACACGAATAATTCATGGATCTAACCGCAATGTAACTATGGATAACTGGTTTACGTCCATCCCACTAGCAAAGTCTCTTCTTCGACAGCCGTATAATCTGACAGTTTTGGGTACCTTACGTTCAAACAAAAAAGAAATTCCAAAGGGAATGTTCAATTCAAAAGATAGAAAAGTAGGAATATCAATGTTCTGTTACGACAATGAGTTAACCTTGCTATCATATAAACCAAAACCTAACAAAATGGTTTACATGCTATCCTCTGCCGGGGAAGAAGGAACTATCAACAACATAACAAGCAAACCACACATGGTGGAGTTTTACAACCAATCCAAAGGCGCCGTTGACACCTTTGACCAAATGTGCAGCGTTATGTCATGTAGCAGAAAAACGAAAAGGTGGCCTTTGTGCATGTTTTATGGAATATTGAATATGGCATCATCAATAGCTATATAATCTATTGTTATAACAACCACAAAGCTGGCGAAAAGCCCTGAAACCGAAAAGATTTTATGAAAGAACTGCATAAGCAATTGGTGAAGCCTTGGTTAAATAAACGTTTAGAAGTTCCTTCATTAAAAGTAGCAACGAAGGACAAAATACAAATTTTAACAGCTTCGAATAATAATGACGCCGGAACAAGTCAAAATGTACAAGGAGCCATTAAAAAGAGACAAATTTACCGTTTTTGCCCGTATCAGAAACATCGGATGACTAAGTCATCATGTGCAAAATGCGGTAGTTATATATGTACATATGTGGAGAACATAAGGTTGAAGTGTGTAACCGGATTTATGTTTGATTTACTTTCTCTTGTATAAAATGAATTTTATGATGTTATTTTTAGTTTTTATTTTTTTATTGCTAATTCCCGCAACTGATCTCAAAAAATGTTCCTTAAAAAGGGTAAGCGACATATATGTTAATAAAATGAATTTGTTTGTAAAAAATTACAAAATTTGATTTATTTAGAATTAAAATAAAGTAAAATATAATAAATAAAATAATTCGTTGAAGTTTTAAAAATAGATATTAGAAATATATAGCAACCGTATTAGTTAGTCGATTCGACTAAGAACTAGTGTTTACGTATGAAAAATATGATCAGTGTTCCAGGGTTAAAGCAAAATCACTCCAATTGAGCTATCTATGGCTTTGTCCAAACTGAAAGGACACACCCCTGGAATCGATAGAATATCGTACCCAATGATCAAAAACACCTCAAGTTCCGTCAAGCTGCGAATCCTTTCACTCTACAACAACATCTTCGACAACTACCTCCCTCAAATCTACAAAAATAGCTTCGTAATCCCCATCCCAAACCCGAATTAAGACAAATCCGCTATTGACTCTTATAGACCCATTTCATTAAACCCTTGCGGCGCAAAGGTTTTAGACAAGATTACAGCAAATATGCTATGGTGGTTTATTACAACTAATAAACTACTTCATAGTCATCAAATCGGATTTAGGAAAGAGAAATCGGTGTCTGATTCTCTAACTTACTTAGACTATCAGATCGCGCACTCCCTCCATTTTAAAAAACACATGTCCATCATATCGCTTGACTTCTCTAAAGCCTTCGACAAGATCGGCGTACATACAGTTCTTGATCAACTAATGCTATGAAAAATCGATCCAAAAATATTTAATTATGTTAAACACTTTATGACAAACCGAAAGATTTGAGTAAGAGTCTGTCAATATTTATCGCAACCCTACCCACTTCAAAACGGCATCCCACAAGGCTCTCCCCTATCAGTTACTCTTTTTTTAATTGCTTACAATAAACTCTGTAGTATTCTCTCCTTACATAAAGAGCTGGACTTCCTAGCTTACGCAGATGATTTTATATTGATAAAAAAACTTAATAAATGCAAACACATAAAATTAAACCTAAATCACGTTCACAATGAAATCTCAAAATGGTGTGACTATTCAGGCGCAGAGCTTTCTGTGGAAAAATGCAAACACATCCACGTTTGCAGAAAACATAACTGCCGCACGGAAATATGTTCGAACAATATGGTAATAAACACCGTTGCAAATCTTAAGATCCTAGGTATTTCATTTAATAAAAAATATAATTGGAATGCGCACATACAAAATCTATTAGCTTCATTAAATAAGCGGCTTAACATTATAAAATGTCTTTCAAACCAAAACAACAGCTGCAACCCTGCTTCACTGATCTCTGCAATCAAAGCACTAATGGTTTCCAAAATTAACTATGGCATCTATCTCTTTGGATTCTCTCCCAAATCAGTAATAAACAAATTAAATACCCTATTAAATGCTGCCATAAGAACCGCAGTTGGCGCCTACCGCACCACACCCATACGTAACCTGACCTTTGAAGCCAACTTGACCCCAATAATTTTAGGCCGAGAGCTCATCACCGTAAAACAATGTAAATCAATTAATTCGTATGATCAATCCTCGTTATCCAAGCTAACAGAAAAAATTTATAAATCCAAAAGGTTCAAAACTATCCCGTCAGCAATAAATAGAATTATCAGCCATGCCAATCATTATGGTATCCCAATAAATAATAAGCAACTATCATCCCCTGAGTTCCCTAGTTGGCAACTACCCTCAACCTCTATAGACACATCCTTGCATGACTTTACCAAAAATAAAACATCACCAGAAATTTATAATAAGTACTTCACGGAACTCACAAATGAACCGAAAACATTTAAATTCATCTACACAGATGGCTCTAAAACTGAAAATTGTGTGAGTTTTGGTGCAGTCCACAATGATGAAACAATTATTGTCGGACAGTTACCAGCCTATAGCTCGAATTTCACGGCAGAAATTATAGCCATCTATGAAGCTATAAAATTTGCCAACCAAAATCGAGTCAAATTCGCAATCGCCACAGATTCACTTTCATCTCTCGAAGCCATAAAAAGCCTAACAACTAAAAACATTTATGCAGACACCATAAGAAACTTTCTTATAAAAAATAAAAATAAAATAAAACTTGTCTGGGTACCAAGCCATGTACAAATTAGAGGCAACGAACTAGTCGATCTTACTGCAAAAGATGCTTTGAGACGTCCCCTTATAATGTCCAACAATAATCTAACCAGCGACATACAAAGTTACGTCAAAAAAATTTTTACACTCAAACAATATAGTACATACGACAAATCTACCATTTGGTATAAAAAAATAAACCCAAAAAAATTAACTACCAACGAAATCTCCAAAATCGTCGACAATTCCGAACTAACAAGAAAAGGCCTGGTCAAGATTACAAGAATACGATTAGGGCACAGCATTTTGACAAACCGACATTTAATAGATAAAACCGCGACCAATATATGCAGCTACTGCAATAGATCACCAATTAACATGGAACACATTTTAGACGAATGCCAATTTTTTAATCAGTATAAAAGATCTCTATCCAATACAAAACCAATGGATCTTCTTATAAACCCAACCCTCGATAATCTTAAAACTTTTATTAGCTATTTGAAATATTGCAATATATACGACAAAATCTAACTAAAAGCCTGTGTTACAATATATAGTATATAATTTTTGTTCTCTTATATTATGATTAAGTAATCTCAAGCTTAAGGCCGACGCAGCCATACCTTCCCTATTTGTTGTAATTAAGTTTTAACTGTAAGTACAACTTTCATAAATAAAAAAAATAAAAAAAACTTTTCCCCACAACGTCTCCTGTAACGACATGAAAGCTTGTACACGTCTCCGAATTGGACACATAATTATTACACATGGCCACATTCTTAAAGGGTATAGCCAACCACAGTGCCCATACAGTGCTTCAAACACGCTCTATGTAGTCCATCTTATGGACGAATGTCTACACCTGAACACAATTAGACAAGAAGTTTTCGGTGATACCATCCCATCAAGCTATTTAAAAGAGGTGGAGGCAAACGACATACACACAGTTGCAAAATTTCTGAAATTAGCAATCCTTAAGAAACTTATATAAAAATATATAATATATACATATGTACAGATAGATAGATTGATAATATTAATTTAGTCTTAAGAGAGCCGAAGGTCTGGGTCACTAGTTTTTTTTTATGTAAGTTGGTGATTCATCACCTCCTTTCTGTATAATAATAATAATAATAATAATGACGAATAGAAGATTTGAGGATAGTAGCATTAGACAAGAGTATAGGAAGTTTAAAACAAAGGGAGATAATCCAACAAACAAATGGTATAGTAGATAACTCGATACGGGATACAACATACATTTTTTAGATAAAAATCAATCCACTGATCATGATGCAAATTATCAAGGGCATCAGCATGACGCTAGACATAATATGTCAGGGCAATAAAGACAGAATTATAGTGGTAGATCTAACAACAATAACAGACCGACAAATTCCGGTAATTTTCAAAGACCACAAACGACAGGCAACCCTAGACAAAATTCTGTTCAATACCATCAGAATCAACATAGACATAATCGAGGGGAACCGATGGAAATTGACAATATCGAAACTTATTCTAATAGACCTCAATTGGCAGGGAACCCTAATCCGCAGCATAGCTAAAATTTGCTTATGCTCGGGTAGGCAAAGCCAGGAAGGATCTTCAAACAATAATGTTGAGAAGGAAGAAGTAAATAACAGTATCTTTTTATGAAGGAGCCTTGGAGTGCTTACCCAAAATAAAAATTAGGATTAATGATAAAAATGATGTAGCGCTTACTAATACGGGAGCTAGTTTAAGCCTGATCAATAGCGAAATGAAAGATTTTCCAAAAATTAAGCTAAAGAACCCATTAAAATTTAGTACGCTTACAAGCGAGGACACTATTAACTACGAAGTACACACATGTACACCAGAGGAATTTAATTTACCGAGTAACGCTAGAGCAAGATGGAAATCTACTCCACTCACAGCACGAAAGTACGACTTTATAATTGGTATAAATATGCTTAATTTTCTCAATGCTCATATAGACACTGAAAAAAGAAAGATAATTTTAAATCAAAGAGAAAGTTATTTTATAAATAATCCGTATAATTTTGATGAAATATGTACTCTGGAAACTACAGATCTGAACTTAGAAAGGTTACCATTAGATCACCTCTATGCCGAAGAACATAAAGAGATTACAAAACTATTAAAACAATTTAATAAGTTAGTGTTTAAAGAAGGTGATAGATTGACCAACACAACCGAAATTCAACATAAGATTAAAACCACAACGCAACAGCAAATAAACCCAAAACTGTATAGATATCAACCTCAACATAAAATGGAGGTTAGGAAACAAATTAAAGAAATGGAAGAGAAGGAAATTATACAAACAAGCAACTCAAGATATTCAAGCCCATTAATAGTAGTGCCCAAAAAGATAGATAATTCAGACGAAAAAATACAGAATTGTAATAGACTACAGAAAGTTAAACGAGGTCACAATAGATGACAAGTATCCACTTCCAAATATTGATTCTATTTTAGACAAGTTAGGAAAACCCCAGTACTTTACTACTTCAGACTTGGCAAAAGGTTATCACCAAATTTTAATTAAGAAAGAAGATTGTGAAAAACAGCATTTGTTACACCACATGGACTTTATGAATTCATAAGGATGCCATTCGGTTTAAAAAATGCCACAGCTCCATTCCAGCGTCTAATGAATGAAATCCTTATAGACTCTATCAACCGAACATGATGATATCTTAATCTGATATCTTAATATTCAGCACATCGTTAAGTGAACATGTCAAAGCAATAGCAGATATTTTCAAAGTCCTCGAAAGCAAAAACTTAAAAATCCACATAGATAAGTGTAATATCTTAAAAAAGAAACCGAATTTTTAGGACATATACTGACAAAGGATGGTATGAAGCCAAACTCAATCAAAATTTAAGTTATCCAAAATTTAGAATTACCAAACACAGAAAGGCAAATTAAAAGTTTCCTAGGACTTACGGGTTACTACCGCAAATTCGTTAAGTATTATGCAATAGTAGCACAACCAATTACTAAATATTTGAAACAAGAATTAAGCAAAAGGATGCAACGTATGTTGAAGCTTTTAAAAAATTAAAAACGTTAATAAGTTCGCACCCAATTTTGCGTTATCCTGATTTTGGAAAACGCTTACGCTTCAAGAACTTTAAACAACCATGAAGGAAATTATTCGGCGACCGATAAGGAGTTGCTAGCAATAATGTGGACTGTTAACTATTTTAGGCCCTACGTTTATGGCAAAAGATTCGAAATTTTAACGGATCACCTACCCATAAAATTTTTACATTCCAAATACAAAGGAAAAGACATGTCACCGCGACTTCAGAGATGGTTATTAAAATTTGGAGAATATCAACTTGACATCGATTATTTGAAGGGCAAAGGAAATAAAGTAGCCGACTTTTTAAGCAGAATAGAACATAGTGAGGATTTATTTCGGAAAAGATGGGGGGCAAGAATTCCAATACTTCAAATTTCTCAGACAATAATATAGAATATGATGAAACAATGCCAACAATACACTCAGCCAAAAAAGATTTAGGTGATTATTTCTCAATTAAAGAAGAGGTAGTTAGTAAATAAAAGACAGACAGATTATTTTAACGAATATTAAGGTAGAAGAATTCAAAATGTTACATGGAAAAAGGATAATTTTTATTTCAGAGCATGACTTTGATAGAGTGAATGAAATATTTTGAAAATATATTAGTAAAGGTAAAATAGGAATATTTTCGGAAATATCTGAAGGTAAATACAATAAAGCACAGCAAAAGCTTATTGACATGTTTTCAAATGTTTTCAAATAGAATTTATTAAATGTACAATGAGAGCGCAAGATATGGAGACAGAAGTCGAAGCAGTCAAGCAAATCTCCCTATATCATATCAGAGAAAACATATAACCAAATACGAAATAAAATATATTATTATAAATTAATGGAATTAATTCAAATTGTCGCTAACCAGTGTTAAGTATGTCAGGAAATAAAGTATAACAGAAGTCCTATTAAACCAAAACTGAATTTAACAAAGACGCCGACAGGAATAAATAATATTGTGCATATATATACACATGTCATGAAAGGCAATAATTTTTTAACAGCTGTAGATTAATTTTCTAAATTCGGTGCAGCTTATCCACTGAATGATAGAAACCACATAACGATTATAGAGCAACTAGAGGATAATTTCACTACATTTGGAAACCCCAGGAAAATTGTAGCAGACAATGAGTTTAAAGACACAAGAATAAAACAGTTCTTAAGTAACGAAAATGTGGAAATTCATCTAACCAAACCCAATAGTAACACAGGCAATGCGGATGTGGAAATATTTCACAGTACCATAGCAGAAAAGTTTAGAATTCTGTATAAGTTAAATAAAGCGTTATCAGTAAAACAACTAATACAAAAGGCTATTCGTAACTATAACGATAGATTTCACTCGGCAATTAAGTGTACACCAAATGAAGCGCAACATTAGCAGCAACAAAGAATAAAGTTATAAATTAATTAAACATGAAAAGAGAAAATTACGAAGAAAGAAGAGCAGAAGGATTTATAAAAAATTATAAAGTCGTTAGACATAAAGAACAACCTAGGTATAAGAAGGAAAATTTGAAAAATATTCATCTTTCTAACATCAAAAAAACACTGAAATTTTCAGATATTCCAGCTGATAGTAATAATGATATTGACATGGACACAACCAATTAAGAGATTACTAACATCTACAGAAATAACGGACCAGCTGGGTTTCATAGACATTCAAATAGGAGCACAAGAAATAGTTAAGGATACAGATATAGTAGTACACTTAATAAACATAGAAGAAATGGAAAACATAATTAACAAAATGACGAACAATATTATTCTATTAAAAACAACGAACAAGAACATATTACATACAGAGTTATTAGAAGCAAGAAATAAGTTAATGACGCTAACACCAAAAGTAAAACGAAAAGCAAAAGGTTTAGTAAATGCAGTAGGTAGCATATCCAAGTGGATGTTTGGTACAATGGACGACAATGATCGACAAATAATTCAAAATCATCTCCTAAAGACAGACGATACGATAAACGAACAGAATGAAGAATGTCAACAACGTATTTACTTAGAGCAAATGACAAAAATTCAATTGTTAATAAATAAATAACCCAAGTATTCTAACAAATCATGAAATTACCAAATTTAATATTGATTTTAACACATTAAAATACCTACAATTAGGAACAGCAACTTTTAATAATACTTATTTGATTCTTGGAATTAAAATACCAAAAACTTTTATACAAGCTAAAATAAGAAAAATTGTACCAATACCAAATAAAAATCAAAAAGAAATTAAAGCAAAAATAGAAGAAATTTTTACTTATGAAAATAAAACAATGCGATTAGAAGAAAATAAACATTTGAAACAATTAAGGTCAAGCTTCCATTGTATAATAACAAAGAGCTGCAAACTAATAACAAACAATTAGAAATTATAGAGTTAGACGATAAATCAACTGTCGTGTAATACAAATCAAACTATGATAAGTGGAAATTATGTAATTAAATTCAATAATTGTTCAATGAAAATCAATGGTTATTACTGTTCCAATTTATTTGAAACAGTCGAAAGGAATATTATGAACACGAAGTACGAAGATTTTAAAAACTTTACAGAAAAGATAACATTATATCAAATAGATGAAGAAAACAAAATAAATTTTAAAAGTATTTCTTATTTGAAATTTCACAATAAAGTAATATACGGGGGTAACATGCTTCTCATAATTTTAGTAATTCTAGCAACTGCAACCTTAATAATCAAAATTAAATAGTCGACTTCAGGAGAATTCTAATCCAAAAGGGAGAGTAGTTACATATGTGAATACACAAGTAACGGGTAATAAACCCGATAAGTTTGCTGAATTTCTTAATCAAATAAGCCAGACAACAGGAAATCAATAAAAAGTAATAAGACACCATCTCCTTTACTTTTTCAAAATTTAATACAAAAGGTGCAAAACAAAATCGTTATTTTCATAAAATTTCTTAGAATCAGAATGTTGTTCACAAATATGATGTGAACCACATAATCAGCATTTAAGTACATAATTTTAAATTATGATATGTACGCAAATATGTATTAGATTGCAAGCTTTCATTAATATGAAGAATTGAAAGAAAAGTCAGTCTGATTCAATAGCCAGCTGGTTTTGGGTTTCTTCATTAATCGCGTAATTATACTTTTTTAAAAACACCGGGGCGTACGGCGAAAAGTTAAATCGCGTGCTGTGAGCCAGACGCAAACTTAGCACTTTCGGCAGGTGAGTTAACTGTTGGCTGTATTAACTTCCAAGCGAAATGAAAAAAAACATTTGGTGAATAAAATTAGCGTAAGCGCAAACTTCTATATTTTTGCCTACAAATTAAATTAATTGAAATTAAACACGAGTCTTAGACTATAATAAAATTTCACAGAACTATTCCAAACAGATTAACAAAAAAATGAAATAAAATTTGCTGTTTGGCGCTTACGTTGTTTTCGCGTTTAGGGTTCGATGCCATATTAATAATTGTAGTTAACACAAATTCATTGAGTAAGTGTGCTAAATGGTAAATAAAATAATACATATATCATTGATTTAAATAGAATATAAACTAAAACAGGCATCTTGTTCAAATTCTAATACAAAATACAATTAAATAATAAGGTATTTTACGTATTTATATAAATTACAAATTCAATGCGCAAAAAGCAAATATTGCGTAAAGTATAAATTTTTAAGTCCCATTTCGCTGAAAAAATTCTGATAGCGAGGTAGAAGAAACTATTCGGTCTCGAAAGCGAGGACTTACCGAAATCTTTTATGAATCCCTGAATGCCATTTTAAAAATAGCTGAATGTTTAAACTCTCCTCTACCAGAAACTGCACTGGTGAAAATTCATTAAAGAAGATTGCGTTTGAGAATCCGTCAAAGATTTTTATACGTTAAATACCTATGTTACATTTGTTGGTAACCGAACCCTTCGAACATATCCTGAGAAGATTTCATCTGGGATTAACTATCCAACTGTAAAAGTTGCGTAGATAATTATGGCGCTTTGCTGATTTTTCAAACGATTACTTAATATTTCCTCCAATAATTAGCTGCAATCTAACCGAATGCTCTATTATTTTGTTGTCTAGTGAATCTAGCTAACGTAGGAGCTCGTAGTCCTTTGCATGGGTTACCATTTGTTATGTAAATAGAGCGTAATAGGTAGAAACCATAGTTATCTGATGATAGGCGGTTCTTTGCGCTTCACCTTCCTTAGGTACATTCCTAACCCAAATACTTTGGTCTTTTTGTAAGTATGATCTAATGCCAGCAATTATAGAGCGATTAACACGCTCGCTTTGCTTCTAGACTATAGAAGGCGGTATATATATATGGAACGGATTCCCTTATTTACTATATAAGTCATTAAATTGTGCGAACTAGAATTGGTTACCTATGTCGCTCGTAACTATTTCGGGTGGCCCGAACTACTGATAACTTGGTCTTGCAAAAACTCGAAGATAATAGAGTTGTGGAAAGTCTTGATAGGTTTCAGCAAGGGAAATTTGGTAAAATCGTCCTGTACTATTAAAGTGCCAATTTTTCCGTTTTTGGATCTGGCCGAGTGGATCGGCATCTCGTTCTTTCAAACTGCCTCGGAAATACGATTACATGAAAATCGATGGGAACCAAGTTATCCGACATCACGGCGCACATATCTTGTCGAAATTTTAGATTTTAAACTTTTTTATTTTAATACTATAGGAGTCAATGTATAAAATTTGTAATATTTGGAAATATATTGTTTAATATAATTTATCTCTTGTAACAAATACAAAAATTATACCACTATTTATTATCGCTACTATTCAGATGTAGACTATAAATTATGCCGTGACATCCCTTATGATGCCCCTTACTGAACTACCTTTGTACGATATCCCTAATAATATTCCCTTAAATTAAATCACTACTAAGTAACGTGCATTTTAAAATTACTTGGCTCGACCTGGTATTTATTTTCGCTTTAAGAATTTAAAATTTGTTTTTAATTTCTCGGAAGAAAGATACAATAAATAATTTTGGAAAAACTTTTAGGTCTCTTCAATGAATGCCTTACAAGTGTAGAGTAGTGTACGAGTAGAATATTAGTCAGATCTCAAAGTAGTTTAACTCAAGAGCGCTAACGAACGAAATGCGGAGCAATTTATCTATATCTATCAGAAATAATTTTTCTGCTAGTGCATTAATCGACTTTTGGGCGATTTTCAAAAAAATACTTACATCAATAATTTAAAGAGTATTTACAAAGCCAAGTTTCCGGTAATGGTAAATACAAAACTCGATGCATTGTATCGTAACAACATCTCGTTTGATAATTTCACTTGCTATAATATTCACCTGAAAACTTTAACTCGAATATGTAGAAATAATTATCTATTATAGATTTTAAGTATAAGCCTAAATATGAGCGAAATATGAGAAATTTAGCTCAAAAATTATTATTGTCGTTTAATAAAATCAGGCCAAAAAATAATATATGAATATTTGTATTTAATGATCACACCAAACAAAACCAATTCTAACAATAATAAATAAATAGAAGAACGCTGGCCGGCTCACTCACCTGAGCAAATATGCTGACTCTGCGTCTAGCACCTAGCATGCGCATCGGGCGCAATATTGCAACGCAGAAATGTTGCACTACTGCATCGTAGGAATTGCAGCGTCAGCAGCTTTAGGAAAGCAAGTAAACTTCGGTTTAAGCTAAGAATATTTTGTGACTTCACTTCTATTTGAGCGTTGAAGCAGAAAAGTTCTTTTTCTTTTCTTTAGAAAATTTTCTTTTAATTTTTATTACTTTTATTCATTTTTTTTACTTTCTTTTCTCAATGGATTTTTTATTTCTCACAGCACAGCAATTATTTCCGCATCATTTTTCGCCGACAACACTGTCACACTTATTTGCCAAGGATATCCTCCAAGGACTTTCCATTTGAATGGAGGTCCCTGCTCGCGTGCCAGTTAAGGTGATCTCATCAGGGAGCACCAAAAAATTAAAAATGGGAACCAACTACAGGCTCCTTTAGTCCAATCTCAACCAACTACAGGCTCCTTTAGTCAAAGCTCAAAGTTTAAATTATTACAACACTTTATTACTTTTTTGCTTCAACGCCCAAATGTAAGTGAAGTCACAAAATATTCTTAGCTTAAACCGAAGCTTACTTGCTACCCTAAAGCTGCTGACGCTGCGATTCCCACGAAGCAGTAGTGCAACGCTCCGGCGTTGCTAGACGCAGTGTCAGCATGTTTGCTTAGGTGAGTGAGCCGGCCAGCGTGTTAGCTGCCCCCCCCCCCCTTCTTGCGTCCTGCAGGTCAATATAGGTCGTAGGAAGATTTTTAGGAGACTCCTTAACTCCACCTTGAGCTGCGATCGGCAGTTGGATGTCTGCGGATATTTTCTTCAAAATTATGTAGCACGCAATGGTCAGGATCGACAGAAAATTTACTTCTACGCCAGTCGAAACGTGGTAAATTTGCCCAAGTTTACTGAGGCGGCTTATGTTTTCTAGGCTCACCCCGTGGGCGTACTCTAAGTTCGGCTGCAGGCCTTCCGAGGTTAGGTTATTCAACACTGGCGGGAGTACTTGGGGACTTCTGGCTGATCTGCTTGAGAATATTTGGCTACCGATGTACACTGTTTTATTGTTCAATTGAATAAGTTATGTTCTGTTGAGGGCTTTCGATTGATTACTTCCACGGATCGCTCCCACGAAATTAGTCACGAAAATGATATTGTCGTCTACCAGCTCAACAATTTCTCATTCATGGGGCTCGTAGCGGCATCTTGCATCCCCACCTTTGCGTAGACGAGGTAAGCATCTGTCTTCGGGAAGTTTTTTTACCGAGGACATCTCGCAAATTGTTGTGTTGTTAATAGAGTAGCAATCATTCGTGATACCATAAGTTTCGTCCTCATTAACTAGTAGGTTTTGGTATTGGAGGTTTACGCCTTTGCCATTTAGTGATGCGGCTCTTGCCGCCAACCATCGGTATCGGTCAGTCCTTAGCTTCGGTACGGAGAGCACGTAGAGGAGAAGTGTACCATTCGTGTACAAGGATGGTTTGGCATACTCCATTGCCTCGATAAGATTTGCATAAGGCAAGACTTGTTGTTCTAAAATTATTCGCTCGATCTCGTCCTGATTCAAGAGGTTGGTGTTCACAATTCCTGCTTTCGCCATCTGGGATGCTCTTGTTACTTCAGCTACTTGCTCCTTCGGGACTAATGCTCTAGTTAGCATTGTATTTTTGGGTCTGCTGCCTTGGCGCCTTTTTCGATGCTATTGACGTAGGTGATTAAATCATTAACCCTTTCGATAGCCTCGCATTAAAGAGACTGCGGTTGATAACATATTGTTGATTGCTGTTAGCTATCACGTCGTTTTGGCTGCAAAGGACGGTATCCCAATCGGTAGCATCAGGTGAACCCGCGAGCCACTTCCATGCCGATCCCAGCCAGTTTATGGAACGAGCGTTCCTCGTATTTTGCTTCTGCAACTCGTCAAGGCGAAGTCTCGTCTGGTTTAGGTGAAATTCGACGATTGATCTTATTGGTTTTTGCTCCAGGTCCTGATCCACAGCGTCCGCTATTTTTTACAGACTTTGGCAGAAGTTATCCAGATCGATCGCGTGTATCAGCTTAAAGTCTCCATTGACGATCCA
The DNA here is from genome assembly GCA_951828415.1 of Anomoia purmunda. Taxonomy (NCBI): domain Eukaryota; kingdom Metazoa; phylum Arthropoda; class Insecta; order Diptera; family Tephritidae; genus Anomoia; species Anomoia purmunda. The sequence continues at coordinate 81,159,137 of OX639993.1, read as the reverse complement.
TCCACTTCCGCATTCAATCGTCACCAGTGCGGAGTGATAGTTGAGTATGCGGAATCCGGAAGCTTCGGGTGTAGCTAATAGGCTATTATAAAAATTTATACAAATATAATATAAAAATATAATATCTTCATCATATTTTATTCAAAAAAAGGTATCAATTAGCTTTCAACTTCAGAAGGAAATTCCAAGGAAAAACAACTTTTCTATTGACAGGTTTCTCTTTCAATTATTCTCATTTGCACATTTTCAAGTCTGTTTACGTCTTTCACAAAGATGTGTGAGAAAAAAAAAATTCTTCATTTTTCTTGTCTGACCTTCGGTGCTTAAATTGTGTCACTAAAATGCTGGAGGGCCATCCTGCATAAAATTTGCCTGCTCTTCGCTGATTGGAATGTCCTCTTGAGTGAGTTGGTCGTGTGGATTTTCGTCGACGCCCGCCTTCGTGTAGTACAATCTGGGGTGTTTCGGGGGCGTTGCACTTGGCGATGGGGGTTCTCTCTTGAAAGGATTGTTTCCTCTTGATTGGTTGCTATAAATCGTTCGCCTAGTTTGGCCAGAGCCGTCGATTTCCATCTTTACAACGGAGCTCAGAACATTTAACCCATTCGAGAGTCCATTTTGGATTGCTCTATAATTTTCCTCGGGATTACCGGCGGAGGGTTGCTCCCTCCATTTATCTCATTCATTGGTACCATGATTACGTTGCGGGTATTTGTGGTATGAATTCGATAGGTTCCAAAATTTAAGTTTTGTATGTCTAGGCAAGCAGTGTACGCCTCCAGTAGGGTCCTTGGCTTTTGGACTATGATCATCCTTGATAAGCCCCCGCTTAAACCTCTAACAAAAACATCCAAGGCCCTGTTCCTATATGTCTCAATTAGTGCGTCTACCACCTGGGCAGAGTGGTCTACCGACTTTAACTTGTTGATGATAAGAGAGAATTGATGGTTCAGCGTAAAATTCATCGAGTTTTGAATTTCCCAGGTCGTTCTTACTTCGAAGGCACAGTTCGATTTTATTCGATTTTTTGTATTTCAATTTGATTAATTTTTTTGCCTTTAAATTTGATTTTTTTCTGTATTTTTCAATTAGATTTTTCTTGCAATTTTAAATTTTCTTCAAGAAATTCTTTTAAATCTCGAACAGTTTTCTGTATTTGTATAATTCAGTCACTCTTACACAGCACTTAGAGAGATGATGGCAATAGCTTCCATAAGTTGTTCGGTCTGCAAGTACACGTACAAAAAAAATTTTGTGAATTTTTTATTTTTACTTTATATAATTTTTTCTTGGTATGCAGTGCACATTCGAGGATGAATCACGTGCATTTTTCTTAAAAACAAAAACAAAATGGTTTTTAATGACGCGCATCTAAGGATGAATGACGCTCCTGGTCAAGGAAGGACAGAATCCGGTGATTTTTTACGTGAGTACCTACCGACGACGGCCTTACCCCACGGCGCTCTAATGCACAGCGGATAAAATTAATGCGTTGATCAGGGCCACGAGATGCAAAAGCATATATCGGTACCAAATTAGCAGTATGGAATGGACACACTAACCACCTTGGTAGGGTTCGAGGCCTATCTAACACCTCTGCCGTAGTATGGGTCCGGCACCCGGTTGGAATGCAACTCCACATTGAACTTGACGCATTTGGGTATTAAACCACAGCCACCACGATACTCCCCTAGGGGCCGTACCCAACGAACAGGCCAGAGCATGCTCTGGGGGCTCCTGTACCCCATGGTACCAGATTTAAGTCTCCGGTCGGACCTCGTGGCCGAAACCACTACCAATTGGGCTTCCATACAGCTCCGGACTGGTGATCTGGGGCTGAACTCCATACACCTCGTACCAATTCACTCAGCCTATCACCACCATTCACGACCATAATCACCCAGACACACACACATGCAACACAATCCAACTTACGCCAAAAGTCTCCGCCTTTTAAACACTTCACACGCAAATTCACGCAGCACTCTAACACTCTCCCTAGAAGAGAGAGCCTCACACGCACAACCTAAGCCCATCAAACGTATACCACTCACTCGACTCAGTCAACACCTGGACACTATTTGTGGCCACCCATTCACTCAAAATCTCACCCCGATGATGGCTCTGATATCCCGACGAATTCCTGGACATCTTGCTGAACTATACCGGGGATGAGGCGTTAGCATCCAAACCCATGATAACAGGCGTGCTACTCTTAATTAATAGCTCGTATCAAGATACCTCACATACGGCTCCAGAGGCTCACCAAACTTACAATACATACTGGTCACAATCAATATTCCAAAATCACCCTCAACACAAACACACACCCCCAATCAGACGCATCCACCAACAAACATTCATAACCAGGCTCATTTACTAAACTGCGGCATTGGCTCTGCGGTCACAAAAAACCCTAAAGTCCCCAGGAAGACCCCGTACCATACCATTGGTGGCATAGGGTTCCTGAAGCAAAGCTATGCCACAACCCCCCTACAGCATCCACGCGCCAATCTCACACATCACTACATACGACCCCTGACAGTTAAGTTGGATTGTACCAATCATTTATGTCTGGAAAGCGCACGAGCAACAATTGCACCATACACCGGACAAGTCTCCGACAACATAAAGTGGTCGGAGGGCCTGCCCTTGATAGTACACTTACGGCAATTCAACGAACCGCCGCACTGACCAGCACTGCGGTACTCATTCACCCAATGGTCAAATCCCATGCACCTGAAGCAGCAGGACACCAGGCTATCCGGCCGCACTCGAAAGGCAAACCATTTGATGTAGCACTTCCCGGCGGTCAAGAGGGGGACATTAACTCATCCGCACCCTCCAACATGACGTTCGTAACCTTATCAAGATTCACCTCCCAAGGACGACTAACTATCGAAATGTCCCTCCGAAGGTCCTCCGAGTTGAGCCCCTGGAAATTCAGCCGGATCAACTCTCCCATGAAATCATCGGGAACATTTGAACCCCCGGAACCACAACTCTAGGTCCTATCTCCCTAGTTTTACTTACGCTCAACCCCACTTTTCCAAACTTCTTGTTCTTAACAACCTTCTTCCACTCAGCCCCCGAGGGAATGAGAATTATAGCACCACCACTCCTAACGGGCTTAACTTCGTGGACCCTTACCCCTAGGGGGGGGGCCACCTCCTTAAACACCTTCTCCACAATTCCTGAGAGGCCACCTTAGCCACCTGGCTCCGCACGACCAACGACCAGGTCTGCACCGGCTTGGACACCACCGCAGCCGGCACCAACGGCGCAGGCAACTTAGGCGTCACCAACCGTGACAAACCCGTCGGGGCCCCCACAGCCGATCGAACAAGAGCCTCTCCCCTCCCACCGCTCAACCCTTCCACCTGACTGCGAAGACGGGCATTCTCGGCTATAGCCGTCGTCAAAAGCGCCTCATACCTTGAGGAAAACTCCATCAGCTTTTTCGTCCTCCCTAAACATATGCCCTCCATCCCATACACAGCATCACTAAATCACGGTCACCGCCTTCATCCCCTGAATCCAGCTCCCACTAAAATCGTTTGGCCCAGAGCCACCAGCTATCACCACAGCCTTCTTCCTCCCTACTTTACCCTCACACTCCGTGGATAGACCACTCATACCCCTATCCTCCCTAGCAACCTTCGTACTCGCCTTACGCTTCCCCAATTCCAGAACCGATTCCCAAACAGTTTCACAATTGGTTTCACATTCGGCTTCGCAGTCGGCTTCTCTACCAATTTAACTGACTCCTCATCATCCGACGACGAGCTGCGTTCCCTAATCTTGTTGACCTTCCAAGCCAATCCACCATCACTCTTTATGGCCTTTACCTTCACACCAACTTCTTTTTGGCCTTGCCAACACCTACTACCCTCAATCCTGCCATGTCCGTATGACCTAAACCTAATCCACTTGACTTAGCAGTCACCGTTTCCGGAAACCCCAGCCGAGCCTTCGCCCGAGGAGGAGAACCTAAATTCTCCATCACAATTTCATCCCCTGATGAAGATTTCCCCATAACCATAGATTCAGCGGAGTCGAAGGTACCACCGGGGACCTTCACCCCCCTCTTCTTCACCATCCCTAATCAAAAACTACCCCTCAATAAAAATTTACACCCGAACTCGAAATCAAATGTGCACACAGACACGCACGACCGCACAAGCCCATCCCAACAGCAACACCCGACAGTCAGTCCAAAGCTAACGCTTTGGCACTGCCCACACAACTTTTGCCAGCAAATGCCAGGCAATGGCCACCACCAAACGTCTCGCTGGCCGGAACAATGCTCCCCGTAACGAAAATGGGTCGACCGGGGTGAAACAGCACCGAGACAGAACCGCAGGCAAAACCGCTACTGCCACAACCGATACGCTCAAACGAACGTAGCGATCCGCACGCACACCAAAAACACCCTCAAATACCAAAAGGTAACCCAAAACTAAGCAAACGCCCTCAAAACCCAAAAGCGACTAAATCAGCGGATTTAGCTTTTTACACCACCCAAACAAAAGAAAACTCCAAAACACCCTGAAATACCAAAAAGGCAACTAAATCAGCGGACTAAGCACCCCCCAATACCCAGAAATGAAAATAAGTAGCCCTCAAATACCCCAAAAGCTACTAAATCAGTGGACTTAGCACTTTACATCTCCCAACAACAGAATACCCGGGAATCGTTAAACAACAGGGTGTTTTGGAGTTTTCTTTTGTTTGGGTGGTGTAAAAAGCTAAATCCGCTGATTTAGTCGCTTTTGGGTTTTGAGGGCGTTTGCTTATTTTTGGGTTACCTTTTGGTATTTGAGGGTGTTTTTGGTGTGCGTGCGGATCGCTACGTTCGTTTGAGCGTATCGGTTGTGGCAGTAGCGGTTTTGCCTGCGGTTCTGTCTCGGTGCTGTTTCACCCCGGTCGACCCATTTTCGTTACGGGGAGCATTGTTCCGGCCAGCGAGACGTTTGGTGGTGGCCATTGCCTGGCATTTGCTGGCAAAAGTTGTGTGGGCAGTGCCAAAGCGTTAGCTTTGGACTGACTGTCGGGTGTTGCTGTTGGGATGGGCTTGTGCGGTCGTGCGTGTCTGTGTGCACATTTGATTTCGAGTTCGGGTGTAAATTTTTATTGAGGGGTAGTTTTTGATTAGGGATGGTGAAGAAGAGGGGGGTGAAGGTCCCCGGTGGTACCTTCGACTCCGCTGAATCTATGGTTATGGGGAAATCTTCATCAGGGGATGAAATTGTGATGGAGAATTTAGGTTCTCCTCCTCGGGCGAAGGCTCGGCTGGGGTTTCCGGAAACGGTGACTGCTAAGTCAAGTGGATTAGGTTTAGGTCATACGGACATGGCAGGATTGAGGGTAGTAGGTGTTGGCAAGGCCAAAAAGAAGTTGGTGTGAAGGTAAAGGCCATAAAGAGTGATGGTGGATTGGCTTGGAAGGTCAACAAGATTAGGGAACGCAGCTCGTCGTCGGATGATGAGGAGTCAGTTAAATTGGTAGAGAAGCCGACTGCGAAGCCGAATGTGAAACCAATTGTGAAACTGTTTGGGAATCGGTTCTGGAATTGGGGAAGCGTAAGGCGAGTACGAAGGTTGCTAGGGAGGATAGGGGTATGAGTGGTCTATCCACGGAGTGTGAGGGTAAAGTAGGGAGGAAGAAGGCTGTGGTGATAGCTGGTGGCTCTGGGCCAAACGATTTTAGTGGGAGCTGGATTCAGGGGATGAAGGCGGTGACCGTGATTTAGTGATGCTGTGTATGGGATGGAGGGCATATGTTTAGGGAGGACGAAAAAGCTGATGGAGTTTTCCTCAAGGTATGAGGCGCTTTTGACGACGGCTATAGCCGAGAATGCCCGTCTTCGCAGTCAGGTGGAAGGGTTGAGCGGTGGGAGGGGAGAGGCTCTTGTTCGATCGGCTGTGGGGGCCCCGACGGGTTTGTCACGGTTGGTGACGCCTAAGTTGCCTGCGCCGTTGGTGCCGGCTGCGGTGGTGTCCAAGCCGGTGCAGACCTGGTCGTTGGTCGTGCGGAGCCAGGTGGCTAAGGTGGCCTCTCAGGAATTGTGGAGAAGGTGTTTAAGGAGGTGGCCCCCCCCCCTAGGGGTAAGGGTCCACGAAGTTAAGCCCGTTAGGAGTGGTGGTGCTATAATTCTCATTCCCTCGGGGGCTGAGTGGAAGAAGATTGTTAAGAACAAGAAGTTTGGAGAAGTGGGGTTGAGCGTAAGTAAAACTAGGGAGATAGGACCTAGAGTTGTGGTTCCGGGGGTTCAAATGTTCCTGATGATTTCATGGGAGAGTTGATCCGGCTGAATTTCCAGGGGCTCAACTCGGAGAACCTTCGGAGGGACATTACGATAGTTAGTCGTCCTTGGGAGGTGAATCTTGATAAGGTTACGAACGTCATGTTGGAGGGTGCGGATGAGTTAATGTCCCCCTCTTGACCGCCGGGAAGTGCTACATCAAATGGTTTGCCTTTCGAGTGCGGCCGGATAGCCTGGTGTCCTGCTGCTTCAGGTGCATGGGATTTGACCATTGGGTGAATGAGTACCGCAGTGCTGGTCAGTGCGGCGGTTCGTTGAATTGCCGTAAGTGTACTATCAAGGGCAGGCCCTCCGACCACTTTATGTTGTCGGAGACTTGTCCGGTGTATGGTGCAATTGTTGCTCGTGCGCTTTCCAGACATAAATGATTGGTACAATCCAACTTAACTGTCAGGGGTCGTATGTAGTGATGTGTGAGATTGGCGCGTGGATGCTGTAGGGGGGTTGTGGCATAGCTTTGCTTCAGGAACCCTATGCCACCAATGGTATGGTACGGGGTCTTCCTGGGGACTTTAGGGTTTTTTGTGACCGCAGAGCCAATGCCGCAGTTTAGTAAATGAGCCTGGTTATGAATGTTTGTTGGTGGATGCGTCTGATTGGGGGTGTGTGTTTGTGTTGAGGGTGATTTTGGAATATTGATTGTGACCAGTATGTATTGTAAGTTTGGTGAGCCTCTGGAGCCGTATGTGAGGTATCTTGATACGAGCTATTAATTAAGAGTAGCACGCCTGTTATCATGGGTTTGGATGCTAACGCCTCATCCCCGGTATAGTTCAGCAAGATGTCCAGGAATTCGTCGGGATATCAGAGCCATCATCGGGGTGAGATTTTGAGTGAATGGGTGGCCACAAATAGTGTCCAGGTGTTGACTGAGTCGAGTGAGTGGTATACGTTTGATGGGCTTAGGTTGTGCGTGTGAGGCTCTCTCTTCTAGGGAGAGTGTTAGAGTGCTGCGTGAATTTGCGTGTGAAGTGTTTAAAAGGCGGAGACTTTTGGCGTAAGTTGGATTGTGTTGCATGTGTGTGTGTCTGGGTGATTATGGTCGTGAATGGTGGTGATAGGCTGAGTGAATTGGTACGAGGTGTATGGAGTTCAGCCCCAGATCACCAGTCCGGAGCTGTATGGAAGCCCAATTGGTAGTGGTTTCGGCCACGAGGTCCGACCGGAGACTTAAATCTGGTACCATGGGGTACAGGAGCCCCCAGAGCATGCTCTGGCCTGTTCGTTGGGTACGGCCCCTAGGGGAGTATCGTGGTGGCTGTGGTTTAATACCCAAATGCGTCAAGTTCAATGTGGAGTTGCATTCCAACCGGGTGCCGGACCCATACTACGGCAGAGGTGTTAGATAGGCCTCGAACCCTACCAAGGTGGTTAGTGTGTCCATTCCATACTGCTAATTTGGTACCGATATATGCTTTTGCATCTCGTGGCCCTGATCAACGCATTAATTTTATCCGCTGTGCATTAGAGCGCCGTGGGGTAAGGCCGTCGTCGGTAGGTACTCACGTAAAAAATCACCGGATTCTGTCCTTCCTTGACCAGGAGCGTCATTCATCCTTAGATGCGCGTCATTAAAAACCATTTTGTTTTTGTTTTTAAGAAAAATGCACGTGATTCATCCTCGAATGTGCACTGCATACCAAGAAAAAATTATATAAAGTAAAAATAAAAAATTCACAAAATTTTTTTTGTACGTGTACTTGCAGACCGAACAACTTATGGAAGCTATTGTCATCATCTCTCTAAGTGCTGTGTAAGAGTGACTGAATTATACAAATACAGAAAACTGTTCGAGATTTAAAAGAATTTCTTGAAGAAAATTTAAAATTGCAAGAAAAATCTAATTGAAAAATACAGAAAAAAATCAAATTTAAAGGCAAAAAAATTAATCAAATTGAAATACAAAAAATCGAATAAAATCGAACTGTGCCTTCGAAGTAAGAACGACCTGGGAAATTCAAAACTCGATGAATTTTACGCTGAACCATCAATTCTCTCTTATCATCAACAAGTTAAAGTCGGTAGACCACTCTGCCCAGGTGGTAGACGCACTAATTGAGACATATAGGAACAGGGCCTTGGATGTTTTTGTTAGAGGTTTAAGCGGGGGCTTATCAAGGATGATCATAGTCCAAAAGCCAAGGACCCTACTGGAGGCGTACACTGCTTGCCTAGACATACAAAACTTAAATTTTGGAACCTATCGAATTCATACCACAAATACCCGCAACGTAATCATGGTACCAATGAATGAGATAAATGGAGGGAGCAACCCTCCGCCGGTAATCCCGAGGAAAATTATAGAGCAATCCAAAATGGACTCTCGAATGGGTTAAATGTTCTGAGCTCCGTTGTAAAGATGGAAATCGACGGCTCTGGCCAAACTAGGCGAACGATTTATAGCAACCAATCAAGAGGAAACAATCCTTTCAAGAGAGAACCCCCATCGCCAAGTGCAACGCCCCCGAAACACCCCAGATTGTACTACACGAAGGCGGGCGTCGACGAAAATCCACACGACCAACTCACTCAAGAGGACATTCCAATCAGCGAAGAGCAGGCAAATTTTATGCAGGATGGCCCTCCAGCATTTTAGTGACACAATTTAAGCACCGAAGGTCAGACAAGAAAAATGAAGAATTTTTTTTTTCTCACACATCTTTGTGAAAGACGTAAACAGACTTGAAAATGTGCAAATGAGAATAATTGAAAGAGAAACCTGTCAATAGAAAAGTTGTTTTTCCTTGGAATTTCCTTCTGAAGTTGAAAGCTAATTGATACCTTTTTTTGAATAAAATATGATGAAGATATTATATTTTTATATTATATTTGTATAAATTTTTATAATAGCCTATTAGCTACACCCGAAGCTTCCGGATTCCGCATACTCAACTATCACTCCGCACTGGTGACGATTGAATGCGGAAGTGGATGGATCGTCAATGGAGACTTTAAGCTGATACACGCGATCGATCTGGATAACTTCTGCCAAAGTCTGTAAAAAATAGCGGACGCTGTGGATCAGGACCTGGAGCAAAAACCAATAAGATCAATCGTCGAATTTCACCTAAACCAGACGAGACTTCGCCTTGACGAGTTGCAGAAGCAAAATACGAGGAACGCTCGTTCCATAAACTGGCTGGGATCGGCATGGAAGTGGCTCGCGGGTTCACCTGATGCTACCGATTGGGATACCGTCCTTTGCAGCCAAAACGACGTGATAGCTAACAGCAATCAACAATATGTTATCAACCGCAGTCTCTTTAATGCGAGGCTATCGAAAGGGTTAATGATTTAATCACCTACGTCAATAGCATCGAAAAAGGCGCCAAGGCAGCAGACCCAAAAATACAATGCTAACTAGAGCATTAGTCCCGAAGGAGCAAGTAGCTGAAGTAATAAGAGCATCCCAGATGGCGAAAGCAGGAATTGTGAACACCAACCTCTTGAATCAGGACGAGATCGAGCGAATAATGTTAGAACAACAAGTCTTGCCTTATGCAAATCTTATCGAGGCAATGGAGTATGCCAAACCATCCTTGTACACGAATGGTACACTTCTCCTCTACGTGCTCTCCGTACCGAAGCTAAGGACTGACCGATACCGATGGTTGGCGGCAAGAGCCGCATCACTAAATGGCAAAGGCGTAAACCTCCAATACCAAAACCTACTAGTTAATGAGGACGAAACTTATGGTATCACGAATGATTGCTACTCTATTAACAACACAACAATTTGCGAGATGTCCTCGGTAAAAAAACTTCCCGAAGACAGATGCTTACCTCGTCTACGCAAAGGTGGGGATGCAAGATGCCGCTACGAGCCCCATGAATGAGAAATTGTTGAGCTGGTAGACGACAATATCATTTTCGTGACTAATTTCGTGGGAGCGATCCGTGGAAGTAATCAATCGAAAGCCCTCAACAGAACATAACTTATTCAATTGAACAATAAAACAGTGTACATCGGTAGCCAAATATTCTCAAGCAGATCAGCCAGAAGTCCCCAAGTACTCCCGCCAGTGTTGAATAACCTAACCTCGGAAGGCCTGCAGCCGAACTTAGAGTACGCCCACGGGTTGAGCCTAGAAAACATAAGCCGCCTCAGTAAACTTGGCCAAATGTACCACGTTTCGACTGGCGTAATTTTCTGTCGGTCCAGACCATTGCGTGCTACATAATTTTGAAGAAAATATCCGCAGACATCCAACTGCCGATCGCAGCTCAAGGTGGAGTTAAGGAGTCTCCTAAAAATCTTCCTACGACCTATGTTGACCTGCGGGACGCAAGAAGGGGGGGGGGGGGGCAGTTAACACGCTGGCCGGCTCACTCACCTAAGCAAACATGCTGACACTGCGTCTAGCAACGCCGGAGCGTTGCACTACTGCTTCGTGGGAATCGCAGCGTCAGCAGCTTTAGGGTAGCAAGTAAGCTTCGGTTTAAGCTAAGAATATTTTGTGACTTCACTTACATTTGGGCGTTGAAGCAAAAGAGTAATAAAGTGTTGTAATAATTTAAACTTTGAGCTTCCATTCACTTTGAGATTGGACTAAAGGAGCCTGTAGTTGGTTCCCATTTTTAATTTTTTGTGTTACCCAACAACAATAACCACACATTCACTATAATAGCGGCAGACTGTCGAACTTTAATTGTGTTGGTAGGATGTAAGGAAAGTGGTAAAAAGCAGCTCACAAGCCCACTGGGGTCCATTGGCTACTTCCTTGCCCAGCAAGTCGTAGGTTCTAGTGATCTCCGCAATAGCTATAATTTCTACCACTCCTGACTTTTGTTGTCTTTTTTCCAAAATACTATCCTTATACTGGTCTAGAACCCAAAAATGAATATTGTCGAATTTACAGAATATTAAGGAACCATCGAAAATAAACAAACTGTAAGATTGTTCAACAAATTATGAAATCCATAAAATTGAAATACATATGAGTTATTTTTTTTATATTTTGAACATGGTTTATCATCTGAACTTGGCGCTGTTAGACAACAGTGACCCCTGTGGAGAGATTACCTCCGAAAATCGGAAGCCTGTTGAGAGGGAGCTACTCAGTGTCATGATTAGAGGGATGTGCGAGGACCTGAGGGAGCGATACCTTCCTTCGACGGAGCTGGATGGTGTATTGGGATAAAACTAACTAGGTGCAACGACGACACAACTCTCAGTTGGCTAAAGGAAGTCATTCCAAACGTCCACAGGCAGGTAACAACAAGTTTAGAGGTGGTGGATAGACCTCTGAACCCCACGTACCGAAGGCTAAGGTATATATCAATTGTGTGGTGAAGTCGGAAGACGTCTATGCTTACTGCAGTGTCAAAATCTGAGTATACCGATGCGGTTGAAGGATCAGTACTACATTGCCCAGATCAATAAAGAGGCGGAAGGCCGGCTGTACCCATAGCATGGAAAGATGTATGGAGTGCGGGCTGTGTGTACCTGCGTTTAACGAGGAGAAACACGACAGACGATAACCTCAAGTCATTCGAAGCAGGGATGTCGAAAAAGATCTTGGTCTCAAAGGTTTGACAAGCCTGAAAATAACGGATGAGGGCGAAAAAGATGGCGCCGGCGAGGCTACGGAGCAGCAACAGTAACGTAGCTTTGAGCGAGCTTCTCCCAACCCTGGAGAAGGAGTCGCTCGGTGTGGCGTTGGTCCAGGAACCTAAGCTTTCGGCAGGCGAGAGGTTATCTTAAATCGAAAAAGAATTTTAACACCTAGAACACTACCTTAGTAGGCAGGGTTAGAGATGCTGTCCAGGTAAGGAAGATTCTATACGCATATAAGTTGCATAATTACAGTACTGAGGACCTAGCGGCCGTGCCCATTGAAAGGTAAAAAGAGAAGGCACTCGTCCTAGCCTCCTGCTAATTGGCCAACAACACCGAAGCACCGCCGGAGGAAATGAGAAAACTGGTAATAGAAGAAAGACGCAGGGCACGCAGCGTAGTCATAGATGCGGATGCGAATGCCAATCATTACGTTGGGGCTGTTGCAACATAAACGAAGGGGGTAAGTCGTTACTTTGTGTTTTATTAGAAACTAACCTCAAAGCGTTAAATAGGGGCGATGAGAATCCATACAAAGGACCCACGTCACAGAGTGTGGTAGACATTAGTCTATGTTCCGAGCAAGGGGTGGAAGTGGATATCCCGACGGTAGTCAGTAGTCCATATTTCTCTGACCACGTCCATATGGAATGCAATGAGAAAGCCTTTTCAGGAACCTTAAGTTAACTATCCTTACTTACTTAGTGAAGTATCATTGGAGCTATAACCGCTTATGCGATTTGGCTGAGTCCAACAAATTGCACCATCCACTCCTTCTTCCTGTTAACACGCGCCAATTGGAAACAAAAATTCGTTGGACCATATCTATGTCGCGGCTCATCATTCTATCGCCTGCGTTATTCGCCATCGCAAAGACGTAGAAATCTTTCAGAGAATCTTTCCAACGAAAACTCCAAGGACCGTCGCATTCGCTACTGGCAGTGCCCATGCTTCAGCGCCATACAATAGCACGAGCATGATGAGAGACTTATAAGAGTGTGGTTGGTTCGTTGAGAGATGGGGTTACTGCGCAGTGCCTACTCAGCCCAAATAGCACGTGTTGGCAAGAGGGATTCTACGTTGGATTTCCAGGCTGACATTATTGTAGGTGTTAATGATGGTTCTCAGTAAAACAAAGTCCTTCACTTTTTCGAAAAGGTAATTCTCTACAGTGATGCGGGGGCTAGTGCTCTGGCTGTTTATGTGATGACAGGAGGTACTTAGTTTTGCCCTCTTTCACCTCCTGGACCATACCTTTCTCCTCCTTAAACGGTTTGGGAAAGGCAGAAATACCCCCGCGGTTGTTGAGGTTGATGGCATCGATATCATCAGCATACGCCACGCTCTTATAAAATATGCTACCTGAACGGTTCAGCTCTGCAGGTCAAATTATCTTTTCTAATATAAGGTTAAAGAAGCCACAGGAAAAACGGTCACCCTGTTTGAAACCTCGTTTGGTTTCAAACGGCTCGGAGAGGTCCGTCCCGGTTCTGAAGGAGCTGGTGTTGCTCGCGTCATTCCACATGCCGCATTAGTTTTGTTGGGATACCACATTCAGATATTACAGCAAATAAGGAATTTCTTCTCGTGTTACCGAAAGCGGATTTGAAGTCGACAAAAAGACGGTGTGTATATTATTTTTTATCGGATCTTTTCCAATATTTGGCATATCCTGAATATTTGGTTGATGGTAGACTTGCCAGGTATAAAGTTACACTGTTAAGGTTCAGTCAGTTCCTTCACGGTGGACTTCAGTCGTTCACACAATGTGCTCGACAGAACTTTATATGACATGCTAAGGTGACTGATCCCGCGGTAGTTGGCGTATATTGCAGGATCGCCCTTTTTGTGGATTGGGAAGTTTACACTTAAATTCTAATCAGACATTATGCGTTGGTCCAACCATATTTTGCATTTTACCAGCCCCTCGCCCCCGTAGTTCAATAGTTCTATTGGCAGTCCGTCAGCATCAGTGAACTTATTGTTTTGTATCCGCGCGTCGAGCTTTCCTTGTGTCAGTGAGCGCGTGCCAATCTGCTGTTTATTGAACATTGCTCTCATAAAACTGCAAAATGGTCGGCTATTTGTTGTAATTGCAGCTTTTGAACGTCGAGCTTTCCTTGTGTCAGTGAGCGCGTGCCAATTTGACTGCGACAAGATGGTAATCTAATTCGATGTTAGCCTCTCGAATAGGGGCACGTCTAAGACGTGATCTGAAACAGCATGATCGATTTGATTTCGTATTTTCCATCAGGAGACATCCATATAGCTAGATGTATTTTTGTATGCTTGAACCTGATACTACATACTACCATGTTTCGGGCTCCAGCAAACTCGATCAGCCTCAGTCCGTTAGCAGATGTTTCGTCATGTAGTTTGTATTTACCGACTAAAGGACTAAATATAGCTTCCCTTCCCTCCTTGGCATTAAAATCGCCTAGCACGAGTTTTATATCACGATGAGGACAGCGTTCTTACGCTCTCAAGGCATTCACCACCAGGTTCGCCTTCTCACTTTAGCTCACTCCAAAATGGATGCTCAGGAGCTACCCAGAGAAGACTTGGGTGAAATCACCCGAAAATTCTGAGCTGCATGAAGAATCATTCTGGCCACTCCCAGGTGAATGGCGGTCAGAGACTTTCCCCACTTACGTAGACTGCTACACATGGCTCCATCCTCCTACTAAATGGAATCAGTTTAGAGATATTGTTAATGAACAGGCTTTGCTCACCCGAAGATATGCGTAGTACCAGAGATCTGGAAAGACTAAACAAACACCTTACAATAACTATAGTCAAAAGCTGACCACCATGGTGAAATCTGGAGTTAGGGGCTCTAAAGAGACAAGTTAGGGAACTCTTCAAACTGACAAGTGAGCGAAATCCGCGTAGTGCTGGGAAGAGTATAGAGACATCCTTAAGATATATAAAAAGGAAATAAGGAAGGAAATAAGAAGCACATGGCGGAGCTTTCGTTTCAGCTTTCCTTCTTTCTACTAATCCCCAGGCATTGACGGAAGGAATTCTTCTGGTTATGCTGCAGAAAGCGGCAAAATGCAAGAAGGTGTAATTAGGCTGGACTTTGTCCCGGTCCAATGGACGACTGCAAATGCCAAAGGCGGGGAAGTGTAGTCATATACACCTCAGTTATTAGAGTCCTATTATCCTAACATCGTTTCTGTTAATGTCTCTTAGTCGCCTTATAAACGTTCGCGTTAAGCAGAATTTGGACGAGAGGCGAATCTCGAAAGAGCAACATGCATACACCAACGGCAGATCATTACATACTTCTCTGCATAGCGTCGTTAGTCGCATAAGAAATACCATAGAAAATTGGGATTTTGCAATAGGTGTTTTTCTTGGCATTGCTGGAGCTATTAATAATGTTTCGGCGCAATCACCTCAGTGGTAGTTAACTACGCCATGAAGCACGGATAAGCACCATACTTCATTGTAGAATGGTATCAGCGCAACGGGGCGTACACGTAATAACACGGAGAGTGCGCACGTGCACGTCACCTGTGATACTGTGGTACCTTGTCGTAAATAGACTTCTTAACTGGGGAGAGCAACAGAGAAAATTACTGCATACGCTGATGATGTATTGGTCATAATGAGCGGTAAATGCCTCTCAACAACAAGCTACCTAATGAATCAAACGCTACGTATCATAAATAACTGGGCTAAGAAAGTGGGGCTGACCATAAACGCAGAGAACACGGACCTAGTTCTGTTCCCTAGGAAATGCAAGGTACCGGTTTGAATTAAACGTAACCTTGAAATGGTAACGATACAATTGAAGTAAAGTTCTTAATACTTGGGGATAGGCCTTTGTGGCTTTGTATGCTCTCTGTAGCTATGTATGCATGCATTGTGTTTTATGGATTAGTGGTATGTGGATTAATGGACGGCCACGGAGAAGAAAACCTACACAAAAAGATTAAAAAGCGTGTACAGGCTGTCAATGATCAGTATAACAGGGGCATTACGAAATACACCAACAGCAGCACTCTACACCATACTACATATCCCACCGGCAAACATAACATGCCGAGACCGAGCGTTCGCAACTTCCTCAAGCCTCTATACCTAGAGACAGTTTACATTCAGATTGTACGATCACATTCGGAGAGGGCCTTGTAAGTGATCCTAGTTGATCCCGTGTCTTTATTGGGTCCTAGGACGTTAGGGTGTTCCCTAGGAAATGCAAGGTACCGGTTTGAATTAAACGTAACCTTGAAATGGTAACGATACAATTGAAGTAAAGTTCTTAATACTTGGGGATAGGCCTTTGTGGCTTTGTATGCTCTCTGTAGCTATGTATGCATGCATTGTGTTTTATGGATTAGTGGTATGTGGATTAATGGACGGCCACGGAGAAGAAAACCTACACAAAAAGATTAAAAAGCGTGTACAGGCTGTCAATGATCAGTATAACAGGGGCATTACGAAATACACCAACAGCAGCACTCTACACCATACTACATATCCCACCGGCAAACATAACATCCCGAGACCGAGCGTTCGCAACTTCCTCAAGCCTCTATACCTAGAGACAGTTTACATTCAGATTGTACGATCACATTCGGAGAGGGCCTTGTAAGTGATCCTAGTTGATCCCGTGTCTTTATTGGGTCCTAGGACGTTAGGGTGTGAAAGGAAATGAAAGGGCAGATGGCCCTGCCAAACAGGGGTTTTTTCATATAGAAGACTCAATCAGTAAAAAAGTGCCGATTATATGACACTGAGCTCACGAACTTTTTACTTTTTCTGATGCATGATTGGGGAGTCAGTATATTGGGGAAGCTTGGCTGCATGATCTGCAGTGGGCCGCCGACAAAGGGCCTACTTCAGTTCGCCACGGGGACGGCGATGTTCATCGACATCGACACCGGCTCATAAGAGAAGGGGTTTTTTTTTTGGCCTCTTGTAGGGCCAGCCAGCTTAACCTAAGCTAACCTAAAACAGTATTAAAAAATAGCACATGCAACTACATATCAAATAATAGACATTGTGGATTGCCCAAATGTGTTTTTGGGTATTAAATAATAATGCCGACAATTGGTGGACGCGGAAGAAATATTGGTCTACGAAATTCACAAATAGCTCGCATCCAGAATGACAGAGTAGTAAGTTTAAAAGCTCACGTTACAAATCAACCTTCAAATCGTGTAAATGGAAGTTAGGAACAATACATCGAACGTCTTCGACCTAATGTATTGCGACAAAGGCAAGCGTGTCAACGAGCCAACAATTCGTGGTCCCGGAAGAAAGTGCACAGAACACATACCCACTACGCTTGCAAGTATATCGCGCATTGAACCGTACGTCACTTCTCCGCCTTGCGTTCGAATATGACTCTGGCATCGAATATTCGTTATATTCACACATTGCCATTTGCATTAAATATAAAGGTTTATAGGGGATAAACGAGAGTTTCCTCTTGCAAATATTTTTGGCTGATCGAAAAAACACGACCAGGTAAAATTTGTAAATTATTTTCAGCAGATATTCCGGATCTGCATATATGGATGAATGGTAAATGTACGAAACGTGTATAAATGATGTTATCACTGATATCCATTGGCAATGGATCAACTGCGCGTTTCAACCGGTGGAACCATTGTCATTTACAATGACTAGGTCATTCCATTTTCGACATTGCTTTGAAAAACCTATAAAGCACAAGTAAACGATTAGTTATGCAGTTCGGTGAAGTCAATAAGTTCTTATACTGATATGCCACGATCTTTGCAATCCGAAAAATAGGAGCCACGTTCCTATTACGACGTCTTTCCAATACTTTCAAACAGTCAATGGTATTTTGTACGAAGAACGGAAGATGGCAACTATTGGGAACTTACACTTCAAGATACAGCATTGAGTTCCTCTCCTCATGAAATGATGATTTGAAAGTAAGTTGAATACGTCAATAAGCACACTACACTTTAAGCTTGTTAAAAAAATATTGTAGTTGATTCATTTAAAAGAATAAATTTTAAATTTGGAGTCCCTGAGAATTTAACTGATAAGTTGCTGATGCCTGAAGTTTGGCCTGCTAATGTAACTATACGCATTTTTCGTTTTTTTCAACGACGGGAAAGTCAGCAAATGCCAACTTAGCTGCCTCCAATCGCGTTACTGGGTCACTTAAAAATCTGCGAAATTAAGTGGCGCATGTTGATAATATTGTCAATATCTCAACGAAGGCTTGCGATCATCAATTCTGTGTTCTTGGTGACTTTAATTTAAGCAATATGTATTGGTATTACTTAAATATTTATGTTTCATTAACTTCTGTCAAAGTAAATAGTGAGACTGAAAGTTATGTAACTGATAGTCTGTTAAGTAACGGGTTATCCCAAAATAATCATTTTGCTAACAATAATAATCGAATTCTAGATCTAGTTTTTATAAGTAGCAACTTAAACTTTAAGTTGGATGAATGTCACTCTCCAATATTTTAATTCAGGGGTGCGTAGTTACGACTGGCGACAACTGTTTATGCACTTTCAGACTGCAAACATATTCGAGCTTTTCAGGCATACGACTTATGGATTGTGTCTCAAATTGATTCCAACGTTCCCCAGGCGTTCCTTTAAGTTACCCTGGTACAACAATGAACTTAAACAATTGAGAAATTTGAAAAGCAAATGTATATGGTCTTTCGCATTATTTCGATCATTACAAAATTTATTTGTTAAAATTCAACATTCTAGATAGAGCATTGTACAAAAAGTAAGTTAAGAAGTATGTAGCCAGTATTAAAAGTAATCCGAAAGTGTTTTGGAGTTACTTAAAATCCAAGAAATCAGGCTCTAATATTCCTTCTTCGGGTTTTTTCAAAGATAAGCACGCTAACTCGGCTGATGATGTAGCCAATGTAAGAATTTTTTTTTGTGGTAATATCGACACAGACACTGAAAATGTCGATGAGGATATTTTTGTCTCCAATTCCTCGCTTTCCTTCGGATCTGTTAAGATAATGGAGGATGATGTCTTAAGAGGTACATATATCATGTCTAAAACCGTCTAAGTTTTTTTGCTTTTGTTGTGCCTCTTATAATAATCTTTAATAAGTCTCTATCATCTGGTGATTTTATTGATGACTGGAAAAAAATCTCAATTACCCCTATTTTTAAAATTGGTAACAAAAACGACGTTCGCAATCATCGGCCTCTTTCTAAACTATCTACGGTTTCTAAAGTCTTCGAATGTATCATTAAAGAAAAGTTCGTTCTTTCTGTCAACAGATTGATGTCTTCTAATCAACATGGATTTGTTAAAGGCAGATCCACAGTTGCCAACCTTGCTGTGTACACGGAAGACTGTTTTCATTCTTTCAAAATGGTTATCAAGTTGACTCAATTTATACTGACTTTTCGAAGGCTTTCGAAAGAGTTTCGCACAAGATAGTAATTATGAAATTAGCTTGCTAGGGATTTCATTCAATCTTTCTTGAATGGGTTAAATCGTATTTGTCCAAAAGAATTTATGTAGTTCCGTTTGACAATGTTTCTTCACGTTCTTTCATTGCGACTTTGGATGTTCCTCAGGGTAGCATTTTAGGACTCTTGTTTTTTACTTTGTTTATCAATGACATTGATACCTGTTTTTCTGCAGCCAAATTCGCAAATCAATCGTATAAAACGCATCCAAAAAGTTTTTATTAAATTCGCTCTTCGCTCGTTAAAACTTATGGACCCTTTGCCTGCTTATGAATCTCGCCGCCTGCTCCTGAATTTAATAAGTTTAAGTAGGAGAAGTGCCTTTCTCGTCTGCACCTTCGCTGCAAATATCTTTACCAGATCAATAGACTGTTCTGACCTTTTGGCAAGGTTAACTTTTAATATTCCTTTTTCGCAATTTGAGGCAATCCTCTATTGGAATGCCACCCATTTCCCCCTGCTGGATCCGCCCCTGCTTTAAAAAGTATTAGGCACTTTTGTTAATAGTCAGTAGGGATTGTGTTCTTTTGACAGAATTTAAATAAATAAATTCGCCAATTAGTCGCTATGTTGTTGCCGACATGTCTTCCGGCACATTACCCTGGATCCAGACTGCTAACAGCGATCCTAATATCGATTTTTGAGTAGAAATGTATAACAAGGATTTAATAATAATTGAGGTTATTTGAATTCTCTTTTTATGGCAGTTATTTGTTTCGGCATGCCATCAGCTAATCTCGCGCCAGCAGACATCATTAATAGCGATGATCTGAGAGTACCACGGTCATCATGCAATGCAGCGACTTTGCTTAATGGCGGACGAACTGCAATTTCAGCACACAAGTTGCCATTCTGCTTTCATAAAGATCCAGATTGTTTTCACAGGATTAGCATAATGTGGATGGTTAATTCGAGAATCTCATCTAAAATCTGCTAGAGCAAATAAGTGGGAACTGTTTTTGAATTGATTCCAGCTGATCTATGTGTACTTCATAACACGGGTTCCAAACTACAGTCTCAGCCTCACTAATGTTGTAAAAAGGACTTTAGTTACATATGGGGCATTGAACTCTTTTTGACCTAATTATAAAACTTAAGCTGAGAATCCTTTGTTACTCCCAAGTCCACAAAGGTGTGCATTTGAACCAGAATATAGTTTTTTAGTGTGCAAGAAACTGCATGAATACTTATTCGTGAAAAACTCATACTTACTTATTTAATTGGCGCTATAACCGCTTATGCGATTTTGGCCGAACTTCTCATACAATTCGTAGTGTGCGTCTTGATGTTGTAACACAAATTAAGGGGCCTACAGTTTTTCGCCGAATCCGAACGGCAAATGTTTTTGTGAGAAATTTTTTTCATGGCAGAAACTCACTCGGAGGTTTGCCGTTGCCTGCCGAGGGGCGACCGCTATTAGAAAAAACTT
This sequence comes from Anomoia purmunda, assembly GCA_951828415.1. NCBI lineage: Eukaryota > Metazoa > Arthropoda > Insecta > Diptera > Tephritidae > Anomoia > Anomoia purmunda. The sequence continues at coordinate 81,138,378 of OX639993.1, read as the reverse complement.
TTTCTATCCTTTTTGGATGTTACTTGCCCCGAGCTGGATTCGAACTTGGGACCCACCGAATGGAGCTCATATATTTAAATTTTTTAGGATGTAGTAGTGTACAATTTTTGTTGAATTAATCAAGAATGCTGTTAATATCTGTTTGTAATACGTATCTTTCATCAGTTGAAGCGTATGAATTAATTTTTTTATATTATATCCTTGAATACAACTAAATAGTTGAGACCGTTCTTGTGTTTAGTAAAAAATCCAACGGAGGAAAGAAGGTGGAAACCCAAGCAGATCAAGTTTGTGGTTGTGTGGGTGGCATACTTACTTTGTCAAGGCGTTACTGAAGTCGAGTTTAAAAAATTGCGCCAGTCATTCCTTCTTCCTGCTAACTGGCGCCAATTGGAAATACCAAGTCACGTCAAGTCCTTTTCCACTTGGTCTTTCCAGCGCAGAGAAGACCGCCCTCTTCCTTTACCACAACCAACTGGTACTGCGATAAATACTTTCAGGGCTGGAGCATTTTCGTCCATTCGAACGATATTTCCCAGCCAACGTAGCCGCTGTATTTTAATTCATTGGACTATGTCTATGTCGCGGTAAAGCTCATACAGCTCGTCATTCCATCGTCTGCGGTATTCGCCGTCGCGAAGACGTAGCGGTTCATAAATCTTTCGGAGAATCTTTCCCTTGAACACTCCAAGGGCCGACCCATCCGATGCTAACAGGGCCCATGCTCAGCGCCATACAATAGCTCGGGCATGATGAGAGACTTAAAGAGTGTGGTTCGCGAGAGGGTTTGATTGCGCAATTAACTTCTCATCTTAAAATGGCACTTTTTAGCAACAGATTCTACGTTGGATTTTCAGGCTGACATTATTGTAGGTGTTAATGCTGGTTCTCAGATAAACAAAGTCTTCCACTTTGTCGAAATTGTAATGGTCAACAGTGTAGCGGGAGCCAAAACTCGAATGCACAGACTGTTTATTTGATGGCAGGAGGTACTTAGTTTTGATATCGATATCATCAGCTAACGCCAGAAGTTGCACACTCTTACAAAATATGGTGCCTCAACGGTTCAACTCTACAGGCCGAATTATATTTTCTAATATAAGGTTAAAGAAGTCGCAGGAAGGAGAGTCACGCTGTCTGAAACGTCGTTTGACTTCAAACAGCTCGGAGAAGTACTTCTCGGTTCTGACAGATTTAGTGGTGATGCTCAACGTCGTTTTACATAGCCATAATAGTGTTGTTGGGATACCCAATTCAGACATTGCGGCAAATAGGCAGCTTCTTCTTATGCTATAGAAAGCGGATTTGAAATCGACAAAAAAAATAGTGTGAGTCCATTCTTCTTTCTCGGGTATTTTCATAGATTTGGCGTATCGCGAATTTTGGATTCACTTCAAATGTATTAACAGATTCATAAATCCCCTCATCCGAATTGTAGTTGGTATCACATCATCTCGTTTATTGTCAATCCGAACTTGGAAAATATCAATTCTTTTTGTTTACGTGGCTGTGAAAGATATGAATTTGCAGCCTCTTCCGTAAACTTCCACACATAAAATGTAACTTACATGAAAGGGCACAAGATTACGTTTTACCACATATATAATTTTTATTGATCCTATTTGATACATATTATTTATATTCGAATAAATACAGTGCAAGCTCCCAAAATTTCAAAACCCAAAATCGTATATTTAAAGACAAAAATACATTAACAAAACGAATGTTTTAGAAAAAAGTTAAATATCTAGAAAAAATGGTGTTAGTTGAGTTAATTTAAGAAGGCATGTAAATAAGCGATTGGTAACCGTTCATCTTCGACTTCAAGTCATCAACTGCATTGCCAGATACCATAATCAAACAGTCGTCGGCATATGAGACTATGAGTGTTACGCCTTGTTTAATCCTACACGGGTTTGATTTGAGTCTCTAAAATATACCTACTATTGCTGACCATACATGTAAATAGCAGTACATCGCTTCAGACAGAGCGGAAGAGTGATTGCCTCGTGCGGTTTCGGTCCCCTTGATGTTTATGACGTTTAGTGCTGTTGTTGTGTGCGCACCTACCCGAAGCCATGTTGATGTATATCCGTGTCCTGAAAGTATGTAAAGTAGGGCAGAAGCAGAGTTTCGTAGATTCTCTCTTTGCGGCCGCTTTCTCCAGCAGTATCAACCACAGCCTTCCAGATATCTGGAATGATTAGAATGGCTACAGACAGATTGTAAAGTTTGGTCAGGGGCCTATGGGCTCAAATTTATCAGCATCAACATGCTAAGCTCATCAGGATCAATAGCTTTGGAGGTTTTCACCGTCCCGATGTCCTTCGCAAATTCAGTGCAGTTAAACTGATCACCTTCCGTTTGGTCCTATCTACTGATGGGTGCAGTATAAACTCTTGGTTAAAATAGCTCGTTCATCTCTTCAGATCAAATCTCCGAATAAAATATCCACTTAATCATCGCGCCTTATGGATTGGATAAAGATCTTTCGGTAGTTCGAAGCTTACTCACAGTGGCTAATGCTACTTGGCAGATCTCTTACGTGGTTTGGCAGAGAGAGGGGATTTACGTGTGGAGCCAGATTACGCGAGCGATCTGGGTAACTTACCCTGTAAGCATTAAGGCCTGAGCGAGCCCTGCGTTCCTTACTTTTCTAGCATAATTTAAAAAAGTGATGAATCAATTTTTCATAATATGATAATATAGTGGTTCTTTTATATTTGTTGTTTAGCTTGTAAACTACTAAACGTTAAATTTATTTATGATCTATTTAAACTTTAGTTAAAATATTTAAAGAAACTTAACATAAAGTTGCTTATATTTAAGTGGAAATTTAGATCTTCTGCATAAGTATTACATAAACGGTTCACTAAATCCACCATTGGCCGTGTATATATTTTCTTCGACCAAACGATTTCTTCTTAAATTATGACGTGGAACCTGAAATTTAACTAAATCAGCGATTAGCTTAAAATTTATATTAGAGTTTTTTAAATTATATACAAATCAAATAGGGAATATGTTGTTTTATCTTCCAAACTCTGTAGGCCTAGTAATTTGCGTCTGTCAATATAGATTGGAAGACCATTTGGTCATGCTATACTACGCAGATCTATTTTTATAAATACTCTTTGGACCTTTTCAATACAACAGTAGCCCAAGTAACTACGGGCTAAGGATAAATACGGCGCTCTAAGTGTCAACGGTAGTTTCCTGTATATGAAACCTATCATAGTGAAGGATTTTAACACAACATAATCCTCATGGTTGGAAAATGACAGCTTAGCATCGAAAACTATAACAATATCCTTAACTGTGTTATTACGACACAATTTGTATCTATCTAATACATAATTAAAAGTTATTGCTTTGGACTTTTTAGCCAAAGTAATAACGCAACACTTATTAAAATTTAAATGCAAATGATTTGATGTACACCAATCAGAAAAATGTTTCAGATCAGATTAAAGTGAACGCAATAAGTGGTATTGTAGGACTTCAAGAATAGTTTGACGTAGACAAAAGGTAATCTGCAGTTCTGAGTTGCGATTTGAATATGTCCATTTGAATGAGAAGTGCACGCCAATTTAAACAGCTTTAACAAAACTTCACAAAACTTCCTGTCATTCCGAAAACACGTAGTTTTTCAAAATGCTGGTAAGATCCTCTTTATCAAATGCCTTAAAAAAGTTTTTATTAAGTCAAAATGAGTCATTCAATTGAGTTTGACTTTCAAACGCTTTTATTATTTTATTGGCGATTGAAGCTAAGTTTGTGCATGTTGATCTTAAAGGAGTAAAACCATGCAGGTGAGAGGAAATGAATGATTCGACATGATCATGATAGTTTACTCTTGAGCACATGATCGAATAGTGGTGTTAAATTACATTGGAAATAGCTTGAAAAATATTTAGGCTCGATATTGCCAATTCAACGCCTAAATAAGGGATGCTATTACAAACGAATTAAATAAAAGTGGTAAGAACGAAATTGTTGAAACTTACCAGGGTGTTATAACTTTGTTTTGCTCTTGCTTAATGCAATCATGATAGATATACACATACCCATATATGTACATATATATAAACCAAAATGCTAAAAATGAATAGTGAAATTGATTACGCCATGGCTGTGTCTCCGTCCAACTGTCCGCTCGTCCATGCATGGGATAACTCGAGTAAGTATTGAGTTATCTCAACGAAACTTAGTATACACATTGCCCTCGAGCCAAGGTAGGTTGGTATTGCAAATGGACTCAATCGAATAATAAAAACGCCCACTCAACGGTGTTTTGTGAAAATCAAAAGAATGCGATATTTCCGTAACTATTAAAGATAATTTGCTCAAATTTAATATATAGAATAGGACTGTAGATGGGAATGTATGGAAAATTCCCGTGGCGCCAGAATTAGGTACATCTCCGAAACTATACCGTCAAATTTTATCAAATTACACGCATTGTTGTTCAAATCAAGAAAAATTGTTAAAAAATAGGACAAACACCGCGCCCACCACTTCTCAAATAACGGTAACTTAAAAAAATCAAAAAAATTTGATATTTTAGCAACTTTTAAAGATACTTCGCTAAACCTTCATATGCAGGCTGCGCTAACAATTACTCGGAGTCAAACAATTGTGGAAATAGGAGTGGCGCCGCACACTTTAACTTAAATAGTAAAAACTTCGATACTTGGTTGATATATTGGATTCCAAGTCAGTAAGCGGAATTTCGGAAATTCTAACTATCTGACAAAAACCACGTCTATTTCTAATATAATTTACAAAAATCAAAAAAGTTCGATATTTTAGTAACTATTAAAGATAATCGCTCAAATTTCATGTATTGGAAGATTAACTATTAAGGACTGTTGGACAAATTAGCGCTGTCCAGTATAAAGAAAATAGGTTTATCTCCAAAACTACCTCTTCAGACTGCTCCAAATTTGGTGCACACATTGCATTTTAAACGAAAAGCAAACTTTCGAAATATGCGATCACTTCATCAAACTCTATTAAATTTATTTATTTATTTATTTATTTATTTATGCATTACAACACTTTTGAAATATATAGAAGTTGAATAAAACATCCCACCCCTCATATAACGGTAAATTACAAAAATAAAAAAAATCCGATATTTGAGTAACTATACAAGGTAACTACAAGATTTGGTTTGAGCATGAAATGCATGGAATCAAAAATGTTAGGAAAATGTGTGGCATTGCTCACCTTAAACCAGATAGGTATACCCCCAATTTAGTAGACACTTTGCATTTCTCGCCAAAAAGCAGATTTTCAAAAATGATAGAAATCAGACGAACCTCTCATATAACAGTAATTTACAAAAACTTTTAATATTCAATATTTTACTAAATTATAGCGAATTATTTCAAATTTGTTACAAATAATTTAATTAGGGAGAGAAATACGTAATAATCTCAATTTTAGAAAATGAGAGTGGTTAAAGTCATACTAACTTCCTTTTGTTTTTATTTAAATTAATACAATTTGATTATGCTTTCAAAATAAATATTATATATACTAGTGCACTTGACTTGCTTTGCTGTGATATAAAGACAAATTTTTTCTTTAGATATGGAGCAGGTATTTTATAACAGTTATAGTGAATAGAGTAATTCCCTTCTTGCTAGCTAAGCAAAACAAACAAACCAACTTAGCGCATTAACCGCTACGACAATGAACCAGCTAGAAATTAGTGTTATCAGATTTTTGTATAAATACCGCTACTTACAATTTAATAAATCAGAAATAACAAATTACAAAAATAATATTCTACAATTAATATCTGAGCTAAACACACTGCAAATAGGAGAGAGAGAGAGAGGAACAGATCCAACGACCAAACAAAAATCATTGATCACTCAACTCAATGAGCAATACAGTTTGACATACATAATACAAAAACGGACCAAATACCCACACAAACAGACAGTATTCGCCGCACTGCCTAAATATTTTTACATCGTCGTTGAACTCGCTCTAGGGATAGAACAATGAAACCAATACGACAACTGAAATATTATGTTTATCCGAAACAACTATAGAAACAATAATCCCAAGTATCTCGGTTTCTTAATTTAATGTTGGAAAATATGTTGACAACGAAGTGCACCTAACTTATTGCGATGACCCTTTGAATCAAGATTCAATGTTGGGGAAATTACATAGTTTACAAAGAAATTCACAAGGAGCTCGTCCTTTGTGCTAAAGATTTCATGTTCAGAAACATTGATAAGAATATATTCAAGAAGAGGTATAATAAGTCAGAAATGAATGAATGAACGCGCATCAATAAAAATAATATTACACAAAGCTCCAATAAAAATAGAAAGCATGATACTTAAATACAAAATAAATTGACGAATTTGCTGGTCAAACATTGCAGGCCATTTAAGCATTTGGAAAACTATTTTAAAACTAAACAAAGATATATTGGGAAAAATATGAGACATATGTTCAAAGAATATGGTTTCCTTATAACATTAAAATCTGACAGGAAAACAGAATATGTAAACGAACTTATGAACAACGTATGTAAATTACTTAACACCAACCACATTATTTCCACATCATATTACCATCAAACAATAGGCGCACTTGAGAAAACCCATAGAACACTTAACGAATATATAGTTTCATTTGTCGTCGACTATGAATGGGACAAATGAATATCACATTACACTTTTGCTTACAATACTACCCCACACGCAGACATGTTGTATTCACCATATAACGTTGAAAATTACGCTAATTAATTAAACATAATAAACTGCTCATTGTTGGCTTCACAAACTCCTCAGCACTAACAATCAAACTATTCATTGTTGTCATCATTAATAAATTACAGAAAGGAAATTATTTTTGCGCTTGCATTAGAGACTAATAAAAAAAATTTTAAGTGTGTAAGAATTTTTGTGAAACTGCTCAGCCCTGTCTTGTAATGATGCACTAATTGATCTTGTTATGTGTTTAACATTTTTGATATATATTATATTGTTAAATTTTTATAGTATTAACAAAAAATAAATCATTATAAATATAATAATTTTATAAAAATATATTCCCCTCATTTTATTTTTTGCATGTCAAAAATTTAACTGAACTTTATTCAACAAAATTTCTTTTTATAATCAAATTTAGCTTACTTACTAAAAACTCACATATGTATGTACGAGTTCTTACTTGCCAGTACTTATTTGTATACATCAAATAATGATAACCTATGCGAAAACTAGTGCGAACCTCATCTTGGTTGAGAAACGGCTCACATTGCGGCGGCACGGCTTCCGCTTTGGTTTGGTGCCGACGAAATGTATTGTTGCAATTTTTGGAAATGATTGAACAATGCTGATATTGTTTATTGTAAAACATTGCTAGGTTGGATTTTTGATTTTAGTCACAACATTCTTGTTTGTATATTTCCCCCTTTCTTAGGCTGCGTGCATGTCGGAGCTGCGATAAGCGATAAGAGCGAAGCGTAGAAAATTGATACATGTAATTTAATAGAAGAGTTCATGTCGGAGCAGCACGCGAACTCACTCTTTGCTGGCTATCATCGATAAGAGCGTAGAAATTGTAGGTCAGTAATTTCTTCGCTCTTATCGATGATGGACACGGAAGATTTAATAAGTCCAGTATTTTTAAAACCTGCAATCTGGGATCAAAATGATCCAAACCACCACAACAGGTTCATTTTGGATAAATTGTGGCTAGAAATATCCACAATTTAATACAAAAAGTAAGTGCAATAATATGTTTTCATGTGTTTTATTGTAAAATTGTTACTTAAATATGAATTTAAGCTTACAGTGTATTTGTGCTGTTTTTTCCATTGTATTTTTCAATAGTAATTTGTTGATGCTTATGAGCAGCAGAACTAAAATGTACCGTTTACTTTATTTTGAGCAGGTCTTTCTTTTCGTTTGTCACATATGCTTATTAAAACGGTTAAGTTTGAGTTATTGTGCCATTTATTTTAAAAACTCATTAAATTGGATTATGACAAAAGTATAGTTTGAATACATTGCGAATATTCTCTGCAGTTTGATTCTGTCGCCCTGCGACAGTTTGTTTTATTACTATATTTCTAGGCATTAAAGTCCAGTTTTGAGTTAAATGATGTTCAATTCCTTCTCTGTCAATAATTATATTACGCAGTAAGCAAATGCACTTAATTATAATGTCAGCTAAAGTTGGGCGGTTTGAATAGATGTAGCTAAAATTCTCCATTTGGAATAAATTATACCAAAAACACATTCAACCGTTCTTCTCGCCCTTATAACGTCAGCTAAAGTTGGGGCGGTTTAAATAGATGTAGCTAGAATTCTCCATTTGGAATAAATTATACCAAAAGCACATTCAACCGTTCTTCTCGCCCTTGACAGCATAGCGTTATAATATTCCTTGTCCGCATCTAATCTTTTTCAGCTATAAGGTTTTAATAAATTCGGTAAAAGTGGATAAGCTTCATCGCCTATAATAACAAAAGGTGCAATGGTGTCAGAATTTGGTAACGCACAGGCTTCAGGAATTTTGAGTCTTCCGTCCGTTAAATATAAAAATAAATTCGAACCCCTAAATGTTCCACCATCACTAATGCTTGTAAAATAGAAAAAAAATAGAAATAGAAAAAAAAATTTTTGTAATTTTAGTACATTGTTCCAGAATGTGCAGGGCTTTAAACACGAACGTGTTTCCCGTCTATACTCCCAATGCAATTAGGTAAATCCCACAAATTTTTAAAAAGTCACTTTCGTCTGGTACTTTCATGTGGATGGGATGAAGCACTTTCCATATAACGATAACAACTCCTTTTACAATTTGTCCAACTGTTTAAGCTCCCATTCGAAACGAAGACGCTAGACTCCGAAATGATTGACTAGTTGATAAATATCTTAAATAAAAAAGATTTAAAAACACATTTTAACAAAAATATTAATTTAAAATTTGCATTAAGTATTGTTTAATTTTTTATTGTAGTACCCGTATTTCAAAATAAATGGAAAGGCCTACGTGACAAATACGGAATTACGCTGGCAAACATTTCCAAACCAAAATCTGGTTCGGCTCGATTGGCGGATTACAGAGGCTCGTGACAGTATTTTGATAACCTGTCATTTTTAAAAGATCAGTTTACTGCCAGGAAATCCACCAGCAACTAACCAGTCTCAGTTGAAGATGAATCTATGAATTCTTTGATGGATGAAATTTTTCCTGATGATGAAAGTCAAGATTGTATTTTAAAAGAAACGAGCGAAATTGAAGTTCCAACATTTTCACAGCAACCTTTAAATTCTTCTAGAAAACCAGTAAAGACAAAGCGTTCAGAAGAAGGTATTGGAAATCCATTGCTTGAAATGGAAAAGGAAAAACTTCGGTTTTTGCAAGAAAAGAGGGCAAAAAAAGATGAGGACGATGAAGATCTTTGTTTTTTTTAAGTTTACTGCCTCATGTGAAAAATATGTCTTCATCGGATAAAATACAATACAGGATAAAGGTATTGCAGCTGACACATGAATGGATTAACCCAAAAACTGTGTATATTGAATATACCAATGAAAACACCTTGGCTAGTACTATATGTCATGACAATGCAGGAAACAATAAAAATTCTCAGTCGACATCGCTTCCGATTCACAATAATCGAAATGCTTAAAAGATTTTATTTACATACATATGTATATTATTTACCATTACATTTTTTTTATTTATGGTATATTATTTTATTAAATTGTCTCCAAAAAATTTGTTTGTACGTACCTTATGGTTAGCATCAATCGCTCCTCTTGAAGTATTGGCCTGTTGTGGCGATTTCGCCAGCCTTGCAGCAGTCGATCCGAAATTTGAGACAGAATGTGATCGAATGCATCGCTTGCCATTCTCATGTATTCGAAAAACTTTTTTGGATCCTGTCTCAAGCTACAATAACGATGATGAAATTCTCCGAAATTTGGTCTTCACTATACAAAACTTAAATTGCAAATGCAATTTACGCTCTTATTGCACCACAGAAAACTAAAACTCGGCGCTATGCTCTTGTCGCTGCTCTTATCGACGCTCTTATCGACGCTCTTATCGCTTATCGCAGCTCCGACATGCACGCAGCCTTAAGCATCAGCGTCTCGCTGGTAAAATTTTATTGCTTGCTGAAATCTGTGGGTAATCTATAATTGGTGGGATAAAAAATGAATTTTTGGTTTAACTACGATATACAAAGCTAATGATAGTGTTACTGCAACAAGAATTGCTTCGAAGCTTGAACTAACTGAAATAATGTTTTTTCATGTTATGCGTTCTAGTTTATTTACATTATTTAAATGAAGTTGATGTAAATAGTTTAGATCTAGTTTAATTTCGTTTTCTGTTAGGTTATTCTGAAGTTTGCGGGTAAGGCCTGATAGAAACTTGTTTGCCAGTTTGTGTAACTAACGTTGTTCATTAAAGAAAGAAAGAATTGTTTCGTTAAAGAAATTGTAATTGTAAGATTATTGTAAATAATATATCAATTATAGCTTTGTTATTGCATAGCGCTTTCTCTCCGCTAAGAATTTGTGCGATGCAGGGGCATTTGTCTAATTTTTGAGTTGGTTTCTCTTGCATATTGTAGAGTCATCTATTTCAATGCACTTTCCAAGTGTGCCGTATTTGTCTTTTTGGGATATGAAGATTGGTGAATTCTAAGTAAACTCGATTAAGATGTTTTACAGTTAAACGTATAATAATATTATTGAATAGGGCATCTTCGGATTGTGGTAGTGAAATTACATATAAAAGAAGCGAATCATTGACATAGAGGGTTCTGCGTATTTGAGTGCTTGTAGCTCATTTTTGAAAGATAGTGTCTCAGTTTGGGAAAGAACAGTTGCTCGTTTGCCAACTGGGTTGCCCTTATAATTTTCGCAATTTCATATTTTACTATACCTAACCTATTATATGTCTGTTCGAATAATTCCTTGTTATCCTTACTTATTTCGTCCATAATTGTATTATAACTATCTAATATTTTATTATTTGTCTTGATAAGGTATTGGTTTGTGGTATATTGTATGTTACTGTTTTCAGTCAGTTCATGTGTTGTGGAAAGAATTCGGTACCAGTCTGTGGCATCGCGGTTTCCTGCAAACCATTTCCGAGCGGATCCAATCCAATTGATCGATCTCTTATGTATAGTTGTGTTTTTTGTTCGCAGTTTGCTTAGTAAGTAAGAAAAGTTGATGCTGTAATTGTGGAAATAAAATACATGTTTTACTAATTTCGTGGTTCATAGCAAGTCTGATGTCATGGGCAATTTTTTCGTATTCGTTCAAGTCGACAGTATGAATAATTTTGTACTTTCCTTTAGTAATTTTTCCCAGTCTTTGTGTGATCGTTACGAGCGGGATGTTACATTCGTAAGTGTCTACCGTTGCAAGACCAAGTGGAAAAGGACTCGACGTCACTTGGTATTTTCAATTGGCGCCAGTTAGCAGGAAGAAGGAGTGACGTGCGCAATTTGTTGAACTCGGCCAAAATCTCTTAAGGCGTTATAGAGCCAATTAAGTAAGTAAGTAAATCTACGGTCGCAGTTGTCCAGTATGGTAAGAATCTAAAAGATAAACGTACGTTAGTTTTTTAAATGCGATTTATGAATCTTTCTGTTATCTTTAGTAGTTATTCTGACGGTATTATCTTCAGCGACAGCTTCTTTTTGAAAAATAGGTTTGGTTTTAGCTTTAATCTGTTTGTTCTTTTTAAAAGCAGTATCACTCTTTCTTTTTGACCTATTTTTGTTATGATAACTTCACATATTTTGTTTTTTTGATGCTGGCTATTTCATTTCGGAGGTCAGAATTAACTATTTCCCTAACGTTTGTTACATCTTGGTAATTAATTATCTGCGTTCTTCCAAAGAAAAAGTCGGCTGGCTTTCTTTCCGTAACTGAGTGTATCGTGTTATTTTATCTGTCATATGGTTGTTTTAACAATAGTAAAATGAACACGTTCTATTGGACCATTAACTTCACTCTTCTGAGGTGGTGCTAGATAGATCTCAATTCCTGCCTTCATTGTCCATGACTAAAGTCTTTGGTACAGTAAAATAGTGAAGAAGCTTTATCAGTTTATCCCTGTAAAGTAACACTGATTTATTCCTAATTCCAATTTTAGAGATGTTGTCAACGCACGTAATCAATTTTTCACCGAACATTTCAATAATGCCTATATCCAGTATTTCTGTCGGATATGAAGGTATGGGTGTTGTCCAGAAATTTCACATGACTTAGTATATTTTTTTAATAAGTTTAATCGTATGCGGGAAGTAGTATCTTTCCAATATCTGGTCTTAACTTTCTTTACCGCTTCAATGAGCTCTTTTGTGATATAGTTCTATTTTTTTAAACTTAACCTCCTCATCAGGGATATCTGTAAATACTTTCTGTGTTATCCTGATATGAAATTGTGGGAAGTATTCTTGATATATCTGCTGTAATAATGAAATGCATTTCTCGTTGATTTTAATTACATTGATTATGTTTGGATTTGGAACGCTTTTTAAGATTTCAACTAGTCTTTCCTTATTGTAAGCTTCACATTTAATGCGATGACGTGAATAATCTCCTCCTTTCCTTCTAGGAATGCAATCTGATTTTTGAATACATTTAATGGTGCTTCAAAGTGAGGAATGAACTTTGAGCTATCCTCTTCTGCGCGATGTAGTGAATTTCCCGCTGTGGACGTTAGCGTAATAATTTCTATTGGTAACCGCGATAACGCGTCAGCGACTACATTCGTTTTTCCTGGTTTGTAAATAAGTTTATAATAATAATAAGCCCAACGGTTACCCTCTTTCCCGCCCAACCGACACGAGGGGCACAGTCCGCATGACGTACGGATCTTGTTTTTTTTTTTTTTTAATATTTTTTTTTTTGTGCCGATATGTTAAAAGGAAAAAGTTTGTTAAGCGTCGAGATCCAAAACTGCTCAGCTACAGAAAAAAAAACTTCATCAGCTGAATCAAATATATATTATACCTCCGTTAATCATTTATTGAGAAAGGACAGTACAGCTCTTTTTATGGTGAAAAGTGAGTCCGAAATATCAAAAGTGCTGGAAAGACAGTTGAAATCTTGACATAAACATCGGAAAGGTTCATTTAATTCATAATTGGTTTTACACTGTTTTAAATAAAGAGGTTTAAAGTGTCTTGAAATCCGAGAAGGAACATTAAGTTTAACTTCGGTAATAAGAAATGTGCTTGCGATAGACCCTGTGAGTAGTTTAGTAATGAATATTATGCCTAGCATTTCTCTACGGCTGGAAAGAGTAGGAAGATTTATTAGCTTCAAACGATCAGTATAATGAGGAAGATTAAGCCGAGAATCCCATCTAAAGTCTCTTAGGGCAAAAAGTAAGAACTGTTTTTGAATTGATTCCAGCCGATCAATGTGAACTTGATAACGTGGGTTCCAAACTATCGAACCGTATTCTAGCATAGGTCTTACTAAAGTTGTAAAAAGAGCCTTTGTTACATATGGGTCCTTGAATTCTTTTGACCATCGTTTTATAAAGGCAAACATCCCTCTAGCCTTATTAGCTATAGCATTAACATGACTATTGAAATTAAGTTTGGAATCCATTGTAACTCCCAAGTCAACAAAGTCAAACACTTGATCCAGAGTATAGTTATTTATTATGTAAGAAGCTGGCTGAATAGTTCTTCGTGAAAAACACATAAATTTACATTTTTTAAGGTTAAGTAACATATAATTTATGTTGCACCAATCAACTAAGCTGTTAATATCTATTTGTAATAAATTTCTTTCTTCAATCGAAGCGTATGATTTAAAAAGTTTTACATCATCAGCATACATTAGTATATTCGAATATCTTATTGCAGTAGTAATATCATTTATGAATAACAAAAACAGAATCGGGCCTAGATGGCTGCCTTGGGGAACTCCCGAAGTAACATTAATGACATTGGAAAAAGCATTTTTGAATATAACGATTTGAGATCTATCATGTAGATAAGAAGAAATCCAGCGGAGGAGAGAGGGTGGAAAGCCCAGCAGATCAAGTTTGTGGATGAGTAAGGGGTGACAAACTTTGTCAAAAGCTTTACTGAAGTCGGTGTATACAACATCTGTTGGAATATTTTCTCTAAAACCATTTGAAACATGAGTTGTGAATTCCAGTAAATTGGTAATAGTTGATTTGCCCTTACAAAATCCGTGTTGAGAGTTTGCGATTGATGAAGAGATCGTATATTTTAACTGATTAGTAATAATTGCTTCAAATAGTTTTGGAATTGCCGATAGCTTTGCTATTCCACGGTAATTTTCAATCGAAGACCTATTGCCGCTTTTATGAAGAGGGATTATAAAAGACTTTTTCCAAACAGACGGGAAATTACCTTGTTTTAGCGACAAGTTAAACAAGTTTGATAAAGGCAGATATAGATAATCAGCAAATTGTTTAAGAATACATGTAGGAATCATATCAGGACCGTACTTGAATGATTCTTTTAAAGATTTCAGATAAAATAATACATCTTCAGAAGATATTACTGGAACATTAATCGAATTATTAGTATATAGATAATATGGATATTTATAAGGGGGAAGATTGACTTTAGTGGAATAGTTAGACTCAAAGAATTGTGCAAATAGGTTAGCAATGTCTTCATTGTCGCTGGACACAGTGTTCTGATACCTCATATTTGAAGGAAAACCATTTACCTTACGCTTTGAGTTTACGAAACCATAAAATGATTTAGGGTTACAAATAATATTCTTTTTCATTTTATTTAGGTATTCTTGGTAAGATTTCTTATTTAATTTGAAATATTTATGTCGCAGGACTGAGTACTTTAAGTAATCTGTAAGTAAACCTGTTTTTTTATATTGTTTGAAGATACGCGATTTTTTATTTTTCAACATTCTCAGTTCCTTATTAAACCATAACTGTATTGGTTCGTCTTGAACGCATACACGTTTAGGTACGTATTTTAGAAATAAACTATACAAAGTGGTATTAAAATGCATTACGTTTTCTTCAACATCACCACTATAATTGGGCCATGTTAAATTGGAAAGTTCATTTCTAATTTTTTTTAATTCGGCCTTAGCAAAATCAAAGCGAGTACTAGAACCGACTGCTGTCGTATCATACCTTCGAGCAACACCCATGATTTCGAAAGTTATCTCAATTGCAGGATGGTAAACGTCTTCTGGCAAAACTAGAGGATCACATCGATTTAGAGAAGATCTGGAAATATCATCAACGAAAACCAAATCCAAAACCTTCCCAAACTTATTTGGAAGAACATTAATCTGACTTAGGCACAGTTCAGCCATCTCATCCAAAAAGTCGCAGCTACCCAATCGCGTAGAAACTGGTACGATGTTATAGTCAATCATCTTCCAGGATATGTGCGGGAGGTTAAAGTCACCCAGGACAATCATAGAGTCAGAAGATTCAGTCATTGAACTAACGATTTTAAGAAGAGAAATATGTTGGGTATATACAGACAAATCAGACTGAGGAGGTATATAACAGAGAGCTAAGTAGATATAACCTGTGCCAAGCTGCACTCGGAGGCACATAAATTCAATGGATTCCATAGCAGGGACACAGATTTCTTCTGAAGGAATAGAAGAATGAACAGCGAGTAGAACACCACCCCCAACTCTGCACAGGCGATCATTTCTGTAAACCTGATATTCACTGCAAAAGATTTCCGAATTAAAAACGTGAGGCTTAAGCCATGTTTCGGTAAATGAAATAATATTATAATTGCACTGAAGGCTTGTCAAATACAAGTCAGTTAATTTAGTGTTCAAACCTCTTACATTTTGATAATAAATACTCAAATCAGACTTAACAATCAGTTTTTTGGCTCAGTGTTTTGACGCGAAATCTTTACAACATTTTGGTCATTTATATTAGTTTTGTACTCGAATTCGCGGACTAACGCCCCGATCGGCCAGAATGAATTGTTTAGAAGAGCATCGAACTTTTCTAAAGCAACATCAATTTTAAAAGAGGCAATACTCCTTTCATATTTGAAATTAAATTTCCTGATTGTTAAGTTGTCAATTTTAATTTTTGATGCGATGTAAAACTCAATGTCCTCGACAGTAGTGTCTTTGGCGAATCTTGACACAAAAATAGATTTTCTTTGTGGAACCACAACCAGCTTCTTAGTAGTTGTTTCAACAACTTTAGGCGGTATAGAAAGTTCGCGGTTTTTACTGGCAATTGACCTTGCTGAAGAGGATTTGGATGTGGAAGGCTCCACTATCTGCGGAATTGGTGAAGCTAAATTAATTAGTTGTAATGAGGGAGTTGGAATAACGACCGGAGTTGGATTTAAAATCACTGAATCAGACGGACTCTCAGACGGACTCTCAACTCGCTTACGTTTATTCTCACGATTAGAGTTATTGACAGGAGGTGAATCATTTAAGCATTTAAACGACTTAAACAAATTCTCATAAAAAGTAAATTTTTCGGTAAGTACCGAAAGCTCCTTACCAATTTCAGAAAACCCGTTCCTAGCATGTTTAAAGCATTTAAAAAGATCAACTTCAGTCGATCTACAATTTAAGCATGACCAGCGTAAGCCTTTGCCATCATTAATTGAGTCTAAAACTCTACCTGTCAATCCAGCACACTTCATATGGGCCAACCCATCACACAGCCAGCACGACACATAGCGTTCGGACTCACTTTTAATTTGACAATTTGCAAATATGCAAGCCATATTAGATCAAAGAAAAGTATAAGTAAAAATAAAACAAAATATTGATGAAAGTTTTGAAGCTATAAAACGAACAGTTTTGGATACACTGTATTGTGACACTTAATAAACACGCAAACAGCTGTGACAAAAAAGAGAAAGCAAGAGATGAGTAAAGTACAAAGCAAAACAAATATGCACGCACAGAAACAACTGCAAGAACAAACAAAGCCAATTAACAACAAAATACAATTGCAAAATATGACTCGGCAATTAAATGAGTTATTAAATTAAATTGATTCAAAACAATAGCAGTTTGATTGAACTTATCTTAGTCGATCAACAAAGTGTTGGCACGGATTCCACACACAAAATATTTAAATATAAGTAATTAAAATTAAACTTATTTATTTAAATAGTACGGAACAGCAAAATTGACAACTACACAGCTTGACGTTTGCGAATAAATTATACTCTTCTATCCTTGCTTTCCACCTTTTGAGCTTGACAGTGTTAATACTGTTACTAGTGCAAACGTCAGTGGCCGGTGGCCGGTAAGGATTTTTCTTTCTTTAAATCCATAGAAGTAAGCCCTTAGTTTGTCGAGAGACTATACTATGACGGGCATTTCTTTCTAAATTGTGGGGCAATTTTCCTCGGTTTTAGATATGTAAGTTATGAGCCTGTCTTTACCGATTTCCCCCTGTCGTCAGAATAAGGGGTTTATTGAAGTCCGGGAATACTAGGATTTCAGAAGGGATTTTTTCCACTATTGTTATAATATCCTCGATATATACGTAACAGGATTTCCTTATAAGAGTTTTGAGAACGTCATTGATCACTCTCTGACAAATGGAAGAGACATTTTTTAGGCCGAATGGCAACCTAGTAAATTCGAATTTGCCATTGACCGTTGAAAAGGCTATCTTTTCTATATCCTGTTCCTTCATCCTGATCCTTTGGAATCCGGATGTAAGGAGTGTATTAAAATACTAAAATACTTGAAATATTAATTATTTGTTTAGACGCTTTTTGTTTTAGTGGCTATACCTCATCTCCCAGAGTTAGCGTGTAATTTTTCTTATTTATAACCGCTCCCAATTCCTTGAGAGTATCATCACCTATAATGCCACTAAAGGACTTTAAATTAGGCAATATAAACAAATCAAAATTATTTGTTATGCCTATACTTTTAAAAAATGGTCCACATAGTTTATGTCTTATTTTTACTTGACCCGCGGCTGATTGGACTTCAAAAGGATATCTTAGTTTACTGGAATTCCCTGAAAGGTTTTCTCACACAAAGTTTTATTACCTCCCGTATTTATGAGGAACTTTTAGGTATCACCATTAGTTAAGGTGAGTTCCAGATAGAGTAAACTAGATAGACGTCTGTCATAAAATTTATTTCCTCGCCCTCTCCATCTTCAGTGAATTCCTGGTCCTCTGCTTGAATGTTAAATAACTTTTGGTGCTTCCTAGGAAATATTCCTATTGAAGAGCTATTGGATGGCCTTACTATAGGCATATTTTCCGGTCGGTTCATATAACTTATTTCTTGTGAATGTATTGAGGATGGAGGTGGCGCATAAGTTTGAATATTTTTATTGTAGATTTGATTTTATTCGAAAGGGTCTAATTCCCTTGATACAAATACTTGCTTTGGTTGTTTTTTTTTGCATTTGGTTTGGGCTACTTATATTCAATGGGTACATTGAATAATTCCCTAAGTTAATGTTTTGAATTTCAAAACAGGAAGCGTATGCTTCGGGTAAGCTCTTGGGTCGTTGGATAACTAGCATCCTGGACAATTCACCGTTTAGGCCGGTAATGAATACGTCAAGAGATCGGTTCTAGTAGCACGTCACTTGTTTCCCTGGAATAGTCCTGCCCCTTTTATTTTATTGATTATCAGAGATAATTGGTGATTAATACGAGCGTAGAACTGATATACGCTAAAGTGCTTTTGGGATAAGGATCCTAGTTCATGTTCTAGAATCCTTAGGTCGCGGTTGTCTGCGTAGTGCAGTGACAAACAGCTCTTGATTGTTCTCCAGCCACCATCAAATATATTATATGAGATTAAGGCTGCATCCGCAGGACCTTTCACTTTTTGCCTAATATGCCGTAAGATGGTCACGTAAGAGTGTAAGTTGACACGTTCTTACTACTTCGTAGTCCTGTAAAACTGATTCGACATAGCGGATCCAGGAGATAAATTGGATCAGGTCTCCTTCGAATGCCGGTAAATACGTCACGCTATCAGGCAATCTATTAATTTCGACTAGGTTTGCCTCTGTCAAATAAATAAAGGCATTCGGATTAGCGCTTTCACTGTGGGGACTAATTCTCGTTTCTTATTGATTATTATTACTTTCTATTTCTTATTGATTATTGTTATTATTGACGGCCGCCGTAGCCGAGTGTGTAACGTGTGCGCGCTTCATTCGGTGGGTCCCAGGTTCGAATCTAGCTCGGGGAAAATAACATCCAAAAATTATAGAAAAAGTTTTTTCTAATAGCGGTCGCCCCTCGGCAGGCAACAGCAAACCTCCGAGTGAATTTCTGCCATGAAATAACTTCTCACAAAAAACATTCTCCGTTCGGATTCGGCGTAAAACTGTAGGTCCCTCAATTTGTGTTACAACATCAAGACGCACACCACAAATTGTAGGAGAAGTTCGGCCAAAATCGCATAAGCGGTTATAGCGCCAATTAAGTAAGTAAGTAAGTATTGATTTAATATATTCATAATTTTAGTTTGTTCAATTAGCGTGTTTATAGCTCCTGTTAAGTGTGTGATTGCTTCCTGCATCTGTTCCATACTGAGGTTCACTATATTTTCGCGATTTACAATTTTTGGAAATTGCTATGTTAATTGCTATAATCTTTCACTTATTACAATCAATTTTTTAACTTGTTCAAATTGCACGTAGTTTTCATATTACAAAAAACGAATTTTATATAACTTAAGTTCTAATTCTTACAGGAGTATCAGTTTTTGTATCCTCCCTTAGTCGGTCCACTGGTTCCTTGTAGAGATGTTAGTCCCCTACTTGGGAGTGGGTGACGTCACGATTACGGCGTTGATTGCTGGTTGGGTGGCTTTGGCACTTTTGTGTTTATTTGCCTTCACAGTTGAATCCAAAATGTAGTATCTCTCAAGCCCATTACGGTTGATCATGTTTCGTTTCCTTTCTTTCTTGTGGGCGACATTAATTTTATCACTGACACAGTTTGCTAGTATTTAGGGTCACTTTGAACACTTGGTGTTTTGATTAGATTACAACGGTTTTGCGGCACTGCTTTCTTTCTTGCTTGTGGGGAACAATAATTTTGTCAATGACACAGTTTGCTAGTATTTTGAGTAACTTTACTCGGTGTAAACTCAATACTTTTATTAGTTGCTGTTTTTGTTTTACTTATTTTATATTAAGTTTTCGCTTTCATATTTCGCTTTTATTTGTAGGCAATTCCAAATTTGAAGTCTCGGGCGCCAGTTAAAGCTGGTCACCAATCATAATTCCAAATGTCTATTTTTGGATGTTTAAAATTGAACTGAACTTTATTCAACAAAGTTTCTTTTTATAATCAAATTTTGCTTACTTACTAAAAACTTACATAGGTACGAGTTCTTACTTGCCAGTACTTATTTATATACATCATTGATAACCTAAGCGAAAACTAGTGGGAACCTCAGCTTGGTTGAGAAACGGCTCACGTTGCGGCGGCACGGCTTCCGCTTTGGTTTGGTGCCGACGAAATGTATTAATTACCGGAATGTTAGTAAAAATTCCGGGAAAAAAATTATTTTTGGTCAATCGACCTTTATTTGTTTAATTACATCTTAAGACTGACTTTTACAATGTTAATTCCCTTAATAATATAACCTAATTCTACTTGCGTCAGCATTGCATTTGTCGGCGCATGCCGGATGTTGTTCCCGCTTTTCGGTTGCTGTTGAATAAGCGTTTGGGCCATTTCCTAACGTGTTGTTACCGTTTTGCTGACATCTGCACTTATTAGCTTGTTATTGTTTATGGCTAATTATTGTGCTGGCGTAAAGTATTCCCATCAACATTACCGGTGTTAACTCCTCCGCCGTCAGAAACAAACGTCCTCGCTTGTTTAGCTATATTATTGTATTTGGCTTATTAAGGTTATTGGCTCTGCAAATGAGGGTATTTCGGATGTTGTTGCCGGACTGCCGTTCACGTTGACATTAACGTTGTAACTTTACAATGCGACTGGTTTCTCTTTAAAATTATTCTTTATGACTGATGCAATGATAAAAAACGCAACCGAAATCACACTGATTATTGAAAGTGAGAAGTTTGTAACCAAAGCTGCTGTATGGGTTGTTTGTAGAGCTTTCAAGTGGTTGGTGTTGTTCACATGAAGTTCTTTCGTCATCTCCAAACTGAGGATTTCCTCTTCTTTATTAGAAAAGGTATTTGGTTGAAGGATTGCAGGTAGTGGTTTGCTGGTAAAAATTTCGTTAAAATAATATTTTTGGTTGTCGATGCAGACTGTGGAGTTGTGGTATTGTACTGCGTATGATCCAGTGAGATTTATTTTTTGGTTGTCTATTTCTATTGTGCCATTGTATTGATTTAAAAGAATAATGCCAGGTGAGATATTCTCTACTGATGGGATGTGCTGGTTCGCTTTTGAGCAGTCGTGGGACGCAAGTAGTGTTACTAATATCTATGATACATATTCTTATGATTACAAATTCTTATATTATTATGTTCGTTACATTTGTTTCTAATTCCAAAAACTTTATTATTTCTACAAGTTACAATATTCTCATAGGGAATTTCGTTGGTGCTTCTTTTGCTTTTTATTATCTTCATTTGTTAGGGGTATTCCTACTATATAAAATAACATAGTTTCATTAGTTGCAATTTTTATATTTGCAAGCTCTAAAGATTCTTCAATACTATTTAGTGTAAAGTTATTTTTTTCAAATATTGATTTTATTAATTTAAGTTCATCATTAGCTAAAATATATGAATTGACTATGCCGGCCTTAGCCCAATGTATTGCATAGTCTATATTAATAATTTCTTCTTTAATGATTTTTAGTTTATATTTTATTTCAACTGCAAAGTTATGTTGTATATGTTCGTAAGTTTGTATTGTCTTTAGAATTTTATTTGATAATGTGGTTATATTATTGATTCTGTCGGAAATTATTCTATTGATAACCACTTGTTTGTTATTATTTTCTATTATATTATTAATTTGGTTTTCCAAAATTGTTAAGTCCTAATGGTCCGAATTTCCAGCAATCCATTTCCAGATAGTTCCTAATGAATTTATGGATTTTCTAAATCTTTTCGGTTTTAGTCTGTTTAGGTACGTTTGTGGGATATTTACTTCATTAATGAGAATTTGTAGAAGGGGATTTTCTTCGGTTATCTTTGTCCTTGCGATAAAGTTGAGCTGGTCCAAAATTCTCTGGCAAGCGTTTAGGTCTATTTTGTGATTAGTCTGTATGTCCCAGTTTGAAGTTTTGTTAGTCCGTTATTGAGAGTTGCTAGTTGGGAGTTTGTGTAGTCTACAATTTTGAACTCTGCGTATACTAGAGGTATGAGTATGAAAAGTCTGTAACAAGAAGAAACAGAAATTATGGCTAGGTTCTTATATTGCTTTTATGTACTGTCCGTCCTTTTTCAGTAATGACTACGCTAGATTTGTCTTCTTTAACAACTTCTTTTCTATATCTAGCCGTGAGCTTTGATCCTACACGTTTGTCTATTCTAACATAAATAATATCTCTGGGGGCGTAAGTTTTAGTTGGTTTCCGTGTTTTATTGTGGATTTCTAGGTCTTTTGTTTGTCTTTTTCTAAGCGTGTCGATATTTTCTCATCGTGCGTTTTCGTATTGTTCCGGGTCTGTTGAAACTCGTCTGCCAAAAAATGTTTCTATCGGTCTTTTTCGTGTTGCAGAATGTATTGAGTAATTATATTCGTATGTGCATCTGTCTAGTAATTCAAGGAATGAACGGTGGGTACGTTCGGTTTGTAGGCAATGCATAATTTCGGATAAAGTTGAATGAAATCTTTCGACTTGTCCGTTAACTTTGCTTGCGTATGGAGGTGTTTTGAAAATTTGGATGCCTAGATGATCTTCAACCATGAATTGAATTGAAGCTGAGGGGTTTCTCGTTATCTATTACTATCATTTTCGGAATACCAAAAGAAACAAGTATTTGGCGCAATGGTTCTCTAATATTTTCTATTGCCTTTGACTCTATTAGCTTGACTTGAGGATACTTTGAGAATTTGTCGACTGCAGTGATTACCGATTTCTTTTCTGTATTGTATATGTCTATATGGACTATTTCACCAGGATATTCAGGAATGGGGGTCTCAAGAAGATGCGGTTTGTTGGGATGGCTGTCATATTTACATACTTTGCAAACTTTGCACTGTTTAATTATATTTTCAATTTTTGCTTTCATTTTTGGAAAGTAAAACTTTTGTATGAGCTGTTTTTTGTTTTCGTCCCGATTTCTGTGTGCTCCTTTGTGTTCAGTCAGTATTGCTTCGTTTTGAGCGTCTTCGTTTGTTACGTCTTCTACTTTTGTCTGAGTATAGCGGATTTTGTAATTGGAAAAATGGAGAGGATAAATTTCTTGGATTCTTTCCATTATATTTTCAGAAGTAAATATACCATTTACGACTGAAGGATTAAGGTAACGTCTTAAAAGTGAAATTAAATTTTCTAAAGAGAAGGTTGGTTTAGTAATTAAGTGCCTATGGTAAGTTTGGAATGGGATTTTGAATTGGTAACTGTCCTCATCTCCTAAGGAGATCCACAGTTGATTTTTAAAAGCATTTATGGGGGCTTCTACTGCAGGAATTAGGTTGTGCGATGAACTTCCGTCTGAATGTGTGGCGACTGATAGGGAGTTTACCTCGAATGGTCTGGACAATGTGTCTGCTACCACATTGGATTTGCCTGGTTTATATTTTATCTCGTAATTATATTCTTCAAGTATAGCTTTCCAACGTTTTTACTTTTGAGTTATTGTTCTTGTTGCTTAAGGCGTATGTGAGGGGTTGGTGATCTGTGTGGATTATAACAGTGCCATAGAGATAATTTCTGAAGCAATTTAATGCCCAAATTATGGCAAGCATTTCTCTTTCGTTGACTGCATAATTTTCTTCTGCTCTACTTAAGGTTCGGGATATAAAAGTTATTGGTTTGCCATTTTGTTCTAAAACGGCACCTATGGCATATTTGGAGGCATCTGTAGTTAGATCAAACTCTTTTTAAAATCAGGATATTGCAAAGTTACGTCTTTCGATGTAAGTGTGGCTTTGATTTTATTAAATGCCGCTTTAGCTTCTTCATTTAATTGAATGCTAGTCTTTTTAGACATATTTTTAGACATTCTGCCTTCGTCACCTCGGAGTAGCGATGTATGCGGCTTTGCTAATTTGGCGTAATCTTTAATAAATCTTCTGTAGTAGCCAGATAAGCCTAAAAATGATCGTAAGTCTTTGAGATTAGTGGGGTATGGGAAATTTGCTATTGATTGCACTTTTAAGGGGTTGGTGGAAATTCCGTCGGAAGAAACAACGAATCCTAGGAATTCAACTTGTTTTTTGTAAAATTCGCACTTATCCATTTTTACTTTCATATTTGCCTTATTTAATGTATCAAAAATTTTGTCAATATGTTCTGAATGTGATTTTTCGTCCTTGCTAAATATAATTATGTCGTCTATATATATATAGCATATCTTGCCTATGTATGATCTTAAAATGTCATCTAATGCCCTTTGAAATATGGCTGGGGCATTCTTCAAGCCGAAAGGAAGCCTTGTGAACTCGTATTTTCCATTGTTGACTGAAAAAGCTGTTTTTTCCACGTCAGATTCCTTAAGAGGAATTTGATGGAAACCACTTTTTAAGTCAATCACAGAGAAAATTCGATTTTCTCCCAATTGAGATAGTACCTCATTTATTTCTGGCATCGGATACCTATCTGCAATTGCCACTGTATTTAGTTTTCTATAGTCGATAACCATTCTAAACTTTTTCTCGCCTGACGCGTCGTCCTTTTTAGGTACCACCCAGACAGGTGAGTTGTAGGGCGATCTTGATTTTCTTATTATACCAACTTCGAGTAATTTGTTTACTTGTTTTTCGACTTCTTGTTTAAGGCTAATGGGGTAAGGGTAGGATTTGGAATATACGGGCGTATCGGAATTTGTTCTAACTTCTGCTACTACTTTTGTGGTGTATGTCAGTTTTTCGTCGGGTTCCGAAAACAAGTTACGGTGTTTTTGAGCTAATTGTCGTATCTCGTTTTTTTCTGTCGAACGCATGTGCTCATCACGGATTTCTATTGCATTGACGTTCTGTACGCAATATTGGTGTAGGTAAATTTTTTTTGAATTTGCAATGACCATAAAATTGTCCTTGGTATGTATAACTGCTGAAAGCTCTTTTAAGCTGTCGTTTCCTAATATAGCATGAAAAGTGCTTAATGTTGGTAACAGGAAGAATTTTTGTTTAACGTCGTCTAAGTTAAAAAAATTTATAAACGCGTGGTGTGTAATTTTTATTTTACCACCTACTGAGTTCGCGTAAAAGCTAGTATTATTTTCTTTTGCATTCTCTATTAAGTTGGCTTGGATATAATTTTTATTGGAACCGGTTTCCACTAATATTTTTTAAATATCGCCGCTCTTCGTCTTACATCTGAAGTAGGGTAGCGAAGAGCTATTCAATCTAAAAATGTATGTCCGTTAGGTTAAGGCAATCATCGTTGTTGTCATTGTGCGTTGTGCTTGGGTCATAATTGTACTGGTCATAACTGCATAGGTTATAATTGTTTTGGTCATATTTATACTGATCCTCATAATTTTGGTCTTCTAACGCTTGTTCAGAATTAATGTAAGTCGGGTGAGGCGGCACTGTGACAGCACGCATATCCCAACACATATGGCAGTGCAAACGTAAAAACACTCAAGAGCGCTCAGCTCGAGTATAGCAGCTCGGTGAAAAAACGAATAGCGAACGTTTAGTAAGTCGTAATCAGCCGTCGACCAAAGCAGCCGTCATTATTATAATTAGTCGCTGTACCAACCTACTTTAAACCATTATTTGATTGTAATCAACTTTAAACATTAAACTTTATTTGTACTTATTTTTGAATACTCAATTTTGAATTGAATAATAAACGTTATTAATTACATAACTTTACATTTGGGGGCTCAACCTGCCGAACCTTAATACAAATTGAATCAAGCTTATGTAAGTTGCAGCCAAAGCGCAGGCGATTCAAAAAACACCACCAAAGTCAAAAGGCAGACAAAACAGGTAGAGGAAGTCAGACGGCGTTACAACACACGCTCAACAAAGCAGGCAGCGAAGTGGACAGAATACGCTCAGGCAGCTTCCAAGAAAGTCATGGACGAAGCAGCGCAGCAGAAGGCAGTAAAAGAAGCAGCGGCAATGGCAGAACAAAACAAAACAATGGAATGTAAGAATAATGAATTGCTACAACAGTTGGTGCAATTACTTACATTGAAAATCCAAGCAGACGAAACAAAGCAGGCTGAAACTAAAAGTACGGCAGAAAGTTTTGGCGAAATTATACCCGAATTTGATGGAGGAAATATGCCAGTGAAACACTGGTTTACTAATTTTGAATTAAACGCAGCTGCATACGGTTTGAACAATGTACAGAAGTACGTGCAAGCAAGGGCGAAAATGACGAAAACTGCGAAACTTTTTCTTGAATCGGTAGCTGTTTACGAATATGGTGCAATGCGCACAATGTTGGAAGACGAATTTGACAAAGATGTGTAGTGCTGATGTTCACACAGAGCTACGAGAACGGAAAAAGCAGAAGAATGAAAGTTTCCACGAATATGTGCTGCAGATGAAGAAATTGGCTACACGTAGTAATATAGACACGCAGTCGGTGATTCGTTATATAGTGGGTGGGCTGCAATTAAAAGACGAATTTAAATACAACCTTTGCAGCTGTAAGTCATATAAGGAATTGCAAGACCAATACGAAGTTTACGAGAAAATAGTTTTGCGCGAAAAAAGCAACAAAGAGCATAAAGGGCAAGTACACGTAAACGATAAACGTTCAAGCAATCCAAGCGAAAAGAAAACACATTGCTTTAATTGTGGCGCTACGGATAATATGCGGAAAAATTGCCAAGCAGAAACAAAGTGTTTTCGTTGCAATAAAAGCGGGCATATGTCGAAAGACTGTCCAACTGTAGCTGCTGCTGTAAACCTGGTCCATAATTCGAAACGCTGCAAAAACATAAATATTAACAACGTCGAAGTAAGCGGGTTGGTAGACACGGGCGCAGATATAACGATTATGAGAAAGAGTACTTTCGACAAAGTTGGTGGAGGTGTGCTGCAAACACATGCAACAGCTTCGCGGCCTCGGTACTAAATTTACAAAACCAATTGGGTGCTTCATTGCTGAAGTTGGTGTTGACGATTTACGCACGCAGCAAAAATTCATTGTAGTATCCGATAAAGACGTTATGTATGATGCGCTACTGGGTTACGATTTTATTTCGAAGTTCAACTTAGCGGCGACGGCAGATGGATATAAGTTTTCTCCACTTAACGTGGGGGAAACTTATGAGGATCTTAATCAGATAAGTATTTATAATGTAACTGAAACAAATTCTCATGTCGATGCTCCTCCGCAGTACGAAGCCGAAATTCGCTCATTGATTACCAACTACAAGCCAGTCGATTATGTTGGGGAATGTCCAGTGGTATTGAAGATCATTCAGGATGGTAACGTTGTCCCGTTCAGGCACTCTCCAAGTCGCATACCATTCCACGAAGTTGAAGCAGTCAACAAGCAAATTGATGAGTGGCTTAGAGCTGGAATCATAAGACAGTCGACGTCCAATTTCGCAAGCCGCATAGTTATCGTGAAGAAAAAGGACGGTACGCGCCGCATTTGTGTGGATTTTCGGAAACTTAACTCGGCCGTACTAAAAGATTGTTTTCCGGTCCCTATAATTGAGGGCGTACTCGAAAAGTTGCAGACATCTAAATTTTTTTCGGTTTTGGATTTGGAAAATGGGGTTTTCCACGTCCCCATTGAAGAGAGTAGCAAAAAATACACCGCTTTCACAACAACAAGGGGACTTTACGAATTTAATCGGGCTCCGTTTGGCTTCTGCAACTCTCCCGCCGTTTTTATACGTTTTGTTAACTACGTCTTCCAGAATCTAATAAATAGTAACGTCCTAGACTTATATATGGACGATATTATTATTCATGCAGAAACAACTGATGATTGTATTCGTAAAACCAAGCTGGTTTTCGCATCGGCAGCAGAACACGGTTTGAAAATCAAATGGCCAAAATGCCATTTTATGCAGGCGTCTGTAAGCTTCCTGGGGCACTTTGTAAAAGATGGGTGCGTGTGGCCAGGCAAAGAGAAAACGGATGCGGTCAACAAGTTTGCAATCCCGAAAAATGTTAAGGCCGTTCAGTCGTTTTTGGGCTTAACAGGGTTTTTCCGGAAGTTCATTAAGAGATACTCACACATCACCAGGCCATTAACAAATCTACTACGTAAAGACTCTGTATTTGCTATCGGTCCAGCTGAAATCGAAGCTGTCCAAACACTAAAAAACTGTTTGACTAAAGAGCCAGTGCTAAGGTTGTACAACAGAAATGCAAAGACCGAGGTACATACCGACGCATCGAATGATGGTTTCGGTGCAACACTATTGCAGTGGGATAGCGGCCAGCTGTACCCAGTGTACTTCTATAGCAAAAAGTCGACGGAAGCAGAGGCGCGACACCACAGCTATGTTTTGGAAGCGAAGGCGGTATACCTCGCTTGTAAAAAGTTTCGTCACTACCTATTGGGCATTCCTTTTAAGCTGGTGACTGATTGCGGGGCGTTCAAACAAACGTTAAGTAAAAAGGATGTACCCCGAGAAGTTGCTTCGTGGGTGGTTTATTTGCAAGACTTCGGCTTTAGTGTAGAGCACCGAGCGGGCGAAAGGTTAAAGCATGTTGATTGTCTCAGTCGATACCCACAGCAGGTTATGGTAGTAGCGTCGGAGTTGGCAGCGCGTATTAAAAAAGCACAACAAGAGGATACAATGACTAAAGCAATAGCAGATCTACTGGATAGCGGACCATACGAAGCTTTTAAGAAAAAAGGTGGACTGTTATATAACACTATTGAGGGTAACGATCTTTTGGTGGTTCCAAAGCAGATGGAAAAAGAAATTATTGTCGATGCTCATAATGTTGGTCACTTTGCGGTGCAGAAAACTATGCATGCTATACAACAAAATTATTGGATACCACACCTGGAACAAAAAATTGCGCAGGTAATCAACAATTGTGTTAAATGTATCATTTATAATAAGAAGCTGGGTAAAAAAGAGGGTTATCTACACGTAATTGATAAAGGTGACCAACCATTGCATACGTTGCATGTTGACCATCTGGGACCAATGGACGCTACATCAAAGCAGTATAAATATATATTGGCAATGGTCGACGCGTTCACCAAATTTGTGTGGCTTTACCCCACAAAAAGCACAGGTTGCGAAGAAGCGGTTCAGAACCTGGAGTCATGGTCTGCAGTATTTGGAAACCCAGCACGCATAGTTACCGATAGAGGTGCCGCGTTCACGGCACACACGTTTTCCGAGCACGTAAAGGAAAGGGGTATTGATCACATCTGGAGCACTACAGGGGTCCCACGTGGAAACGGACAGATCGAAAGAGTGAATCGAACGGTTCTATCGATTATTGCAAATCTCTCGGCAGAAGAACCTGCAAAATGGTTCAAGTTAGTTCCAAAAGTACAGCAAGCGATTAATTCACACACTCATGCGTCTACAAAGCGATAAGCAGATAAAACTTTTACTCGAGCAGGAGTTATATGATGCATACGACGAAGAACGGCAGAAGTTACGGCAAGAGGCGAGGCATGAAATCGAGCGCGCTCAGAATCAATATAAAAAGCAGTTCGATAGCAAAAGGAAAAAGGAATACGGGTACAAGATCGGCGATTTAGTAGCAATACGACGCACGCAGTTTGTAGCCGGAGGAAAGATGGCCAGTGAATATCTCGGCCCGTACGAAATCACACAAGTTAAACGAAATGGCCGGTTCAACGTTAGAAAGGCGGCAGATGTAGAGGGGCCCTGTAATACGTGCACGAGTTGCGATAATATGAAACTTTGGAAGTATGCAGTCAACAACGAAGAGCTTTTGTCATCTGAGGCAGATGACTAATCAGGGTGGCCGAATGTAAGTCGGGTGAGGCGGCACTGTGACAGCACGCATATCCCAACACGGTGGGGTGCAATAAAGCCATACGCAATAAAGCCGTATTTTTGGAAATAAAGCCATACAAAAAATTTTACAAATGAGAAATAAAGCCATATCTTGTAATAATATGTTGTACTAAAAGAACATGTCTGGCAATGCTGCTTTTTGCATATCTTGTAATAATATGTTGTACTGAAAGAACATGTCTGGCAATGCTGCTTGTATATCATATGTAAAGTACGACTTGTAGTGACCGCGTGTTAAAGTTGATCTCGTCTTCTTACATTTTTCTATTTGAAAATGGCAAATGAAACCATTTTACAGTACAAGTTAATACCAGGATTTAGGAAATCATCGCAACTATTATATATTGAGTCAGAAAATGAAATTTACAAATATAGATATACTCGGAAAAACTGCATATATTATTATTGCTATAATCGCAACTGTAAAATGAGTGTTGTAGTGGAGTTTAATAATAAAACATATTGCAGACAGATTGAAAATTGCACAGCCCACAATCATTGTCCACAAACTGCATTGCTGGGAAAACTAAATTTATTGAATTCTATTAAAACTGATTGCAAGACGATGTCGCTAAAAAGATCAGGCGTGCGAGATATTTATGATAAGAATTGTAAGAAATTCAAAGATTCCGCACACTTGGTGCAGTTTGGTGCATTGCGTAGGCAACTTCTGAATATAAGGAAAGAAAATTATCCAAAAGCCCCAACTTGCTTTAACGAAATTATTGAAATATTTCAAAATGAAAATGTGGTAAAAGAATTCGCAATGTCGAAAAATGAAACTGACAAATTTTTTTATAAAGACACAATTATAACAACGGATTTTGCATATACTATATTTGCTTCACCCACTATCTGCGATGCAATCAAAGCTATGGGCTCGGAACCATTAAATTATGTAGCTGATAGCACCTTTAACGTTGTGCCTGTTTCCAAACAATTCAAACAATTGTTAATTTTTCATATTGTTCACTCTGATCATGTAAGTGTTTTTTTTTTTAATATTTAATAGCATACCTATATGTGAATCAATTTCTAATTTCAGGCTTATCCATTCATATATACATATATTGATGTCTAGTAAATCACAAGCAGCATATACCCATGCCATTCAATATATTAAAGCAAATGTTTTAGACATGAATCCAACATCCGTGGTCACAGATTTTGAGTTGAGTTTACGTAATGCTATAAAATATGTGTATCCGACAGTACTTATGAAAAGTTGTTGGTTTCATTTTACCAAAGCTCTGCGGCGTAAAGTTTTAAAAATTCCAGGTCTTATCGAACATTTAAATAGGAATAATCGAGCCAAAAAGTTATTGAACAAATTCATGGTTTTACCACTCCTTAAACCCGCTGACATTAAAATTGCTGTTGAAATGTTAGAAATGGAAGCCAACAGTCAACAATTTCTAAAACAAAATGGATGCAAAAGGTAAGATTAAAAAGCATACAAACGGTTATACATATAAATATAATTTATTATATATAAAAGTGACCGAATTTTATAATTATAGGAACGCCCTGAATACTTTTCCGTTTATAAAGAGCCTATTACAACGAGCAGCGCTGCTGAAGCTTTCCACAGCCAGCTAAGAATGAAGTTGCCGAAACAAGGAAATTTCTATAGATTTTTGAGCGTTCTTAGCGATGTAGATGCGGCAAAATCAATTGATTTTTTTAAATCAATCGAAGGCAATACAGCTTTATACAAAGAAAAAAATAGATACTATAAAACTCGTCAAAATTTTATTCGTGAACGCATTCAGCAATTCAAGAAAAAAAAATAACATTGAAAGATATACTCAATCAGCTTTCCGTGAAAGAAAGTTGCATATTCGCAGTAGATTTTGTCAATGAAATTCAAACATCCGATGATGACAGTGATGATGATGATGATGAGGGGGAGGAGGAAAGCTGTGAAAAAGAAAATAGTGAACAAAGCAATTCCTTATGTGTTTTATGCTGCAACAAAGAACGTGAAGTTTTGTTTTTGCCATGCAAGCGTTGCAAAGTTTGTCGTGACTGCTTCGGCCGAATGAATGAACAGTCTCAAAAGTATGGAGTTAAACCATTGTGTCCAATTTGCCGAGCAATTATCAATGATTCCATGTTGATTTACATGTAAAGTTACATTCATATTTTTGTTTTTATTTTATATTGTTCATTCTGTGAAAGGGAGAATTTTTGTTAATAATGAAATACAAATGTGTTCTTACGTTAACAAGGCGAATTTATTTTCGAGAATATTATTTTCATTTAATTTATGGCTTAAATACATATATATGATATATAAGTGATATATTAGGAACATAATTTTGAAAATGCGTAATGCCGCTGCGGGCCGCGTTCTCGCGCAAGCACGCGTCGCGCGCCGCGCCGTCGCGGGCCACGTTCTCGCATCATCCGCTCCGCGCGGCGCCGCGCCCCGCTGGCCTCATCTTCGCGCTAATGCAGATATATTTATTTCCTGTATACTTACATGCGCGTTAATTGCCTAATATTAATTATTAGGAGTTGTTTGTATCCACATTGCGGAACAATACTGAAAGTGGCGTCCATCAAATAGGGCTGGTAATTTTTGTCTCACTAGCAACTCTAAACATTAACTGAAACCCCTAAGCTAAGAAAGAAACAAATTTGAAAGCGAAATAAAGCCATATGGCTTAATTACCAATTGCAATTGGAAACAAAGCCATATAGGATTTATGGCTTTATTACCAAAATAATATGGCTTTATTACCAATATGGCTTTATTGCGTATGGCCTTATTGCACCCCACCTCCCAACACATATGGCAGTGCAAACGTAAAAACACTCAAGAGCGCTCAGCTCGGTGAAAAAACGAATAGCGAACGTTTAGTAAGTCGTAATCAGCCGTCGACCAAAGCAGCCGTCATTATTATAATTAGTCGCTGTACCAACCTACTTTAAACCATTCTTTGATTGTAATCAACTTTAAACATTAAACTTTATTTGTACTTCATTTTGAATACTCAATTTTGAATTGAATAATAAACGTTATTAATTACATAACTTTACATTTATATGAAAATTCCTTTGAACTTTCGGTGGGGGAAGGTTTTTCGTGGATGAGTTTATTGGTCTTTTACCTAAGTCCTGTTGTTTCGGTCGATTTACGTAATTTACGGCGTTAGTCCGTAGGCTAATGTCTACGTCCATGGGTTGGGGTGGTTTAGGCGGTCTTTGTGGGGGGTAGTTTTGTGGCTGGGTGAGGTGGTTATGGTTTGGGTAATTATGTTGTTGGTTAAATTGGTTAAGATTAGCGTTTGCAAGTTGCTGTAGGTTAGCTGGGTTATATGTAGTTCTGTTGAGTACGTTGATAACTGTTTAAGTAAGGATTTTGCAAGGGATGTGGAATATAAGCCAGTTCAGGGTGGAATTTCGTATTTGGAGATTGTTGGGCTAATGGTTAAGAATATCTTGGTTGGGCAACTTGTTGTCGCAAATGTTGTTGGTTATATCCTTGCTGTCGAGAGCTTGATGGTGCGTTAAAGCTTTGTTTGTCATGTTGAAGAAGACTTTTTGGTTCTTTTATTCCAAGAAGTCTTGGAAGGTCACCAGAGAGTCCTTTAACAAAGGTATCAAGAGCCGTAGCGCGATAGTTTTCTGTCAGTAAGTGAACTGCTTCTTCTCCTACTTCTATACATCCTATTTTGTTAAGTATAAGTGATAAATGCGAATACTCTTTTTGGTAAAATTCGTTGGTTGTCAATCGTCCTTGTACGAGGCACGTCATTTTTGTCAGCGTAATGAGTAGTCAAACAGCGTGATATTGCTGTCCAATCTAAGGGCGTGTTGTAGGATTCTAGGGCTATATCCGCTTTCCCTATTATCTTGTTCCTGATAGCATTTAAGATACCAAAATATCGAGGAGTACCTCTTGAGGGTTCATATATCTTCAAAATGCGTTCAACACTTTTCTTCCAAGAGCTGAACTCCGAAGCGTTCCCTGAAAATTCTCGTAGCGACCGTACTACGTCCGGAATTTTGTCTATTTCATTCATGTTATTTTGAAATCTTTCGTCTATTGTCTAGTCCAGTCTTTCCCAAAGTGGGCGATATCGCCCCCTTGTGGGCGTTGGAGGATTCCTGGGGGGCAGTATGAAGCTTAGAGAAAACGGTGGGGCGTTAAAACAGTATACGGGGGTGGTAACTAGGAGGTTTCTTAAATTAATTTTTTGTGACATGTATAAGTAACGATTCCTCTTCTGTTCGCGCTCCGTGAGCCTAAAAGTATGATAAGCAATTGTTCGATTATGTAAATAACATTTCTTGTTGGCATGGGCAGAGAGTGAGCAGGTGTTTAAATAGCATAAATATGTAACAATGAGAATGTCGAAGCATGCAAACATACTTATGCACTTTTTGCTCGCATTTATTTGGGATGGGGCCCTCTCCGGTTCCGAATAAAAATATTCTTTAAGAAATTTAAAGCATTATTGATTTTTTTTTTGCCTCTCAGTGTGTCGTGTGCATAGTAATCGAGCAGACATCAGTGACAGCGCCGGGTGTAGTTGATAAAAAATATTTACAAGTTGTTGAAGTTTAACGTTGTAGTGCGCTACCGGTATCTGGTTTGTTTTGTCATATCCTAAGTACAAGTTTGTGAAATACGTGTCAAAAGTATGTCAGAAGTAAAAAAGAATAGACGACAGTATAGTGCGGAGTATATAAAATACGGGTTTATCGAAAATACCACTAACCCATCTTCTCCAATGTGCCTAATTTGTCAAAAAACATTTTCAAATGAAGCGATGAAACCTTCTAGGCTACAATATCATTTGAATGCCGTGCACTCTGATAAAAAAGATGAAGATGTGACCTATTTTCAAGACCTGGAAAAGAAGTACCTAACTCGGCCAACTATATCAAATTTATTTTCTACAGCCTCTAAGCAAGATGATGATGGTCTTCGAGCTTCGTATAATATCTCTATGTTAATTGCTAAAACGGGCAAACCTCACACTATTGGCGAAGATTTAATTTTACCAGCGGTAAAAGAAGTATTAACCACGGTGCTCCATAAACCAGCGGAGGATATTATACGAAAAATTCCTTTGAGCAATAACTCTGTGCAAAGGCGAATTGATGAGATGGCTGAAAACATCGAAGAATCACTGTGCGAATATCTGAAGACTTGTAAGTTTTCAATTCAGTTGGATGAGTCCACATTACCAACTAATGAAGCATTGTTGCTGTCATACGTGAGATTTATAAAAGATGAGAAAATATGTCAAGAACTATTATTTGCAAGAAATTTAGAAACAGATACAAAAGGAGAAACTATATTTAATACGCTGGAAAACTTTTTTTCCGAAAAAGGAATCCCTTTGGATAATATTATCTCAGCTGCTACCGATGGAGCTCCTGCTATGGTAGGTCGTTACGTAGGCTTCATAGCACACTTAAAAAAGAAGGTTCCCGATGTGCTTGCTGTACATTGCGTCATTCACCGCCAGCATTTGGTTGCTAGAAATCTAAGTGAACGTTTGCATACTTCACTGAAATATGTAATTAGAGGAGTTAATAAAATTAGAAGCAACTCACTAAATAACAGATTATTTAGTCAGCTTTGCGTTGCCAATGATGAAGACTTCAATAGCTTATTGCTTCATACGGAAGTTCGCTGGCTATCTAAAGGTACGTGTCTGACGCGATTTTACAATCTATTTGACTCAGTACTTGAGTTTCTAGAAACAAAAGACACTGAATTGCGCGAAAGCCTTATCACATCAAAAAATGATGTAGCGTACTTAACAGATTTGTATAAATGGTTCAATGATGTGAATCTTCAACTTCAAGGTGACGGCTTAAATTTGATTAAAACCAAAAATATAATTGGTTCTTTCGTAGCTAAACTGCTTCTTTACAAAAGAAATGTAGGCAGACATGATTTTAATAACTTCCCTAATTTATCGGCAGTATCCTTCAATAACGGTGACTTGTTGGAATACTGTCAACATTTGGATAATCTCCACAATGATTTCAAAAGACGATTTGAAGACATTTTAAACATGAACATACCCGATTGGGTATTGGATCCATTTTCAAATGTCAACACAGCACAATCATCCCTATTAGAGGAAGAACTCATAGAGCTTACAACTAACGAGGAATTAAAACCTAAATTCAAAAATGGTTACCAAGGATTTTGGCTTCAGAAATCGATCTCGCAATTTTACCCGGGATTATGGTCGATTATTCAACGATTTCTCATATCATTCCCATCGTCGTATTTGTCTGAACGTGCATTTAGTGCCGTAGCAACATTGCTAACAAAAAAAAGGAATAGGCTGCATGTTACTGAACGTGGCGACTTACGGCTGTTTCTAAGTAAATTCGAGCCTGATATCAATAAACTGGTTAAAATGCATCAAATTCATCCGTCACATTAAAGAGGTTTACTGTGAATATAAATAAAAAAAATTTTAAACATTACTAACTATTCGTTTTAATTACACTCACAGAAACATTCTTCATTCAATTAAGAAATAGGCCATATCATTGTCGTAATGCATCTTTTAAATAAAAGTTGGAATTGATTTTTTAAAATGCCCCAACACTGGTAAGTTAAAGTTAATTGGGCGGTGAGCGAAAAAAGTTTGAAAACCTATGGTCTAGTCTGTAAAAATGGGATTTGTCCTGTTTGTTAGTGCGTTTTGAACTAAGTCAGGTCCGTTCGTTTCTATTGCTTGAGCTACCATAGTCCTGATAAGATTTGCTAGATCTGGCGAGATTTGATTAGGGGGAGTTGGATTTGCTGCTGGTGCAGCGGAAGCTGCGTTCCCCAGCATTGGGGGCCTAATAAGATTATTTTGATTTGCCATTTGGAATTTTTATTCTTTATTTTTATTTTATTTTAATATTATAAATTTTATGTTATCCCTTCTGGGAAGGGGGCTTTTTTACTCTAGAGGGTCCGGTCAACTCCTGAGTTGGCTACGGAATCGCAGAGTTAAGCAATGTTATTCTGGGAGGTTTCTTTGTAATTTATGGGCTGTACAAGCCGTATTTTATTTGTTATAATTTATTGTTTATAGATATATCACTAAACAGTTTATTTAGTGGTTGCAATTTACTTCTAAATAAACATTTTTTTGATAAATAAATGTAATTTCAAATTTAATTTAAAATGAAACTTTTTCCTTTAAAATGAAATTTTTCGAAAGTTCAATTCTAATTCGATTTAATTTGCAATTTTTTTTTTCTTTTGAATGATTTTCACAAATATTTTAGATAGCTTTCTATCAATTTCCACAATTTTAATTCTAAAATTCGACTTTTTCTTTTAAAATGCAATTCTTTAATTCTAATTTTAAATTCGATTTAATTTACAATTGTTGCTTTTTTTCTTTTGAATGATTTTCACAATTATCTTAGATAGCTTTCTATCAATTTTCACAATTTAGATTCTGAAATTCTTTCACAAATTCTAATTTTAAATTTGATTTAATTCACAAAGATTTTCACAATTTTTTTAGATAGTTCTTGTAAAATATTTTAATATTCTTAATCTAAGTCTCACATTAACTTCATCCTGGCTGGCGATGATTATTTCTTCCGTTTTTCTTCCGATACTAAGGATAACCGCTTTGCTCCTGGGCTGCCATTGTCCTTCCTCAGGCGTGGGTAAGGTTCAATATTCCGAGCTGTTCGCTTTGTTGTTACCGTTTTGCTGACATCTGCACTTATTAGCTTGTTATTGTTCATGGCTAATTATTGTGCTGGCGTAAAGTATTCCCATCAACATTACCGGTGTTAACTTATTGCTGCAATTTTTGGAAATGATTGAACAATGCTGATATTGTTTATTGTAAAATATTGCCAAGTTGGATTTTTGATTTTGGTCACAACATTCTTGTTTATATGATATTTCGCTTCCTGTGCTAACTTGTATGTACATATTTTCGTACCTACCTC
Source organism: Anomoia purmunda (assembly GCA_951828415.1). Lineage (NCBI taxonomy): Eukaryota > Metazoa > Arthropoda > Insecta > Diptera > Tephritidae > Anomoia > Anomoia purmunda. The sequence goes on along the minus strand of OX639993.1, from coordinate 81,100,347 downwards.
CAATACAGCTTAATATCATACAAATGATCATATTCCTATTATGACTAATTTCGAAAGTGCTTAGCAAAATACTAACTTCAGACCACGGAACAAAATTAGTACTTTTCCCTTGTTGGTGTGATATTTTATCTCTTCTCCACTAACGGCAATTCCTTATGTCTACTTTGCTCCACGTAACAAAGCTACTCATCATTACAGCTCATTGTTGTCGTCACAAACTCCTTAGCACTAACAACCAAACTACTAATAGCTGGCATCATTAATAAATTACAAAAACAAAATTATATTATTATAGAGACTAATACAAAAATTGCAAGTGTGTTTGAATTTTTGCCTTAACTGCTCAGCAATGTCTTGCAGGGTATGTACACATGTATTAACGAAAGACAAATCATCACTCTCCAATCTACCATTTTTTGTATATCTATATATATTTTTTATATATTGTTATATTTTCATTCTTTTTTACTCCTCCTACTTATTGTCTTACATCTCTTCTATAAATTCGATAAATTGCTCACTTAGGGCGTGGTGTCGCAAATACCAGAAACAGAAACCAGGACAGAATCTGACTGACTATTGCCGTTTTTATCTGTGCAACAAACCACAGATACATAAATGGAAATGTCTTATATAGCGTTTTGTGCTTTAGTGATATGATTAATATATGTTAAAATTAAAATTAATAGAGCTTAAAACTAACAAAAGCGTTATAAATAAATTCTGTATTATCAACGTATATATACATAAGTTGACAATAAAATATGGCAATATCACAGAAGGCAAATGAGAAGAGACAGAAGAAATATTTATTAAAAGGAAAATAGTTTATCACAATCGCGTCCATTACAGGGACTCAAAGTAAATATGTATTATCACCTCTATTCAATACGGACTTAACCAATTCAGGGATTTTGCTCCAAAGACTAACAGCGTAGATGAAAAACAATCTTGATGAAGTCAAGTAGGTGTATTTCGGGACTGACAGCTTGTAAAGTCTTTTAGATTTTGCTAAATATAGCTTCTCATATAAGTGCATAGGGGATTTCCATTCCAGTAATTTATACATAAATATACAGTTCCAAGCCACGAGATAAACATTAATGCTGCTGCCCAAAAACTTAATTTTCAACGAGGATAAACACGCACATTAACATACTGACACACAGATAACAACGATGTGAAAAGACTGAACAGTAGAGGGCCTAGGATCCCTGTGGAATACCAGCCACTACAACTTTAAAACTAGTGGCAGAGTTCTTCCCCTCCTCTTTCTGTACCCTCTCTTCAAGGTAACTTATCATCAGATTTATGTAACTTTCCGAAAACCCAAAGAGATGTCTGAGTTTCTGCACAAAATAGCATGATTGACCATATCAAATGCCTCAGAGAAATTTAAGAGACATAGGACAATTAACTCATTATTATCAAAGTGTATTCTAATGTTGCCAAGCATTTTCATCATGGCAGTGAAGCAGCTATGCTTAGGTCTAAAACCAGACTGTAGTGGAGATAATAATCTATTGCTTTGGATATAAAATGATATTTGCACTGCCATCAAGGACTCACATATTTTTGCTAACGATGGTATTATACTGATCGGTCTATAATCGTTAGGACAAGTTGCTCCACTCTTCTTGGCTACAGGGAGGATGACATAATTTTTCCACTCTGCAGGGCAACATGATGATGTGAAGCAGTGATTAATAATCTGGGTAATGGTTCCTAAAATGAATGGCAGGATTAATTTGACAAATTTTAAGGATATACCATCATTGCCAACAGAATTGGATTTGATACCCCATATAGCTTTCATAACATCAGCTTCACTTACTCTCTCAAATTGAAATTTTTTTTTCAACACAGGTTTCCCCCAGAGTGAATTCGAAATTAGAGGAGCATTTACTTTATTGCTAGCAGATGTGAAAAATTCATTTAATACATTAGGGTCTAAGTCACATTCAGGTTTCCAACTTCCATGAACCTTCAAGTTTTTTAAGTTCCGCCATAAATATTTAGAGGGTAGTGTAGGGTATCATTTAGCACTACAGTAGGCTTTCTTTACTTACTTTATAATTGAGATAGCTTTATTTCTAGCAGTTTTATATTGAGAGCAGTCATAATCAGTCATTGTGTTTTTCCATTTTGACTATATCCTATTGCGAGGTCTTAAAGCCAAGTGTATCTTTTCATTGAACCATGGACAAGATTGGTTGATTACAGGAGCCTTACGAAGAGGAATACCATCATTGCGCATATTAGTAAAGTTAGTATTCAAGAAAAGAAGTTCTTATCTACAGAATCACAAAGCCGACATTCCAACTAACACTTGACAGACAATTATGTAACTTATTTACATTTATAGACTTAAAGTCACAATACATAAATGTAGTTCTAACAGAAGGACGATTAAACATCACATCTTCTGTACAAAAAATTAAGTCATGGTCAGAAACAAAGAATATTTGGTCAAATTTGAGAATATGCTTGACGTCTGACGTAATAAAATAATCTAAAAGACTTATTAACAATGGCAAGTGCAGCTTCAGTTACATAGTCGTGTAATTTAACAGTATAGGTGTCATTCAAGAGGTTGTTTACGTTAAAATCACCACAAATAACATAATATTCATGGGTAGTTAAAAACATAGGTATATCTATACAATAAGAGTCCAACAAACAACACTTATGGAGATTATATACACACGACACTAAAATGCTTTTTACGCTATATGTGTTCACAAAATCCTTGTGCCCAAATAAAACCATTAAACTAAGCCAGAATCAAAACAAATAAATTTAAATATAACTTTATATGTTCTGCAAATAATTGTTTTGCAAATGTTTAATACAACATCTTAATGTGTTTACAAATGCTTTCTGTAAAACAGTTCCACCACTGGATATTCGACTACTTGGTGCACGCCAACCACTTTCTGCTGGACACCGATATGATCTTTTATGCCAAAGTGCTGGAGGTCGGCCGCCCGCTGTTATAACATGGTGGCAAAATGAGATTCGACTAGAAAAAACCACAGAAACTGTAAGTAGGTAATTTTGTTAATTAATGAATGCAAATATTGAAAACATTGTAAACATTACAGCGATCCTTTTGCATGTTTCATATTGTTTTGGTTACTCTTTTTGGCGTTATTAATTACGCTTGAGGCTAGAGTGGGGGTCGGGCGATTGGGAGGAGCACATCGGGGTCGTAAGTGCACCATTAGCTGTGTGCCGGAATACCCGTTTTCGTGCTGGGCACGTGTGTGCAAATTCATATTAAGGTAATGTAATATTTCATATATTTACATACATGATTTTGTGCATACGTACAAACCAAGTTAAGAAAATCTGAGCAATTTGTGGCATAGGAGCTATAAGTTACAATGAACCGATCTTGATGAATTTCAAACGTTTGTAGTTATAATACGGTTTAATCTTTACGAAAGGTACAAAACAAAATGGACAGCCAAACAGCACATACAAAACTACTACTTTTAGTTCAAAAACTTACATCTATATGGCAAACTTTTATTTTTTAAGTGTTTATTTATAAATTTGATTTCGAACGTACATTTTTTTTAAATCTAAATAAACAAGAAATTTACCCGTCAACATTTGTGATTGACATTAATTGTATACGTTTATAGTAATAATTATTACTAAGAACGTTTGTACAATAATCATTAATATATACAAACATAGATTATATTTTAGGAGTATAATGCAAAAAAATATACAAATAAAATATTTATGAGTTATAAGATAAAAAAAGCCGATGCAAATTATAAAACTTAATAACCGCTTAGTAAAGAGGAAGAATCAATGTATTATAGAAATATAGGATGTGTTACCTTACTTTTTTATTTTTAGGAATAGTTTAAATATTAGCCACTTTACTTTTAAATCTTTTTTTTTTATTTTTCATATTATATGTATTTGTGGTAATAATACACAGGCATCACATACCAGGACTAACGGACAAAAACACAATAAGTAGAAGTATACAAACTGACAAAATATGCTTTGCACATAAAACACATCGCACGCTCAACTCGGTGTTTACCAAAGCAAAAGACAAAATTTGCAAAGAACAAAAACACAACGTGGTATATGAAATTAAGTGCAATGGTAAATTGGGCGAAAATTGCGACAAAATATACATAGGCACCACAAAGCGCTCACTTGGAATTAGAATTAGCGAACGTAAAACAGACGCGAAGAACAAAAAGACAACAAGAGCATTGGAACAACATTTAACGAATAGCGGACACTCAGCCGATTTCAAGAACACAAAAATATTAGACGTGGAGAAAAAAGAGAGGTCAAGATTAACATTAGAAGGGCTGAGAATACAACAAAATACAGAACACGATGAATTTTAAGGAGGACGTAGACAATATAAACTGGGCATACAGAACAGCAATAACGAGTATTTGTTAAACAGATGGACACAAAGTTAGGGTGCAATTTTAATATGTGGAGTTTTATTGCTACACTTTTGTTTATTTTGATGGTGTTACTGTTTTTAATGTGATTAAAAATGTAAGTGCAATAATTGCTGTAAGCAAACATATTGTTAATTTGTTTATACTTGTTTTTATGTTTTATGTACATACAATAAAATGCAGACTCCCTGATGAAGGCGCGGAAGACGCCGAAACGCGTAGGAGAAAAAAGAAACGTTTTGTTTGCGTTTAAGATATTATTGACCGAAAAGCTACTAAAGCATCCTTATATTGAAATATTTTTAAAAAGCTTTTAAACTGCTTTTCAAACCAATACTTTTTATCATACCTTATGAACGTAGACTTATGACAATTAGTGCAACTGTATACGTTTTATTTTGGTGTCACATCTATAAGCAGAGATATATGAGTTTTGTTGTTTTATATACGATCGCTTGTTACCTGTACGCTAGATTAATAGCTAACCTTGCAAATGCTACGCGTGTGTGCGAATTATTTTGTCTGCAGTCTCCGACTAGCACTCGTTGCGTGCAGACGGTCATCTCGCGTATTATTTTTCTTGTTCTAGCAGAGCGCGCTCCGTTTGTTCTTGCAAATCCCATTTGTATAGTGTATCTTAACTTATAACATAAGTGCATAAGTAAAATCTAAATTTTCTCAGGTTAGTTTATTTCGACATCATGGCCCCAGGGCCACCCTTAATTGGGGCTAACCGTTTCGCCATAATAGCTGATAGCCCAAAACTTAAACTTAAGAAACAAAATTCAAAAACCATTGATCTAGCTGATTTCCCAGACATCCCATCCACGAAAACTACAAACCCCAAATACATCGTAGTCTCTTCTGTAAATGAAAATAAACCCCTTAAGCATTACTCATGATTTGCAATTCAACGTGGTCTCAATTTAATCAGCAAAGACATTTCTAAAATCACTCCACTAGCCGAGAACCTGGACATTTCATGGTATAAAGTTAAAGTACTCCAATATATTACTAATCCCATGCGGTGTAAAAATTGTCAGTTACTCTGACACACAAAAATCCCACTCCACTCCCTTGCTGCCCTTACCCGAGCGCTATGCGCAAACTGCTCGCAAGAACACCCATCTTCCGCAAATACATGTCCAAAATACTTACAACAACAACATGTTTTAAAAATCCAAACGGAGAACAAATGCACAATTCGCGAAGCAAAGCAAATCATGAAATATCTCTCCCCCATTGCCGATCAACGTCGCTCTTTCTCAACCGTTATCTCCTCTCCCAACAAACCCACACCCACAATCAACAACACTGGTAACCCGCATTCCGTTACTCCCATCTCAATTAGCAACTCAACCTACATTCCACAAAACAACAATATTTTGTCTAACACAGACAATGTCAATCTCACCCTCTCTTCAAACGGCAACACCAGTACCAATCCAACACAAATTCAAAAATATGGAATTAACTTCCACAAATTTCGCCCCTCTCATTCCATATAACAACAATATTTTGTCTAAAATAGAAAATGTTAATCTCTCTCTCTCTCTCTTCCAACATCGACAGCAGTACTAAACTATTACAAATTCAAAGTATGGAGTGAACTGCCACAAATTGCGACACCTACATTCCACAAAACAACCGCACTATCCCAATGTAAAATCCAAATTTGGAATTAACTTCCACAAATTACTCAGCTAAATTACAAAATAACATTAAACAAAAAAACAAACCAAAAAGTTAGCTGAAGTATCAGATAACCTTGACCATTGTGAATATATACAAGTGAAAAATCTTAGCCATAGACGTCAAAATTAGGCCCAGCTGAGATCACCTGATTTGGAAAGATGTATTTTTTGGGCACTAGGCACCATTTTTACATAGAGTTGTTTTCACACTGTCCAAAAAAATGTGTAGTAGAAACTGTCGGCGAAGTAGCAAATATGAAAAAAGTTGAGTTGTATTGAAAAAATTGCAATATAAAAGTGCGTGGCATTGAACCATACTTCATGTGTACATTATAAATGTTGTTAAAATTCGAGTTGAATAACATTTTTCATTCATTTTACAAATATTTTTTTAGCTACCACACAACATTGTGTTCACAAATTTTCCCAAAACTACATCAAAATACAACAGTGAAGTTGATGTTTTTTTTTATATTTCTCTTTCACAATTTCTTTCGTGTAAAAATTTCTGCTGCTCAGTCAAACAAGGTAAGATAAATTTTAATTTTGCTTAAATTTAAACCATAAATTACCATATTTTTCCCCTCCCCACAATAGGGCTACTCAACCTAGGCGACTTTAATGCGATAATTTCCAGGTGTGGCTGTGTCGGCGGCGGTGACGGTGGTGGTAGTAGTAGTGGTCAGGAGCTTTTCTGCTCCTTGACGAATCAAGGCTTAGTGGAATACACAACAAAGGTAGGTGTAAGCTAAATTATTGTATAACAATGTATCTAATAAAAATTATTTGCAGCCTCTTGGCTTATAACTAGCGTGCTCATACTTTGGAAAACGTAGCATTGCTTGCTATAGCATGCGCAAACTATGCCGTGGCTGAAAACAAATGAGGATTTTAACAATTTACGGGTCAAGTAAGCTCTTCACGCCTACTTATGTATATGTCAATATTGGTATTAAATGGAATAAATTTGAAGCTAATTACATTTTTTTTGCAGTTATTACAAGAAATCGACTATGGTATTATTCTCAAGAAGCTCACTGAGAAAGGCTCACCGCTGCAATATACTATGTAATTAATTAAACTGTTTTAATAGCTATTCGAATCATAACTTTCTAACAATTTCTTAATTATACGCTTTTTTTAAGTTGTATGAATTTGCGTAGATGTTTATTGCACATACATAAGACATTGTATGAAAGTGAAAAATTTTTCCAAAATATGTGAAAATGAAAACATACGTACATTTATTAAACAATAAAATTATATATGTACATATATAAAAGTAAATAACATTATATTGCTTGGGAATAGCTGGAAATATATAAAAAATATAGATATTAAAAAATCCGCTGAGCCGTTTGGTTTGAATTGAAATGGCCTCCTCCATGCAGGGTTGCATTACACTGGTAACTTTGCAGAAACTTTGTACATGATAGTTTGTACCAATTGGTGCAAATTCTTGGTGGAAAAATGTTTACTTGCAACAAATTAAAATATTATATCTTGAACTAATTTGATAAGACAAGAGACAGAAAAACGAACTTGAAAAAAAGACGAGTTAAAATACATAAGCAAAAATTGCATATTACTATAAGTTTCTGTCTGATTCTTAACAGCATTACGCATTTTCTGACTGAAATTGGCATATTCGGGTGATAATCTTTTCAAAGCAACAATTTCACGATGAATTATGGTCAGAGATAACACATTTGCATTTTCAAGCAATTTCATTTAAATTTAATTTCTTCATATCTATTTTCCGATATAAATATAACATATGTTGTATATTGCACTACGTACGTATATACTACGTATGTATATACTTTTGGAACTATTTTGGCATGTTTTATTTTCCTTCTATGTTGTTAATACAAATAAGTCATATCAATTGTGGATGTCTGCTTCAAATATATGAATGCCTCCCAATAAAATTAAAAGTGGGACAGGAAAGAAACAAGATACAAACAATTTCCAGAAATATTTATCATAAAATTTATCAAACTTTTGCTTTTGTATTTTGAAATCAGAAATAATATGTAATTACAACACGCCAACCCTTTTTGGCCATTTTTGTGCAAACGGGGTTGCCTTTCGGGAAACTGTGATCAAAATCAGTATTCGGCACCCTGGTTTCCCTGCCTTTTTATTACTCGAATTCTTGTATTCACATATTATTTATCGTGCAATTTCTATGTCTGGCAGTTCTTATCAGCCCTTATGTGACATCCCATATCAGCTCTGACCATTCACAATGAGAAGACTTTTCACTTGTATATATTCACAATGACCTTGACTAATGCTTGAGCCTGTATATATAGTATACCGGTTTTAAGCGTCTTTCGTTAAAAATTATAATGATCCTAGATATTTTACAATGGGATATCCGCGGTTATCATAACAACTATACTGATCTATATTTGTTAATCAATCAACATAAGCCCCAAGTCATTTGTTTGCATGAAACGCACTGCAAAAACTAGTTCACACCCTAAACAGTATGCCGGTTATTTCTGTAACTTTTATTATGTCCTGTTAACATTCAGCAAATTTGAGGAGTTAATTATAAGTATGAGTGTATAAAAAAAAAAGTATATACCTATATACATATATATATATAAATAAAACATAATTTCATTACATTCAAATATTTAGTTTAAGGAATACATATCTCTAAGTTGTGTACATGTATACTTTATTTCTAAAAGGCAAGTCTAGGACATGATACCTTTTAAGTCGTTTGGTTTCTTGACTATCATCTAATAAAGATATTGCGAGAGTATTACTGTGACCGCTAAGTTTATGATTCAGGTATTTATCAGAAAACCTACATGCTTCTTCTTTTACGTAGAGTGTTTTAAGATCATTATGTATGTTTTCATTTGTTATAAACCATGGGGCATTTATAATCATTCTTAATGCCTTTGACTGGTAACGTTGTATAATTTCGATGTTTGATTTACAGGCCGTATCCCACAACTGTATACCATAGGTCCAAAGTGGTTTTAAAATCGCTTTGTATAATCGAATTTTATTCTCAAGACTAAGTTCACTCCTTGCACCAAGGAGCCAATACATTTTGTTTGTCTTAATCTTAAGTTGTTGTCGCTTCGCTTTAATGTGATCTTTCCACGTAAGTCGTCGATCTAAGTGCATTCCAAGGTATCTAAATGAATTTTGTTGAGGTATTGGAGCGCCATTTATATATACTAGAGGGCAATCTTCTCTTCCAGTAGTGAATGACACATGCACAGATTTGTCTGTATACACTTCAACATTCCATTTTTTCATCCATGCTTCTATTCTTTCCAGCTCGGGTTGAATATGTGATGTAGCACTAGATGGGGTTTCGCCAAGTGTTAATAAAGCAGTGTCATCTGCATAAGTCGCAATCAAAACCTTATCAGACTTTGGAAAGTCGGAAGTGAATATTGTGTAGAGGACAGGTCCAAGTATACTACCTTGAGGCACCCCTGCCTCAATTGAGTGAATATATGAACGCTCATTCCTGTGCTTTACATAAAAGCTGCGACCACTCAAATATGATTTCAGCATTAGGTAAAATGCCGAAGGAAAATGTTTTTTTATTTTATAGAGCAATCCTGGGTGCCTAACACGATCGAAAGCATGCAAATCGTCCAAAAATACTCCCGAGCAATATTTTTTGTTTTCCAGTGCATCGGTTATAACGTTGACGACTCTGTGGCATTGTTCAATTGTTCCATGTCTATTCCTAAATCCAAATTGGTGATCGGGTATAATATTATATCTTTCAACAACTGGCAGCATTCTTCTCAAAAATATTCTTTCAAATATTTTGGAGAAAGTCACCAGCAAGCTAATTGGTCGATAAGACTTAATATCATTTTCTGGCTTATTAGGTTTCGTTATCATTATTATTTCCGCACATTTCCACGTTGGAAAATGGACAAGCCGAAGGATTGTGTTAAATAACAATGTTAAATATTGAATGATTTTTTCTGAAAGCGCTTTGATTGTTTTTGCGCCGATACCATCATATCCAGGCGCCTTTGGGTTATTAAGTTCTTTTATTTCTTCTTTAACTTCTAATTGAGATATATATATTTTATTGGAAGATCCATTTGGCAAGCCACATCTAAATATCCCATAACTTCATCCTCATCTGTATGGCTGTTGAGTAAAAGATGTTTGAAGGTGTCTTTCAGGTGTTCACCAAATGCTTGGGCTTTTTTAATATCAGATTTACACCATGAACCGTCGGAGTTTCTTATAGGAATATTTCTTTTTCTTGGATGTTTTAAATATTTTGTAGTTTTCCATAAGCCCTGTTCGTTGTTTTTATTAGCATCTAGATTTTTAAGAAATTCTGAGACTCTCTGATTCTTATAGTCGCTTAATGCTACCTTCAATTCTTTAATGGCTTGATTAAATTTCTTTTTATCATTTGGTAGTCGTCGAATCTGCCAAGTTTTCCGTAATTTGCGCTTTTTTTAAAAAGCATATCCCTTATTTGTGAGGGAAGGAAAGTTTTGTGTTGGAAATGCGATTGATTAAAGGAAGCCTGATACGCTGCTTCATAAATAAGTTGGGTGACGAACTCTACTGCAGTGTCTAGATCGAATCCATTAATAATAGGTGTATTTAAATGAATGCGAGCATCCATATACTGATGAAAATAATCTATATCAGTTTTCGCAGTTATTATCTTTTGCCTTCTTGTGTTCTCGGGTAACGTATTTACAGTGACAAGAATTGGCGAGTGGTCCGAGCTCAAATCAAAATTTTCTGAAATGGATAGCATACTTCTCAGAATTCCTTTATATACCACAAAGTCGAGAAGATCAGGAACTTTTTTGGGATCAGAAGGCCAATAGGTTGGCGTACCTGTAGATAAAAAAGCTAAGTTATCACTTTTTATACATTTATATAATTCTTTTCCTTTTGAATTTGTAAGCCTCGAGCCCCACAAAGGATGCTTGGCATTGAAGTCTCCGCCTACAATGAAGATGGACCTTAAATTGTTGAAAATGTTATGATATTCTGGTTGTTTTATAGTAAAACGTGGTGGGAAATATACTGCACAAAGAGCTATATTGTAAGAATCCATTTAACTTTGACGCATGCTGCTTGAAGTTGGGGACTTAGTATTTCTTCTTCAATTTTGTATTTTATTGTTGACTTTATTAAGATAGCTGCTCCACCATGAGCTTTACCCTGATGGTGATTGCTGTTAATGAGATCATAGCACCTATGTAATTCTAAAATAGGATCGTGACGTAAAATGTGTTTCTGAAATGAGTATGGCGTCTATATTGTAAGTGGAAAGAAATATTTCCAGCTCACGGATGTGGTTTAATAAACCTTTCCATACCGCAAGCTGTTGGTTTACTTGCATAGTTGATTAATTAACATTGTCATCATATGTATTAAGTTATTTGTCATCTCTAGTTGTCTACTAAGTAGTATTTCAATTTTTTGCAGAGTGTTGCTCTCATTAATTTGCTCAGAGTTACCTTTTAGCGCTTCAGCATATTTTGATTTTCCTCTTGTTGCGTTATAATCAGTATTACTCGTATCATAGGAATGAGTAGAATTTTGCTGAGTAAATGAACTAGCGACTTTTGACTGTTGTTTTTGGATATTGCTTTGATTTAATTTTTTTTGTTGGACTAGTTTTTGGTATACATTACAGCTTTTATAACTCGCTGGATGGTTTTGGAGACAATTAACACATTTTGCAGGTGATTCTTTGCTTTCAGGACATTGCAGACTAGAATGGTCAAGTCCACATTTAACGCAGTTGAATGGCTTTGTGCAATAAGCCTTTGTGTGTCCAAATTGTTGGCAGCGGTAACATTGCACAATGTCATTCGACTTTTTAGGTGGCTCAACTACTACCAGCGCATTGCTAATGTGTCTCAAATCATATATTGTTTTGTTATTATTATTTGGTTCAATATCAACAAAAAACATTGACAGTGGTAGCTTAGTATGGCGACTTCGAATATTGACAATATTTCTTACTTTATGCCCTAAAATTTCTAACTCAGTTTTTATCTCACTTATGTCAGTTGAGTGGTGTAAATTTTTAATTACAACTCTATAAGTTCTTTCTTGTTTGAGCTAGTACGTGTGAAAGTTAATATTCTTAGTTTTCATATATTTTACAAGTGCTCTATAAGAAATTACGTTTTTTACCATAATCCTAACTTCTCCTTCTCTTGTAGACATATAATTACATATATTCAGTATGAGGAATTACTGAACTAAACGTTTTTATCATTTTGTTTATGTCATTAACATTAGGCAAAAAAATTGGTGGCGGCTTTATGGTTGTTTCGGTTTGAGAGGCTGTCTCATCACTTTCTTCTTGATCGTTGTTCACTGCTTCTAATTCAGCAAACCTGTTGAAATTTGATGACGTACTTGCGCCGTCGTCTAGTATTTGAACTTTTTTCTTTACCACTCCTGGTGAAGAGTGATTGCTTCTCTTATTAGGTACAGCACGTAATGGCACAGTTTGCCACCTCACTTCACTCTCTTCACTTATGTCGGTTATTTCCATAGTCGATTAATTCTCAGGAGCATTAAAGAAGGCCACCTAAATAAAAGGTGCTCTGTTCTTTCTGCTACTTACGTTGATCGGCGTATTGTTTTGTTTGTTTTAGTGTTGTTTTTTTTTGAAGTTTTTTTTTTTGATCAAGATCACAGTGCCCTGGTGTCCACATCAATTTTATTTTATTTGCATGCTTGATGACCGAATTTCGGACGCAAGCTACTAAACAACTGTTGTTGGCGAAATTTCGTACGGCATCGATTAAGGATTGACTGTCGGTACAAATGCAGAATTCCCTTTCGTTTTTTGAAGCTATTGGAGAAGTTTGATATATTGCAAATATTTCCCTAGTAAATATTGAGCAGTGATTGTGGAGAATTTTTTTTTTAAAACCAGTAAATCCTCCGATATAACTGCGAAAGAAGTTAAAAATTTAGTTCGGTAAATATCTATTTGAACAATTTTAGTTTCAACTGTTGTTTGTTCTAATCTGTCGGTAGACAAGAGTACAAGTCTTTTTCTTTTGATAATCCTTAAAGCAATTTATAAATGACAAGTTTGGAAGAAGCCAAGGCGGGGACTTAAAATACGTTTACCGGGTGGGTTTAAACCGACACCGATCTATTTTTTGGCAGGGATTTTCTATTAACAAAATTACAGTTGCAAGATAAAACTTTATGACTACGGGCAGCAGCCATATATTCCACGCGCAATTAAACTTAAACGTGTATATACAACCAAAGAAAGCTAGACGGTACATCTTTTCGGAACTGAAATAATAATAGATAGGTTGTCTAAAGTCGTTAAATGCAGATAGCGTTGACGAAGAACCGCCTTGCTGAGACCAATGAGGTAAACTGAATGACCATAAGGTCCGTTATGCAGTCAGATTTCGTAAAACCCTACTTATCGTAGAGATAGTAAGGAGAATTCTAAATGATAAGCTTATATAGAAATATACAATTGTTTGATCATGTGATGCTCTGAAATGTCACACCTTAAAAGTCGGTGCTTCCATGGCAAAATACGTTCAAACCTTGATAAGCCGTATATGTACATAGCACATGTAAACCGTAGGTAAGAAATTGAAGTCCTTATATCACAAAATGTATAGGCTTCCGGCTAAATTTTCCCCCACCCTAATGCACAGCTTTAAATATTTCGCACCACCCGAATGTTATGAGTAGTGTATGTAAACACTCATACTAGAATACTTTACCATACATACATTCATATGTACATATATGCGCCCGACGAACTATTACGGGTTTGAGGGGAAACTCATCGCAAGCTCACAGCTGGGCGCTTCACTTCAATTTAGAAGACCAGGACGACCGATAGCTTGTTTACCACCAGCAGCTACCACGCCACATCAGAGGTACTTTATACACACGAACCGTATTGTAAATCCCAAAACCAATTTCCACAAACAAATGATTTGAATTTTTCCGAAATTCTTTCCTAAAATCATTTCGTATATACTTTTCATTTATTTTAAATACACTTGTGGCGGTTCATACCGTGAGACGCGCCCCTGTGTATTCATTACTTCTTCTCAGTCAAGCTATTGACCCATCGTTTAATATTATGCAAATTGTGCTTTATTGCATGTGTTCTTTATTAAGTTCCATTAAAAACTAAACTTAATAGTTACCCTAACTTTCCACCTAACCCACGACGTTGGATAACGCTGCTGCTGCTCTGCTGGCGGTTAGCGACGTTGACACAATCGTTGCGCTAACGATGTTTACTTGATGATGTTGTAATAGCTGCTTTTGCTGATGCAGCTAAACATGATGAAGAGAATTGTGGCGCTTGTGATGTTGTCATAGCGCAATGACCACAGACGATAGCAATAGCTATTGTTTCACTGACACATCGAAGTGTGCCAACAACGATATGCGATCATACCGTGTGATCGCATTTCTGCTAATCCAGCAAGTTGCATGAGGTGGCGTGCTGTCGTAATTTGGCTGAATGTGATTGACCTAGGCGAAGGCTAGGAAGACAACGGTGACATTTTGTTAATGACATTTGTGGGAAGAAACTTGTAATAACTCTTCCCCTTCTAAGTGAGGGACGTCCGCGGACCTTGTGGCGGCATTTTCAATAACGGCTTTGATGTATTTGGCTAAGGACGCTTTCTTCCTGTTCGCTGCTGCTCGCTGAAATGCGTATGCGAGCATTCCTACAATGAGTAGGGCTCCCAAAGCGGCGAAACTTACCAGGTTATTGCGTTTGACACTTTGCTGCAGATGTTTAATATGCTGAAGGTTTTGCTGATTTACGTGGCGAAGGTATGGTGCGCTCAGAATTTCTATGTGCTGTGTCAAGTTGATATCTGGGGACCATGGCGCTTCAGGTTTCAAAGGCGCCGTGGAATTTTCATTATAAAATAGGGTGCCGTTAACTCTTACCATTTTCTCGAAGGCCACCAGGTAAGTTCCATTTACTGTAATTGCGAGATTGTTGTATGTTGTACCACAGTTGGCGGTGTTGCGTGTCATTAGCTGTAGAGCGCATGATGTTGCTAATGATGTTAGGCAGAATGTTGGGGTTGTGTTATTACAATTTCTTACCGCTACAGTTTGGTTGTCGCATGTAGCTAAGGTGGGTTCTTGCAAATGTAGAATTTGGTGGTCGTGGGCTACTGGAAAAATTCGTATTTTCTTGCATCTAAATCTAGGTATAGGATATTTCATTAAAAAGTATATTACGTTATTGTATTGGACTATTTTAATCTTAACTAAAGGTGAGGTTTGTGAAGTGCTTCAATTTGATTATTGAATTTATCTCCGCATTATCCAGAAGAATAGGATTGAGCGTTCCAATTTTTGCGAAAGTAATGGAGGTGAGCAAGTTATTTAATTCTGTTATCATTGCCCTATTTCTGGCCATAAGAATGTCGTAAAGGTAACCTGTCTCTATTTCTCTTTGTTTTGCTTGTTTTAGGATCTTATTCACTGTGATAGTAAGGCTATTAATTTCCTTTTGTACCTCCGTATTAATAATGAACTGCCTGTCCTGTGAGTCGATTAATTGTTCCTCTGTGCTACTCAGTCTGTCGAAATCATCGTGGTCAGGAGTGCCGGTAATATATTTTAATAATGTCCCGAGGGCGTTTAAACTTCTCGCCTGCCTATGGTGCGTATTTATCAATTGTAGAAGTCTGTCTATTTGGCCTATGTCTGCGTGCAATATTTTCTTCATGTGCGATTGGGGGAAATGGTCTGTCGCGTTAAACGTTTCGTCTCGTAGTAGTTCGTAGAGAGTTAAGTTGGTGATATGCTTGATGTGTCCGAAATTTTCCCAGATTATAATGTCTCCGTCTACCACTGGGATGTACCTTGCGTTAGTGTAGTCCATTATCCGTCCCGTTGACAACGATGCCGATAACAATGTGAAAAATACCAGGGAAACCCTAAAAATAATAATGTAAATGACATAAGTTACTTAGCTCGTGCGAAGGTTGTCCTTATGGACCCTCCTTCCTCTTATAAGCACCGTAGTGCCGAGATCTTTTTCGACCTCCTCTTCGGTGTAGAGAGGCGTCAATTTACTTCCTAGTCTTCTATTGTTTTTAACTAGTACTTTCTCTCCCACCGCAAACTCCCTGTCTTGTCTATTCCTATTATGTATTTCAAGCTCCTTATCCTGCGCCTCCTCCAGGTGAGAGGTTACCAGTTCGTCCTCTTTGCCTGACTGAAAAATTGTAATAGGTTTCATTTTCGTTACTGTATGAATGGACCTATTGTATTTAATTGTGGCCAAAAGAATAATTTCTTCAATGTCATCCATATTTGTATCAAGTTTGAGGCATCGCGATATTTCTATCAATGTGCTATGGAATCGCTCCACCTGGCCATTTGATGTACTGTGAAGGGGTGGGGCATTCGCGATGTCAATATTAAAATGATTCTTCAGCATGGATTTGATACTATTAGAATTCAGTGACTTTTCATTGTCACAGTAAATAGTTTTTGTAGCTGAAAACATGTTGATTAGCTGAAGAAGCTGTGGCTTTACGTCTACTATTGTCCTGGACTTTAAGGACTGTACTATAGCAAACTTTGAAAACTTGTCAATGCAAGTTAAGAAATACTTGGAGCCCGTTGAAAATATGTCGATGTGGAGGATCTCTCCACAATATGTAGGAATGGGCGTCTGAGCAATAAGTTGCTTTTTAGGATGGCGATCATACTTCGCCCGAGAGCATGTGTGGCAGTTAGAGGCAAATTGTTTGGCTTTTCTCTCCATTTTGGTGGAAAAATAGTCTTCCAATATTTGCTTAACGTTCTCTTGGGGGGCTCGATGTGCCCGATTATGTTTGGCAGCGATAATTTCTTGCTGCTCGTTCGGGTCTGTTATGTCGATGACAAATTTTTCCGTATGTCTAAATTTGACTGTTGGAAAAAGTTCAACCAGTTTGTCCTGAAATTGTGCTAGTGTATGTAAGTCGCAATATATTGCGTTAACAACATCCACTTTTACAGCTTCTTGTAGGAGGCTTATTAAATCCTCTTTACTCTTAAACGAGATTAGATGTCTAGTTTTTTTTCCAAAAATTATAAACGTTCTTTTTCCTTGTTCAATGCCTTCTTCTACTAGTATCTGATTACGAAAGCAGTTCACTGGTTTATGAGTTCTCTCAATCGTGTTAGTTGACGAAACTTCGCTATGAATTGTTTCGGTACTCATGTTATCCAGGGCGTTCATATGTTGCCTAGACAATGCATGCGACTACATTCTCTTTACCAGGTTTGTAAATTAGTTTCGCGTTACATTCATCTATGAAGGCTTTCCATCTTTTAATTTTTGAATTTGGGTTTCTGTCTGAAACCGCAAAAGTGAGCGGTTGGTGATCTGTATGAACCTTAAGATCTGTTACGCCGTACAGGTAGTTTCTAAGGGTTTTAAGTGCCCAAACGATGGGCAACAGCTTTCTTTCGTTTGTGGCAAAATGTTCCTCACTACTGGTCAAAGTACGGGATATCATTGTTATAGGTTTCCCTTCCTGTGACAGGACAGCACCTATTGCGTGCGACGATGCATCCGTGGTTAAATCAAACGATTTATTAAAATCAGGGTAGGTTAGTGTCACCTCCTCTGATGCTAGTATTTCCTTTAAGGTAGTGAAGGCTTTTTTCTGTTCCTCAGTCAAATCAACTTCGATTTTTTTCGACTGTGACGCAGTAACTCGGCCATATTCACCCCTCATTATATTCGAAAGTGGCTTCGCTATTTTAGCGAAATCCCTAATGAAACAGCGGTAGTACCCCGCTAAACCCAAAAATGATCATAGCCCCCTCAGAGTAGTGGGCTCCTGAAAATTCCTGATGGCATCCACTTTATCCGGGCACGTCTTGATTCCGCCCTGTGAAACTAAAAAACCCAGGAATTCTACTTCGGTTCTGAAAAATTTTGATTTTTCCGCCGACACTCTCATGTTGGCTTCAAATAAACTTCTCAAAATCACTTCCACATCATCTAAATGTTGTTCATCGTTTTGGGAAAATATAATGACATCATCCATATAGAAAAAGCATTTGCTTCCTATGTGTTCTCTCAACACATCATCTATTGCCCTCTGGAAAATGCTGGGAGCATTCTTTAGACCGAATGGCAATCTACAAAATTCATACTTTCCATTTTTTACGGAAAATGCTGTTTTTTCTCTGTCCCGTTCCAGCAGGTTGATCTGATGGAAACCAGATTTCAAATCAAGGGTAGTAAAAAATTTACTTCCACCTAGATTTGATAAAATTCCCGTGATATCCGGGATTGGATATTTATCGCTGATGGTTTTTTCGTTGAGCTTTCGAAAATCTATAACCATCCGCTTTTTTTCTTGCCCAGTTTCGTCAAGGCCTTTCTTTTTTACCTCCCATATGGGATTATTATATGGTGACCTGGATGGCCGAATGATGCCGTTTGCTAGCAGTTCTTGAATTTCTTTGTTCACGAAATCCGAGACGCCCAATGGGTAAGGGTATAGCCTTGAATACACGGGGTCTTCGTTTGTAGTGCGAATCGTTGCTACTACGTTTGTGTTGTATGGTAGTGCTTCGTTGGGGTCTGCAAAAACCCCATTTATGCTACCAATCATTTTCGAGAATGCTTTTTCTAGATTTTGTGGGACGTTTTCTGCCTGCAGTCGCAAGTGACTAACATCCTCGCTAGATACAAATAGTATAACCTCCTTACCAAATTCATGTGTTATTGTGTTTGTTTTTAATAGAAGAAATTCTTCTATTGTCCCAAAAATTTTAACCTTGCATTTATGTTTGATGGGGGTAACTCCATGAATAGACTTTACTAAAAATGAGTTTTCTACTGGTTTCATTCCTTTCAGCCCTGGAAGGGGCCTGATATAGCTCCTTGACGCCCCCGTGTCAACAAGGAGCTTGACTTCTTTTCCTCCTATTGACCTTGAAATCCAAGGAAGGAGGGACTTTGCCCTAAAAAATTAACCTCATCGGATTCGATGTTGTCGGCTGCCTGCTCGGCATCGTTTTTGTATGTTGCTTCATTTTGCGACTCCCGCTCGTCGGTAAGATGGTTTACGCGCTGTATTTTGGGTCCTGTGTACCGCCCTGAGTTCGCCACACGTTTTTGCCCGTTCCCTTGCGGCTTACCGTATTGTTCGTGGCTGGGATTACTTGCTTGGTTTTTAAATTGGGATATGGAGGGATCTACTTCCATAGGCTCAATGCGCCTTTGGCCAGAATAATTACTACTGGTAAATGGTTTTTGGGTATTTCCATAATTCTGTGGACGACTGGCCTGTTTATTTTGTTTGCTTACTGAAAAATGCGGGTTTTTATGACCCACACCGTGATCGTAGTTAGGTGTCTTTTGATTGGCCGGATTCTGATTTCCGCCAGGTTTTTCTTGAAATCTGTTCGCGAAATTCATTGCGAAAGCGTAACGCTCATTGTTGGCATCTACCTCTTGTGCCAAAGCCAGGGCGGATGGGAGGTCAGATGGCCTAGATGCGAACAAGATATCACATAGTGGTTTCCTTAAACCTGATATAAATACTCTGAGTGCATCTGCCCTATATTTCTCATTTATAGTGTCTGCAACACCACTCTCATAAGACATAATTGTCTTATTTGCCAACAAAGTTAGCTTCTTTTCTACCTCATCGTAGAATTCTAGGCATGTCATTGATCCCT
This sequence comes from Anomoia purmunda, assembly GCA_951828415.1. Classification (NCBI taxonomy): domain Eukaryota; kingdom Metazoa; phylum Arthropoda; class Insecta; order Diptera; family Tephritidae; genus Anomoia; species Anomoia purmunda. Next base: position 81,080,492 of record OX639993.1, on the reverse strand, counting down.
GTCTCAGGGTGGATAATTCCTGCTCGATTAAGTATATCGGCCGTTTGTCCGCGTAAGTAAAGTCAAGTCTGGAGATTATAGCGCTAAAGTTAAGCACTGTATTAAAAGAAGAAAGTACTGCGTCGGCAGCACCTCTCACTTTGTTTCTAATAATAGTAACGGCTTGGTAGTGGCGTTCACTGCCATCGTACCTCCTAAATAATTCGTAGGCATTGTGTGCGGCTTCCCGCCATGATACGTACGTGGCTTGGTGGCCAAAAAATTCCGGAAGGGACTTTATCGCGTCTAGCGTAATGTCGCAGGTAGTTAGGGGGTTGATTGTTACCCTAATATATTTTTCTACCTTAGGTTTGTTTATTGTTACTTGATTCTTTAAAGCAAGAAACCTTCTGTCAAACTCCGTTTTCTGTTCGGCAAAAGCTCTCCTGACCTCTGCTTTTACTATCTCGCTAACTTGTTCTGTATTCATTGTATTTTGTCTGTTTGCTGCTAAATTTAAATTCTTAAAGAGGTCCTCCAACACCTCGGTCATCTAACATTCAAAGATTTACTTGAAAAATTTCACAAAGGACACAGGTTTATTTAGCACCTATTTTTTATTAATTATTAAATTTTTTTTTTTCAATTTCGGTTTTGCACTTTCACTAATTCTTTTAGAGCACTTCACTTACCTCTTCATACTTAGGTGTTATCCTAGCCTACGTTAATTCTTGATTTTCTTCTTTGGGTTGTAACGATTCTTGTTTCTACTCCTTCCGTTGTTGCTTGCTACTCTTCGATCTATTTTATTCGTATTCACCAGGATGCTTGTTTCAAATCCTTCTAACTGTTTGCGGTTATTATCATTAACTTCGTATTCACCAGGATGCTTGTTTCGTCCTTCTAACGGTTTGTGGTTATTATCATTAACTTCGTATTCACCAGGATGCTTGTCTCAAATCCTTCTAACTGTTTGCGAATATTATTTGTCCATTAGGATCAAAAATGATTAGTGTTTTCCAGCCCCACGTTGGGCGCCAATTTTGCTTTATTGCATGTGTTCTTTATTGAGTTCCATTAAAAACTAAACTTAATAGTTACCCTAACTTTCCACCTAACCCACGACGTTGGATAACGCTGCTGCTGCTCTGCTGGCGGTTAGCGACGTTGACACAATCGTTGCGCTAACGATGTTTACTTGATGATGTTGTAATAGCTGCTTTTGCTGATGCAGCTAAACATGATGAAGAGAATTGTGGCGCTTGTGATGTTGTCATAGCGCAATGATCACAGACGATAGCAATAGCTATTGTTTCACTGACACATCGAAGTGTGCCAACAACGATATGCGATCATACCGTGTGATCGCATTTCTGCTGATCCAGCAAGTTGCATGAGGTGGCGTGCTGTCGTAATTTGGCTGAATGTGATTGACCTAGTCGAAGGCTAGGAAGACAACGGTGACATTTGGTTAATGACATTTGTGGGAAGAAACTTGTGATAACTTACATATGGTGGACATCACCTCGAAGGCGAGATTTATTACGATTTGCATACCACCATATTCATTGGAATAAGACTGGAGCACTGCAACACAGCACAAAGCACCACATTAATACACTTTCCACACAGCCAGCGCAATACTACAGCATTAACAGTGCATACATTCGCAGCTGACTTTTTCTTTTTTGATTTCATTGCACTTAGTCATTATTTAAATTATCCTCTATATTTGGAATTTGGCATTAGGTGTGGCGAAACGAGTAGTATGAAATCAAAAATTTCCAATTCAATTTCATAGCGCACAGCTATATTGCACGCACGTTAAGTCTGCGGTCAGAATTTAACTACATTGGCCTTAAAAAACAATTTAATACTATCAAGTGCTTTTTACAAAACTGTTTGAAACATGGACACGTTCATCCATCTAGCCGAGTCAGTAGCAGAATTCGAGTCTGACTACAATGGTGCATCTCCTTGAGAGCACAACAAACACTCCCTCATTATAGAAAAAGGCGAGTTAAAAACCTTCCGGGGAAAACCAGCGATGGATGAACTCTCTGAGAAACTGGCAAAAACTGACAAGAAACCTGATGAAACACCGGTGAGGGAACACAATATACGCCTATCCCCATGTGATACGAATGTCTTCAAAGGAGATAGTCTCTCATGGCCATCGTTTAGAGACGTGTTTACGGCCATATATATTTTGCCATCTCAACCAAAAACCTCAAGGAGGGCAAGAGAAATTGTGCGAAGGTGTCCATTAACTAATGAAAGTTTTACAATAGCCTGGAAGAATTTAAGCGAGATATACGAAAATAAGTCTATTTTTGTCAGCACATAGTTGGAAATTTTATTCAATTTAAAGCCAGTTGAGAGTGAATACGGTAGCTCTATAAAGGGACTGCAGCGCGACATTAATATTTGCATCTCATCGCTTCAATGCCATCAAATTGACATTTCCAACTGGGATGCAATTATCACATACTTGCGTTCGACAAAATTTCCACAATGCACACTGGCGCTATGGGAGCAATTCATAGAAAACAAAACAGATATATCGAAATGGGAGGATATGGATCGATTCCTATTAAATCGGTTCCAAACCTTGGAAATGGTAGCAGGCCTTAGGGCCGATAAAATTTCAAGGTTTCATAAGCCGAAAATTACTACGCAAATCATAGACATATCTCCCAAACGACTTGGTGCATATCAGGCTAGCGTAGCCAAGTATATCTTACGTCGGCCGATAGAATAGAATACACTGTGAGCAATAATGGTTGCTTCAGTTGCTTATTAGGTGAACACACAATGTCAAGATGCACTAGCGCATTCAATTGCAGTGCGTGCCACTCAAGACATCATACCTTGCTCCACATTCATGCAATTCAGCCAAAAGCAATTGCTCCTAGGGGAACTCCGAACGCCGCAGACGACTTACCCTGTACCTCGGCACAGGCACGGTGGAGACGAGAATCTTTAAAAGGCAATGAGAAAATTGTTAAAAATGTGAACGCATGCTATGCAAATTCTGATATTGGCTTGCTACTACTTATTGAGTGAAGACTTCCTGGAATTCGAGGATACCAGCGCAGTGTAGGCTCTAGGTATAGGGTGGAACGCACACTCTGACCACTCCTAAATTATAGGAAACCCCATAGAAGAATGCAACGTTCTCACGAAAAGACCGATACTCTCTGCTATTGCAAACAATTTTTACCCACTCGAGCTAAAGCTTTGAGGGGCGGTTTTACTGAAGCAAACCACAGAACCAGTAATCGAAAACCTCAACCTTGGACACGTTAAGTTACAGCTGTGGACGGATTCCACAATAGTTTTTGGGTGGATACGTGAGCCTCCATGTTCTTGGTCAACCTTCGTTGCACACCGCATAACTAGAATTACTGACAAGGTTCGAAACAAGGATTGGCTTTACGTGGACTCAACGTCCAACCCTACTGATTTAGCCAGCAGTGGATTTGCTGCTCATGAATTGGTCAACAACTTCCTGCTCATGAATTTGTGGTGGCAGGGATCTTTTTGGCGAAAAGAAGGCGTTTCAAATTGGCCGACCCAAGGCAGTGATCGAGGAAAAAAGGATGCAAATTCATATGACGCAAACGAAAAATTTTAATGACGTCCCAGACCAATTTTCAGATCTACCAAGAGCTTTGAGAAACTCATCGTACGTGATGAGATTCTATCAAAGTACTCACCCGAAAACAAAAGCTTCATTTAAAGCAGAGTCTTGATTAGTTTCATCCCATGAAACTAAAGTAGCGACACAATGCTTAATTAACGTTTATCATAAGCAATTCTACAGGGAATAATATTCTAGACTGTAATCCAAGAAACCAATCGATGTTAAAAGTGAAGTGCTGCCCCTTAATCGCTTTCTAGACAAAAATCAGATTATGAGAGCAGGTGGGTGTCTTGGCGTATCGCTGGACTTAGCATATAATGAGCGCCAGCCGATCATTCTTCCATATACTTGTAGGTTGTTCAGTCTAATTGTCCTGTTTATCCATCAAGTCACCTTGCAAGGGGGTAATCAACTGATGTACGCAGGGTACAAAGTACGATACGTTCCGGCATCCACAATTGTAAGATCTGCACGATCCACAAAAAGCGTACCCATACCCAACTCAACGGAATCCTTTCGCAGGAACGCATCACTTTCCGGCGTCATTCACAAATACAGGAGTCGATTTGCCGGATCTTTCGATATAAAAAATTTTTGTGGCAGAGGATGCCGCATTTCAAAAAGCTACGTCTGCCTTTTCATCTGTTTTGCAGCCGAAGCTACTACCGACCTCAGTACCGAATCCTTTCTGGCAGCATACCTGCAGCTTCTCCTCACATGGGCGGATTGTGGGAGGCGGGTGTGAACAGTCTTACGAGCCATTTCAAAAATATTGCATCTGACTATAAGTTCACTTTTAAAGAGCTCGGTACTTCTCTCTGCCGAGTTGAATCCTGTCTCAACTCGGGCCCATTAAGTCCATCTGACCTGGAGCTGCTTACTCCAGGCCACTTTTTAGTGGGAGGGCATTTATTGGCTCCACCAGAAAAAAACGTGGACGAAAATCCTGCCTCCATCGTAAACCGGTGGCAGAAACTTAAAGCTCTACATCAAACATTTTGTAGGAGATACAAGGCTGAATATTTGTTGGAAACGCAAAAACGCATAAAATGGAAACATCCACAAACTAACGCGAAAACAGGAGATCTTGTTGTCATTAAGGAGGACAATCTACCGTCTAAAACATAGAGATTGAGAAGAGTCTACAAAACGAGTGATACCTCAACTCTCCAGCAGCAAATTTTTAAATTCCACTTACTAATCCCCTAGTTACATGCAAAATAAATACTTGAATTTTGAAGCTACTATATGGCAACAAAGACAGATATACATGGGTATGAATTTGTTTAGCATAAAGTAAATTTGCATGTAAAACACATTAATATACAATGGCATTCAATATTCAAACATATTTTGTGCATTACTTATTAGTGATATATAGTAATTTATACAAGTAATTTATAACAATTAAATGAATACTGGCCTTGCATTAGTACCTATACGAGACATGAGCTTATAAAGTGTAAACAAGTTTAGCTAATTTGACTGAGATTTCCAGTTGTTTTCCATAAACATGGTTAATATACATACTCGTAATAACAATCAACGCAATCCGTCTTCATCGCAACCAATGACAATGACGAAGAGTTACAAAATCACACAAAATTGATAATGCAAAATGCATTGGAAAAACGAAAATTAGAAGAACAATAATGAAATATATTGGGAATGCGTATAACTTTGAAATTGAATACAGCACTGAGGCAGCAACAGCAGCAGCATCAGCCACAAATGTAAAGTCGATTAAGTTCTGCTGGCAACTCGTCATCAACAACAAGTAAAATAATAACAATATCTAAAGAAAAAAGCATGCAATGGGCTTGTATTACTAAATTTAATTTATTTTTATAATATAATGATGTTAACAGTAATGCAACTAAGTTATTCCATTAAAGATTAAAATGTGGAAAATATATAAATGTGTACATATGTAACAAAGTGCTACGAGCAAATCATATAGTATTTGAAGAGCGATAGCAAGAGCGATTTTAGAGAAATTTTATTGTTATTGTAATTATTATTCTTAAATTATAATGTAAAGTTAATTTGAAAAAAAAAAATTAAATCAGAAACGAAATAATTTATCGATGAGAAAATCGAATAAATTATGTATTAAAAGTAAGAAATGAGAATTAAGAATAATACTTTTTGCTAAGCGAGTTGGGATGGAAATGACAAATGGTAAATAGGCGACAAATGTACGCAAAGATGAAAAGTTTGGGCGTAGCAGGTGAAGGAGGGGCGTAGCCTTGGATAAAATTAACTGTGGAGTAGACATAACGCAAACCAATTTATATTATATAGTTTGAGACATGCATTTACGAGTTAGCATGCTTTGAATTGGAAAGCAGATTTCTAAATGAATTACATGAAATGATATTTTTAGTTCACCCAATCAAAATAAGCGCAAGTTTGTAATCAGTTATAATATTTATTCTTTAAAATTAGACGAATGTGTCGTGTAGAAAGGGAAATATCGAATATGTAGCTAAAACAACAACATAAAAACCCAATTTTTACTGAACATTAAATTGTGCCTCTGAAATTAATTTCGAATGATGATGATGGCGCTAAAATTCTTTTGGCGTAGAATACGTCTTACCTTACGGTATGGGCACCAATGTCAGGTTTTTATTGTTGTAATCTCTATTTCTTTAATTATAAGGAAACGGCTCGATTAATTTTTTTTTTTTTTTTTTGTAGTCAAATGAAGATGTTAGCTTTCGTTTGACATGCATTTCATGTTGGTTGATATCTTCCTAATATTTAAATTTCTCAAATGAAAATTGTATAAACACATGCACACAAATATGTGTGTGGTGTTTGGTTGAGTGTTTGCTGTTGGGCGATTTAAATGTATTGCATAATTTTAGGCGGGCAAGTTAAAGTAGAGTAAAAGAAGAGAAAATGCTGCCAAGCACTGCAAAAAAAATAATAAAATTGATTCGCGTATGTTATTTATCATTTATCTTTACTATTGATAACAGCCATTGACTTCGTTTTTGCGAGAAATTTAATTGATAATTTAAAAACATTTTTATCCTATTTTTCCTATCATAAGCTTATGTACATCATCCAAAGTAACTATCAAATAAAGAAATTCATTTGCTTGTATTATTTATCATTTATTGTAACATATGTTTTCTGTCTTATCGGATGGCGTATTCTACGTTAAATTTAATGGCCGTGTCTCTGACACAGCCTGCTTCTTTTTGGACTGTGTAGAAATTCCTAAACACTCATATACTAAAAAGTCAAACGTAGTGGCACTGTCAGCATCAGCACCAGCCTCAGCCAAGTCTAGATACCAAACATTTAATGCACCAATAGGAATAATGGCTGGTAGTATATTCTCGACATTTGCTATAATTGGTACTTATCAGTTTGTTATCAAGTCGAGACTAGATCGGAGAAGTCGTGAGAAAGCCGGAGCATATGCCGAATATATATTTCAACAAGAGAAATCACACAAAACAGATTTTAGACATTAAAGCTCTGGCATAATTTTAATAATTGTAACTGAGGCACAAATACGTGCATTTTCCGACATGGTATCATATTCCGATTCCAAAGAATTTTTCTCTTCTGTAGGAAATGAACTTCTTGCCAACATTTGTGATCGATACTCAGTGGCTTTTGCCATAGTTGTTAAATCCTTCTGCTTTACACGACGTACCGCCATAGCACCGGTTTTAACAAAATATCAACCACAAGCATTTTACCCAGACCGACTGGACCCAAAGAGCTTTTGACAATGGTTGCAATGGAACTTGCAGCCATAACATTTTGTGTACGCACAGAAGCCAAATGGTTTGGTCTCGCAATAGACAAAGGGCTAACAATTGTGGACATTTTGTTGGTGATTACTTGAGATGTTTTGTATTAAAATCAACAATTTTGAAATATGCGAATAAGAAAACGATGCGCGCCTAACTCACCTGGTCTGATTCAATTTTTCTCGCCCTTTTATGGCCAGCTGCCTCGTGTATCATATAATACATAACATTTTTTGGGTCTCTTTTTTTCTTTGTTTTTTTTTTTTATATCACTTGTCTACCGTGCTAACAAACAAGAAATATGCAGAGTATCGGGAATGCCATCAATACAATGAAAAGCATCACAACTCTGCATCCAGAATTTGAAGGTGACCGTCGGCCAACCATCCCACGAGCCGAGGATGAAAAAGATGGATCCGACGTCCTATCCATTAATCTGGCCGGCCAAATTAAGTTGTGGGCACAACAGGTGGAGGAAGCAGAGAGAAAGGAAGAGGAAGCATCGGAGACCCAGGTGGTCCTCTTTCAGCGGGCAGCGCCTCTGAAACACGTCCTTTTCAACCATCACTGCAGCACGAACGGCGAATGCGCGGCTCAGAAACTAGTCCTTTCCAAATGCCCAGGCACCGCGGCTTTGGATCCCGTCTATTCAGACCGCCTGCCCAACCAAAGCATCGACGAGCTACTGGCGTGGGAACTCGTTCTTCCCGACCAACTCGTGGTTCCGTTCCGATTAATGCGGTTGGCCGACCCAGAGTCCCAGTCGACCCAGTCTTTTTTTATCGTCCCTTTAAGTATAGCGAAGGAGACGTTAACGTGGAGAACTTGGAACCCAGGAACAACTACACGACTGTGAAAATTTAACCTTCACGTAAACCTTCGAATGTGGGTATGGTGACAGCGCTGCGACTTTTTTATGATCTTTGTTGTGTACTGTAAGGGGCTGGTATGTCTCTGCTTCCAGCCTAAATAATTCGCGCCACCCAAATGCGCACGTTTGAATATTTCGCACCACCCTAATGTTGTGAGTAGTGTATATAAACACTCAACAATCTCATCGAAAGTTCACAATTTAGGTTTATCGCGCACCTTCACTACAATTTAGAAGACCAGGACGACCGATCGCTTATTTACCAGCAGCATCTACCACGCCACATCAAACGTAATTTACACACACAAACCGAATTGTAAATCTCAATAAAATTTCCCACAAATAAACCATTTGAATTTTTCCCAAATTCATTTCTAAAATCATTTCGTATATTCTTGTCATTTATTTTCAATGGTTAATGTAAACAATGCTGCTCGGACGAGCTTTTGGTTGGCTCCGTTGCGAATAAAAATAAAATTTGTATAATTTATAGAGCTTAAAGCCAGGTTTTTATTAGGGAATAATATCAGAAACAACTATTTTGCAAAGTGGTAGAAGTGATAGCTGCTATTTCGGAGATCACCACATCTCCTCATCAGACTTCTTTCTTTCTAGACTTTACCTGGCTTTGAACCATGCTACACGGAGTTGCTAGGCGAGCACGCAACCAATCAGGCACGCTAACCGTGTGAAAATTGCTTGTTTTCTCATTATCCCTATCTCCAACCATACCTCTATTAATTGTGACATCACTATGTGCTTAATAGCGTGGTTGGTATTGTTGTTTTGCAAATCTACATATGTATATGCTTTATTGTTCTACTTATAGTTTGCTTTTAGGCTTGCTCATCCTTATTGCAATTATTATTATTTTTGGCCTTCTATTTATGAATCGTCTGTATAATTAATAGAGCTTGACGCCAGGTTTGTATTAGGGAATAATATGAGAAACAAATTTTATTTTTTGAATTTTTTTTTTTGTAAATTGTTGTTTCTCATATTATTCCCTAATACAAAACTCGAAGAATTGTAGAAAATTCCTTCGGAATTCTGACTAAACGACTTAAAGTATTTCATAACCCAATTAAATTCAAACCAGAAAAGGTTCGTAAAATAGTAATGAGCTGTTGTCATTTACACAACTGCTTGTCAAAAAAAATAGTGACTACAATATAAAAAAAGTCGATGTCGACTATGAGAATACGAATACTGGTAGTATTGATAAAGGTTTATGGCGAAATGGAACAAACGGAACTTTGCCACTCCGAAGGCATTTGTGGAAGTAAAAACCGTAAGAGATGATTTTACAGATTATTTCAACTCATCAGCTGGAACCGTTTCACGGCAAAATAACGATAAATACTTAAAAATAATAAATTACAAAATTCTAAAAATATATAGTTTTTTTTCTTATCTGTGAACTTTCAGTTGGTGCTATGTCCATTTGGTCTTTAATGATTAGCATCTCCTCATAATACCAAGATTTTGGTTTGGGAATATCATCATTCTTAATGTAAACAATGCTGTTCGGGCGTGTTTTGATTGGCTCCGTTGCGAATAAAAATTAAATTTGTTTAAGCAATATAAATAAACATAAATGTATGAAAAAGTAGCAAACTAAAGCCTAGTGTAACCAGGTGGAGTGAAGTTATCATATTTGTGCAAAGACAAGATTGGTTGTCCTCTGCTGACATTGTGGGAGCATAGCCGTCGATGCACTGTCGATGTTAAAATGCCGCCGCCACTGTTTAACAATCGCTGCCGGTATAACACCACTGCTGTGACACGCCGCTGCCCTGCCGCTCTCACTTCCACTGCACTACAACGGTTTACCTACACTGCGTTGCTATTAAGTATGTTTTTAGTTGCTCTTCATACCCTCCAAAAAGCGTTGGTCCTATAACACAAAATTAGTGGTATACAGATAGATAGAAAAATCTACTTTTTATCTAGACCAATATGACTAGCTAATAGCAAGTAGTTTTGCATTGCCGTTGTTCTTTTAAGTCCGTCTACTTTGATGCAAGTAAACTTGGAAAAAATATCAACAAAAGATGTACCTCCTGGTGATTTAATATATTTTGGTTTGCAAAACCAAATAACAAAAATTTCAGGAATTTCGAGTTTATTTCAAATCGTAGTGGATATAAATATAGACGGATTACCTCTATTCAAATCTTCACAAAAACAATTATGGCCAATTTTAGTGAAAGTGGTTAATTGTGACAAATCTGTGGTGTTTCCTGTTGCAATCTACGAAGGAAAAACTAAACCTGATGATATTTGTGTATATTTGGAGAGTTTTCTTGCAGAATTGGAAATTTTATTAAATAATGGAGTTGGCATCAATGGCAAATTTATTCCACTGAACATACGAGCTGTGATATGTGATGCACCAGCAAAATCTTTTGTTTGTGGTAGCGCTCATCATTCATCAGCTCATGGCTGCTCCAAATGTACAAAAAAAGCCAAAAAAAAAAAAAAAAAATTAGCGTATTCCACTCAAATTGGGAATTTAATTACAAATGCTGATTTTGCTGCAAGAAAATATAAAGATCATCATTTGAATAAATTTATTTCTTCAAAATCACCTTTAGAAAAAATTAATTTAAATATGATCAGTAAAGTGCCATTGGATCCAATGCATTTGATTGATTTTGAAAATCATTTGCAATTAATTAAAAGAAATGTCAGGAAGCCGACACAAATTCTTCAACAATTGGCAAATATAAATGAAATTTCAGAATTTTCTTTCAATGAAAGCAAAATAGAAATTAAAGAAAAAAATAATATAATTACTAGTTATAGGATGAACAACTTTTATTTAAGTTCAAAGACACCAGATAATGCCTGCGTTATTTTGCCAGATATACGTATTTCAATTAAAAAAATTAAAAAGTCAAATGCAGGAGAAATAATATTGGAAGCAGTCCGGTTTGAAAATGTCCATCCGTTCTTTACAGCTCCATTCACTTCATTAGCTCTAGGAATAGCACTTTCGGATTCATTATCTAAAGAAATTGAAGAATTTAAAGCAGATGATGTAGCATATAAATTGATGTTGCTTCCTTCTTCACATAATTTTCTACTAATACCTTTATTAAATAGCTGCACTTTTTAATAGATAACAAAAAACAAAACGAATATAAAAAAAATATAATATAAAAAATACAATATAATAAAAACCAAATAAAAGAAAATGACTCAACAACAACCAAATCAGATAAGACAATTTGACTTCAAAGAGAATGAAATAATATTTTGTGAGTATATTTTGTTTCTAACTTTTCATAACGGATTAATAATTTTTAAAATAATTCTATAGATGACTCGCAAATTCATCCCGAAAACAACTATAGCGGCAGTAGCAATAACAACAATTACCTCAAAACCAATACTCTTACCAACTTCCCCAACAGCAATAGCAATAACAAAACTTGTGAAAGGTGCAAATCTTTGGAGGCTAAAATTGACGATTTGAACACCAAATTTGACAACATGCTAGGTATTTTTTAAATAAAATTTTGATGCAAATAATTTTAAAAATTATTATTTTCCAGATTACCTTAAAAAAATGATGGAAGTTCAGGCAAAGCAAGGCGCCCAATTAAGCGTTCTTGCTAATAAGGACGCAGATATGAGGAATTTGAGCAAACTCTTCCCTATAAAAACCATTGAAGAAATGGAAAGTGTCAATAACGCCATAAATGAGCTGAACATCAATGAATATGTAAGTTTAATAATTGAATTATTGTAAACTCCACTAATAATTATGATTTAACATTTAAGATTAACGCAATAAAACACTTATTAAAGGGAGATCCTGAAAAGCACTTTGAGGAAATTATCTCCAGATCTGTGTGCACCGAAGTCAATGTAGGCGGCGTCCATGGCAAGATTTGCCTCAAAAAATACACTTCCTTGTATGATGCGATTATAAGTACGTATATAAATTAATTTTTGTTTAAATTTAATCTTCAATTTCTTTTATTTTTTTAATAACAGGTGGACTGTCGGCGACGTCAGAAAAGCCCGATAAGCAACTATCGAAATGCCTCCACATTGTTAAAAAAAAGGCTGTATAGATTGACCACAGTTAATAAACTAAAAACCGGAAATAACTAAGATAATTAACACTATTGACTTTTTCATCTAGTTTTAGTATAAAAACAGAATTTTTTTTCCTGAATATGTGATTATTTTTTTTTTTAATTTTTGAAATCGTTATCTGAGGATTTTTTTTATTTCTGAAATCATTACTATATATTATACTTAGTTTTAAAAAGAGAAGACTTTAGATGTTTAAATTAAACGAAATGTGATGAATAAAATCAAAAACCATAATGGTATTGTATATATACATATATATATATATAAATATAAAAAAAATCAAAATTAAAACCAGCAATTTTAATTTTTAGAAAAATATATGCTGCAGACCAAAGTAGATAGAAATGCATAAACCAAAGTAAATAGCTTTTATGCAGGTCGATTGGTCTATCAATGAGACTGCCTTATGCACAGACCAATCGGACTGCATAATACCAATCTACTTTGGTCTGCAATATATATAGACCAGAATAGGCACTATTTGTACAGTCTATTTGGTCTAGCATCTGACTGTATTATGCATAGACCAAACAGTCTATCTTTGGTCTGGACTATCGACGGCATAAATGGTAGAATGGTAGACCAAGCCTAGGACATGCTCCGTGTAAATTGGTCCTATTTTACATGAGATTGGTCTAGACTTGGTCCGGTAGTAAGTCAACGAAATCCTGTCTTTTATACAGTCTTAGACCAGACTCACTTTTTGCAGGGTAAGCTCTTTCTTGTTTGAGCTGGTACGTGTGAGAGTTAATATTCTTAGTTTTCATATATTTTAAAAGTGTTCTATAAGAAATTACGTGTTTTACCATAATCCTAACTTCCCCTTCTCTTGAACTAAAAGTTTTTATCATTTTATTTATGTCATTAACATTAGGCAAAAAAAAAGGTGGCGGCTTTATGGCTGTTTCTCTTTGAGAGGCTGTCTCATCACTTTCTTCTTGATCGTTGTTCACTGCTTCTAATCAGCAAACCTGTTGGAATTTGATGACGTACTTGCGGCGTCGTCTAGTATTTGGACTTTTTTCTTTACCACTCCTGGAAGTGATTGCTTCTCTTATTAGGTACAGCACGTAATGGCACAGTTTGCCGTCTCACTTCACTCTCTTCACTTATGTCGGTTATTTCTATAGTCGATTAATTCTCAGGAGCATTAAAGAAGGCCACCAAAAAAAAGGTCTCCCAATGATCTGTTCTTTCTGCTTCTTATGTTGATCGGCGTATTGTTTTGTTTGTTTTAGTGTTGTTTTTTTTTGAAGTTTTTTTTTTTTGCGTATGCTTGCGAATAATCCATTATACGTTGAGGTATTGATACACAATTAGCACTATGCACTCAGCTGTTGATCATTCCGCGGTTCATAGCAGACCTTCTGTAACTTAAACAGTATAAATACTTCCAAACAAGGTACTGCAACCCTCATACATAAAAATATTCCACATCAACATATGCAAATGAATACAAATCTTTCCCAAATTATTCTTGAAATTTCTCTTAAAATTAAATTTACATTAATTAACTTGTACATTCCACCCTTACAAAAAATAAGCGAACATGATTTATTTAATATTATTTAAAATCTAAGGCATCCAATTGTTCTTGTCGGGGATTTTAACGGCTGGAGCCCACTATGGGGTTCACTCACTACCAACACTAGGGGTAAAATAATTGAAAACTTCTTACTAACATCTAAGTTAGCTGTGCTTAATGATGGATCTCCAACTCACTTTTGCACACATAACTCATTTACACACATTGACCTCTCTCTTTGTACATCTAATTTTTTTCCATACTGCAACTGGTACATAATTAAAGACCTTCATAATAGCGATCATTATCCAATAATCACACACATTACAGACAGCTCGAGCATCCCGTACCGCCCAAAAGTAAAGAAATACAATACAAAAGAGCAAACTGGCCATAATTCCACAGCAATATAGAACTTATACATGACACCCGACAAAGATCAGATAACGTAAACAAAGAGGCTGCGTCAATTAGAAAAATAGTTAGACTTGCAGCTAATAATTCGATTCCACAACCTTCCTATAAAAAATCATGCAAAACTGTTCCCTGGTGTTCAGCCGAACTCAGGCTATGGAAATTTGTAAAGCAACCAAAGGAAAAACTATAGTATGCACAGATAGCAAATCGGTAATGGAAGCCATAACTAATATCACCAACAAAAGGGAAGACATTACAAAAATTGCCCAAATAGTTATTTCTTTAAAAGGCAAGATAAAGTTGATGTGGATACCTGGTCATGTTGGTATAAAAGGGAACGAATTTTCAGATAAAGCTGCAAAAAACGTCTCCCAACATCCAGTCAAAATGTTTGTCCCATATAACAGCATATTCTTAAATAATGTTGCGCTTAACCTTCACAATAAACAACGAGGTCAACGCTGGATTGCTTATTCACATTCATACAAAAACACAAACACAGACATGAAACCTATAATCCTACCTACCACAATAAATAGAGCAAAAAATATGTGCTTTACCCGCTTCCGCCTGGGACATACGAAGCTCACGGATCTCTACTTAATATTAAAAACACTAGCACCCATATGTCGATTTTGTAACAACTCCCAACTAACCATATCTCACATCCTCTCCGATTGCCCCAATCTAGCCCAAAAACGTTTAACAATCTTCAACAATATCAACATCCCTAACATCCTTAAATCCTCCACCGAAAGCATTGTTAATTTATTTTTCTCATTTCTATGTCAAATTGGAATTTCACACTTAATTTAATTTCACTTACAACTTCTATGCCTTTAAGCTGATAGCCCTAGCAGCTAGTGCTTATTAATATATTATAAATTTTAATTATAATAAAGTTTTAAATAATAATAATAATAATATTTAGTCCACTTGTTGCAAAATTACGCCAAAACTTCGAAAAATTCTCTTTCCCAAGCAATGCTAAATAGCTTGTTTGATAAACATATGTAAATAAATACAAATATTTCCCTAATTATTCTTGAAATTTCTCTTAAAATTAAATTTACCTTAATTAACTTGTACATTCCCCCCTTACAAAAAATAAGCGAACATGATTTATTTAATATTATTTAAAATCTAAGGCATCCCATTGTTCTTGTCGGGGATTTTAACGGCTGGAGTCCACTATGGGGTTCACTCACTACCAACACTAGGGGTAAAATAATTGAAAACTTCTTAGTGAGCTGTGCTTAATGATGTATCTCCAACTCACTTTTGCACACATAACTCATTTACACACATTGACCTCTCTCTTTGTACATCTAATTTTTTTCCATACTGCAACTGGTACATAATTAAAGACCTTCATAATAGCGATCATTATCCAATAATCACACACATTACAGATAGCTCGAGCATCCCGTACCGCCCAAAAGTAAAGAAATACAATACAAAAGAGCAAACTGGCCATAATTCCACAGCAATATAGAACTTATACATGACACCCGACAAAGATCAGATAACGTAAACAAAGAGGCTGCGTCAATTAGAAAAATAGTTAGACTTGCAGCTAATAATTCGATTCCACAATCTTCCTATAAAAAATCATGCAAAACTGTTCCCTGGTGTTCAGCCGAACTCAGGCAACTAAGGGATAAGAAGCAACAAGCTTGGCACTCCAGCAATGCATCTGTCTTCAATGTAGAAACCAAAGCAATCGAAGGTGCTATGGAAATTTGTAAAGCAACCAAAGGAAAAACTATAGTATGCACAGATAGCAAATCGGTAATGGAAGCCATAACTAATATCACCAACAAAAGGGAAGACATTACAAAAATTGCCCAAATAGTTATTTCTTTAAAAGGCAAGATAAAGTTGATGTGGATACCTGGTCATGTTGGTATAAAAGGGAACGAATTTTCAGATAAAGCTGCAAAAAACGTCTCCCAACATCCAGTCAAAATGTTTGTCCCATATAACAGCATATTCTTAAATAATGTTGCGCTTAACCTTCACAATAAACAACGAGGTCAACGCTGGATTGCTTATTCACATTCATACAAAAACACAAACACAGACATGAACCCTATAATCCTACCTACCACAATAAATAGAGCAAAAAATATGTGCTTTACCCGCTTCCGCCTGGGACATACGAAGCTCTCGGATCTCTACTTAATATTAAAAACACTAGCACCCATATGTCGATTTTGTAACAACTCCCAACTAACCATATCCCACATCCTCTCCGATTGCCCCAATCTAGCCCAAAAACGTTTAACAATCTTCAACAATATCAACATCCCTGACATCCTTAAATCCTCCACCGAAAGCATTGCTAATTTATTTTTCTCATTTCTATGTCAAATTGGAATTTCACACTTAATTTAATTTCACTTACAACTTCTATGCCTTTAAGCTGATAGCCCTGGCAGCTAGTGCTTATTAATATATTATAATTTTTAATTATAATAAAGTTTTAAATAATAATAATAATAATATTTTGTCTACTTGTTGCAAAATTACGCCAAAACTTCGAAAAATTCTCTTTCCCAAGCAATGCTAAATAGCTTGTTTGATAAACATATGTAAATAAATACAAATATTTCCCTAATTATTCTTGAAATTTCTCTTAAAATTAAATTTACCTTAATTAACTTGTACATTCCCCCCTTACAAAAAATAAGCGAACATGATTTATTTAATATTATTTAAAATCTAAGGCATCCCATTGTTCTTGTCGGGGATTTTAACGGCTGGAGTCCACTATGGGGTTCACTCACTACCAACACTAGGGGTAAAATAATTGAAAACTTCTTAGTGAGCTGTGCTTAATGATGTATCTCCAACTCACTTTTGCACACATAACTCATTTACACACATTGACCTCTCTCTTTGTACATCTAATTTTTTTCCATACTGCAACTGGTACATAATTAAAGACCTTCATAATAGCGATCATTATCCAATAATCACACACATT
Organism: Anomoia purmunda; assembly: GCA_951828415.1. Classification (NCBI taxonomy): domain Eukaryota; kingdom Metazoa; phylum Arthropoda; class Insecta; order Diptera; family Tephritidae; genus Anomoia; species Anomoia purmunda. The sequence goes on along the minus strand of OX639993.1, from coordinate 81,063,179 downwards.
ACAGATAGCTCGAGCATCCCGTACCGCCCAAAAGTAAAGAAATACAATACAAAAGAGCAAATTGGCCATAATTCCACAGCAATATAGAACTTATACATGACACCCGACAAAGATCAGATAACGTAAACAAAGAGGCTGCGTCAATTAGAAAAATAGTTAGACTTGCAGCTAATAATTCGATTCCACAATCTTCCTATAAAAAATCATGCAAAACTGTTCCCTGGTGTTCAGCCGAACTCAGGCAACTAAGGGATAAGAAGCAACAAGCTTGGCACTCCAGCAATGCATCTGTCTTCAATGTAGAAACCAAAGCAATCGAAGGTGCTATGGAAATTTGTAAAGCAACCAAAGGAAAAACTATAGTATGCACAGATAGCAAATCGGTAATGGAAGCCATAACTAATATCACCAACAAAAGGGAAGACATTACAAAAATTGCCCAAATAGTTATTTCTTTAAAAGGCAAGATAAAGTTGATGTGGATACCTGGTCATGTTGGTATAAAAGGGAACGAATTTTCAGATAAAGCTGCAAAAAACGTCTCCCAACATCCAGTCAAAATGTTTGTCCCATATAACAGCATATTCTTAAATAATGTTGCGCTTAACCTTCACAATAAACAACGAGGTCAACGCTGGATTGCTTATTCACATTCATACAAAAACACAAACACAGACATGAACCCTATAATCCTACCTACCACAATAAATAGAGCAAAAAATATGTGCTTTACCCGCTTCCGCCTGGGACATACGAAGCTCACGGATCTCTACTTAATATTAAAAACACTAGCACCCATATGTCGATTTTGTAACAACTCCCAACTAACCATATCCCACATCCTCTCCGATTGCCCCAATCTAGCCCAAAAACGTTTAACAATCTTCAACAATATCAACATCCCTGACATCCTTAAATCCTCCACCGAAAGCATTGCTAATTTATTTTTCTCATTTCTATGTCAAATTGGAATTTCACACTTAATTTAATTTCACTTACAACTTCTATGCCTTTAAGCTGATAGCCCTGGCAGCTAGTGCTTATTAATATATTATAATTTTTAATTATAATAAAGTTTTAAATAATAATAATAATAATATTTTGTCTACTTGTTGCAAAATTACGCCAAAACTTCGAAAAATTCTCTTTTCCAAGCAATGCTAAATAGCTTGTTTGATCGTGAGTTAAGATAAGTCGTGGATTCATATATTTTACTGCTTAGGTGTTATAGACTTCAATTGTTGGTCCAAAGGAAATATTCAACTAATGCGATTTGGTGCGCCAATTGGATGGACGGAGCTAACGACTTATACCATTGACTGTTATTTTTGCCTAACGCAACTGACGCTAAATCGCAAATTTACTGGTTATATGGAAGAAAGTTTTCTGCGGGCAATTGTAACAGATAAGGGAACCAGCGCTATCACCTACCATGGTGTCAGCAACAATAACTATTTTAACAATTACTGCAATTGCGCCAGTTATAGGGAAAAAACAATAATTGTACGTTTCTGAGCAATCGGCCCCTCCGAAGCGAATACTGGGGGAGCAAAAAAATAGCAATTAAATATTTTTTATATAACATTCATAATACAACATTTATTTATATTGATTATGAGTTGCATTCGATCTTCGACTGTGGTCAAAACAAACGACTTTGAATTTTCTGGCTGCGTAAGCCAAACACAAATTGATTGCGTAAAGCGGTGTCTGAAAATGTGCCGAATCCGCACCCAGGCGGCAATCTTCGTAGGGCAACCAAGTAAGCAGCGCATGATTCGTCTTCTATGTATATGTTTTCGAAGGTGAAAACGGTAGCTTTCCAGTATTTTGTTGCTTTTACAATTAAAACAATCTTCCAACACAGCAACAATTTCTGTGTACGGCAATCTTCCAGGGCTTTTGGTAATACCTTGTAACAGAGGTACGTACCTAGCAGCAGCTCCCATAAAGTGAAGAAGAAAAGATCGTTGCTTCGAAAAAGCTGCTTTGTAGATTTCCAACGTTATTTCAGACCATTTAACGCAACGACTCCATGTTGTGGTTTTCGGTCAAATGCTTCGAAAGCAAATGTTACCATTTTTAATACTAGTTCGAACTTATCCTCGTCACCAAAATTGTTGGGAAAAAGTGCCTGAACAGCGAAGTGAACATGCATGCGTTTACTTGCTGACTGACTGTCATTATTCTTTTATTTCTACATTCTTTGTACGCTACATTAAGTCATATGCTACTATTGCTAAACTATGGTATAGATATAAAATACAAGTATATTAAGTTTGGGGGTAATTTACAGAAATTGGTTGAATATCTATTATTGGAGAACAAATTTAAATTTTTGTGGGTTACTGATCTAATGTAAAAATAAGGGTTATAAATAATGTTAGCCCGAAATATATTGCTAAGAAACTTTAGTTCATTGACATGATATATTTGGCTGAGATGTAGTTCAATTTGTTGACGTCCGTTGACGTGAAGTTGGTGAAGGTATTTAGGATCTGTATTTCGTTGATGTATGTTAGGTTCCCATAAAATAAGAAATAAAGATTGTTCCATCCGAAACTAGTTCTATTATAGGGTCATTTTGATACTCGCAGATTGCTTTTCCTCTGGTGCCGATTTGTGAAATACAGTTGCTCTCATTAAAATTTTGCATTTGACTTTTTTGCGTATTTTTATGTCTTCTATGGCTATACACTTTTCCCATATATTAAACTTGGCTTCCTGTGGAATGAGAGGATGCTAAAAAGGGAGATACATTCTTTTGTTATTTTGGTATCCTCAGTTTGTGGTGAGGATATATGTAGTTTTAATGGTGGTGTTAACGTTTACCCAGAAAGCATCCAAACCCTTCTTTGGAAGCTTCTCACCATTTACGGAGTTAAAGTAAAATGCGGGTCTTCTTTGCTTAGCTCGTTATAAAAACTGACTTTTCTTTATTTTAATATTTCTTTTTTTTCTTCTATTCTGATGTGCACACAGAGACTCGTATGTATGTGTGTATTTAGATGTGCGCGCATAAATTTACATCTTGTTTCTAATTTTTCTTTTTTTCTTTTACATTATTTTTTCTGCCTGTTTTAGACTTAACAATGGTCCAATTGTTTTTATTTTTTTTTTTTGAGTTTGCATCATCTGAGTCCTGTTGTATTGATAATTCTGCGTTTACATTAGTATTTTTATTTTTTTTATTTTATTTTATATATTATATATACTATTCCTACTATTATTGATATGATTAATGTGCTACTCCATAGTTTATGTTCTTGTGTATTTTTAATTCCTCAAGTTTTCTATGTTCTTTTCTGTGTTTATTATTATTTTTGAGAAGTTTATTTCCTTTTTAACATACAATGGATCAGTTTCTATTTTAGGGTAAGTGTATTTTTCTTCTGCAATGACTGTTGTGTTTTGAAATGCGTATCCTTATCTCAATTTTACAATTATAAAAGTTTATTAGTGTATTCCCCTCAAGTACAATTTCTCTGATGTCACAATTTTGTTTCATTTTTATTTTGTATGCGGTTTTTATTAAGATTGTATCGTCTTCAATATCTTCAACTATTGTTTCGTCATTATATTCGAATTTACATTGGTTGGAAGTACAAATATTTATTTCTTTTAGATTTTTAAAATGTGTCCCGTCTGTATATTTATATAAAGGGTGGTTAAATTTTAAGGGCCGATGTTGATTTTGAATAAAACACAAATTATTTTGGAAATTATTGTAATTTCTTCTTACTATGATAATTATCCAATTATGTATGGAACAAAATATCGGCCAAATGTCCGCCGCGACCTCGGCGGCACACCTCCATCCGATGGTCCAAATTTTCGATGACGCTGAGGCGTAATTGAGGTTCAATGCCGTTAATGTCCCGAATTATCTCATCCTTTACCTATTGAATTGTTGCTGGATTATCCTTTTCCTTCAAATAACCCCAAAGAAGGTAGTCCAACAGTGTCAAATCACACGATCTTGGTGGCCAATTGACATCGCCACCACGTGAGATAACACGGCCGATGAATTTGTCGCGCAAAAGAGCCATTGTTTCGTTGGTTGTGTGGCAAGTGGCACCATCCTGTTGGAACCACATATCGTCCACATCCATACTTATGTTCCAATTCGGGCCATCAAAAGTTCGTTATCATCTCACGATAGCGAACACCATTCACAACTACCTGACCGGCCTCATTTTGTAAAAAATACGGCCAGATGATGCCGCCAGCCCATAAAACGCACCAAACAGTCACTCTTTGTGGGTGCATTGGTTTTTCGACAATCGCTCTTGGATTATCATTCGCCCAAATGCGGGAATTCTGCTTATTGACGAATCCACTGAGGTGAAAATGTGCCTCATCACTGAAGATGATTTTCTTCGAAAATTGATCATCCATATTTAATCAATTTTCATAATAAGCCTGAATAACTTTAACACGTTGCTCGATTGTGTATCTTTCCATGTTCAAATTGAGTTAGTCTGAAATTCATAAATGTCAAATGAAATGCAGAAAAAAACTTGACGTTTAGGTGTCGTTCACATTCAACATCGGCCCTTAAAATTTAGCCACCCTTTATATTCTTTCATATTGTGATTACATATCTTTGTTCTTCTGTAATTTGAAAATGTTCCCTGTTCAGTAATGGTGTTAGGTTAGGTTAGGTTGGAGTGGCAGCCGCCTACAGCGGCTCACTTAGGCCAATATTAGGCACATTGTGTTACCACAAAGAAAAGTTTTGTACCATCCCAAAAAGAAAAATTACCCCTTACTAAACCAGTTTGCCTCATTGATAAACTTCAACAGACAATTTACCTCGCTGCTAGAAACCTTACTAAGGTCATCCAGAAACGGTGATCCCATATTTCGCATCCTGCTTTTACACAGTGCAGGGCACTTACACAGTAGATGCAAGATCGTTTCCTCCTCCTCGTCGTTCTTGCAGCTCCTGCAGCATCTTCGGAAGGGCACTCCCAACCTTTCAGCATGTATACCTATCAGACAGTGCCCTGTTAGATCCCCGATCACATTCGAAATGTTTTCCCTTCTTAGAGAGAGAACGCTGCGCGACCGTTTCCGATCCCATTTAGGCCACGTCTGCCTTGAGGCTCGACAGGCCGCATTTTGCCTCCATCTATTGTCAGCTTGTTTATATGTAAAATCTCTGAGTAGCATTTTGCAAGTGGCAAACGGCATACCAATGCGTTCTTTATCCTGAAGAATCTGCTTGGTCGTACCTTGTCTTGCAAGTTCATCTGTCATGCAGTTTTCCTCTATGTCCCGGTGACCAGGGACCCAAATGAGGTACAGTCTGTTCTGCTTAGCCATCTCCTGTAGAGATCGGCGGCAGTCCAGCGCGATATTCGAGTTAAACGTGAGAGAGCTCAGAGCTTTGATTGCAGCCTGGCTGTCACTAAAAATGAAGATGTCTCTTCCTATAATCCCGGCCCCTATCTTCTTCACCGCTTCCATGATAGCTGAGACCTCAGCCTGGAAGACGCTGCAGTGATCTGGTAACCTAAAGCAAATTTGCAGGAGAGGGTTTCGTGAGAAAACGCCCCCTCCTACCTGATTATCGAGTTTCGAGCCATCTGTACAGATGACAATGCTCTTAGGTGGAGTGTGAAACTCAGGTTTCCACTCTTCCCTGCTTGGAATTCGTGTAGTAAAGTTACTTTCATTTACCGATGTCCAAGCACACCGGTCCGAGCTGCTCGGAATAGAGCAGAACTTGTTCAAAATACTAGAGTGCCCTTGGCATTCAGGGTGCCACTGGGATGTCTCTCTTAGTCTCAAAGCAGTCATCGCTGCCGTCTGTTGTCCGACCAAATCTTAAGGAAGGAGGTCTAAAATGGCGTTCAATGCCTCATTTGGCGTGGTTCTGAGCGCCCCACTTATGCAGATCATACTAGATCTTTGCACCTTGGTGAGTAACCTGAGGTTAACCTCTTTGTCTAAAGCAGGCCACCATACGATCACCCCATATAGGAGAATTGGTCTGACGACCGCTGTGAAAATCCACCGACAGATCTGGGGATTAAGACCCCATTTCCTGCCTATGGCTCTCTTACAAGTGTAGAGGGCTATGGAAGCCTTTTCATGACGTTGAACCAGGTTCTCTTTCCAGTTCAACTTCCTATCTAAAACAACGCCTAAAAATTTGGCACTTGTAGAAATACTTAACCGGGTACCATTTAGTACCGGTGGGGTCACCGAAGGCACTTTATACCTTCTCGTGAAGAGTACGAGTTCCACTTTACTTGAGCTGATCCTGAGCCCGCAGTGGGTGGACCACTTGGATACCTCCCGAAGCGCTCGTTGCATCAGCTCGCATAGTGTCTGCGGAAACTTTCCCCTGAGTGCGATCGCGACGTCATCAGCGTACGCGACAACTTTTGCGCCACCCCATACCGTATCTCGCAGTAGCGTATTAACGGTGAGGTTCCACAGAAGTGGGGATAGGACACCTCCTTGTGGCGTCACCCGCGACACGTGCCGCGCCAATTCGCTCGCACCCAGCTTAGCCCTTACTACTCTGCAACTGAGTAGCTGGCCGATAAACTCAACCAGTGAGCATTCAGCTCCTAGATCCCTAACGGCGCCAGTTATGGCTTCTGGAAGCACATTATTGAAGGCGCCTTCAATGTCCAGGAAGGCTACAAGACAGAACTCCTTGACACTGAGAGACTTCTCACTATAGCCGACCAAGCTATGGAGTGCAGTCTCAGTAGATTTGCCTTTGCGGTAGGCATGCTGGTCATTAGACAGTAGTCGACTGTCGATGGTATCGGACAGGTGGCAACTAACAATCCTTTCAAGTGCCTTAAGAGCAAATGATGATAGACTGATAGGCCTAAGATCCTTTGGATTAGTATATGAGGCCTTACCAGCTTTAGGAATAAAAACAGCCGTGACATTTCTCCATGCCAACGGTATGTGATTAAGTTTGAAACAGGCTCTGAAAATAGTAGAGAGCCATTTTGCAGACACCTCCAGTGTCTTAATTAGCTGAGCAGGTATAATCCCATCCGGCCCTGCAGATTTGTATGGCTTAAAGCTTTGGATAGCCCATTTAACCTTTTCTTCCGAAACCGGTATGTTGACGGGGTTGGAAGAAATAAACGGAGGAGTTCTTTCCTCCGCAATTGTGTTCCCAGGGAAGTGAGTATCTAGTAGCAGTTCAAGGGTTTCCTTTCCCGTCGAGGTCCAGGAACCGTCTTGCCTCTGCAAGAAACCTATCGGGTTAGAGGATCCTGAGAGAACCTTCCTTAGCCTCGCTGTCTCGGAAACACCCTCGATGCCGCCGCAGAAGTTTCTCCACGAAGATCTCTTTGCCGCCCTTAAAGCTTTTTTATAGATCTGGAGAGATTTTTTGTACTCCTGCCATACCAGTTCGAGATTAAGTTTTTTGGCTTTGTTGAAATTTTTCCTACAAGATTTACGTAGTGAGTCCAACTCACGTGACCACCAATGGGGTTTACGTTTGCCCCATTGCTTAGATTCAGGGCAAGCCTAATCTATGGCATTTGAGCAGGTCATCGTAAAAACGTGCACCATGTTCTCTAGATCCCCGATGCAATTAGGTTCAAAAAGAGGTTCGCTGGTCAGCCTATCCTCAAATAACCTTTTATAAGAGCGCCAATCCGTGTTTTTTAGGTTTATGCGCACTTTTGGGCTGGTAAAAGAAAAGTTCAATACGATTTCAATATAACGATGATCAGAGAAGGAGTGTTCATCTAGAACCCGCCAACTCTCGATCAGTTCAGATAGATTAACACTACATAGAGTTATATCTAAAACTTCTTTACGATTCCTAGTAATGAAGGTGGGATCCCTACCTTTGTTGCATATAAGTAGGTTAATAGTTAGAAGGTAGTTGAAAAGTAACTCACCTCGATCATTAATGTCCGTGCTCCCGCAGTTGACATGGTGAGCATTAGCGTCGCTGCCGACCAACATGTGTCCGCTCTCATACCTGGACACCAAGTTCCGAACCATAGAGGGAGGAGGGTATTCGGCTTCGTACGCCATGTAGCCCGATGCCAGCACGATCGACATACCCCCTAGCTCCGCGAGAATCGCCGTGACGTCGCCATCACTGTAATTAAGTAAAAGAAAGATATTTAAATCTGCTTTTGAAGCTGCTTTAGAATGATGGAGGTTTATTTGCAGCACCCTCATGCGAGACAGCCGCTTCCTCCCCTCCAGCTACAACGGTGACGTCAGCTTCACCCTCCCCGTCACTGAGAAGCAACTCCTCCTCCGCAAACATCCTATGCATTGTTGGTGCAAGGTTCGTCTGGGAGGAGACGCTGCCTTCAGCGTCGGAGAGTTCCTGTTCCGGCTCCGGTCCGGGTGCCTCAATGTCAACGTCCATTGCTTCACCCGACCCAGAGGCACGCTGAGCGTCCCCGCGGTACACTTGGATAATTACCTCATCGAGGCCATACGAAACGCGGCCTTGCCTCTTCTCTAGAAGCCCAATAGACTCCTTATTAAGGGGCAATAGTACTTGTCTGGAAGGGCCTTCCGCGTCCTCGACACGGGCGACCCTCCAATCACTTGTCGGGAGGGATGGGTTCATCACCTGGAGCATCTTAAGGATGCTTTCCGATGCCGATGGTGTCACCGGAACCCATACCCTCGCCCGTGGTCAGACTGGAATGTCCTTCCAGTCAACCACCTCCAACTTAGCCCCTGGGTAGACAGGGCCCACCTTTGCAACGGCGGCCTTATACAGCGCCACCGATCTCTGGTCCTCACAGGCTACAACCTTAATATGGCCCTGGTACCAGCCAGCGTCCTTACAGGCGGGGGGGGTTCCGGGGTTTTCCAGCAGAACGTCAAAGATGACGTTCGCCAGAGCTGCCTTCACCCACCTCCACTGGTCCTTTGGTAAGGACCCGAGCTCGTTGCCTCGGTCCAGGACCCCAATAAGGATCCTGTCCTTCGCAACCTCGGCAAAGCTAGGCCTGCCCACCCAGGAGTGCGGCCGGATTCTTTTCGTCGCCGGAGTTTGGTCCTCCGCCGATCTTTGTCGTTTAGACGAAGGCACCCGGTTTTCCACTGAAGCCCCAGTGACCCGAAAATTAGGCAGCAGGGCTTTCGCCCTTTCCACCGCTTCCTTCGCGCTCTGGGGCAGCGTTTAAAACGGGACCCCGTCGTATCTCCTTAGCGTCTTCGCGGCCTTTCGCTTGTCAGCGAATTTGAGCCGCTCCGACTCAAACTTCAGAGGGGCGTGGCTCGTAGTTTCCATCGCTGCCACGCCCTCCATATTTTCATGTGTAGCTGCTTGCCGCCTTAATCCGCTCGGGCGAGGCCGTGAGACCTCTGCCTTCGCAAGATTACGCTTCGCAGCCACGCCGGTGTTTGGCGGGCCCCTAGTGCCTACCGCCATGGAACGATCTGCCGTCTCCAGCACAATCCCCGCAGCTTTGCTGGTGCTAGGCCCCGCCATAACACCCATAGTCACGGGCCGGCGTGCAACCTCCAGCCCGGAAGAGCCCCTGTCGGAGCGAAGCGGCGCTTTAGGCGCTTGCGCCTGCGCATTCTTACCCCGAGATGGGGAAGAAGAAGTTTTTATGCTAGGCGCTCGCGCCTGCATAGTCTTACCCCGAGATGGGGAAGACAAGTTTTTTTGACTTTTTTGCTTATTTGTGTTCATCTTGGTCGTACGACCACCTGCTCGACGAGGCAAGCGCAGTGGTCTGAAAAGTATAAGTTGGAAAAGGGGGGTACACCACGACAGCGCCCCTTGCCGCGGTAAGGCCAAACATACTCCCTGAGGTGGCCCGGTGTCAGGGAGGCGCCGTTAGAATACAGCCGGAGTTTAGACCCCCTGGCTGCAAACCGACCAATGGGCACGGTGACGCTTAACAGCCTGGCTTAGGGGGAGAACTGGGAGATATTAGGAGGGATGCAGGGTATGCGGAAATTGAGAGATGTTGGTGCGGTACTCTCCACATAAGAAGCCGTGCAAGTTCGAGTCCTACATTGATTCATATATGGAGCTTCCCTCTTAGTTCGTGGTGTCATGGAAATCCGCAAGGAGTAACCATGCCAACACTTAAGCCTCATCCCCACGCCAAGGAGACCAACGATGATGAGGAGTAATGGTGTTAATATGTGTATTCGTATTTTTATGGGTAGTAGTAGTGAGTCGTCTTTATAAGAAAGGAGTCCTGTCTCTACGTGTTTTAATTTATAAATATCAATGTTGAATCTTTCAATTTCTTCATTTGATAGTATACTAGGGCGTAGTATGTTATGTCTTGCTGAAGTTATGTAGTATTGAATTTGTTCAATTTTATTTTCCAAGTATTTAAGTTTAAGCATTTGATCGGAATATAACATGTTTTTTATAATTTTTTCATTTGATACGTTTATTTTTTAAAGGTTTTCAGTATTTCTGTCCTATCGTTTTCTAAGGTTCTTTTTAGTATATTAATAGATTTGGTGAAGTTGTCATTTATATATATTTGTTGCTTTATTGCTCCTATTATATTGTGATTATTTTTCTCTAGTACTTCCACATGTTGTAATATGTTTTCCCTATCTCCATTGCCCATTGTTCCAAATAGCCATTTTTGAGTAGTCCCTACAATATTTATTAATCCTCTACGTTTTCGATTCCTTTCTTTTGGCATTAGTGTTTATTTTTGCTTTGATAGCTTTTGTTTCCTCGTATAGTATTTTGTTTATAATTTGTCGGGATTCTTTAGGGTGTATTATGTGTATTACCGTTGCCGTCTGGTTAACTATCTCTATCTCTCTGATCCTTATTTTGGCGTATCCTGTTTCGTTATCCAACTTATTAATTTGTAGGAGTGCGTTGATTGCCGTTATTGTCATTAGTATTATCGTAATTTTCGCCATTTTGATGCTTAAATTTAAATTTTCGTTTAACTTGAGTCTTGTATGCTTTTTAAATTTTGAATCTGTAGGTGTTAAATGATTTCCCTCCTTTTCAAAGTTACCTACTCTCCTGCATCTTGGTTGTGCTTTACCAACTCTATGATTCTTTATATACTTATTCTTAAAATCTTGTACGTTTACTCTATTTTCTTTTCTATTGATATTATTTATTACATATTATTTTTGCTTTTGTAGGTTCTCCGCTAATTTAATTATTTCTTGTTCTGAAAGTAGGCTATTTACGAAATCGATTGGTTTGTTCTTTGTCGTTGAGTGTTTAGTGTGCAACTAGTTTTGTATAGTCTGGTGATTTATGATTTCCCAAAAAATTTTTGACTGCATTAACAAAGCTTAGCCAGGCTTCTGATTCAATTTGTGACATATGGTTTATGAATTCAGTGTCTTTTAGAAGGGTACGAATTTCAGGACCATCGAAGATTCCTGCTTTTAATTTTTCCATACTAAGGGCTGGAAATTTTTTGCACACATATTCGAAACAGTCACCTGTCTTATCATGGGCTTTGATGAACTGTTTCTTTAGTCCAAGCTTGATGTGAAGTGGTGGAAGAATGATTTTTTCTCGGCTTTTCACTTGATCATGAACCACATTTGCTGTTCCTACCTCCATATTTTCTCTCACCGGCCAGTCCTTTCTAATCCAATGTTCATTTCTTGCACGACTGCCCCATAATCATAAAAAACAGGGGTATTTAGAATACCCACTTTGTTTGTTGGCCCAATAAAAAATTCACCATCTTCAAGTCCACGCATACTGACCACTTATGTTGTGCATACAAAATCTTTGCTAAAACAATTTTTACATTTTCGTATTCTTCTTTTAGTTTGGTACTATGACCGATTGGAACCGAAGCAAGTTTATTTGCATTGTGTAGCAACACACATTTCAGAGTTCTTTTTGAGCTATCTATAAAAAGCCTCCAATAATCGGGATTATATTCGGGAATGGCCATAGCACTCAAGAGTTCAGAAATATTGTTACAATATACAAGATTGTCTTCATTGGTGAAGTAAGGTAGAAGGTGCTCTCTGTTCCTAAAGGCTGTAATAGCAACACCAGGTTGTAGACAAGATTTTTGTTTTAGCCTCGAAGCCAGAAGTTCAGACGACTTTTTTGATAAATTCAAGTCACGAACCAAATCATTGAGCTCTTCTGTAGAAAATTCCTGTTTCGTACAACTACTTTCTTCACACTCACTTTCACTGCTATTTGTCGGATTTTCTGATGTTTCTGACATTTCAACATCATCACATCATGTTTTAATAATTTATGTTACAAAACTTATTGAGGAATAAAATTAATTAATACAACTGGAACTGGGTCATATGTATAATTTTTTGTTCATAAATTTCTTAAGTTTCGTTTATCTCAAGAACTAGAGCTAATCCAAAAAAAAGTAAAAACACAGTTCGTAAGCCTGCTACTAATGTTAATAAAAATTATTAACGAAATCATGACCGCAGGTTTTTTTTAAATTTTTGTTACGCAGTGTAATCATTCAACATCTGCGTTTCCTGTTTTAGTATAAGTGGTCGTTAGGTGTAGGTTTATTTTATTATCCTTTAAGAATTGGTTTATTGCTACTGTATATAATTCCTTGTCTGTTACTAAAGTTTTTGGTTTGCCTATGCTACTATTGCTAAACTATGGTATAGATATAAAATACAAGTATATTAAGTTTGGGGGTAATTTACAGAAATTGGTTGAATATCTATTATAGGAGAACAAATTTAAATTTTTGTGGGTTACTGATCTAATGTAAAAATAAGGGTTATAAATAATGTTAGCCCGAAATATATTGCTAAGAAACTTTAGTTCATTGACATGATATATTTGGCTGAGATGTAGTTCAATTTGTTGACGTCCGTTGACGTGAAGTTGGTGAAGGTATTTAGGATCTGTATTTCGTTGATGTATGTTAGGTTCCCATAAAATAAGAAATAAAGATTGTTCCATCCGAAACTAGTTCTATTATAGGGTCATTTTGATACTCGCAGATTGCTTTTCCTCTGGTGCCGATTTGTGAAATACAGTTGCTCTCATTAAAATTTTGCATTTGACTTTTTTGCGTATTTTTATGTCTTCTATGGCTATACACTTTTCCCATATATTAAACTTGGCTTCCTGTGGAATGAGAGGATGCTAAAAAGGGAGATACATTCTTTTGTTATTTTGGTATCCTCAGTTTGTGGTGAGGATATAGTTTTAATGGTGGTGTTAACGTTTACCCAGAAAGCATCCAAACCCTTCTTTGGAAGCTTCTCACCATTTACGGAGTTAAAGTAAAATGCGGGTCTTCTTTACTTAGCTCGTTATAAAAACTGACTTTTCTTTATTTTAATATTTCTTTTTTTTCTTCTATTCTGATGTGCACACAGAGACTCGTATGTATGTGTGTATTTAGATGTGCGCGCATAAAATTACATCTTGTTTCTAATTTTTCTTTTTTTCTTTTACATTATTTTTTCTGCCTGTTTTAGACTTAACAATGGTCCAATTGTTTTTATTTTTTTTTTTTGAGTTTGCATCATCTGAGTCCTGTTGTATTGATAATTCTGCGTTTACATTAGTATTTTTATTTTTTTTATTTTATTTTATATATTATATATACTATTCCTACTATTATTGATATGATTAATGTGCTACTCCATAGTTTATGTTCTTGTGTATTTTTAATTCCTCAAGTTTTCTATGTTCTTTTCTGTGTTTATTATTATTTTTGAGAAGTTTATTTCCTTTTTAACATGCAATGGATCAGTTTCTATTTTAGGGTAAGTGTATTTTTCTTCTGCAATGACTGTTGTGTTTTGAAATGCGTATCCTTATCTCAATTTTACAATTATAAAAGTTTATTAGTGTATTCCCCTCAAGTACAATTTCTCTGTTGTCACAATTTTGTTTCATTTTTATTTGTATGCGGTTTTTATTAAGATTGTATCGTCTTCAATATCTTCAACTATTGTTTCGTCATTATATTCGAATTTACATTGGTTGGAAGTACAAATATTTATTTCTTTTAGATTTTTAAAATGTGTCCCGTCTGTATATTTATATAAAGGGTGGTTAAATTTTAAGGGCCGATGTTGATTTTGAATAAAACACAAATTATTTTGGAAATTATTGTAATTTCTTCTTACTATGATAATTATCCAATTATGTATGGAACAAAATATCGGCCAAATGTCCGCCGCGACCTCGGCGGCACACCTCCATCCGATGGTCCAAATTTTCGATGACGCTGAGGCGTAATTGAGGTTCAATGCCGTTAATGTCCCGAATTATCTCATCCTTTACCTATTGAATTGTTGCTGGATTATCCTTTTCCTTCAAATAACCCCAAAGAAGGTAGTCCAACAGTGTCAAATCACACGATCTTGGTGGCCAATTGACATCACCACCACGTGAGATAACACGGCCGATGAATTTGTCGCGCAAAAGAGCCATTGTTTCGTTGGTTGTGTGGCAAGTGGCACCATCCTGTTGGAACCACATATCGCACATCCATACTTATGTTCCAATTCGGGCCATCAAAAGTTCGTTATCATCTCACGATAGCGAACACCATCCACAACTACCTGACCGGCCTCATTTTGTAAAAAATACGGCCAGATGATGCCGCCAGCCCATAAAACGCACCAAACAGTCACTCTTTGTGGGTGCATTGGTTTTTCGACAATCGCTCTTGGATTATCATTCGCCCAAATGCGGGAATTCTGCTTATTGACGAATCCACTGAGGTGAAAATGTGCCTCATCACTGAAGATGATTTTCTTCGAAAATTGATCATCCATATTTAATCAATTTTCATAATAAGCCTGAATAACTTTAACACGTTGCTCGATTGTGTATCTTTCCATGTTCAAATTGAGTTAGTCTGAAATTCATAAATGTCAAATGAAATGCAGAAAAAAACTTGACGTTTAGGTGTCGTTCACATTCAACATCGGCCCTTAAAATTTAGCCACCCTTTATATTCTTTCATATTGTGATTACATATCTTTGTTCTTCTGTAATTTGAAAATGTTCCCTGTTCAGTAATGGTGTTAGGTTAGGTTAGGTTGGAGTGGCAGCCGCCTACAGCGGCTCACTTAGGCCAATATTAGGCACATTGTGTTACCACAAAGAAAAGTTTTGTACCATCCCAAAAAGAAAAATTACCCCTTACTAAACCAGTTTGCCTCATTGATAAACTTCAACAGACAATTTACCTCGCTGCTAGAAACCTTACTAAGGTCATCCAGAAACGGTGATCCCATATTTCGCATCCTGCTTTTACACAGTGCAGGGCACTTACACAGTAGATGCAAGATCGTTTCCTCCTCCTCGTCATTCTTGCAGCTCCTACAGCATCTTCGGAAGGGCACTCCCAACCTTTCAGCATGTATACCTATCAGACAGTGCCCTGTTAGATCCCCGATCACATTCGAAATGTTTTCCCTTCTTAGAGAGAGAACGCTGCGCGACCGTTTCCGATCCCATTTAGGCCACGTCTGCCTTGAGGCTCGACAGGCCGCATTTTGCCTCCATCTATTGTCAGCTTGTTTATATGTAAAATCTCTGAGTAGCATTTTGCAAGTGGCAAACGGCATACCAATGCGTTCTTTATCCTGAAGAATCTGCTTGGTCGTACCTTGTCTTGCAAGTTCATCTGTCATGCAGTTTTCCTCTATGTCCCGGTGACCAGGGACCCAAATGAGGTACAGTCTGTTCTGCTTAGCCATCTCCTGTAGAGATCGGCGGCAGTCCAGCGCGATATTCGAGTTAAACGTGAGAGAGCTCAGAGCTTTGATTGCAGCCTGGCTGTCACTAAAAATGAAGATGTCTCTTCCTATAATCCCGGCCCCTATCTTCTTCACCGCTTCCATGATAGCTGAGACCTCAGCCTGGAAGACGCTGCAGTGATCTGGTAACCTAAAGGAAATTTGCAGGAGAGGGTTTCGTGAGAAAACGCCCCCTCCTACCTGATTATCGAGTTTCGAGCCATCTGTACAGATGACAATGCTCTCAGGTGGAGTGTGAAACTCAGGTTTCCACTCTTCCCTGCTTGGAATTCGTGTAGTAAAGTTACTTTCATTTACCGATGTCCAAGCACACCGGTCCGTGCTGCTCGGAATAGAGCAGAACTTGTTCAAAATACTAGAGTGCCCTTGGCATTCAGGGTGCCACTGGGATGTCTCTCTTAGTCTCAAAGCAGTCATCGCTGCCGTCTGTTGTCCGACCAAATCTTAAGGAAGGAGGTCTAAAATGGCGTTCAATGCCTCATTTGGCGTGGTTCTGAGCGCCCCACTTATGCAGATCATACTAGATCTTTGCACCTTGGTGAGTAACCTGAGGTTAACCTCTTTGTCTAAAGCAGGCCACCATACGATCACCCCATATAGGAGAATTGGTCTGACGACCGCTGTGAAAATCCACCGACAGATCTGGGGATTAAGACCCCATTTCCTGCCTATGGCTCTCTTACAAGTGTAGAGGGCTATGGAAGCCTTTTCATGACGTTGAACCAGGTTCTCTTTCCAGTTCAACTTCCTATCTAAAACAACGCCTAAAAATTTGGCACTTGTAGAAATACTTAACCGGGTACCATTTAGTACCGGTGGGGTCACCGAAGGCACTTTATACCTTCTCGTGAAGAGTACGAGTTCCACTTTACTTAAGCTGACCCTGAGCCCGCAGTGGGTGGACCACTTGGATACCTCCCGAAGCGCTCGTTGCATCAGCTCGCATAGTGTCTGCGGAAACTTTCCCCTGAGCGCGATCGCGACGTCATCAGCGTACGCGACAACTTTTGCGCCACCCCATACCGTATCTCGCAGTAGCGTATTAACGGTGAGGTTCCACAGAAGTGGGGATAGGACACCTCCTTGTGGCGTCACCCGCGACACGTGCCGCGCCAATTCGCTCGCACCCAGCTTAGCCCTTACTACTCTGCAACTGAGTAGCTGGCCGATAAACTCAACCAGTGAGCATTCAGCTCCTAGATCCCTAACGGCGCCAGTTATGGTTTCTGGAAGCACATTATTGAAGGCGCCTTCAATGTCCAGGAAGGCTACAAGACAGAACTCCTTGACACTGAGAGACTTCTCACTATAGCCGACCAAGCTATGGAGTGCAGTCTCAGTAGATTTGCCTTTGCGGTAGGCATGCTGGTCATTAGACAGTAGTCGACTGTCGATGGTATCGGACAGGTGGCAACTAACAATCCTTTCAAGTGCCTTAAGAGCAAATGATGATAGACTGATAGGCCTAAGATCCTTTGGATTAGTATATGAGGCCTTACCAGCTTTAGGAATAAAAACAGCCGTGACATTTCTCCATGCCAACGGTATGTGATTAAGTTTGAAACAGGCTCTGAAAATAGTAGAGAGCCATTTTGCAGACACCTCCAGTGTCTTAATTAGCTGAGCAGGTATAATCCCATCCGGCCCTGCAGATTTGTATGGCTTAAAGCTTTGGATAGCCCATTTAACCTTTTCTTCCGAAACCGGTATGTTGACGGGGTTGGAAGAAATAAACGAAGGAGTTCTTTCCTCCGCAATTGTGTTCCCAGGGAAGTGAGTATCTAGTAGCAGTTCAAGGCTTTCCTTTCCCGTCGAGGTCCAGGAACCGTCTTGCCTCTGCAAGAAACCTATCGGGTTAGAGGATCCTGAGAGAACCTTCCTTAGCCTCGCTGTCTCGGAAACACCCTCGATGCCACCGCAGAAGTTTCTCCACGAAGATCTCTTTGCCGCCCTTAAAGCTTTTTTATAGATCTGGAGAGATTTTTTGTACTCCTGCCATACCAGTTCGAGATTAAGTCTTTTGGCTTTGTTGAAATTTTTCCTACAAGATTTACGTAGTGAGTCCAACTCACGTGACCACCAATGGGGTTTACGTTTGCCCCATTGCTTAGATTCAGGGCAAGCCTAATCTATGGCATTTGAGCAGGTCATCGTAAAAACGTTCACCATGTTCTCTAGATCCCCGATGCAATTAGGTTCAAAAAGAGGTTCGCTGGTCAGCCTATCCTCAAATAACCTTTTATAAGAGCGCCAATCCGTGTTTTTTAGGTTTATGCGCACAGAGAAGGAGTGTTCATCTAGAACCCGCCAACTCTCGATCAGTTCAGATAGATTAACACTACATAGAGTTATATCTAAAACTTCTTTACGATTCCTAGTAATGAAGGTGGGATCCCTACCTTTGTTGCATATAAGTAGGTTAGTAGTTAGAAGGTAGTTGAAAAGTAACTCACCTCGATCATTAATGTTCGTGCTCCCGCAGTTGACATGGTGAGCATTAGCGTCGCTGCCGACCAACATGTGTCCGCTCTCATACCTGGACACCAAGTTCCGAACCATAGAGGGAGGAGGGTATTCGGCTTCGTACGCCATGTAGCCCGATGCCAGCACGATCGACATACCCCCTAGCTCCGCGAGAATCGCCGTGACGTCGCCATCACTGTAATTAAGTAAAAGAAAGATATTTAAATCTGCTTTTGAAGCTGCTTTAGAATGATGGAGGTTTATTTGCAGCACCCTCATGCGAGACAGCCGCTTCCTCCCCTCCAGCTACAACGGTGACGTCAGCTTCACCCTCCCCGTCACTGAGAAGCAACTCCTCCTCCGCAAACATCCTATGCATTGTTGGTGCAAGGTTCGTCTGGGAGGAGACGCTGCCTTCAGCGTCGGAGAGTTCCTGTTCCGGCTCCGGTCCGGGTGCCTCAATGTCAACGTCCATTGCTTCACCCGACCCAGAGGCACGCTGAGCGTCCCCGCGGTACACTTGGATAATTACCTCATCGAGGCCATACGAAACGCGGCCTTGCCTCTTCTCTAGAAGCCCAATAGACTCCTTATTAAGGGGCAATAGTACTTGTCTGGAAGGGCCTTCCGCGTCCTCGACACGGACGACCCTCCAATCACTTGTCGGGAGGGATGGGTTCATTACCTGGAGCATCTTAAGGATGCTTTCCGATGCCGATGGTGTCACCGGAACCCATACCCTCGCCCGTGGTCAGACTGGAATGTCCTTCCAGTCAACCACCTCCAACTTAGCCCCTGGGTAGACAGGGCCCACCTTTGCAACGGCGGCCTTATACAGCGCCACCGATCTCTGGTCCTCACAGGCTACAACCTTAATATGGCCCTGGTACCAGCCAGCGTCCTTACAGGCGGGGGGGGTTCCGGGGTTTTCCAGCAGAACGTCAAAGATGACGTTCGCCAGAGCTGCCTTCACCCACCTCCACTGGTCCTTTGGTAAGGACCCGAGCTCGTTGCCTCGGTCCAGGACCCCAATAAGGATCCTGTCCTTCGCAACCTCGGCAAAGCTAGGCCTGCCCACCCAGGAGTGCGGCCGGATTCTTTTCGTCGCCGGAGTTTGGTCCTCCGCCGATCTTTGTCGTTTAGACGAAGGCACCCGGTTTTCCACTGAAGCCCCAGTGACCCGAAAATTAGGCAGCAGGGCTTTCGCCCTTTCCACCGCTTCCTTCGCGCTCTGGGGCAGCGTTTAAAACGGGACCCCGTCGTATCTCCTTAGCGTCTTCGCGGCCTTTCGCTTGTCAGCGAATTTGAGCCGCTCCGACTCAAACTTCAGAGGGGCGTGGCTCGTAGTTTCCATCGCTGCCACGCCCTCCATATTTTCATGTGTAGCTGCTTGCCGCCTTAATCCGCTCGGGCGAGGCCGTGAGACCTCTGCCTTCGCAAGATTACGCTTCGCAGCCACGCCGGTGTTTGGCGGGCCCCTAGTGCCTACCGCCATGAACGATCTGCCGTCTCCAGCACAATCCCCGCAGCTTTGCTGGTGCTAGGCCCCGCCATAACACCCATAGTCACGGGCCGGCGTGCAACCTCCAGCCCGGAAGAGCCCCTGTCGGAGCGAAGCGGCGCTTTAGGCGCTTGCGCCTGCGCATTCTTACCCCGAGATGGGGAAGAAGAAGTTTTTATGCTAGGCGCTCGCGCCTGCATAGTCTTACCCCGAGATGGGGAAGACAAGTTTTTTTGACTTTTTTGCTTATTTGTGTTCATCTTGGTCGTACGACCACCTGCTCGACGAGGCAAGCGCAGTGGTCTGAAAAGTATAAGGGGGAAAAGGGGGGTACACCACGACAGCGCCCCTTGCCGCGGTAAGGCCAAACATACTCCCTGAGGTGGCCCGGTGTCAGGGAGGCGCCGTTAGAATACAGCCGGAGTTTAGACCCCCTGGCTGCAAACCGACCAATGGGCACGGTGACGCTTAACAGCCTGGCTTAGGGGGAGAACTGGGAGATATTAGGAGGGATGCAGGGTATGCGGAAATTGAGAGATGTTGGTGCGGTACTCTCCACATAAGAAGCCGTGCAAGTTCGAGTCCTACATTGATTCATATATGGAGCTTCCCTCTTAGTTCGTGGTGTCATGGAAATCCGCAAGGAGTAACCATGCCAACACTTAAGCCTCATCCCCACGCCAAGGAGACCAACGATGATGAGGAGTAATGGTGTTAATATGTGTATTCGTATTTTTATGGGTAGTAGTAGTGAGTCGTCTTTATAAGAAAGGAGTCCTGTCTCTACGTGTTTTAATTTATAAATATCAATGTTGAATCTTTCAATTTCTTCATTTGATAGTATACTAGGGCGTAGTATGTTATGTCTTGCTGAAGTTATGTAGTATTGAATTTGTTCAATTTTATTTTCCAAGTATTTAAGTTTAAGCATTTGATCGGAATATAACATGTGTTTTATAATTTTTTCATTTGATACGTTTATTTTTTAAAGGTTTTCAGTATTTCTGTCCTATCGTTTTCTAAGGTTCTTTTTAGTATATTAATAGATTTGGTGAAGTTGTCATTTATATATATTTGTTGCTTTATTGCTCCTATTATATTGTGATTATTTTTCTCTAGTACTTCCACATGTTGTAATATGTTTTCCCTATCTCCATTGCCCATTGTTCCAAATAGCCATTTTTGAGTAGTCCCTACAATATTTATTAATCCTCTACGTTTTCGATTCCTTTCTTTTGGCATTAGTGTTTATTTTTGCTTTGATAGCTTTTGTTTCCTCGTATAGTATTTTGTTTATAATTTGTCGGGATTCTTTAGGGTGTATTATGTGTATTACCGTTGCCGTCTGGTTAACTATCTCTATCTCTCTGATCCTTATTTTGGCGTATCCTGTTTCGTTATCCAACTTATTAATTTGTAGGAGTGCGTTGATTGCCGTTATTGTCATTAGTATTATCGTAATTTTCGCCATTTTGATGCTAAAATTTAAATTTTCGTTTAACTTGAGTCTTGTATGCTTTTTAAATTTTGAATCTGTAGGTGTTAAATGATTTCCCTCCTTTTCAAAGTTACCTACTCTCCTGCATCTTGGTTGTGCTTTACCAACTCTATGATTATTTATATACTTATTCTTAAAATCTTGTACGTTTACTCTATTTTCTTTTCTATTGATATTATTTATTACATCTTATTTTTGCTTTTGTAGGTTCTCCGCTAATTTAATTATTTCTTGTTCTGAAAGTAGGCTATTTACGAAATCGATTGGTTTGTTCTTTGTCGTTGAGTGTTTAGTGTGCAACTAGTTTTGTATAGTCTGGTGATTTATGATTTCCCAAAAAATTTTTGACTGCATTAACAAAGCTTAGCCAGGCTTCTGATTCAATTTGTGACATATGGTTTATGAATTCAGTGTCTTTTAGAAGGGTACGAATTTCAGGACCATCGAAGATTCCTGCTTTTAATTTTTCCATACTAAGGGCTGGAAATTTTTTGCACACATATTCGAAACAGTCACCTGTCTTATCATGGGCTTTGATGAACTGTTTCTTTAGTCCAAGCTTGATGTGAAGTGGTGGAAGAATGATTTTTTCTCGGCTTTTCACTTGATCATGAACCACATTTGCTGTTCCTACCTCCATATTTTCTCTCACCGGCCAGTCCTTTCTAATCCAATGTTCATTTCTTGCACGACTGCCCCATAATCATAAAAAACAGGGGTATTTAGAATACCCACTTTGTTTGTTGGCCCAATAAAAAATTCACCATCTTCAAGTCCACGCATACTGACCACTTATGTTGTGCATACAAAATCTTTGCTAAAACAATTTTTACATTTTCGTATTCTTCTTTTAGTTTGGTACTATGACCGATTGGAACCGAAGCAAGTTTATTTGCATTGTGTAGCAACACACATTTCAGAGTTCTTTTTGAGCTATCTATAAAAAGCCTCCAATAATCGGGATTATATTCGGGAATGGCCATAGCACTCAAGAGTTCAGAAATATTGTTACAATATACAAGATTGTCTTCATTGGTGAAGTAAGGTAGAAGGTGCTCTCTGTTCCTAAAGGCTGTAATAGCAACACCAGGTTGTAGACAAGATTTTTGTTTTAGCCTCGAAGCCAGAAGTTCAGACGACTTTTTTGATAAATTCAAGTCACGAACCAAATCATTGAGCTCTTCTGTAGAAAATTCCTGTTTCGTACAACTACTTTCTTCACACTCACTTTCACTGCTATTTGTCGGATTTTCTGATGTTTCTGACATTTCAACATCATCACATCATGTTTTAATAATTTATGTTACAAAACTTATTGAGGAATAAAATTAATTAATACAACTGGAACTGGGTCATATGTATAATTTTTTGTTCATAAATTTCTTAAGTTTCGTTTATCTCAAGAACTAGAGCTAATCCAAAAAAAGTAAAAACACAGTTCGTAAGCCTGCTACTAATGTTAATAAAAATTATTAACGAAATCATGACCGCAGGTTTTTTTTTAAATTTTTGTTACGCAGTGTAATCATTCAACATCTACGTTTCCTGTTTTAGTATAAGTGGTCGTTAGGTGTAGGTTTATTTTATTATCCTTTAAGAATTGGTTTATTGCTACTGTATATAATTCCTTGTCTGTTACTAAAGTTTTTGGTTTGCCTAAATATTGAATTATTTTTTTATGGTATTTATGATTGATATCCAAGTTCCGTCTTTCAACGATTTAGCAGTTGCATATTTTGTTAATTTATCGATGCTTGTGAGGTACATTACGCCTCTTTGTGGGTACCAAATATCAAAATGAACGATTTTGTTATGTTCCTTGGGAGTTTCCGTAATATTTAAACTATGTTTGATAGGGTTTCTGTCAAATTTCGCTTTATTGCATATTTCACAATTATTGATGTACTTCTGTATTTCTTTTTGTAATTTGGGGTAGTAGTGTGTTTCTTAATTTCCTCGAACATTTCATTTATTCCCCTGTGAGCGATCGCGCATTGGTTACGCGTGATACGTGCAGGTCCAAGCAAGTTCAGCCTCGCTCGTTAGCTAGCGGCGAAGCGCGCGTAAAGATGAAAAAAATTCATAACTCCCGAAGTTTTCATTTCTACATCGCAAATTTTTCACAGGTTATATAGTAATCACAGGCAATCATATTAAAATAAAAAAAGTAAAAGAAAGTAGTCCCACATTTGGAAAAAAATTAGTTGTTTTGAAAAAAACGCTAATTTTTTATAAAAAAAAACTCACAGAACGTCTACTTCGCTGTGTTGCGAAGATAGGGAAATAACGCAAATTTTCAGTACAGGAAGAATTTTTTATGACCAAAACTTTTTTTAATGTGGAATACTGAAAAAACGTCTTTTTTCAATATTTAAAAAATTCGAAATTTCATATCTCGAAAATTTAAAGTACCATATTAAAATAAAAAAATACGGGTCGATTATTTTTCAATATAGAACGCGAAAAAAATATGTTTTTCCAAATAATTTTTGAGTGTAAATTTCGGATGGAATGACCCATATACTAGTGTAGCATACTGCTACCGAAAATGCATCAAGTCCTCTTCACATGTTATTTATTATGCTTCTTATTTTCTTTTGATATATTATTTTCTTTGTTATTGATTGTATGTATCGGGTGTTTTTTTTAGGGGTATAGAACTTCGAATTGAAATAAAACACAAGAAAATCGTTTTAAGGTCCATCAATTTGGCTTTATTGGAAGGATAATTTTATGCCATTAATGTTTAAATATGATTTCGGGCATGTGGCCGCCGCGGCTGGCTCGAATAAAGCCAATTCTACAGGTCCAATTTTCAACCACTTTTTCGAGCATATGGGGCCGTATGTCGGTAATAACGCCACGAATGTTGGCTTCCAATTCCCCTAACGTTTCTGGTTTGTTGGCGTAGACGAGCGACTTCACATATCCCCAAAGAAAATAATCCAATGGTGTCAAATCACACGATCTTGGTGGCCAATTTACAGGTCCATTCCGCGAAATTATGCGCTCATCGAATGTTTCCTTCAATAAATCGATTGTGACGTGCGCTGTGTGGCATGTAGCGCCGTCTTGTTGGAACCACAACTCATCCACATTCATGCCATCCAATTCGGGAACAAAATAGTCGGTTATCATGGCTCTATACCGGTCTCCATTAACGGTAACTGCCTCTCCAGCATTATTGCGGAAGAAGTATGGCCCAATGACTCCACCAGCCCATAGAGCACACCAAACAGTCAGTTTTTGTGGATGTAATGGCGTTTCAAGGGTCTCATGTGGATTCTCTTCACTCCAAATGCGGCAATTTTGCTTGTTGACGTAGCCATTCAACCAAAAATGAGCCTCATCACTGAACAAAATTTTGCGATGAAAATCAGCATCGAGATCAATCTCATTTTCGGCCCATACACCAAAATCACGACGCATTGCATGGTCTCGCGGCTTTAATTCTTGCACAAGCTGGATCTTGTAAGGTCGCAAGCCAAGATCTTTGCGCAAAATCTTCCATAAAGTTGATGGACAAAGCTCCAATTGCTGTGCACGGTGGCGAATCGATTCATTCGGGTCCTCTTCAACACTTTGCTCTACACTTTGCTCTTGTTCTGAAAGTAGGCTATTTACGAAATCGATTGGTTTGTTCTTTGTCGCTGAGTGTTTAGTGTGCAACTAGTTTTGTATAGTCTGGTGATTTATGATTTCCCAAAAAATTTTTGACTGCATTAACAAAGCTTAGCCAGGCTTCTGATTCAATTTGTGACATATGGTTTATGAATTCAGTGTCTTTTAGAAGGGTACGAATTTGAGGACCATCGAAGCAGGAATCCTTTTAATTTTTCCATACTAAGGGCTGGAAATTTTTTGCACACATATTCGAAACAGTCACCTGTCTTATCATGGGCTTTGATGAACTGTTTCTTTAGTCCAAGCTTGATGTGAAGTGGTGGAAGAATGATTTTTTCTCGGCTTTTCACTTGATCATGAACCACATTTGCTGTTCCTACCTCCATATTTTCTCTCACCGGCCAGTCCTTTCTAATCCAATGTTCATTTCTTGCACGACTGCCCCATAATCATAAAAAACAGGGGTATTTAGAATACCCACTTTGTTTGTTAGCCCAACACTCTTCAACACTTTGCTCTACAGCGGCAATTGTTTCTTCGGTGCGCACTGTTCGACGTCTCTGCGGATGCGTATTATCACATAGAGTAAACGTAGTGCGAAAACGATCCATGGTTAACCGAATTAATTGCTCTGATGGACGATTATGTCGATCATAAAATTGACGGAGCTCGCGGTAAACTTCCCGAACTGAACCGTTATTTTCGAATAAATTTGCACGATTTGCAAGCGTTGTTCTTTTGTCAACCTGTTCATGATGAAATGGCAAACCAAACTGAACATAAATGACATTAGTTGCCAGATTTGACCACAAAATGCCAGTTTTATCTCTATTCGAAAAACAAACCTGTAAAAAAAACACCCGATATTTGCGCTCTTTGAATTATAGGTTGATTTTTATATATGTATGTAAGCTTTGTATATTACTCTTTATTTAAGTTGGGTATATGCGAATGCACCTTATGTAAAGCAACACGACGATACGAAGAAGTGGGAAGAGAATGGAAAAGAAAGGTGCTAGACGAAGAGGAATAAAAATTTCTGGATATACAAAGTAAGCTGAGCACATGTGAATTGTGTAAATTATAATCAAATCTTCTATTTTAATTTAACATTGAAGTGATTATACTATTAAATATAATTTATTAATGAATTCAAGTTGTAAATACTTTGCCGATCGAAATACTTAGTACTGGAAGTAAAAAACCTTAATTGTTGATTCTTCTGTTTTAGGTTAGTTGATCACATATGAATTGTGTAAATTTTAATAAAAACTTCTGTTTTAGATGAATACAATTGTTTGATTACTCCTACATTTCGACGCATATTATAAATCAACAATTTTCTGAGTTTTGGATAAGTGGATAATGGCAAGATTACAGCTTGAAATTGAATTGGTAGCAGATGAGGATCAAAAGAGTAGCACGATTGCCATCAAATCTCTTACTACTGAAGATGGAATGAAATATCAGATACCTCGAAATTATCAAACAGCTAAAAACCACCACCAACTAACAAAGCTACCAGAATTTCTAAAGGTAAAGAAGACTCTACAAAAACGAGGTCAGTTTAGAAATGTTTGGGTGTCTATACCACATGAAGTTTTAGCTTTATATGTAGATGAGAGTGGGAATATGATGTTTAACGATTATCTGCTACAAGAAATTACGCAAAGTAAACCAAGTCCAGATAAAGCACAACAAACAACAGCAGATGAAAACTTAATTAGAATTTTAGCGAAACTAAGTGACAACGACACCAACAAAGAGAAGAATAGAAATTTAAACAAGCTGTTTGAGAAAGTGGTTCTAGCAAAATTTGATTGTAAAACCACAAATGCAAATTAATGGTTGGAGACTTTTGAAAATGAATGTGGGAGATTAGAATTAACACTTGATACAGAAAAAATTGGCATCCTAAGATTACTTTTAAATGATTCTGAAAAAAATTGGTATGAATCAATGCGAATCAAACATGGCCTAGACTATGGATGGCAAATTTGGAAAGACAATTTCATAAAAACATTTGCTAGTAAAAATTGGTCTTCAATCATTTATGCATTAACCTACAAATCTTTGAATGGTTCTCTGGTCGACTTTGCATTAAAAAAAGAACGTTTATTACTAGAATATAATAAAAATATTGATAATAGGACACTGACTGATTTGATCGTAGCAGGATTACCAACATTCGTTATTAACAAGTTAGATAGACAAGAGCTAGAAAATACTACAATTCTGTTTAATGAACTAAGAATGCATGAAAATCTGACTAAAAATGTTTCAAAAGGATCCAATACTTACAAAAAAAACATAAAACCAAGCATAGATTCAAATAATAAACAACCATGTCAAATATGTTTCAAAAAACTAAAGAAAAACAGGTTCCACTCTGAAGATTCATGCTGGTTCAAAGATGATGACAAAAACGTTAGTACAAAACACTCTACAAACTTAGTTTTGGAAATAGATGAGATAGAAAACCCAAAAAACTAGAAGTCCCCCCCTCATTGAAGTAAAGGTTGTGTTAAATAATAAATTGGAGTGCACAGGCATTTATGACCCAGGCTCAAACATCACCCTTATAAACTCTAAACTAATAAATGTAAATAATATAAATAAAAATAATATTGAAAATAAATTCAAGACGATTGGTGGGGGGGGGGGGGGGGGGGGGGGAAGAACAAAAGGGCTAATAAAGTTAGATGGAGAAATATTTAATATAAAGAAAAAAATATATGTTTTTATATGCAGTGATGGAACTTTAAATTATGATCTACTCTTGGGATTAGACACAATAAAGGAGTTTGGGTTGACCCATGATAGGAATCTAAATATCCAACTTCAAGAAAGTGCTAACCCAAATTTAATTAAAAGTAATATTCCAATAGAAACAAACAATGAATTTGAAATAAACTTCAATGAAGGAATAAATATAGATAAATTTGATGTGGATATTGAGCATTTAAAAGATGACCAAAGAAAAAATTCATGAATTACTAAATACTTATAAAAATATTTTTGCGAAAGATAAATATGATGTAGGTCAAGTAAAAAACTATGAAGCATTTATAGACCTTGAAATAAAAAAATACTGCTCAAAAAGGCCATACAGGTGCTCATTAGATAACAAAATGGAGATAGAAAAACAAATTCGGCAGCTACTAAAACATAAATAAATTGATGAATCTTACAGCCCATTCGCAGCGCCAGTGACATTGGCATATAAACGTGATGAAGGGAAAAAGACAAGATTATGTATTGATTTCAGAGACCTGAATAAAATTACAGTCACAGCCGATTCCTTTAATAGAAGACCTAATGGTAAAGACAATAAATTGTAAATATTTCACTACTCTGGAAATCAACTCGGCGTTTTGGTCAATACCATTAAGAGTCCAAAAAACTGAATGAATCCCAAAAAAAGAAAAAGGCAATATTTTTAGAATGTTTAGCCATAAAAGAAAGTTTGGAATTTTGGCAACATTGGTTAATAGGAACTGCATTTACCATCTACACAGATCATAAGCCATTAGAAAATTTGAATATTAGAAGTAGAACAGATGATGAACTAGGGGAAATGCCATATTACTTATCACAGTACAATTTTACGATAAAATACAATCCAGGTAGGAATAATACCGAAGCTGATTGTTTCAGCAGAAACCCTGTTTATGAAAATAATGAAAATGAAGAGGATAAATTGAGAATAGTGAATACTATCACCATAGAAGATATAATAAATGATCAAAAAGAAAATTCTCAAATAGAAAATCGGAAAAATACTATTATGGAAAACGGCATTTTTTATAAAAGGAATAAAAAGAAAAACAAAATTATCCTTTCAGAAAACTTTAGTAAAAAATTAATAAAATTGGTACATGAACAATTTAGCCAGATTGGAATTAACCAGATCGAATCAAAAATAAGACCGTTTTATACAGCGCCAAATCTTGCAGATAACATACATAAAACTAATCTGTAAACAGTGCGAAGTCTGTATTAAAAATAAGACAAGGTTGAATAAGAAGTATGGATTAATGTCTCAATTAGGACCTGCCCAAAAACCATTTCAAATAATGTCCATAGACACGATAGGGGGATTCGGTGGCAACAGATCTACAAAGAAATACCTACACCTATTAGTGGACCACTTTACTCGTTTCGCTTACATTTTATGCTCAAAAACCCAGTTAGCTAAGGACTTTATGAGGCTAATAGACCAAGTGATAAAAGAGAACAAAATGGAAATATTATTTTCAGATCAATACCCGGCACTAAAATCTCGAGAGATTTTAAAAATTATTTAAAAGAAAACTCAATTGAAGTAATTTTCACAGCAGTGGACGCACCTTTTTCGAATGGCTTGAATGAAGGGTTGAACCAAACTCTGGTCAACAGAATCAGATGTGCAATAAACAGTACAGATAAGAGAACTGCCTGGGCCACAATAGCAAGAGACTGTATAAAAGCATATAATATGACTAATCACACAATAACAGGATATTCGCCAATGTATCTACTAAGTGGGGAGCCCACCGACTTGCTGCCAGTGAGTTTGACAATGCGAGCTGAACCTGGAAAGCTTGAAGAAGATCGACAAATAGCTTTCCTTAGATCAAAAAAGTCACACAATCTAAATAAAGCAATTTTTGACAAAAACAGAATAAATTATAAATTTAAAAAAGGTGATATGGTTTACGTTATGGCCAGTAATAAACTAAACAGATCGAAAATGGATGAAATTAGAATTGGTCCTTTCAAAATAGTAGAAATGATTTCAGATTCCATCTGCAGAATAGATACTGGACGAGGAAAAGCATCTTTGGGCCTATACCACATAACAAAGCTCATTCCGATTCCTAACTAAGCAAATTAATCCCAATTAATTTGCTTGCCCCAAGGGGAGATGTAAGCTTTGTATATTACTCTGTTTATTTAAGTTGGGTATATGCGAATGCACCTTATGTAAAGCAACACGACGATACGAAGAAGTGGGAAGAGAATGGAAAAGAAAGGTGCTAGAAGAAGAGGAATAAAAATTTCTGGATATACAAAGTAAGCTGAGCACATGTGAATTGTGTAAATTATAATCAAATCTTCTATTTTAATTTAACATTGAAGTGATTATACTATTAAATATAATTTATTAATGAATTCAAGTTGTAAATACTTTGCCGATCGAAATACTTAGTACTGGAAGTAAAAAACCTTAATTGTTGATTCTTCTGTTTTAGGTTAGTTGATCACATATGAATTGTGTAAATTTTAATAAAAACTTCTGTTTTAGATGAATACAATTGTTTGATTACTCCTACATTTCGACGCATATTATATGTATATTGATTGCGTTTTCCATTATTTTTATAAAGTATGTACTATCAGTTTCTGCGCTGTGTACCATATCTATGTCATCTTCATCGAATATTTCATTTAAATTTAATTCCATCGCATTTTCCTCTCCTTTTATGTAATTAGTATCGAAATCGAACTCATTCCGCTTTATTTTCTATCTTTGGAGTTTAGCATTTGGTTCTTTTAAGTTGTTCAGCCAAACTAATGGTCTATTATCCATTTTGATAGTGAAGTGTCGTCCGAATAAGTATGGTCTGAAATATTTCGTTGCCCCAACTACTTGCATAGCAGATAACGTTATAGGTTTGCAGTAATGCCGCGCCTAAAGCAAAGTTACTGGCATCTGTAACTAGTGTGAAAACTTTATTAAAATCTGTGTGAACTAAAATTGGATCTGCTTTTATTCGCTCTTTTAATTTGTTGAATGCCTTTATATAATCCTTATCATTTTGATTTACGCAACTTTCGAGTAATCTTTGATAAACCTTCTATAATATCCTGTAATTCCTAAAAATGCTTTTTTCCCTTTTTCGCTTTTTGGAAGTAGAATCTTTTCGATTGCTTCCACTTTTTTGGGGTTTGGTTTAATACAGGGGTTTTCAATAGGAACGCTACAAAAGTTATTTTTAAATAAAACAAAAACGGTTTGGGATATGAATTAAATTCTTTATTCCTGTGAATGTACATTTGATGCTATTGTGAATGGAACTCGATTTCTTTTGCATGGGCACCACATGCACGCTTGCAGAAGTCCAGACGCTTAACCCAATTTTCGACGGTTTTCAAGCATAAATCGGCCGATACTTCTGCAATTTCACGTTCGATATTCGTACGAAGTTCATCAATCGTCGCTGGCTTGTTGGCATAGACCATAGACTTGACGTAGCCCCACAGGAAATAGTCTAACTGCGCCAAATCGGACGACCGAGGCGGCCAATTGACTGGGCCATTTCGTGAGATAACACGTTCACCAAACCTGGTTTTCACTAAATCGATTGTGACATTCGCTGTGTGGCTTGTGGCGCCGTCCTGTTGGAACCACATATTGTCCAAGTCCATATCATCCAATTCGGGCCAAAAATATTGGGTTATCATTGAGCGGTAGCGATTCCCATTCACAGTAACGTCCCGGTCTTGATCATCACGGAAGAAGTACGGCCCAATGACGCCGCCGGCCCATAAACCGCACCAAACCGTAATTTTTTCGGGATGCAATGTTGACTCATACGTACGAGTACGTGTGGATTGCTGCCTGTCCAATAACACATATTTTGCTTATTGACGAAGCCATTCAGCCGGAAATGACGACGACCATAAATTGGACGTAGCGCTCTTAAAGTTGAGGCCATTGACTCCGAATTTCGGTAGTAAATTTAATAATTTCGACTCGTTGTTGGATTGTATATCCTTCCATGATGAAATGGCGAACCTTACTGAAGAGAAATGTCAAAAGAGCGGGGAAAAACATGGCGTCGTTTGCTGTCACTATCGGTCTACTTTTGTGCGTCCCTATTGCAAGACCCTATACCTTCCTTTGCCGTAGGAAATCGCATTTATTTATTTGTATTTTTAAATTTTTCTCTTTTGGTCTGATTAAAATTTTGCTCAACGATTCCAGGTGTTCTTCTACGCTTGTAGAAAATACTAGGATATCGTCCATGTACACAATACAAATCTTTCCGATATAATCTATTTCGTTCATTAGTCTTTGGAACGTTGCCGGTGCATTTCGTAATCCAAAGGGCATTCTTAAAAATTCATAATGTCCGTTTGTGGTAGAGAACGCTGTTTTGTGTATATCGCGTTCATCTATTTCAATTTAATGAAAACCTTTGGCTAAATCAAGCGTTGAAAAATATTGGCATATTCCCAATTTCTCAATTATATCGTCTATATTTGGAATTGGAAATCTGTCTGAAAATTGTCGTCTTCGTTATAAAATACGCTTTTTTGTTTTTTAGTATATTTATGAATTTGTGTTTGTCTATACCGTTAAGGTGATTAATGTCGAAGAAGTCATTTGCCTATGCGCGGACAGCTGCACAACCTGCCAGACGTACGTATACGTATACACATTGCTTACTGTTTTTTAAGCAGAATTTTGTCTCGTCTGCTTGCTTTTTTCGCCAAGTGAAAAAATTAGTACCTATTTACTCTCTTTACGCAAAAAAGCGATAATCATGTATGCACATATGATATGTGATATTTTGTGTGCAAATCAATGGAATATTCGCAATCATCGCAGAAAAAAAAATAATAATAATTTTGTAAATTGGTTTATATTTTATTTTATTAAAATAAAACAAATAAATAAAATATGTAACGAAAATTAGCCAAAAAGCCGCCCTAAAAATTCTGGGGCCCTAGGCTTTTGCCTGACTTGCCTATATGGACGGGCCGCCTGTGTACCTGCTAACCATTCCTAACCTGAGCTAATCCGATTGATTGATCGTTTGCTCTTTCTAACGTGTGTCGTCCCTATTTTGCTCAGAAAGTTATCAATTTGTGAAGTTTGATACCCCAACTATGGTTTTAAGTGTGCTGACTATCCGTTCGTTGACCTGCAATTCAATGGTGAGTATAATTTTGTAGTAACCGTTAGCAATTTTTCCCGTCTCCAGTTTTTATTGTCACTAATGGGCTTTTAAACTGGTAGATGCTCACTGTCGCCTACATTAACAATGGTGTCAACCTAGTAAATAGAAATGATGGCCTGTTTTCAGATGAGACTCATGAATTAGTTCATTGAAATATTATATTATTGTTGTTGTTGTTTCTTTTTATCTGTATGCTTTTTTGTAAACTATTTTTTCTGACCTTCCATTGTCACTCTCCTTTTCTCTGTTATTGCAGCTTTCGCTATTACTTCCATTGCTTTTTATCTCATATGATTGAAGCCACGTCTAGTGATCCCCGAAAATTTCACTAAATTTTGGATTCCAGAAACAATTATTTTATTAAGAAGTGAATGTTATGCTTACATTGTCCCATTAATATTTTGCAAAAATTCGAATTATTGTTAAAGTTATTAACAATCAAAGTTTTGTGCACGACCAAATTAAAAAAATAATATTTCCTAAACTACAACAGATAATGAGATGAAAATTTCAGAGCTTATTAAAAAGTGTTTGCACTATTTTTCTCAATGAAAACAAACAATAAATTGTAATAAATAATTGATTTTGCAATAATTTATTTTAAACAAATGCAATTTTCAATGCTTTCTTCACGCCGTAAAAAAATTAAACTTACGCGGAATTGTGAAGAAAACGTTTAAAGCCCTGCCACTTAGAGTACGTTGCGTGCATTCCGGCGAAGCATGCGACTGACAGGGCGTACGCAGCGTAAAGGCAAGCCACAATGAAACGTTTTCGCAAGCAAACAAATCAGCTGTTTTGTATTGGCGGGAAATTTTTCTTTCTGTACAAAGTAATCGTATTTTGTTAATTTTCCAAGGATTTCTAACAGATTTAAAAAAATGGAAATATTTGAAGTAGTTATAATATTACTTATGTTGCTGGAAGCCAGGGAATGCTTCAATAGGATTTATGGAGGCCGTAGATGGTGGGTGCGACCTCCTTTACGAAATCGTGACACTCACGGATTTTTCGCAACGAATTTTGGATTCAGGGCGGAATTCAAGAAGAACATTAGGATGGAAAAACACATTTTTGAGATGCTTTTAAACCTGGTTGGGGAAAGGATTACGAGGAATAATTCGAATAGGCCATCCATTGCCCCAGAATGTCGACTATACTTGACCCTTTGGTAAGTTGTTCTTATAACATGAATATGTATATGCGCATTTAAAAATAATCTTAAATTATAGTTATTTGGCTCACGGAGGAAGTAAGCAGTTTTATGCTTCTTCTTTAAAATTGGAGTTTCCACAATGAAGGAAATAGTAGCTGAAACGTGCGATGCTTTGTCGGAGATGCTTGGGCCAATTTATTTGTCGATTCCTCACAAAGATGAGTGGAAGCGTATCGCCATCGATTTTCATTCGATGTGGAATTTGCCCAATTGTATTGGTGCAATTGATGGCAAACACATAAACATATTTTGCCCATCAAACTCAGGTTCCCTTTTCTATAACTACAAAGGGAACTATTCTATTGTTCTGCTGGCGGTGTGTGATGCGAAATATACGGTTCGCAAAGTGATGGTGGAGTGTTATGGAATTCCGGCTTTGGGAGACAGCTCTATAACGGAAGACTGGATCTTCCCGAAAACGAGTTGCTCCCAGACTCCGACACAACTTTTCCCCATTATTTTGTTGGAGATAATGCGTTTCCGTTAAAGCCATTTTTAATGAGGCCATACCCAGGTTTGTATGAGGAATTCAAGTAGTGATATTTTCTAATCAAACGCATTTATCCATTTTAGGAACCAATTTATCTCAGGACAGACAAATTTTCAACAAACGTTTGTCTCGAGCACGACGTGTTATCGAGAATGCCTTTGGAATTTTGGCTTGTCGGTGGAGAATTCTTTTGAATCCTCTGCAAATGAGCCCTACGTCCGCCGAAAAGATTGTAAAGGCCACTGTTCTCCTTCACAATTTTCTAAAGATGCACGATGGTAGCTATTGCCCGCCGGAATATGTTGACCAGGAGGACGGTAACGCAATCAGAAGAGGATTGTGGCGGAGTGATGTGTCTACCCCTTTGCAAAGAGCTAGGCGGGTGGGTTCAAACAACGCTTCCCAAAATGCGTTCAAATTAAGAGAGGATCTGAAGAGTTACCTTGTGTCGCATCCGATTGAAAGTATGACACAATAAAGAAAAAGGTGATTTATATTTTGAAAAATTCTGAGAATAAAACGACTTACTCTCGGCGTCTTACGTCATTACTCTTATTATTAATTAATCTTATTGCTTTTCTTTTTTAGAAATCTGGCATAGGAGAATGAGAACCTTTTCTAGAATAAGATAGAATTTTTATTTATTTCGTACTTTTTTAATTTTAGCTTTAAGTGTTTTTTAAATTGTTCAATTTTAGAACAATAAAGTGAATTTGAAGTTATTGAAGTGAAGTGATTTTTTTTTGCTGACGGTGCTAGGCATTTTCTTCCAAAATTTTGTAATGTTATTAAGTGCAAATTTCAGGTGGATTAGGATTACCGTTGATTTTTTATAATTTTTTTTTGTCGAGTATTGGGTATTGTCCACCATATAAAATTTGACTTTGTTCATGCATTTCAAATTGTAGAATTGTAGATTATAGTGATTTAGTGGTATACTCATTATACTAAATTATTTCATTTTTTAATTCGGACTAATTGTGTCGATTACATTGTCGAATAAACTATTTTTTTTTTATTAAAATTTACTAAGGAAATACAAAATTGTACTACTTTATAAGTATTGAATAGTATTTGTAAATGTAGAATTTGATATAATATTTTTGCACGAGTCCTCAAGACGCTCCCTTATCGGTAATTTCACTGCTACTTTGATGCGTATAAAATGTTTAGCTGTGGAATATAAATACATTGATAAAATTTTAAATATTTATAGAACGTAATTTAATCAATGTTATATAAATAAACAATTACAAAATTAAATTTATTTCAAACTAACTGAAAATTGATTTCAATTTATTGTATTTTATAACACAACTAAATAAACAAACAAGACGAATTCATTTCGATTATAACTAGGACGCATTGAACTCAACGAACAGAAAAACTAAATTCATTTCGACTAGAAATATAATATAATAAAAATCACACACACATAAAAACAAAATTCATTTTGATTTCAATACTTGAATAGGCAAAAGGCGAATTCATAAAAGATGGTGTTATAAGTACAATTACGAAATTCCCATGTATTTGCGTATAACCTTTAAAAAGCCCCAAAAACAAAAACAAAATACATGCAAGTGGAATAAAAAAAAAATAAATCGGCTGCTAAGTAATACCACCCTATATGGGACTGAATTCACTTTAATTGCACTTCACACACAAAAAAATAAACATCAAAAAAATTAGAAAATGCTGACTAACCACTTTGGCTCGTACTAAATACAAAATTTAAAATTTCAATTTTTAGGCTATCTTGAACTTCTTCGGAATGCTTCAAAAGATAGCTGTCCAAAACTTTCAGGAAATCAGCGTTTCGGCTTACTGGTTGTGGGGTTGATTCCTGCTTTTGAAGCCAGTCGCTTACAGCTCCACACAAATTGTTAAGACTATTCTCGTCTCTCTTGCGATTTGTTCGCTTACTGGTGCTGGGGGTTGGCTCTTCCATGCAATAGGCTCCAACGGAAGACATTGACGGTGACGATTGGGTCTGTTCCTCGTGACAAAGCTCAAAAAGCGGCTGCGCGTCACATACTTCATATTCACCTTCGGGTTGCAACGGCTCTACGTTAACAAAGTTTGAGTTGCCCAACGTCCTGAAATAGAAGAAAAGTACAAAATATATGTTTATATGTGTGTGCTACGTACATATGTATGCATATCCTACCCTTATTTTACTTTTAAAAATGTTATTTCATATTTATGAAAGCTTACCGTCGGGGAGCAACGTGTCGTTGAAGAAATGCCATTGCATCCATATACTGCCAACCGCCAATTTCCTTTGCCGCACTTCCAGAAGGCGCTTTTCCACTTTCTTTGACAAAGCGGTCTCGAAGAGACCTCCAGCGGCTCTGGCACTGTTCCACTACAAGTTTTGAACAAATATGAAATATGTAGTTATAATATACAATATTTAAAAATTTCACTTACCGTTTACACCTGTTGCTGCCGCCACATTTATCCAGGCCTTCTCCTTGGCCAACCTGTTTCTGTAACTTAAAACACTCTTGTCGAAAAGACAAGGGTGCATTTGCACTGCCTGGATCAAGGTAATTTCCATTTACATATGTATTTTGATATTTATTATTTTGTTTATTCCTTTTAAATATGTTTACCACTGACGCGTTGTCGCCACCAAAGACAATGTTGCCACAAACAAAATAAAACAATCAGCTGTCTTTAGCGACGGATTTGAATGCGCTAAAAGTAGAGAGTAGAGCGACTGTCGTACGTTGCGGTATTGCATGTGTTGCGAATGTGGCGATCTGCATACAGATACACATAATTTACTCAGCTGTCAGTCGAATGTTTCGTCGGAATGCACGCAACGTACTCTAAGTGGCAGGGCTATTACCTTTAATAATCTGTACTTTTTCTTCGTTCTGGAGATATTCAATTTTTTGTCACTCAATGCGCTCTCCGGTCGCTCCGCCTAGTTACATATGTACTCGTATTGCTTCTGACGTGGTGTGTCACGCGCTTACATAGTATGAATAAGAGTATACACCAGCCTCGACCAGCTCCTACTATTTTTAGTCTTCGTTTTTTCACACCTACAGTTGAGCGATCGTTTTTTCACACCAACATGCCCGAAGCTTCGCAGCAGAACAAGCGAAAACAAATCAGTTGCTGTCTGAATCATTGTGAATATATACAAGTGAAAAATCTTAGCCCATAGACGTCAAAATTCGGCACAGCTGAGATCACCTGATGTAGCCATTCACAGCATTCTTGAGTCAATCCCTGAGCGAATTTCTATGTTTGACAATTAATATCGGCTATTTGTGACATTTAATATCAGCCGCCGCCATCTTGAATTTAGAAGACTTCTCACTTGTATTCATTCACAATGGTCTGAATTTTGAACAAGCAACACCTTACTCGTCCGCTAAAGCAAATCAGACACTCGCTACGGCAAAATTTGTTCTTGCACTGAGCATAAAAATGGATAAATTTTTTATGTATGAACATGAAAATAATCTTGCGCAATGTATGTTGTGCAAGAGTACTTTCACGAGTAAGCGTCTTTTCAATTTAGAAAAGCATTTTTTAAATTCTCATAAAGATATTTCTAATCTTGAAATTTCCGAAAGAGAAAACAAATTGGCGAATTTAAAAAAATGAACATTTACAAAGCAGTTGATACTGAAGAAAAGGGTAAACAAAAAAGGGTAAAACAAAATGTCACAGGGGAAATAATTTATAAGGCTATCGAGGAAAATGTTTTAAATTTGTTAGACATTGAAAAACTGAGCAGTATTTGTACTGATGGGGCAAGAGTTATGTTGGGAAAAAACAAAGGACTTGTGGGATATTTTTATAAAAAAAATATCAACATACCCACATTCCATTGTATAATCCATCAGCAGGCGTTATTTGCTAAAAAATTAAATATTGCTAAAGCCATGGAAGTTTCCATCAAAATAATTAATAAAATAAGAGGCGGACACCACGCTCTGAGCCACCGAAAGTTCAAACTTTTTCTTGAAGAACTATCTTCGGATTATCAAGATCTGCTTCTATATACCGAAGTTAGATGGCTCAGTCGTGGGAAAAGTATACAAAGATTGTTTAATCTCAAAGATGAAGTCCAACTTTTCCTTCAAGAGCTCAATGATGGGGAATCTTTAAGCTTAGCGAACATAATGTCCAACAAAGATTTCCAACTAGACCTTGCCTTTCTGAGTGATATTACCAGCTTTATAAATGAATTAGATCTCGCTTTACAGGGCAAAAATAAATTTATAACGGAACTTATTAATAATGTTGGCCAATTTAAAAGAAAATTAAATATTTTGATTAGCGAACTTAAGGAGAAAAAAGTCACAAGTTTACCACGTACAGAAGAGATAATATTGGAAACAGCAAACGTGAGTAAATTGGATGAATATGTGGAAGTATTGGAATCAATCGTTATTGATTTCAATAAGAGATTCAAGGATTTTGATAAAATTAGCAACATTATTATTCTCCACGATAGCCCACTTACATGTGACATAAGTCTGCAAAAAGAACCTCTTCAAACTGAACTAAGGAGCCTGCAAAGGAGCGTAACTGTGCCATTGGGGAGCGGTTTGGAGTTTTGGAAGAATCTGGATTCAACTTTATATAAGAACACAATAAACGAGATCTACAAGCTTTATTCTATGTTTGGTTCAACCTACAACTGTGAAGCTGCCTTTTCCAATCTTAAAATAATCCAAAATAAATATAGAAACCACCTAACGGACAAACATATATGCGATTTAATGAGAATCAAAAATTATGAATATGAAATTGACATTAATAAAATAATTGAATAAACTAAAATAAACATATTTTTTAATTATGAAAACTTTTTTCGGTGTAGCTGCTTTGTTTACTTTTTGTTTCGCTACTTGCTTCGCTTCTTGTTCTTCTTAACTAACATTTGTATAATTTTGTGCGTGTGGTAGTTTGGTCGAGACTGGTATACACACAAATTAAGAATAAATTCTAGAGATTCGCATTCTTGATATGATGGTTGATACGGAGGTTGGCGGTCATCCTTATTACAAATTTCACACTCTTGTGAAACTTTGGATTAATGTTTCAGCAACCTCCCCTACCGTTGGGTTTTATCCACTGAAGTATGCAGAATAAATTGTCGGCTAAAATAGCTCGTTTATCTCTCTGGGTCCGACGAAACATAATCCCAGAATGAAATTTCCACTCGGTCATCACGCTTCGTTTAAATCCCTAATATAGGGATTCGGGGGATCAAAGAGGTGAAGGCGCCCACACTTGTTCGCTAACGCAGCCGCTTCAGCCGGGAATTTGCGATGGATCTCAGGGACCCTCCCTGCAGGGATGAAGCGCGCCGCAGCAGACGTGACCAGCTTGTGGAAATTTTGCTCGTCTTTGCGAACATCGGTGGTTGTTTCCGTTACGATCAACTGGTAGGCTTGAGTGCCAGAGATCGTGGTACACGTTGAAGTTACCTACTACCAAATGGGTTTCACCTTTGAGGAGCGCACCCATATCAGGGTGATATCCTGCTGAGCAGCAGGTAACAGGGGGTAGATAAATATTAAATATTTCGAGCTCGACTTTGCCTGATCGGACAGCTATTCCTTGACATTCTAGGGTACTGTCCTTGCTGTCGATGTCTTTTTCGATGAGACGATCCTGCACTGTGTAATGACTGATGAACGCGAAGGGGCCACCAGAATACCCACCACGTCCACACCGAGAGGACATACACCAGCATCAATATTGGCCGCATATTAGAATGCAGGGAAACGACTATCAACAGAGAAATTTCAACAATCATCCCCAACAACGGCAACCGGAAACAGTCCCAATGGACGTGGATAACTCCAGGCGATATGTACAAACCACCAGAAAAATTTACGTTATAAATCGTAATTATACCAATTCAATTATTATGTACAAAATAAAAATGAGGCTTCACCATAAAACATTATACAAAGAATTAAGCAAACTAACATGCACGCCCGTAACTATATTAGTGGGCACAGGATGCACTAATAATTATATAAACACAACCTACATCAATGAAACTGACATATTTTAAAAAGAAAACTTTGCACCGCTACTCAATAATAGATTCCAAGAAAGGAATTACAATGTATGGATATCACCTAACCTTTTTAGAAATTAGTTAGAGTCTACGCCAAATGAAGGCAGGAATAAATTAGCTTGACTTTAGCTTGAAAAACCAAAAGAAGAAGTTTCCAACAGTTGAAAAAAAGTTTAATTAAGTTAGACCCAAAAGACGGATGGTATTTGACTTCCAGGAAATTGAAGCTCATAGGATTATTGACAGATATACAAAACTTTCCTTAAGCAAAGATACAAAACTTTTCCTAGGCAACGGTTTCAACTAAATATTAATTAAATAATCTGATTGTGGAACGACATCATTCTTTGTCAACGGTGCGAAGTATGTATTTGTTATGATGCCATTCGGATTAAAGAATTCTCAATCTATTTTTCAGCGATGCGCCGTTATTATAGGAAATTCATAAAAGATTATGCTAAAATTACAAAACCACTAACTATCCATTCGAAAGGATAAATTGGAATGACAACAAAAAGTCAAAGTGCCACGGCACTCGAACATTTAGACACACAAGCACTATACGCTTTAAAAAAATAAAAACGCGTTATAAGAACAGGTTGAACTTTTCCGACCAGATTTCTCCAAACCTTTTAATGTGACAACAGAGGCAAGCAGCTTTGCTATTGGAACTGTTCTAGCACAAAATCGTCAACCAATCGCATTTATTTTACACACATTAAACAAAATTATAGTACCAATGAAAAGGCAGTCAAATGCCCTTAACAAATACTTTGAAATTATTTAATGGCGTAGCAAACTTAACAATCTACACCGATCACCAATCATTAATTTTTTCTATCTCCGAAAAAAATCCGAATACAAACTAAAACGTTGGAAAAATTTAATTGAAAAATATGGTGCCAAATTAGTATATATGTACACCTGGATACCAGAATGTTGTAGCAGATGCCCGTCAGCAAATCAATAATACTACAAATTGCTCATAACATTCACAACGAAATTCACCGAATGAAAAAGTTAATCAACCGTTTAATTCAATTCAATAAATTTTACTACAAAATAATGAGAGAAGCGAAGTACTCCCTCAAACAATATTTCCCAGTCGATTTAGACACACAAAATTTTTTAAATACACTCCAGACTCGTTAATTATACTAAAAGATGTCATTAGACCGAATGTTACTAACGCGCTAAAAATAGGCGAATGAATACTTTTCTTTCCAAACTGTACTTTTTTACTAGCTCAAAATCAACTTTCTGACGTCACAAAAGAAAATAGTCACACAGATACATAAACGCGCACATAGAAATTACAAAAATAGCACATAAGAAATATTGCAAACCCACTTCTGGCCTAACATAAAAGAGATGTGTAGAAAGGAGGCATTATGTTGTGAAATATTTCTGCAACATAAGTACGAATGACAATAAAATAAACAACCTATAGAGAAAACTCTAATTCCAACGCGTGTAGGAGAGTATATACAAATGGATGTATTCCAAATTATTAACATGCAGTATATTAGCTCTATAGACAGATACTCGAAATATTGTTTTTTTACGCAAACTCGACATAAAGATAGAATGTCACGAACCCATAGAAGAAGTACACAAGTTTACCCGAATGCCACAGATTTCAAGGCAGATAATGAAAGTATATTGAACGCAAACATGGTGAAATTTCTATACAATCGACTACAAATAACGGATTCAGTTACACCAATCCCGGTGATGAAATATAATTGAGCTATCCACACCTCTACAGGATACAAACTAGACGACGTATTTTTTAATCAAGAAAAATATCCGGACATCAACGATATACTTGAGCAAAAGAAGCATAAGTATCACAATAAAAATAGAAAATAGTATCGGTGTACAGCTTTAAGCACTGATCCGTCAACACCCAACTGTGTGCAACAAAGCTCACCTGGAGCGTACCTACGATAACTTGCTCGTAGAATACCAACTTTTTGCAAATCGAACCGAATTCCTGTTCAACGAAGAGCTGATGGAGTTCACCGATGATAACGAGTTACAAAGAAGCATGAAAGCTAGGCCGAGCAGACATGCAGCACACAGTTTGCCCACCATGAAGGGAAAGTACGATGGGAGGAATACTTGCTGGCGATGTAAGCAGCGCGGGCACCATCGCTTCCGACGCCGCACATAGGTTCGAGCTTGGCCTAAATTCCTATTTTTCACGTCTTCCGATTTGGATGAATTTTTCACAGTTTTTAACAACTATCCAAATATTACGAATCCGCAAATATTAGGGCCATATCTTTATTAATTTCTTGTCCACAGCCGCTCAAAGTGGACATATGATTACATGTTGAAAATGACAACAAAATGTACTAAATATTCAAAACATTGATACAATAAAATGAATTTTAGAATATGACTTTTAAGTAGTTTTTCTGTTAAAACTAGTATCCTAGAGGATATTTGTATCAAAATTCATTTGAAAAAATAATGTATGAAAAATTTCGTGGAACAGCACAATTTCTATGTCAAAATGTGAATGCTTGTCAACTTCAATGGACTGCATCTTTTTATCACCGTCTAGCCCTGTGGAGATATGTATATATATCAAATTACAGCCTGAAGTCTCAGCTAAACGATAACAAAAATTCAGCTGCACGTTTTTGCACATTTTTGAAACAACTTCAAAAAATTGTAAAATGGTAGTGGAAAATTACGCATACGCCCAAAAGTATGCAATTGTTATTAAAATTGTCTTATCTTTGATTGGTTATAAGTAAGTGTCACCTAGCCAGATTCAGGATAACCAGCTTTATTCAATTCAGTTTATCGACTATCCATTTTACAGAAAGATATTAATGGCAACTTAAATAAGAATGAACATTTCAGTATACAAGTTAACATATGACTCCCTCGCCATGACTTCCACTCTAAACATCACATCACTACGCTAAATCCATTCGCAGGGTAGCTTGCGACATCAGCAATTTTAGATAATTCCTATGCCAGTTGACAGCGCTTGCAGTTAGATGCTAGTTGCCAATAGACTAAACAAATAAAGTTAGCAATAAAAGGAACCACAACGTATGAACAGCTGCGGTTCCAGTTTCCTACATGTTTTGTTATTCCTAGAATTAAGTACATAGAATAAAGTATATGAACTAACACATAGGTAGCTGTTAGTTCAATTTTATGTTAATTCACAAAAATTATACTCTCAATAAATCAGTAAGATTCTGACAGCCAACAAATTCGGTGTTTTAGTAAATCTGGAACGGATTAACTTTGATCATTAATTTTGAACATAACAACAACCGAACCACAAGAGGTGAAAAGGACTTATTCAACTGGCGCCCAACTGCATCTATAAAAGGACATAGCATCCTAGTAAAAGGACACCACCCTCAGAGAGCAAGAGAAACCGTAACTATAAAACTACAAAGTCATCTTTAAAAATTACCATCATGCTGAAAATCGTAATGTAAGGAAAATATTAAATTTAAGTTATAAATGTGAAAACTGTGAATTCTATAAAGAATTGTGAAGTCTTTCTATTCAGTTGAAAAGGTAGAAAATTAATTTTCGTGCATATTAGAAAACTTTAAATGTAAGTATTAAGGAGGAAATTATATTGTTAATTAATTAATAAAGTGAAATAAGTTCAAAATGAACGAGAGTCAAATAAGAGAATTATTCGATGCTTTTGCAAATAAAGTGTCAGAATCGGTGCAAGCAAACATTCGCGAATTAACACAAAGAGTTAGTAGGTTAGAAGTACCAAATGAAGTTAAAGAATACGAGGCAATTTCTGTAGTAAATAGTGTGACCTGCGAGGAGCCGTTAGACATCGTTAAATCGCTACACGAATTTTGATTTCGCGTTTGCGGATAAACGCCCGATTTATCTAATAGAACAAGAACTTTCGACACTAAGACAGGGACCATTAAGTGTAACGAAATTTTATGGAGAGGTAGAAAAAAAAACTAACTCTTATCATAAACAAAATAATCATGACTCATGAGGGAAATACTGAACTGATTACATCACTCAACGAAAAATACCGTAGTGACGCACTTCGGGTATTTA
Source organism: Anomoia purmunda (assembly GCA_951828415.1). Classification (NCBI taxonomy): domain Eukaryota; kingdom Metazoa; phylum Arthropoda; class Insecta; order Diptera; family Tephritidae; genus Anomoia; species Anomoia purmunda. Next base: position 81,018,586 of record OX639993.1, on the reverse strand, counting down.
TATCAGGGTTAAATAAACCACTGTGTAATATATTGTTTTCATCAAAACCAACCAACCTGCCCAGTGCGCTGGCTTTAGCGCAAGAATTAGTTTCAAATAATGCTCGGTATGCTTTTGCAAATGCATTCGAGAACTCTCAACACGTGGTATCAAGATATAATTATTCTCCACACTACCAAAGCGCAGCTAATACGACAAATCAAAGATTTATCAAATCTCAATCTCCTGTGCCAATGGAGGTTGATCCAAGCACCGCACGATTTGTAAGGCAACCGCCAGGAAATGCTTTTTACCAAAGCGGCAGGGCAATAAATAGCCACAATAAAAACAGATCAGGCCTGGGGGATGCTCCAACACATGTGAAAAGCAGGTCCAATGTTTATAATATGGAAAACGCACTTGCTAATGACACACAGCAAGTGTCCAAAAAGTGGCAACGTATAAATCACATCGAATCAGACACATGCAATTTTTTAGATTAGAATCACGGCTGCCATATATAGAAAAACGCTTAAATGGCATGCTGCTTAAATTTCTTTTGGACACGGGTAGTTCCAAGAACTATGTAAAGGATTTACCACTTTTAAAATGGGTTAAAAAGCTTGAGAAACCGTTTACCTTAAAGACAGTGAATAATAAATTGATTATAAATCAAAAATGTCTGATGAACGTGTTCAACGAGTACTCGTATTTCTATATATTACCAGAACTTCAGTCGTTCGATGGTATATTAGGATACGATTTTATTAAACAAATAGGGGGTATTATCGATACAAAAAACGAAAATTTAATCTTTAACAGCGGCATAGAACCGTTAAGATTTAAGAGTTGTGCGGAGGTAAATCAATTACAGTTAAAGCATAACCTACCTTCATATGTAAAGGCAAGGTTTTACGAAATATTACGTGATAATGAATCAGTTTTCGCAGACTCAAATACTAAGTTAACGTATAATACAAATGTTGTGGCAACAATAAGCACATCGACGGATGAGCCTGTTTATAGTAAAAGCTATCCTTACCCAATGGCGGTAAGTGAATTTGTATATAAAGAAATTAACGAATTATTAGAAGTTGGTATCATTCAACCTTCCAAGTCACCCTATAACAACCCAGTGTGGGTAGTTGACAAGAAGGGTACAGACGATAATGGTCAAAAAAAGAAAAGATTGGTCATAGATTTTAGAAAATGAAATAACATAACTGCCAATGACAAATATCCTATACCAGATACATTAGTTATTTTATCTAATTTAGGAAAAATATTTCACTACGCTGGACCTCAAAGCGGGTTTCCATCAAATTCTACTACATGAAAAAGACAGGAAAAAAACAGCTTTTAGCATCAATAATGGAAAGTACGAATTTTGTCGTGTGCCCTTTGGCCTCAAAAATGCGCCAAGTATTTTTCAACGTACAATCGATGATGTATTGAGATCAAAAATTGGAAAATCTTGCCACGTATATGTGGATGACATTATAATATTTTCAGAAAATGAAGGTGATCATTTAAGACATATTGAAGAAATTTTAGCATTATTGAGTAAAGCAAACATGAAAGTAAATATAGAGAAATCAAAATTTTTTAAAGAAGAAATTGAATTTTTGGGTTTCATAGTATCAAAAGACGGATTAAAAACTACTCCAGAAAAGGTTAAATGTATTCTTGAGTATGAGGTACCAAAAACGGTTCGGAGCCTTCGAGCATTTCTCGGTTTAACAGGTTATTATAGAAAATGTATTAAAGGTTATGCCGACATCGCAAAACCTCTCACAGGACTTCTAAGAGGTGAAAACGGCAATGTTAGTGCAAATCATTCAAAAAAAATACCTGTTCACCTAGACGAGGAAGGGATTAAAGCCTTTCAAAAGTTAAAAGAGATCCTATCATCAGAGGAGGTTACTCTGCTGTATCCAGACTTCAATAAACCCTTTGATTTGACAACCGATGCATCGTCGCAGGCTATTGGTGCGGTACTGTCACAAAATAATAGACCAATTACATTTATATCACGAACGCTTTCAAAAACAGAGACCAACTATGCCGTTAACGAAAGAGAATTACTGGCTATTGTATGGGCCATAAAGAATTTGAGAAACTATTTGTATGGTTGCAAAGGACTAAATATCTTTACTGACCATCAGCCTCTCACATATTCAATGTCAGACAAAAACCCAAACGCCAAAATTAAGCGATGGCGAGCCTTTATAGAAGAGTTCGCTCTCAAATTTTTTTATAAGCCTGGAAAGCAAAATGTTGTGGCAGACGCATTATCGAGGCAAACTTTAAATCATTTATCTGAATATGGTTAACATTCGGAACTATCTTTAACGGACACTATTAAAATAGTGCAAACCTGTTTGAACAGCTTTAAAAATCAAATAATAATTACCAATGGTAATAAAGATACGAAAAGGACAAAGATATTTTTTCAGAAGTATATAAGGCATGAGATAAGTTATACAAACGATCAGAAGCTAATACAGTCGCTTAAAGAAGCTATAAATCCTGATGTCGTAAATTTATTTTATTGCGATGAATGCTATTTGGGCCAGATACAAGAAATACTTTTGAAAAATTTCCAGGGTGTTAAATTTGCATATACGCGTAAAGTAGTAATAGACACAACAAATAAGGATGATCAGGAAGAAATTTTAAATAATGAACATAACAGAGCACATAGGAATGCTAAAGAAAACTATAGACAAATAACTAACGATTATTTTTTCCCTAATATAAGGAAAAGATTGACTGAAATAATAAAATCGTGTAAGACTTGTTTAGTTTCCAAGTACAACAGAAAACCAAAAAACCACATAATCGAAAAAACACCGATTCCAACCTGCCCGGGAGAAATACTACATATAGACATTTATTCTACAGCAAAAAATTCATTTTTGACATGTATCGACAAATTCTCAAAATTTGCAATAGTAAAAAAATTGGAGACAAGAACCATTCCAGACATCAAGGTGGGTTTAATGGAAATTCTAAACATACTCCCTAAAACAAAAATGTTGATATGTGATAATGAACCGGCATTAAAATCAGAAACAATTAAGAGTTATATTAAAAATAAACACGGAATAGAACAGTTTGAGGTACCACCCTACCACAGTAAATCAAACGGCCAAATAGAACGCTTCCATAGCACCTTAACAGAAATAGCCAGGTGTATTAAAAATGAGAAAAACCTTAATGATGTCGTAGAGACAATTATGACTGCAACGATTAAATATAATAATTCAATACACTCAGTAACGGACTGTAAGCCAATAGACATACTTTATGGAAAGGAAATATCAATGAAAAATATTGAGGAGAAAATAAGGGAGAAGCAAAATAATGATTTAAAATATCATAATAAAAGTACTAAACATAAAACATACAATGTCGGAGATAAAGTGTACGTAAAGATTAATAAAAGGCTAGGGAACAAATTATCAAATATTTACGTAGAAAAAGTAGTTCAGGAAGATTTAGGTAGTACAGTAAAGATAGATGGTAAAAATATTCATAAATACAATATTCGTTAATTTCAGGTTCTGGCTTACAATCGCTTCAGCAAAAATAATAGACTACTCTAGGTCGTTCTATATACCTATAGAGGATGGAGAAGTCGCAACTTATAATGACACAAAATTTCTCATACACAAAACGGAGCTAAATAATTTTGTAAAAATAAAACAATAGAAATAGAGTCGCAACAAATAATAAGACTAGTAAATATGTTAACTTTACATCATAGGTATTCACGAAGTATAACTTGAAGTAAAAATAAAAACTGAGGCACTAATAGAATCCAATAACGATCAGTTAATAATAAATGCAGAAATCACTAATAAAATCAATCAGATAACGGAAAGAATAAATGAACTAAAAAATGATAATGGAATAACAAGAGAAGATAACATTTTTGAACTTATTTCACATAGAAATAATATCATCACATTAGAATTAGAAAATATTATTTATTCAATAATGATGATTAAAATGGATGCAGTTAACCCACTTTTATTAACAGACAATGAACTAATAGATATAAATTCAAGCTTAAGAGATAAAATTAGCATAACAAATATACTAAGTAATTCTAAACTTAAGGTAATGCAAAATAACGAAACGATATACTTCATAATACAGTATCCCATAGTAAATGATTTTTATCAGAAATTTCTTATTGAGCCTGTAATTCGAAAAGACAGGATACTACAGTTAGACTACAGAACTGTTGGAAAGAGAGGAGGACACTTTAAATTATTAAAAAATTGTAATAATAAAACAATCATTAATTTTTGTCAAATCGAAGATAAACCGAATTGTTTATTAGATCTGCTCAACAAAAACACAGCACATTGTAACATTAGTTATGCTAAAAACTATAAAAAAATTGACAATGTAAGAGAGGGCATAATAATATTAAATGATGATAAATTTATAATACAAGATGGATTTAATGAAAAAATAACTATAAATGGAACACATTTAGTAATATTTGAGGATAAAGTAACAATCAACAATACAATTTTCGAAAACATGGAACACAGAGCTTACGACAACATAGAGCACCCCGGTTTACAGAAATTAAACATAGTAAAAGAGTTGGAAGAACTAACCTTGGAAAACATTGACCAAATTGATATTAAAAACATTAAAAGAATATCAAACATAAACCAAAAGATAGAAACAAACCACAGTAGCATGAAAATAATTTTATGCGTTGTCACAATGATTCTATTCATCATAATTGTTGCAAAATTTTGTAAACGTACAACGATTAAACTTATAACGAGGAGACAACCTCAACCAAGTATTGACCTTGCCATTGAAGAAATATTGAGGCAGGTCAATGCAAATGATTCAAATAGCAGCGAATAATCGCGGACGATTATATTTTAGAGAGGGAGGAGTTAACACATGACTCCCACAAAATGACTTCCACTCTAAACATCACATCACTACGCTAAATCCATTCGCAGGGTAACTTGCGACATCAGCAATTTTAGATAATTCCTATGCCAGTTGGCAGCGCTTGCAGTTAGATGCTAGCTGCCAATAGACTAAACAAATAAAGTTAGCAATAAAAGGAACCACAACGTATGAACAGCTGCGGTTTTAGTTTCCTACAAGTTTTGTTATTCCTAGAATTAAGTACATAGAATAAAGTATATGAACTAACACATAGGTAGCTGTTAGTTCAATTTTATGTTAATTCACAAAAATTATACTCTCAATAAATCAGTAAGATTCTGACAGCCAACAAGTTCGGTGTTTTAGTAAATCTGGAACGGATCATTAATTTTGAACATAACAACAACCGAACCACAAGAGGTGAAAAGGACTTATTCAACTTACATACAAAGTGATAATGAATAGAATGACTTAAAATAAATACAGAGAGTAAATAAATTAGTATTAATATAAAGTGAACAAACAGAGATGCTAATGAATATGAAATGTGCGACGACCTAAGTCAATAAGTCTAAAGTTTTATTATTATTGATATGCTAATTTACATTCAATTGACAAGTGTAAGAGTGATAAGAGGTGTTTGATCAAGTGTTAAATTGTGAATTATGGAAGATTTAACAATTATATATTTAAGAATTTGCGAATTAATGATGAATACCAACAGTGACATTGATATCGTTGTCCAAATTCTTGGAATTAACAATAGTGATATGCGAGCAAGATTTCTTGAAGCTAATGGGAATTGGCTTTAAAACGTTTACATAGTGCGTAAAACAACAACCGAGAGTGAAACCCCAAGTTGTTCAAAGAAAGTTAAACGTGGGCGTCCAGAGATACCGTTTGAAGATAGTCAACCAAGTACAAAAAGAAAAAAGCTCCGAACATTTAGTGAAACCACATCACAGGAGCTGATTGCGTATGCTTTTAAAAAACAGGAGAGCAAAGATAGACTAATGAATGCGTTTACTCCGCTTTAATACTTGCTTTAATACTTGATGCTTCATTAACTAAGCATCAATATGAAGTTTTGCGCAGCTCTGCCAAGGGAATTGGACTTGATATTTATCCTTCATATTACCAGGTCTTAGAAATGAACAAAAAATGTTACCCTGCAAATGTTCAAGTGATGGAAAGTTGCAGTAAAGTAGGTCTGCAAGAGTTACTTGACCACACAGTAACAAGAATTATGATGACCAAATCGGAAAATGAGGTTGCAGAATTCCCCAATGAACTGCAATTGGTGTCCAAATGGAGCTGTGATGGAAGTTCTGGACACAGTGAATACCATCAAAAGTTCACAGATCCGAATACATCAAATAAATATATGTTTTTAACATCGTTTGTACCATTGACCCTCACGGAGCGAAACGATGCGTCAAAGATGTGCTGGAAAAATACAGAGCCAAGTTCAACCAGATTTTGTCGACCGTTAACATCAAATGATGGTAACATGGCAGGAAGGTTCTTCCAAAACCCATATAAAACTGCTGACATAACGGACGTAAAAGAAGAACTTATTCACCGGTTCAAAATTGTTTCAGCGACGATTAATTGCAGTTCAGCGACCGACACCGCAAAGTTCCACGTTTATTGCATGGATACAGCAAAATTCTTTGTCGAACCTTATGGCTGGTACCAAATGCCGGTAACTGCACTTTGTTATGCATGGTAGCAAGATCGTTGCAGAAGCTATTCTTCCAATTGATATGTTGAAATTATTATTGATTATTGAGTTTTTAAATCTGGTCTTTACTTTCAACAGGTATGCTGTCTGAAGAAGCGCAGGAAGCAAGAAATAAGGACTATAGAGAGCCTAGATTGTATCGCTCGCGCAGAATTGGTCGTGTTGCCACTAATGAACGCTTGATGCATCAGTTGCTGATGTCTTCCGACCCATACATAAATAAATTTCGCCATAAATCAAAAATTAAAAAATTGGAATATGATATTGAAGTACAAAAATTATTAAAAGACTGATTGAAATGATTATTCATTTTTTTTTTGCAATGCAATTATATGGAAAGTGGGCGTAAAAGTGGGCGGATTTCATTCAAACGGAACGTATTATACAATTATAAAATTCATTTGTTGTGAAAATTTAGTCGATCGAGTAAAAATCATGGAAGTTATGTCACTTTTTCAATTTAAGTTGTATGGGAGGTTGGCGTAAAAGTGGGCGGATAGTTTTGATTTTTTTGTCATGTCTTAATATTATCCAAAAACGCGTCTGTGCCAAATTTTGTAGTTCTACAAACACTCCTTCTATTTTTGGCCACTTTTTGTATGAACTTCAACCAATGTGCGCCGTCTGTTTTCCTCCAGATGTTAACGACACGGTATCTCCTTCAGCGGCTGTCGTGTCACAGCCGAAAAAGTCGCCGTTTGAAGCAGTATTATGGCCACATAACAAACTGTGGATAATAATAATATACCCAACAGTTACCCTCTTTCCCGCCCAACGAACACGAGGGGTACAGTCGTCGAGTTTTTGAGTCGTCGACGGGAAGAGTTTGTTAAGCGTTGAGATCTATAACTGCTCAGCTATACAAAAAAAACTTCACCAGCTGATTATAATATATAACATGTGAGAATATTATACCGTCGTTAACTATTTATTGAGGCAGGATAGTACAGATTTTTTTGTGGTTAAAAGTGAGTCCGAAATATTGATAATGCTGAAAATACTGTTGAAATCCTGGCACAAACATCGGAAAGGTTCGTTTAATTCATAATTGATTTTACACTGTTTTATATAAATAAAGAGGTTTAAAGTGTCTTGAAATCCGAAAAGGAACATTAAGATTAACTGAGGCAATAATAAATGTACTTTGAATAGAATTGTTTCTGAATTGCTTCCAGCCGATCAATGTGAACTTGATAACGTGGGTTCCAAACTATCGAACCTATTCTAGCATAGGTCTTACTAAAAAGAGCCTTTGGGTCCTTGAATTCTTTTGACCATCGTTTTATAAAGGCAAATATCCCTCTAGCCTTATTAGCTATACCATTAACATGACTATTAAAATTAAGTTTGGAATCTATTCTAACACCCAAGTCAACAAAATCATTCACCTGATTCAGAGTATAGTTGTTTACTGTTTAAGAAGCTGACCGAATAGTTCTTTGTGAGAAGCTCATTAATTTACGTCGTTTAAGGTTGAGTTTCATATAATTAACATTGACCAAGTAACTAAGCTGCCTATATCTCCTGTAATAAAGATCTTTCTTCAAACGCAGCGTATATTTTAAAAAGTTTTACGTCATCGGCATGCATAATATATTTGAATATTTAATTTCTGTAGAAATATCATTTATAAACAACAAGAACAGAATCTGGCCTAAGAGGCTGCCTTGAGGAACTCCTGAAGACACATCAATAACATTGAAATAAGCACTTTTATATGTCACTATCTTGTGGGTAGGAAGAAGAAAGGGAATGGTGGAATGCCAAGCAGATCGAGCGGGGTGGCATACTTTAGCAAATGCTTTACTGAAGTCTGTGTATATAACGACTGTTGGGGTATTTTCTCTGAACCAATTTGGAACTTAAGTTGTGAACTCCAGTAAACTGGTAGCAGTAGAATTGCATTTACAAAACCCGTGTTGAAAACTTGGAATAATAGAAACGATCGAATATTTCAACTGATTAGTAACAAATGGTTAAAATAATTTTGGGATTACGGAAAGCTTTGCAATTCCCCGGTAATTTTCCATTGAAGACCTGCTCCTGGCTATATGGAGAGGGATTATAAAAGACTCTTTCCAGGTTGACGGAAAAATGACTTGCTTTAGAGGCAGTTTGAAAAAGTTATATAAAGGCCAGTAATCAACAAATTTTTTAAGAAAGCTTGATGGGACTTTAATCCATACCTAAACGATTCTTTTAAAGCTTTTAGGTAAAATATCACATCTTCGGCAGAAATTACTGGAATACGAATTGAATTATTGGATGAAAGTTTATATGGATATATGGAAAATGGTATAATGGCTTGGAGTAATTTTACATCTTCGTTGTCACCATTCACCCTACGCTTCAAGTTTACGAAATCATTAAATGATTTGGAGTTAGAACTAGTATTCTTTTTAATTTTACTTATGTATTCATTGTAACACCTTTATTTAATTCTAAATATTTATACCGCAATACTGACTATTTTAAGTGATTGATATGTGAACCAGACTTTTTTATAGTTTCTAGATATGCGAGTTTTTTTTTATTTTCAACATTTGTATCTCCTTATTAAACCATAGGTGTATTGGTTCATCCATCATGCATAAACGTTTAGGTACGTGTTTTAGAAGTAAGTAATATAGAGTGTTATTAAAATGCAATACGTTTTTCTGAACATCACTATTGTAATTGGGCCATATTGAGTTCAAAAGCTTTTGCTTTATTTTTTTTTTATGTTAACTTTTGCAAAATCGAAGCGAGTACTGGAGCCAACTGATTCGGTATCGTCTCCCTGAGCAAGGCTTATGATTTCGTATGTTATCTCAATAGCAGCATTGTAAACATCTTCAGGTAAAACCAGAGGATTACATCGATTTTAAGAGGACCAAACTTGTTTGAAAGAATATTAATCCAATATAGGCAAAGTTGAGCCATCGCATTCAAAAAGTCAATGTTACTGATTCGGATGGCACAATGTCATAGTCAAGTAAGTTAATCAACCAAAGCAATTATTTAGTCAGAAGGTTTACTCATAGAACTTACAATTTGAAGTAAAGAAGTAAGTTCGGTGTATATATATATATAAATCAGACTGCGAAGTTATATAGCATAGAGCAGCGTATCGAAACAATTCACGAATGACCGCTCATGCCACCAGCTGTCAGACCGTGCGAATCATCACTAGCAATGGTAAGCCGCCCTACAGACTAGACCCCGCTTTAAATCCGGATCCAATTGCACAACACGTCACAATCATCAATACCGCAGGAACGGTACTAACATTCAACAAAAATTTATTAATAGAAACGTCGATTTAACAAAGCGAGGCTTTTGATTGGTCAAGTGGAGGGAGATGATATCATTAGGCATATTATATCCCTTTGTTTGGCACTGACGCCCCCACTCCCTGTATCAGCCCCTACTAATGTAGTCTGCGACTACTGGGACGTTGGTATCCACCGATGTTTCTAAGTCTCCGTAGCCTTGGTACGTAAGTTGCAGTGCATGCGTTGTTTTTTCTAACACCAACCAGTGGCAGCGCGCGTGGGTCCAAAGTAACGGCGACGTTGTCTCAGTTTCTCGCAGTTTATTGTTGATGTTTTACCTTATTTGCCTTTTGTTCTATTCTTTCTAACTTCCCACCTAACGCGCATGAGAATTTTAATTTTTAATTTTGACGCTTGACGCTGCAATTTAGGTATAGCAGTAGGTTTCCACCCGCCCTGCAACCAGTGCACTTACCGCTGACTGCTAATCGCACCGCAGACGAGGAGCGTCACCTGCCGTGCTACCAGTGCACCAACCTACCTCCCAAAGTGAACCGTAGTGCGAAGACTTTTGTGCTATTCATAAAAAAATGTGCTTGTCAAAGTATATAAAACAAAGTGACATCAATATCACCTTAACCCTGCTGTTAGGTTAAGACCATTTGGTCCAATTTTTTTTTTGTTTTCTTTGTAACTTTGGAACGGTGATATATACTGTCTAAATTTTTCAGATTTAATTCTCTGACTTAAAACTGGACTAAGATAAATTGAAAATTACGAATCTTAGGTTAAGGGACCATTTGGTCCATAGTATATTTTCTTTGATTTTCTTTACATTAATTTTCCAAAAATAAGTATTTATTAGTTTGTTCGATATTTTTTGGCACTACATGATGAGCAAAAAAATGTTTTTCGGTTGGTTTTGCAAATAAGCGCACTGCAAATGGAGCATTTTACATCAGACTTAGACTTGCAGCAACTACAAATTCCTCGCTTTCGAGCTCCTGAACTAGAAGCATTTTTAGAGCAGGCCACTGGGGCTGGGTTTTACCAGAGTTGAGTAAATAATAAAATAATAATATTTAGCAAGTATTGAACCAAACTAAATATAAAGACTAAGATTAAATTGTTATTTTGTATGAAAACTGCAGTATGGACCAAATGGTCCTCTAACCTAAGATTCGTAAGTTTTTTTTAACCTAACAGCAGGGTTAAGGGGACTCATTTACGCATATACGAATGCAATGGTTTGGTAGACATATTTCTTAACTATGCTTTTCTCTTACCCTCTACTAAATAAAACTATAGGAAATCGTATATACATTGAAAATACAATTATAATAATATTAAGAAGGCAATAAGTAGAACACATTTGGACAATTTTTTTACACTTTTTGTATGCGTAAACGTTGCCAGTTTGAACCCACTTATCTCCGAAATTACTGAATAGATTTTTACGGGGCCTTCATAGGAGACTATACTGTTATCTCAGGCATAATATAGGGTATTTTTTTTTCAAAATAATAAATGTGGGAAATCATTTTTCGTAGAATAATTTGTTTTGCACCCTAAAATCCCGTGACTAATTTCATGCTGAACGTATATAGAGAGATATATCATTTAAGTCGACTAGAAAGGGGTGCAAACTTACAAGCGGTTATCAGTAATACCTGATTGCGCCAATCTGAGAATTATCCAAGTAACGTTGTAGCATACAGCAGAAAATGCACTTCACTTGAGTTCATTTCACGTTACTAGACCGTCCTGTTTTATTTTGACGAGAGTGTCTGAATGAGACTGACCGGCAGGACGGGCCCGCTTCCTCAAGGAAGTCACAACTTGAGAGCATTTCCCCCCTTTTTTCGGAAAGCAAGTTGGGTTTATTATTGGGCGAGGAAAGCGTCAGAATGCGTTCCAAGGCCTTCCCAAAGAATGAGCGGCTGTAGAGTTTTTTAGTGCATTCCGACCCTTTGTCTGCAAGTGAGGTCAGAAAAAAAGGGTAGGCGAGGCGCTATAATATCAAAAAAATTATACATTTTCAAAATGTGGAGGAAATCGGTTTTCATATAGAAAAAATGATTTGTTTGTTTAACAAACTGAACTTCAAATTTCATATTTAAAACATTATATAATTTTTTGATATTCCCTTATTCAAGAATGACGATTCGGCATCAGGAGAGTTGGTTCCGGACCCCGTTTCTACTCCTCACCGTGTAGCAATACCTGATGATCAAGAAACCTCGAAAAAAGCATCGACTCATCTTCAAGACAATAGACTACTTTTCCACAAGAACGACATAGGAATCATCGCCAGTACACGCCAGAGCCCGAAAAACTCATGTGAAATTATTGATATAGTCAATGACTCCTGGGTGCCACCAGCCGAATTCAAATTTTCAAAATCAGGTGACTGAAATTTGTCTTTTCAAAGAAAATGGTTAGAAGAATTCAAGTGGCTATCATATTCTGAGAAAGAGGAAGGTGCATATTGCAAGTATTGCGTAGTTTTTGGCGTGAAGAGTGGGGGAATAGGTGATATGAAGCTGGGAAAACTTGTCTCTCAACCTTTCAACTCTTGGAAGCACGCGAAGGAACTCTTCCGAAAACACCAGAACAATGATTATCATAAAAAATCGATTTTGGGTTACGAACACCTTCGCGATATTGAGCTTGGCAGAAGTAAACCGATCGATCTGCAACTTGACCTGCAAAAAGAATTATGACAGACTAAAACCGATAGTTAGCACCATTGTTTTGTGTGGACGGCAAGGAATCCCTCTTCGTGGTCATAGAGACGACGGACCTTTGTTTCAAGATGACACCAGTATCGATGCTGATGAGAGTGAAAACTTGAACCTAGGAAATTTCCGTGCCATTCTGCAAAATCAAGTTAAATAGTAAGAGTAAAACCACTCAAAACGAAATTATTGAGATTTGCCACGAACTGATAAGAGGAAAAATTGTCGAAAAAGTGAATAAATCTAAAGGCTTCTCGGTTTTAGCAGACGAATCCACCGACATATCCAGCATAGAACAATTTTCCATTAGCATTCGATATTTAGACTCGAAATTGAATATCCGCGAAGATTATCTTGGATTTGTCCCAGTTACCGAAGTCACTGGAAAAGGTTTGGCAGATTCAATTAAAAATTATCTACACGAAATTGGCGTCGATTGCTCTTTCATATAGTTTGGCTATCAATGAAGTTTGTGAAATATCTGAAATTAAAAATACAGTGGGAACATTGGGATGGATTGAAGCATTTTTCCACTGGCCTAAAAGACAAGACATTTTGAAAAAAAAAGTTTCAGAAATGACGAAAAACAGTGAACAGAAAAAACAAAAATTAAAGTCGATTTGTCCTACGAGATGGGCTCAGTCTCATGATGCTGTTGGAAGGTATGTCGAATTGCAACCAGCAGTTATTGAGGCCTTGGAAGAAATAAAGACTTGGAGGGATCGAGAAACATCGAAGAAAGCTACGCTACTTCGAGCTGCCATTCTAACAATCGATTTTCAAATCGCCTGTCACACCATGGAATCAGTCAATTCAATTGTTTTGCCTTTAAGTAGGCAATTGCAATCGAAGAATCAAGATCTGAGCGAAGCCACCAAATTAGCAGATGATGCGCTGGATGAAATCAAGAAACCACGAGAAGTAGCAGCCACATCCTTTCAAGCTATTCACAACAAGAAAGTCGCTGAAATTTGTTCCGAGTACGAAATCGAATTGAAAATACCACGTCTCTGCAATCAACAAAAATATCGTTCTAACGTTGATGCACAGAATGTTGAGTGTTATTACCGAATCGCATACTACATTCCTTTTCTTGATACGTTCATTTCTCAACTTGAAAGTCGGTTCAAGGAACACAAATCGATATTCGAGAGTTTCGGGCAATTGTTTCTCAAAGAAGAATTTGATCCAAAAAATGTGGAGTTCTATACCAATTTTATGAAGAAATTTTGGATTGTTCGGAAGGAAATTTCATATCAGAAGTTAAGATGTGGAGACAAAGAATTCACGATCGAAACATTCAAAATGCGCTCGATGCTTTAACAGTGAGTACATTTCAATAAAAATCTTCTAAAGTCTTTTGAAAAATTTCGTTCAATTTTCAATCTTTTGTATTTTTTTCAGAGGATCAATAGCGGGACATTCAAAAATGTAAATACAGTTCTGAGAATTTTGGCTGTACTTCCTGTATCGACTGCAACTTCAGAACGATCGTTTTCAACATTGAGGAGGATTAAAATTATCTCAGGAATACAATGGGACAGGAACGATTGAATGGCCTTGCTGCTTTGAATATCCATACTCAAGTTGAAATAACCGAGGACGAAATACTCCGAGAATTTTTCAAAAAAAATACCGGAAGTTGGCACATATTTGAACGCTTTTGTAGCATTTTACAAATAAATAATTCTGTGCTAGTAATATAGCATTTTATAGTGTCATAGTAAAATATTGTAGCAGTGAAAATCCTTTTAATAAGAAATTTTGATTTCTCCATGGGGGGGTCCAAACCCAATAACCCCGCCCCCCGTGGATCCGCCCTTGGTAGCATGTATTTGCCCAGGCCAAAGATTCTTTTCGTAGCCACATCGACAAAAGTAAAAGGTCTTGTACTTTTGTGGCATACATTTTAAGACTTGCGTGATCTGGACCGATTTCATAATACATAAAAAATTTAATTTAATTTAATTTAATTCAAAATATGCACACTCTATAGTTACCTTATTTCAAATGGAAGCGCAGTTTGGTGATAGCGTTCGCCTTGCTCATCAGATTCAGTAGGAAACTGTTGAGCGAGTTGATCACGATTCTGATGCAAGAGATGAATTTTGTACGACATATTAACCCCAATTTCATCGAAAGCTGCCAACATGTTTGCAACTGATTGCCTGTAGTTGTCTTTGCGTTCTTTACCCAAAAGTCCTTTAATGACTGCTTTCAATGCGAGCCATGCATTTAATTCTCGGTCTGTCAGAACTTGGTCAAAATCTTGACGACTCATTAGTTTCCGTATGACGGGACCATTACGACCCCTACCTGAGTTTTGGCGTTACTTAGTCTTGGAAAAATGTCTTTTGAGCGGTTGAATACTGCTGGTCTTTTTGCGATACATTTCAAAAAATTTTTAACAATGCCAAGTTTAATGTGGAGCAACGGCAACAAAATTTTCATTTCAGGAACAAGACTTTCGTGTAGCCTATTGTCTTTAGGCCATTTTTGTCCAATGCGACTATTCCAGTTATGCTGTTTGTACTGGTTTCTTCCTTTAATACCTTCTCCGTATCGTGAATCCCAATCGCACAAAAAAACACGGATATTTTGGACGGCCAGATGCTGTTAAGCCTGTAATCAATGAAACTATTTTGAGGTCGCAGCAAATGCGCCACTGGTGTTCGTTATAAAGGGAGGTTAAATTTTTAGGGCCGATGTTGATTTTGAATAAGTTATTTTGGAAATTATTGTAATTTCTTTTTATTATGATAGCATCGTGTGGTTCAATTATGTATGAAACAAAATATCGGCCAAATGTCCGCTGCGACCTCGGCGGCACACCTCCATCCGATGGTCCAAATTTTCGATGACGCTGAGGCATAATTGAGGTTCTATGGCGTTAATGTGCCGAATTATCTCATCCTTTAGCTCTTGAATTGTTGCTGGCTTATCAACGTACATCTTTTCTTTCAAATAACCCCAAAGAAAGTAGTCCAACGGTGTCAAATCACATGATCTTGGTGGCCAATTGACATCGCCACCACGTGAGATAACACAGCCGATGAATTTGTCGCGCAAAAGAGCCATTGTTTCGTTGGGTGTGTGGCAAGTGGCACCATCCTGTTGGAACCACATATCGTCCACATCCATACTTATGTTCCAATTCGGGCCATAAAAGGTTCGTTATCATCTCACGATAGCGAACACCATTCACAGTAGCTACCTAACCGGCCTCATTTTGGAAAAAATATGGCCCGATGATGCCGCCAGCCCATAAACATCACCAAACAGTCACTCTTTGTGGGTGCATTGGTTTTTCGACAATCGCTCTTGGATTATCATTCGCCCAAATGCGGAAATTCTGCTTATTGACGAATCCACTGAGGTAAAATGTGCCTCATCACTGAAGATGATTTTCTTCGCAAATTGATCATCCATATTCAATCAATTTTCATAATAAGCCTGAATAACTTTAACACGTTGCTCGATTGTGTATCTTTCCATGTTCAAATTGAGTTAGTCTGAAATTCATAAATGTCAAATGAAATGCAGAAAAAAACTTGACATTTAGGTGTCGTTCACATTCAACATCGGCCCTTAAAATTTAACCACCCTTTATTTGACTACTTCCAGAATGTGTTTCAAATTATCGAAATTTTCACTAGTGTCAGTGCTATACGCAATTGGAACAGGTGGCATTCTATTCGTCTTGTGCAAAAGCACAACTTTTGAGCTGATTAGTGAACTATCGATGAATAAACGCCAATCATCTTTTTTATAGGTTAACCCTATCGTCTCCATTAACTTTTCGATATCGTTGCAATAAGCGAATTTTTTTGCATCATTCACATTCATTGAAGAACTTTTCTAACTCTTTTTGGCGTTTTCGATATGCAGTTACTTTGGTACCTTTTGCCAGAAAATTATTTCCTTTCAAAAACGAAGCGAAGTTGTTCTGATTTTTTCTGAGTCAAACACAAAATTGCAGCAATTGCATCCAATTGCTTTTGTGTGACTAGGATGTTTCAGAGGATGTACCTTCACCAGGGTCGTATTCTGAAGAAATGCATGGATATAGCAGCGGCGGTTGTAGTACTGATATCGGTTTGAAGATCAATATTTCGGTATGTTGGTACTGGAACGAATTCTGAGTGCAGTAATAGTAATTGGACACTTGGCACTGCTACATAGGTTTTATTCTCTGCTTTCCTTCTATGGTCCATTTTACATTTTGGTTCCGACATTTTTAATACAATATATATTATACAATGTTGTTTTTGTTATTTTTATGAAACTAAACTTAAATCACTCACAAAATGAAATAAGTTCCAAAAAAATTAATAGCGAATTTTATCACGACCGAGCGAAAATTAAAAGACATCAGCTTCGGCTGAGTTTCGAGTCTTAACTGAATCTTTATTTTTGATATTAGTTCACTTGTACGAAATAAATAAAAATCGCTACCTGTGCTGTGGTTGGAAACAAAAAAGAGGAAGACGAGGAAAAAGAGGAAGAAGGGGTTGAAATGTATTACATTTGACTGCAAAGTTCGAAGGTCGATAAAAAAAAAATTCGAACTAACATAAACAAACGCCGCGATACGGGTATTCTAATTTAGCCTCTTTTTTCACCCCTCACTCTCAGAATCGACCTAACTTTTGCTAACCTGAATTTGTTCCACAGTGTTATTCTATAACTCACTAAATATACAAATCAAAGCGTACACTAAAAATAGTAGAAGTTTCATTTATTCTTACAAAAATTTATAATATATATTTGGAGCAAGGTTTATGTTACATGACCGTTGAGCGACTGACGTAAGTTATTGTCACTCGACGCAGCATACCTATAGTCACATACATACTTATTTATGTGCCTCTACATATTTGTGTGGTCAGCTAATGCTAGCTGGCTCTCAAACTATACATATTTATGTTAAGGTGTGCAATATGAGGGTGTACATTACAACACACCTCCTTACATTAATACTGTTCATCTTTTAAATCTTAACTTATTGCTATTTTACAACTCAGTAGTGTTCCTTCGTACTTCAATTATCATCTATGTTTACAATTTTCAAATTAAATTCAAAGCATCTCTATTTTTCACAAACTTTGCTTTATCTACGCTTTTAGTTAAAAAATCTGCTAAATTATGCTGGGACTCAATCTTGACTATATCTATCAAACCATCTTCATAATTTTCGTTGATATAATGATATTGCACCTCAATATGTTTGGATTTTTTTGTGAAATTTCCAAACTTTCCAATTGCTATTGCACCAGAGTTATCTTCAAACCTTTTTAATGGGGTTTCTAATCTTAATTTGAAAGTATCATTTAACAAATTTTTAACGAATAATATTTCAGTTACTGCTTCTGACATTGCAGTATATTCAGCGAATGTTGAGCATTTAGTCACTGTATTTTGTTCACGTGTTTTCCAAAAAACTAAATTCCCATACATTCTAATAATGAAGACTTTTGTCGATTTCCTATCAATATTTTCTCCTGCAAAATCGGAATCAACCATACAATCAAGTATTCTACCTTTTAAATTGGCAAATCTAACTCTTTTTGGCGTTTTCGATATGCAGTTACTTTGGTACCTTTTGCCAGAAAATTATTTCCTTTCAAAAACGAAGCCAGTTGTCCTGATTTTTTCTGAGTCAAACACAAAATTGCAGCAATTGCATCCAATTGCTTTTGTGTGACTAGGATGTTTCAGAGGATGTACCTTCACCAGGGTCGTATTCTGAAGGAATGCATGGATATAGCAGCGGCGGTTGTAGTACTGATATCGGTTTGAAGATCAATATTTCGGTATGTTGGTACTGGAACGAATTCTGAGTGCAGTAATAGTAATTGGACACTTGGCACTGCTACATAGGTTTTATTCTTTGCTTTCCTTCTATGGTCCATTTTACATTTTGGTTCCGACATTTTTAATACAATATATATTATACAATGTTGTTTTTGTTATTTTTATGAAACTAAACTTAAATCACTCACAAAATAAAATAAATTCCAAAAAAATTAATAGCGAATTTTATCACGACCGAGCGAAAATTAAAAGACATCAGCTTCGGCTGAGTTTCGAGTCTTAACTGAATCTTTATTTTTGATATTAGTTCACTTGTACGAAATAAATAAAAATCGCTACCTGTGCTGTGGTTGGAAACAAAAAAGAGATAGACGAGGAAAAAGAGGAAGAAGGGGTTGAAATGTATTACATTTGACTGCAAAGTTCGAAGGTCGATAAAAAAAAAATTCGAACTAACATAGCCTCTTTTTTCACCCCTCACTCTCAGAATCGACCTAACTTTTGCTAACCTGAATTTGCTCCACAGTGTTATTCTATAACTCACTAAATATACAAATCAAAGCGCACACTAAAAATAGTAGAAGTTTCATTTATTCTTACAAAAATTTATAATATATATTTGGAGCAAGGTTTATGTTACATGACCGTTGAGCGACTGACGTAAGTTATTGTCACTCGACGCAGCATACCTATAGTCACATACATACTTATTTATGTGCCTCTACATATTTGTGTGGTCAGCTAATGCTAGCTGGCTCTCAAACTATACATATTTATGTTAAGGTGTACAATATGAGGGTATACATTACAACACACCTCCTTACATTAATATTGTTCATCTTTTAAATCTTAACTTATTGCTATTTTACAACTCAGTAGTGTTCCTTCGTACTTCAATTATCATCAATGTTTACAATTTTCAAATTAAATTCAAAGCATCTCTATTTTTCACAAACTTTGCTTTATCTACGCTTTTAGTTAAAAAATCTGCTAAATTATGCTGGGACTCAATCTTGACTATATCTATCAAACCATCTTCATAATTTTCGTTGATATAATGATATTGCACCTCAATATGTTTGGATTTTTTTGTGAAATTTCCAAACTTTCCAATTGCTATTGCACCAGAGTTATCTTCAAACCTTTTTAATGGGGTTTCTAATCTTAATTTGAAAGTATCATTTAACAAATTTTTAACGAATAATATTTCAGTTACTGCTTCTGACATTGCAGTATATTCAGCGAATGTTGAGCATTTAGTCACTGTATTTTGTTCACGTGTTTTCCAAAAAACTAAATTCCCATACATTCTAATAATGAAGACTTTTGTCGATTTCCTATCAATATTTTCTCCTGCAAAATCGGAATCAACCATACAATCAAGTATTCTACCTTTTAAATTGGCAAATCTAACTCTTTTTGGCGTTTTCGATATGCAGTTACTTTGGTACCTTTTGCCAGAAAATTATTTCCTTTCAAAAACGAAGCCAGTTGTCCTGATTTTTTCTGAGTCAAACACAAAATTGCAGCAATTGCATCCAATTGCTTTTGTGTGACTAGGATGTTTCAGAGGATGTACCTTCACCAGGGTCGTATTCTGAAGGAATGCATGGATATAGCAGCGGCGGTTGTAGTACTGATATCGGTTTGAAGATCAATATTTCGGTATGTTGGTACTGGAACGAATTCTGAGTGCAGTAATAGTAATTGGACACTTGGCACTGCTACATAGGTTTTATTCTTTGCTTTCCTTCTATGGTCCATTTTACATTTTGGTTCCGACATTTTTAATACAATATATATTATACAATGTTGTTTTTGTTATTTTTATGAAACTAAACTTAAATCACTCACAAAATAAAATAAATTCCAAAAAAATTAATAGCGAATTTTATCACGACCGAGCGAAAATTAAAAGACATCAGCTTCGGCTGAGTTTCGAGTCTTAACTGAATCTTTATTTTTGATATTAGTTCACTTGTACGAAATAAATAAAAATCGCTACCTGTGCTGTGGTTGGAAACAAAAAAGAGATAGACGAGGAAAAAGAGGAAGAAGGGGTTGAAATGTATTACATTTGACTGCAAAGTTCGAAGGTCGATAAAAAAAAAATTCGAACTAACATAGCCTCTTTTTTCACCCCTCACTCTCAGAATCGACCTAACTTTTGCTAACCTGAATTTGCTCCACAGTGTTATTCTATAACTCACTAAATATACAAATCAAAGCGCACACTAAAAATAGTAGAAGTTTCATTTATTCTTACAAAAATTTATAATATATATTTGGAGCAAGGTTTATGTTACATGACCGTTGAGCGACTGACGTAAGTTATTGTCACTCGACGCAGCATACCTATAGTCACATACATACTTATTTATGTGCCTCTACATATTTGTGTGGTCAGCTAATGCTAGCTGGCTCTCAAACTATACATATTTATGTTAAGGTGTACAATATGAGGGTATACATTACAACACACCTCCTTACATTAATATTGTTCATCTTTTAAATCTTAACTTATTGCTATTTTACAACTCAGTAGTGTTCCTTCGTACTTCAATTATCATCAATGTTTACAATTTTCAAATTAAATTCAAAGCATCTCTATTTTTCACAAACTTTGCTTTATCTACGCTTTTAGTTAAAAAATCTGCTAAATTATGCTGGGACTCAATCTTGACTATATCTATCAAACCATCTTCATAATTTTCGTTGATATAATGATATTGCACCTCAATATGTTTGGATTTTTTTGTGAAATTTCCAAACTTTCCAATTGCTATTGCACCAGAGTTATCTTCAAACCTTTATAATGGGGTTTCTAATTTTAATTTGAAAGTATCATTTAACAAATTTTTAACGAATAATATTTCAGTTACTGCTTCTGACATTGCAGTATATTCAGCGAATGTTGAGTCACTGTATTTTGTTTACGTGTTTTCCAAAAAACTAAATTCCCATACATTCTAATAATGAAGACTTTTGTCGATTTCCTATCAATATTTTCTCCTGCAAAATCGGAATCAACCATACAATCAAGTATTCTACCTTTTAAATTGGCAAAATACGTTAATTTTAAATTTTTTCTTTTATATAAATATTTTAACACCCTTAACGCATACTTAAAATGTGTTTCATTATAACAGCTTCGGACTCTACATAAATAATTTACACCACAGGCAATGTCTGGTCTCGTGCCGGTACCAATATACAATAGCTCCCCTATTAAATGTCGATATTTTATTCTGTCATTACTCTCACTAGATTGCTGTAATTTTAGTTTACTTTCCATAGGGGTATCGTACAACCTTGTATTTTCTAGATTGTATTTGAGCGCCAAAGATTCAACATACATACCTTGTTTGACTTAAGGTTACTTTACTTTTATCATCGCTATAATTGATGTCTATCCCAATATAATTAGTAACTTTCCCCATGTCTTTCATTGAGAAATTTTCCTTTAAATTTTTCGTGTCATTTTTGATTTTATTGCTGTCAACAAATATCAAAATGTATATTGGGTCTTTGTCTTGATCTTTAACGTACAGACAATAATCATAATTACTTCTTATTAAGCCTAGTTTTTTCATAAATTTGTTTAGATACTCATACCAAGCCCTTGGACTTTCTCCTAAACCATAAAGAGCTTTTTGCAATTTACATACTTTATTTTGTCCAGTTTCAAAGCCTTGTGGTTCATAAATGTATACCTCTGGTGTTAACCAACCATTTAAATATGCAGAATCAAAATCCATTTGATCAATTTCTAAATCATTTACACAACAAAACCAAAGTAAAATTTTTAATGTTTGAGCCTTCCCTACTGGTGAATATACATTTTCAACTGTCCCCTTTTGCTGGAAACTTCTAGCCACTAACCTAGCTTTATGAGTATTTTAATTTTTCTTTTTATATATCTATTTTGTATCAATTATTTGTTTACCTTTAGGTTTATTCTTGTGTATAGTATTAATTTCTGACTCCATTGCTTTTTTCCATTCTTTATGTTCATCACAATTCATTGCCTCTTCGAACGTATTAGGTACATTTGCATTCAAGTAGTTTACGTAAATATAATGTGTAACAGGATTACCAAATCTATTTACTGGACGTTTATTTCTTTGTGAGGATCTTTCTAATGAAGAGTTTTCTTCATTTTTCTCTTCATGTTGTAAATTATTATTTGTTTCTTTATCATCGAAATTATTTTCTTTGCCTTGGTACGATTCTAGGGTAGATGTAGAAGATATTTGATTAGGTATTAGGTTTATTAGCATCGTAATTTTCATTTTCCATACCCAAAATTAATTCACTCTCGTTTTTACCATTTTCAATCTCCAATTTTAAATATATGAGACTTTCATCTTCAAAGACGCTATTTTTATTTTCATTTATTTTTTCTAAGCAAATCAATTCTGTTTCATTTTCTACTACTCGTACATGTCTGGCGTTAATAATTTTATTTTTAACTAGAACTCTATAACAATTATTTCTGTACCCTACTAGTATTCCTATTTGTGCCTTATCGTCCCATTGTCATTATTTCAGGCCAATGTCTATTATGTAATTTTGCCTCTCTTGCTAAACATCTGCCCATATCCATATTGTAACGTTCAGCTACACCATTTAATTCATGCACATAAGGTGGGCAAGATAAAATTTCAATACCTTTGTGCTTTGCAAAATTATGAATTTTTTCATTTATATATTCTCCACCATTGTCCCATTGCAATTTTTTGATTCACTTATGGAGTTGATTTTCTACTAAATTCACATATTCTATAAAACAACTAGCTGTCTCTAACTTATTTTTAATGCAATAAATTTTGGCACATTTACTATAGTCGTCAATGAATAATAAAAAATACTTTTCACCGCAATATCCCGCAGTTCTATGTGGCCCATTCAAATCTGTATGTATCAATTCCAAGATTTCAGTTGCATGTGTTCGGTTATTTTCAAATGGTATGTACATTAGCCATTTTACTTTGTATACAATTTGCGCATTTCATACTATTATTCTCTAATACATCTGGTAAACCTTCTACCAATTTATCAGTTACTAGTTTATTTAAGTATTGGAAATTTATATGACCAAGTGCTCTATGCCATTTTTCTTTTTCTGTTAATTTTACTAGATTTATATAAGCATTACTATTCTCTTTAAAAATATTCTCGTTATAGAAAGAAGCCTTTCATATTATACAAACCATCGATTTCGTGCGCTACAGCTGTTAGTTTTCTGTTTTTATTATAGATTTTAGCAACATCATTTTTCGCTATTACTGTGTTATTTTTAGTTATTTTTGAGAAACTTAACAAATTTGTTTTTATACCTTTTACATAGTAAACATTTGTTAAATCACCTTCTACTTTATTATAATAATTCCTGAAATCAATTTTTACTGTTCTTATCTTTGTCGCTTTCAAAGTATTATCGTCGGGCAAATTTACATCAATTGGTTTTTCTAAATCTATACAATTTGAAAGATAATTTTCATTATTTACAATGTGGTCTGTACACCCACTGTCCAACAACCACTCAATTTCATTCGGATTTTGATTTTCACTTGGTTTTAAGTGATTAACATTCACTTGCACTACTTGTGTTGTCCATGCTTCTCGCGTTGACTCGTATTGCTCGTTGCTTCGTGAGATCTGATGTCTTGCACCCATGCCTTGACTCGATATGCTCCACCTCTGCTGTAGCTTCTGTGTGAGCCCCGTCCTCGCGGAGCATATTTTATTTGGCTTACTTGCATCATTTCACCTCCATTGTTACTTTGTTGACCATGCCAACAGTCTTTTGCCCAATGCCCAATTTTTCCACACTGATAACACTTTCCTTTGGTTTTGACATTAAATGTACTCACATTTGGTATTTTTTCACTATCAGCTTTAGTCAAGTTTTTTCTTGAATTTTAGATTTTATTAAGTCAACTGTTTGTTGTTCTTGTGGCACTAAGTCTATAAAGTCACCAATGTAGCTATAACTCGGTGGCAATGGTTTAATCATATATCTCATTTTTTCATCTTCACTTAAGCCTCCTGCTGCTTTTAAGTCATTGCATGCCTTTTCAAAATGAATAAAAAAGTCTTCAACATCATTGCAGTTCTTTAATTTCACTTCATACAATTTATTTCTGTTTATTATTTGCATTGCTGTAGATTTTGTTGAGTACATTTTTTCTAATTTTTGTATCATTTCAATAGTAGTTTTACAGTCACTCAAATATTCTAACTGTTTATCTGACACCGCACTTGTTAATATTGTTTTTGCTTTTAAATCAGTTTTTTCCAATCTTCAGCTCTTTCAATTTCTAGTTTTTTTCTCATTGCAGGTTCATTGCATTCTTTATATTCCTACAAATTCATCAGCCTGAATTTCCAGCTACTGAAATTTGCTCCATCAAAAATTGGAATACAAATGTCATCAATCTTTGCTTGTCTAGCCATAATTTCACTCTTTTTTTTATATTTTCTTCTATTTCCTTTTTTAAGAACACAATTCTTTTCAAATTTTTAAGAAATACTTGTCTAATATAATTTTGGGTTCCTTTGTCTATTTTAATGTCTTCATTTACTTCACTTAAATCGTCGTTTTGGTGCTTTAATTTCACCATGTGTTCTTATTTCGACACAATCTCACGTATTTCTTTTTCACACCATGAGCTACTTTTTTTTTAAACTTTATTGTTTTTCCATCTCAAAACCATGCTCTGCTACCATGTTGAGATATCAGGACCGATAATAAAAACAAAAGTGATTTTCACTTAAAGTAATTAATTTCATTTATTCTTACAATAAATTTATAATATATATTTGGAGCAAGGTTTATGTTACATGACCGTTGAGCGACTGACCTAAGTTATTGTCACTCGACGCAGCATACCTATAGTCACATATGTACATACTTATTTATGTGCCTCTACATATTTGTGTGGTCAGATAATGCTAGCTGGCTCTCATAACTATACATATATGTATATGTTAAGGTGTACAATATTAATGTATACATTACAACAATTACAAGGTGGCGCAAAAGTAATCCTCCTATCAGAAAATGCTATAAATTTTGCGATTGGCCCCTAATGTCAGTTCTGTTTTGACATTTGTGTAGTAAACACATGCGAAATACACGTTAATAAATACGCTACACTGCTCCAGAACGCGGAATATTGCTGACTATTTATTTGACCAATAATCGGTCGGTGACTTTGGCACAACGTGAATTTCGTCGCAGATTACCTGGCCGTCCAACGCCTACTGGTGAAACACTGCGACGTTTAGCCGCTCACCTCGAAGAGACTGGCACAACACGAGATGCTGCCAGGCGTGGCAGACCCCGGAGTAGCCGTTCTGCAGAGAATATTGATGCTGTAGCCGAGGATGTCATGGAAGCGCCGTCGACATCGACCCGACGACGTGCCACGCAAATGGGTATCAGTCGACGGTCTTTACAGCGAATTTTGGTACAAGATTTGAAGATGTTTCCGTACAAAGTCCAGACGGTGCATCAGCTGTTAACTGCTGACCGCCAATCGCGGCGTCTAACATACGCTCAAGCCATCCTTAATCACCACCAAGAGGAAGATGATTTTTCATCAAATGTCGAGCCAAATGCCGTATATGTTCACTGTGCTGCTCATAATTTAAATCTAGTACTCAATGATGCAGTGAGAGAGGTTATTGATATGCAAAATTTTTTTGAAACAGTTCAACAAATTTATAATTTTTTTGGGCATAGTATCAGAAGATGGAATATTTTATCAAGTTTTATATCTAATAAAGAAAGTGAGTCTTCAACTTCAATAACATTAAAAACATTAAACCCTGCTAGATAGGCAGGTCGTTATGATGCCGTTTTTGCTTTAAAAGTTCGGTTTGTTGAAGTCCAAAAAGCGCTAACGGAAACAATTCTGTTAAGTCGCAAATCAGATGAAAGAAATGAAGCTGTTTCACTCAAAAAGAAGATCGAAAACTACAATTTTATAATGTTATTGGCTTTCCATTGCAAGATCCTACTTACTATCGATGCAGCCTCTAAAGCACTTCAGTCTAAAGCTACCGATCTTTCAAATGCCTTAAAACGTTTGAAAATTTGTCTGGAAGAATTGGAAAGGTATCGACATGAATTTGAAAATTTAAAAATGGAAGCAAATAGTGTAGCAGAAAAATGGTCCATCACCCCTGCATTTTCTAAAACTCGTCAGAGGAAGGTAAATCGCCATTTTGATGAACTGTGCGAAGATGAGCGTCTCCAAGATCCGGAAAGTTTGTTCAAAGTGAACATATTTTATCGAGTATTGGACATCATTATAAACCAACTGAAATCGCGTTTCCTTCCAATGAATGAAATTGTTTAAAATTTCAGTGTTTTGCAGCCTTCCACTTTAAAAGTTTTAAATGACACTGGTCTATTACATAAAGCTCTAGAATTTGTTGAGATATATAAAAAAGACATATCTGAATCATTTGCCAGAGAAATTCTCAGTTTTCGATCGACTTTCAGAGACGAAATAGAAAAATCTTCGTGTATTAGAGACCTTGCTGATTTATTAATAATAAAAAATCATTTTATGTCCTGCAGCTTTCCTGAAGTATGCACTGCATTAATGCTATTTCTTTCAATTCCTGTGACTACAGCTAGTGCTGAACGATCATTTTCAAAACTTAAATTGACATATTTAAGGAACTCTATGGGACAAGACAGGTTATGTAACTTGGCTATTTGTCTATTGAAAATTCTATGGCCAGATCTTTAAACTTTGATGATGTTATATACACTTTTGCGGAATAGAAAACTCTAAAAAAAGATTTTTCTTAATAAATATCTTATTGAAATTAAATTGTTATTTTTATTTTATTATTTATATTTTATTTAAATGTAACTAGGTTTCCTCACGATGTTGTTCCTTCACCGAAAAGCTAGCGAATAGATGATGAATGCATTGAGATATTATGTTCTATGGATGAATGTGAAGTCTCCAATACGCATTGGGCTTGCATGGGGACTACAGACCATTCCTTCTCGCCTAAGAGAGGAGGCCAATGGCCATCAGTGGGACATATACAACGTGTAATTGAGTCCGCTGAAAACCTCGAAGTTTATTAAAATTAAACTGAGTACAACGTGACGATTTTTTCTGATAGGGCCCCGTCAAAAAAATTTGCCACGGGCCCCAGATGGTATAGTTACGCCACTGAAACATAGCATAATATTTAGAAATGGTATAGTTAATATGATTAATAAAAGTGAACTTTGCATCGAAGGCAACACCCAGGTCTATAGCTTTATTAACTGAATTCAAGCGACAATTAGAGATGAAATAAGATGTCTGTACACTTGACGAAAGTAACACGAAAGCATTTCGCCATGTTCAAAGATACACCATATCATCAGCTTGAAGCGCCAAAAAATCGAATGAATTTTTTATAACAGAATATATTTTTAGATCATTAGCATAGAGTAAAAAATTAACGTACGAAAAACTATTTCTAATATCATTAATAAACCGTACAAACAGCAAGGGACCTAAAATACTACCTTGGGTGACAACAGACGAAGCGATAAACGAATAAGACTGTGGGTTGTCAACGACAACCATACACCGTCTGTTCGACAGATAGGACTTTAACCAAGAGAGAAATGCGGAGTGAAACATATGCACGCTAATTTCTTAACTAGGATAACATGCGAAACTAGATCGGAGGCCTTAGGAAAATCTGTATATAAAGCACCGACTGAAAGCCCTTTTGAAAAGTTTAAATTTAGTCTTCCAAGAACACAGTCAAATTTAAAATGGTAGATCTGCCCGGTATGAAGCCATTCTAGTTAGGGAAAATCAAATTTTTAACCGCGAAGAACACCTAATCTTTAATGACACTCACATTACATTTGTTTCCCCTTTTAAAGATTGGTGTAATAAAGACACTTTCCAATCATAAATGAAGAGATAGATCTATTAAAAATTATCTTCAGAGGATAAAAAAGCGAACCACAATTTTTAAGAGACCCAGACAGAGACATAGAACTCTTTAGTTTGACAATACCATTAAAAATATCATCTAAAGACAAAGTGAACAGCCCGAAATCAACAGAAGATTCGAAATCACAATCAAACTCCAAGTCTCTGTCCGGCTGAGGAGTAACGTTGGATTTAATAAAATCTGGGAGGAGATCAGGTCCTTTGCATCAAAAATAAAACTTAAGGCATACTAGAGCTCGATTTCCTATATTTATTGAAACTGCGGAAAACTTTTGGATTTGATTTTATACTGGCTTCAAAATTCTGAATATAGTAATTATAAAAAAAATTATCCAAACAATTTTATTTCTTCGCATATTCTCTGAATTTTAAAAGATGAACGGATCGCTGGTTTTTTTGAATATACCACAAAATTTGTTTCTTTACTTCTTCAAGTCTTTGGTTTGCCATGGAATTTTATATTGCCTGTTTTTATTTAGAGGAATATTAATGAGAGAAATTTCAATTGTTTTAGATTCAAAAATGTTAAAGAAGCTTAATAAATGATTACAGTTATCAAAATCACATATTTTAAAATTAAAAGAAATACTATGGTTTTCATAGGTAACAGGAGAGAAGTCATAGAATTCAACATTAAGAAAAATAGGAATATGATGACAACTAGAAATAGAGAAAGTAGAGAGCATTCGTTCATGCATGTAGTTATATTATTACTTATAAATAAAAGGTCCAAAGTCCGATTCAGCTTATTTAAGACATTTTGGCGTAGAATACGTCTTACCTCACGGTATGGGCACCAATGTCAGGTTTTTATTGTTGTAATCTCTATTTCTTTAATTATAAGGAAACGGCTCGATTAATTTTTTTTTTTTTTTTTTTGTAGTCAAATGAAGATGTTAGCTTTCGTTTGACATACATTTCATGTTGGTTGATATCTTCCTAATATTTAAATTTCTCAAATGCAAATTGTATAAACACATGCACACAAATATGTGTGTGGTGTTTGGTTGAGTGTTTGCTGTTGGGCGATTTAAATGTTGTCGTGCAGCCCTTTTTTGTATTGCATAATTTTAGGCGGGCAAGTTAAAGTAGAGTAAAAGAAGAGAAAATGCTGCCAAGCACTGCAAAAAAAATAATAAAATGGATTCGCTTATGTTATTTATCATTTATCTTTA
Organism: Anomoia purmunda; assembly: GCA_951828415.1. Taxonomy (NCBI): domain Eukaryota; kingdom Metazoa; phylum Arthropoda; class Insecta; order Diptera; family Tephritidae; genus Anomoia; species Anomoia purmunda. The sequence continues at coordinate 80,988,958 of OX639993.1, read as the reverse complement.
CTATTGATAACAGCCATTGACTTCGTTTTTGCGAGAAATTTAATTGATAATTTAAAAACATTTTTATCCTATTTTTCCTATCATAAGCTTATGTATATCATCCAAAGTAACTATCAAATAAAGAAATTCATTTGCTTGTATTATTTATCATTTATTGTTACATATGTTTTCTGTCTTATCGGATGGCGTATTCTACGTTAAACTTAATGGCCGTGTCTCTGACACAGCCTGCTTCTTTTTTTAATCTGTCTACGATTAAAATTCAAAAAGCTATTCACAAGATATGGTTTACTGCTATGATTTATGTACATTGTTAGGACCGGTCAGTATCGTCGTATGCTCGCGTCGAAGTAATTTTACCTTAAAGTCATTCAAAACAATAAATTTGCTATAATAATTATAGTTTTTTATTTTATTTTATTTATAAATATTTATACAATAACAAATTATTAAAGAATTAGTAATAAGCAGCACTAGCAACAAGAACCTTCAGCTGTTATGTTAATCATATAGTAAAAATTCTATAAATTGACTTAAGTACTAGTAATAAATTTGCCACTAGTGCATTTTGTTTAGGATACATCTTCAACTATGTCTGCTACTTTTGCTGTGAATGCGGATCATATAGGATGTAAAATTCCATGTCTTATTAAATCGCCAACCACCATTTGTTACTCTAAAAGCTTTTCTGTTAAAGTTTTTGGAGCAGTCGGTGAGCACAAAGTTCGAGCCTTGACTTTTGATGCAGGTTTTTTCTTTCGCTAATATAACTTTGTACATTTTAGTACAGTTAGACGTGTTTGCCTTTGGCAGATGCAGTGCTTTGATTATATGCAACTTACTGTTTATCATCCATTGTTGATTGCTGATGCTTTAGGTCTTGGATTTGGTGTTATCTGCAAGTGATTTGCATAAGTCAGCACTCGGGAAATAACAGGCAGGAATCGTCAATGTCGTTTGCGCGATAATGAGTTGTTTACGTCTTTGGCAAGTTGGGTGTTAGAAGTAAATAAAAATTTAGGAAGAAAAACTGACTGAAATCGGTAGTTCCATCGGCGATGGAGGGCAAACCAGTTCCAACAGACAAATTTTCTAACGGAGTAGTAGAAAATGCACGTATGCTCCTGCGCATTGCAATGCAATAAGGCGTGAAAACCTTGTTGATGTTGAACAGTTACCGTAAATCGGTAGTGCGTATTCGATTTTAGAAAGTACCAATGTCATGGTAACGTTAATAAGCATATAAGGGTTGACGTCACTTTTTTGAGATGTAAGATATTCTATTATGGTTAATCTTGTTATGAGACTATTCCTAACATATTTATAGTGGGGCTTAAAACTACATATGGGTCATGAACAAGATTTAGATTAAATGCAAAAGTTAGTGAGGTTACTACAATTGCATTTTTTGCAAATGTACAAGACTTTTGTTTTTGCCAATTCGGCTAGCATATTTTCAAATACTTGAACAACACGTGAGAGGTCGTTGCATTTTGTGTAGAACGGTGGCGGTGGAACGCTTTTTGAAAGTCAACCGCCAATAAAGATACGTGATTTTTGGTAGATAATGTATTTAATATGATGTAATCTAAATGTAAAAAGGCATCCATTGTATCAAAACCTGTTTTGTATGCAGCTCGGTTAGGTCTAATAAGATTTTTTACAAGGCGCACCACGCAAGCCGGTGACGATAATTCTAAAAGCTCATCTAAACATGACAGTTGACAAATTGGTCGGCAACTGTTTGCATCAAGACGAGACTTATTGGGCTTGAGTATAGGCACAATACATGAGGACCAAAAATTCGATTGTAAAGCTTGAGAAGACGATTCTTAATTGAGGTTGGCAAATTTTGTAGATTGGAAAGGAAATTCTTCCAAGGCCAGAATATTTCCCTTTTACAGACGAGAGTGCAAATTCGAACTTAGTACAAAGAATTGGCAGCTGGCGATAGATCATTAAACGTGTTTGAAAAGAAAGAGTTAGCAGATGTAAGTGAAAAAATGGAGAAGTGATCGGCGATATCTTTCCATTTGCAGAATTTATAAAAATGAGGACAGATTTGGGGAGCCGACAAGCATATTTATTAAGGAAGGATTAATGTTTGCGCTAAATTGCTCAAAGTTTTTAGTTTTTGCTATTTTAGTTGCTCTTTTAAATTGTGCGTTAGCCGTTTTGTATATCAGCAGGTTTTCAATTAAAAAAGTCATTTCATAATGAAATGTTGTTTGGTAATTTTAATATTCGATAACTCGGGATTCCACCATGGAATATTTCTTCTGGGTCTGTGCGAAGAAGATTGAGGGATACAAAAGTAGGCTGCAGTACTTCAATTTTCTGATCAGGTAACTTCTTGGCATCGCGTAATGAGTTTATTAACGTGCATGTTTAGCTCGTAACTCGTTTGTTAGCAACCGTTTTGCAAATATGTATGCAAGTGCTTGTAATTCAAAACGAGAGAGCCCATGAAAATGTTATGACACATACAAATATTAATGCATATAAATATAACTAATCGCATAGAAAATTGCACAGAAACAGATGTACCAACGCTTCAGCGGAGCGGGCAAAAACTTGAGAATAACGGAATAAATGCTACCGTCGATTGAGTTTATATTATTCTCGATCTACATCCTACATCTTGTACATTTAGTGCATATAAATTATCAGATTTTTCAAAGAATTCTAAATCTTCCGGCAAAATATTTGATAACTTTAAATGAAAAGCAAAACTAAACACGTACGCACTGGTTGGCAGTCGCGGTATTGGGTCCCGGTAACCTGCTTCGTCTACAAAATGTTCTTCTTACCTAATTGCTTAGTTGGCAAGAACGGAATTATGTATTGCATTTTTTGCTCAATATACTACACTATGCAACGTAGTGTATTTATACATTAAGATATGCAAGGATGTACCACTGAAAGTTCAAACACGTCAACCATGAAACAGTCATAAATGAAATTTTCCAACAGTGCCATACACCGGTTATGTGTGTTACTAAAAAAATATGTTTAAATGAGCGATTCTTCTAAATTCTAAACGCAAGCCCTATACCGCCAGAAATAAATCCGTTGACAGCCGCGCGATCCTCATTTATACCGACGCTTCCCCCATATGGGAATTACCTTTTTTAGGGCTGCTATTTGTAGTAGTAGTATATAATGGTTATAAGCAACTTTTTAGCAGGAAAAGGGGTTTCTATTCACATATGTATACAGCGAGCAGACGAAAAAGAACTTCGAAGGGATCATAACGAGATCTTCATTGATTCGCTCAAACGTGAATTCTCTAGGAAGAACACTGAATGGTTGGTAGTGTATCCCTCCACACATAGAAGGGGTACGATCTATCCATGGAGTGATGTACGGAGTTATAACACCGCACACTTAATATTAGAAGAGGCAAACATTATAAATTACCGACAACTAACTTATCTATCGTTCGAACAGCTAAATGAGAGTAACTGACACCCAATCACCTACGTTACTGTGTTCATCTACTGGTAGCCAGAAAATTTTTACCTAAACTAAATTTTAACATAAATTTGATTATCTTTCTTTGAATTAAAATGAAGTTAAAAAGCGTTTTTCACAAAGAATCTTTGTTTATTTTAACACACTACACAAGACGCTTTTTGTTGTACATACATATGTACTCATTTTCAAACAATTCAAATTAGATACGACATTAAAAGCAGCGATCGATTTAAATATCACAATATTTTATTCTTTATAGCGCTTTGCTTGGAAGCTGTCCATGTATGTAGAGAGCAACTGAACATCACTTTTTGATGTCAATCAAATCTTTTGTCGCCAAAGTGAATTATTGAATAATTTACGGATTTTGAAAAAAGGGGCTTAAATGGAGCATTTAAGAGCTTAGGGGTTGGGGATAGGTAGTTGATAATGGGACGCATGGTCACCCTAGTCTAGTGCGCAATTGTGCAGTGCTGCAGGTCAGCTTTATACTGATAGATAGAAACGGTTGCAAGGTAAAAGCGTCAATACGCTATTATTTTTGCATTACAAAACAAAATTTAGAATATTATAAATATAAGTTTTGTATTATTTTTACAAACAAAAGCATGTTTACAATATTTGTTCACTTGAACAACTTATACCCATACGCATTTATCAGGGTATGCATCACGTAAGTTAGAGATGATAGTCGAAATCCGAAAAATGTTGCCTTCTTAGACATCGAGGGTGCTTTCAATAACAAATCCCCCGCGGCTATAATATCACCACTGGTGGAATAGGGGGTAAACTACTCACTAAGCTCGTTTATTGATCGAATGCTAATCGGCCGTGCAATAAACATCAGCTATAAAAAGGTTTACGGTTAGCGGTGAGCCTCAGGAGGGAGTAGTCTTACCGCTTCAGTGGAACATACTAGTAGACAAGACAGCCTCCGCAAAGAACTTGAAAGTATTTGATATATTGTAATAGCAATTTAAGCCAAGTACCTATTAACTCTGATAAATGTTCTCTGTCGTGCAGCAGGTCAGGACTAGGAGTAAATCCTGTAAAGACGGACCTGTTGATCTTAACTAGGAAACATAAAACACCGGATCTCGGGGCAATACCCAAATACATATGGTCAAATATGTAGCCCATACATATATCGGATAGGAAACTAAATTGCGGGCCCAATACTGCAGATAGAATGCGTAAAGTAATAGTATCACTATACTCCTACAGTAGGCCATATGACAAAAGGTGGGAAGGGAACGCAAAATGATAAAAGGGCTATACAGTAGTTACACCAATGACCTACTACGGCATAGTGGTATGTTAGAATAAGAAAGGGGTAAACTTCAAAAAGATTAATAAAGTCCAAACGATTGTGTGCATATTCATAACACGTGTGGTGAGAACAACGGCACCAACTCAACTTACGAGTACTTTCGATAGAGAAACATGCTAACTAGGTCACAATATGTACGGCAATTCAAACTTACACTCTAAACAAGTGGGCAGACGCTATTTATAGTCAGATTAGGATACTTATGGAGAGTGGAAATGGGATGTTGTAGGAAAGAGCGAGGCCATCTACATATACACAGATGGCTCAAACCTCGAGGGTAGGGTTGGTAGAGGTGTATACTCTGGAAAACTTGGAATCTCTAATGGCTTCCGTCTTCCGGACCGAACTTACAAGCTACTTAGTCCCGCCAGGCTTCTTAAAGGCATAACCTCAACATGATTGAATCCGTCATAACAGGACATTATTTGAAAGGTACCTACGCCTATCGATGAGTCATAATGTTGGAGGAATCGATTCTGCACCTTCTGTGCCGGTGCCCAGCTATATTCAGATGAAGATTATCCACTTATGTAGACAATTATTCTATAGCTTAGAAGACCTTAGCTGTATGGTAATCAGGGTTCCTCCAAAGTTCTTGGAGGGTCCAAAATGGCTTTAGGGGAATTGGGATCACCATGCAGTAAGTATCACAACGGCCCTGAACCTAATTGTGTCCCTGAAGGCATCACTATAACCTCACCTAACCAAAAAATTACACAATTATGTTCAATGATATTTGCACATTCTCTGGGTATTGTAACGATTATAGATTTACTTATCCGTCTATATCTAAAGTGGCAACTAGAAAGCCGGACGGGACCCATTGTTTATTCTAGCCTTCAGTGGCCGGGGAGGTTCTTGCCAATGCTACCACTATCCTCTCTATCACATTTTATTATTGCCGAGTCACTGACAACTAAAAAAGGCAATCAAAACAAAAATCAAGGGCAGATATAATAAACGCTCATAGTTACCGGAACTCCAGGGTATATCTCTGCGCTCGCAACCCACCCATTTCTGGTTTTCTATGGCGGAATTTGTTTGAAACCCCCAAAATTGCACCACGTTACCATCATCACCTACTTTACCAAGAGGAACTACTAACGCACTCTCTCATTTCATATACACGCAACTGAAAAAATTTACGTTTCACATATGTATAGTTCCAAATGGGTAACTTCTTCAAACATATGTAGGTATTTAAATTCAAAATAAAAAATTTTAATTCATATTATAATAACTGTAAATGAGAGTAAATTAACAAATTTCAAATATTTGTGTTTTTTCGGTTTCGGAAGTTTTCTACATTATCTCTTTTTAACTTTGTAGAGCTCTTCTTGAAGAAATAAAAACAACTAAAATAAACTCGGAAAAACAAATCAAAAAATATTTATTGCGATAATATATTTATATGTGACAAAGTATAATGCCTACATAGAGGTGATACTTGACGTATGAGCGAAAAACCTTAGCACTTTTAATATGGATCAATGCAATTAGTGGGAATCTGTGCTCACTGGTCTTAAGATCTAAGATTAAGTAGAAAGGCAAAGATAATAAACGCATAGCACTCGCCCCTTTATACGCTGTCACACGTAGAAAGTTCTTTTCTCACAAGCCTTAGAAAATCGGAGAAACTTAAAAAAGTTGCAATACATATGGCATATAACAAACACATTCCCTCGATGATATTAATATTGTTGAAACGAAATATTTGGATATTACCCTATTAAGCATGAGAAACATCCAGAATATTGTAAAAAAAACTGCCTCACAGACTTGTGCAGGTGTGTATATCCTTCACGACACAAAAGTTTCAAAAATCATTGTAATACGGCGAAAGGGAATATTTTTCAAAAATATATTCAGTTATTCAATCAAATCATTACTTAAAAATCGTCAAGATCAAACGTTGTTTACACAGTTGCATAGTAAATACCATCAATAAACAACTACCAAATATGTATGTTTACAGTTTAATCAAAAATATCACCAAAAAGAAATGCGAATATTTTCTTACCAACTTTGCATTTGTTGATACCTTTGATTCGTTTAAGGGCTATCCACCGACCAATTACGTATAACAGCTGAAGGCCATATAACAATGTAAATTTACCAGAATATAACTTAGCTTTTAAATATATATGTAAAGTTTTATTTTGTATGTATATTCTATACTTAGACAACAAGCAATGGAAATCAGACAACCAGTACGTTATCAATCACATTCGAGAAATCTCATGCTGGAAACTATCTCTCCTGCAAGGCATATAATCTCGCTATAACAACACCTTTGGAAGATGGATGGATTCTCGATGTTCAATGTAAGTACTTAGCTTTTGGCCTAGTAACAATAACAACAACAATACCCATAACAAAAACAACCTTTAAAATGATGATAACAATAGCAACAACAAGTGCGCTTCTTTTAAATTTTGAGTTAGAAAACGCAGAAATTTAAAATGCTGTATCATATGGTGAAATAATTGAAACAGTAGATATGATAACACAAGGTTGAAAATTTAAATTAGTTTAATGGCCCTGGAAATCTATTGGACGAAAATGAAAGTAGCATATTAAAAAAGGAGTGCAAAGGTACTTATGAAATTTCATGTGCAAAACATACATATATTAATTTTGCTAATCTAATTTGATCCAATTGGTTTCTGATGTGGTGTAGTACTTAAGTTAATATATCAAGCCACAAAGAAATTTCACTGATGTAATTTATTTGTTTTCGACGTTCTTTCTAAAATTAGTGGTTGACATAATTACAGAGTGCAATGTGGCATGGTCGATCTTCATTATAGTTGAGAGACGATACTCAATACCGACCCTTACGTACAACGTACCTGAACTCCGGGCACCGTGAGCAACCCATGTGCGAGATACAGTATCCAACCCGCGTGGAGTCCCTTGGGTCACGGCAGTTAGAGAGGGAGCTTTAGTGGACCACTCCGACATACTCGGTTTAAGGTTCCACTTAAGTCAGCAGCGTCTGTTCTCCAGTAGGTGCGAGTACAAGCGGGCGCCTGAATTGGAGCAAGCGTTGCGGAAAAAAACACCAGTATCTGGTTGTTGGCTGGATTTGGGACCCGCCAAGTAACAAACTAAAGCCAATAAAAAATCTCGACAAGCCACGGACAAGATCCTCCTTTTTTGATGACGACCGATTTGGTCGTGTATGTATTAAGGGCAATGTGTTAAGGGCATCCATCCGAACCATAAATGAGGAAGGTGCTGCTGCGCGGTTGGTTGAAGTCCTCGTAAGAGCAAGGGCTGACCTCACCGCCATCCAAAATGTGAAATGGATGGGACAAGGTAAAAAAGCCATTGAATCTTGCGACGTCCACTACTGTTGCAATGTAAAGGAGCGCAAGTTCGATGTGGGACAAGCGTCTCGCCACGATTCGCATCAAAACGAGATTCTTCTACATATCGCTGATTCGTGCCCACGCCTCGACAGAAGAGAAGGACGATGTGATCAAGGATCACTTCTATGAGCGACTATAAAGTCCCTACGAAAAATGCAAAATCAAATCGATAATATCCCGATAGACGAAAGGCATGCTTCAAGAGTATTAGATGTTCGTATATTCTGAAGACCGCATGCGCGTCTGTGCAGCAAACAACGTGCGTTACAAGGAAAGCTCGACGTCGGAAAGCTGCAATCGCAAGAAAGCTTCTAATTTCACGAGCATTTTCTCTAACACTAGGTACCGCCGCTGAGGAAGCCATTAGCTTTCAGAGGCTCCGAAGAAACAACTGGTACGATAAGGAATGCCGCGCCACTACGGAAAGTAAAGATACAGCCCACGAAGCAACGGTGCGATCGGGCGCAACGCGAGATTTATGAGAACGCTACTGGGAGTTGGGAAAGGAAGAGAGACGTGTTGTTCGCAGAAAGAAGAGAGAAGCCGAAATACGTGATTGCGAAGAATTTGAGATCCTGGGCGATAGGAAAAGCACCCTCAAATTTTACCTAAAGGTGCGGCGACTTGCGGAAGGTTTTAAGACCGGAGCAAAGTCTTGTAAGAATAAGAACCGCGACCTGGCCGCTGATGTACAAAGCACACTCAAATTCTAAAGGGAACATTTCTCCACTTTGCTGAATGGTGATGACTGCAATAACATCCCTTCACCCGACCTCGATGAAGTTCATAATAATAATAATAATGATATGTACAATGACACTGAGCAATATCAAGAGCTCAGTCAGAATTGAGAAGAAGCAGTCAGGGTGACTCATGTCGTGTGACTCTTTGACATTATCTTGGGAAAGATAATTCGAGCTGCAGAATTAAACCGGCCAGGCACCACTTTTATTAGAGTTTGCAACTACGCGTATGCCAATGAGATCATCATCATTGGCCTCAACAACCGCGGCGTTAGTTCTGCATTTTCCAAGCGGGATAAAGAGGTAAAGCGAAGTATCTTAGCGAAAATTTTAACGATGTTTCTATTCAGCAGCCATTTAATCATTTTCGCTATCTCTGAATCAGCTTTTGTCGTTAGCTAGTCGATTATCGAAAACTAAAGGACAACAAAATTTATGTTGTTAACTCAATTCAGAAAAGAAAAGTTCGTGATTTCAACTTAAATAAAAGAAAAGTTTAAAATTCGTTGATTTTTTTTTTTAAATTAAAAGATGAACACTAAATAAAGCCTTTTGAATAATTTGCATATGATTTATCACGAGGTGACGAAGAAGTAAGGGATTCAACAGTGGGTCGACGTTTACTCCGGGATGCGGACAATCTCTTTCATTTGAATGCGACAGAATTTCAGAAGCTGTATAAGTTAATTCCAGGCTTGGCGGAACACCTAATTTCCCAGCTTGACATGCCGTCACCTTTGTTCGGGAGGTACTATTGGGACCGTCGATCATGTATCAACTTTGCCGCCAAAGGATCATGAGGAGGCTTATGTCAACCACAATATCTACTATAATGTGCAAATGATAAAAGCAAACTTTTATCAAGAATTCAAGTATAAAAACAAAAGTATAGTTTAGTTTTAATATATAAGTAGATAAATGATTCTAATTGAAATTTTTGAAATATATGTAAATTCAAAATACCCTGGAGCATAACACGATTCATAATTCAGAGAATTTTGAAAACGAAAACCGTAACATAATAAAAATGCGCTCAAATTTATATTCGGCAGCACGCATTTATTTGTTTTTTTTCCATTCCTTTTCGTGTTTTTCGCCCATTTTGGCATTCAGTTTGACCAAAATTCCAGTCTTTAGTACTTCGAATATATACAAAGCAAAGAATATATAGTGCAAACGACAAATGTTTCGATTATCGGATCGTTTGAAGTTAGTGAATCGCACTACTGAAAGCATTGAATGCGGTGAACCCTGGTGGAGGCAGAGGAAGAGGAAGGCCAGTTGGAGAAGGACTTATATATATTAAAGTTGTATTAAGACATTGTGCAGTTAACAAAGTAATCTGATATTCTTCTACGATATTTCAATTTCGTACATTCAAGAACCCACAATAGCACTAACTCGATTGTCGTAATTTAAATACTGTACATACATAAGCAGTGTTGCCGTTTTGATCCAATTGGACCAAATTTGGTAGTTTCTTAAAATACGGCTTTGGTAGGTTGGCTGGTTTGTTGTGATTTTGGGAAGTTTTTGGTAGGCAAAGCACTTAGTTTATTAATTTTTGGTTTAATCTTACTTTCCGAAATTATTCTTCATAAGAACTTAAACTATATCTGTTTTCGTAAGTGCATATAACAACCCTGTGGTTAAAGAAGTATGTAAAAACGAAGAGAAGAAGAGAAATTTCAAAAGCCGAATTTGTATTGAACCGTTCAATTTGAACGTTGCGCAGATTATACTGTCTCCTTCTATCGCATACAATTTGCCTAGAATTTGTTCGAAGACAAGCAGACAAGTGAACGCGTTAGTTCCGCGAAGATTCGCGCTTTTTTCTTCATTTTACCGAAAAGGAGCTGCGTATAAAGACAAATTATGGACAAGTAAGTTAATTTGTGAGGTTTTTTGCACAAAATGTATAATATTGACTTGCTTTCAGATTTCTCAATAAAACCCCAAGGACTGATGAATCAGCGTATGATTTTAATATCAACAGTGACGACCAAAATCAGAAGGACCCTTCAACAAGAAAATTTAGGAGCGAATGGCTGCAAATGTTTGACTGGCTGCAGGAAAAAAATGGATTTTGATTTTGCGTCGTATGTGCCAAGAGTATTTTAAATCACTGCACACACCTGAGAAATCACGAGAAGACTATTTTTCATTCGCAAAGCTACAAGGCCAAGAAGAATCAAATAAGCATCAATAAATTTATTGATTTTGAAGAAAGAAAATTGCACCAGAACGTTCGAAATGCCGAACTTGCTCTCGTAATGTTTTGCATTACTCATAATCTGCCGTTTCTTTTAATGGATTTTCTTCCGGCCTTGGTAGCAGAATGTTGTGATTCCTCCATCGCAAAGCTCCTTAAATGCGGCAGAACAAAGGCAACGCAACTAGCTGAATGCATTGGAAAACAGGCAAGTGAAAAAACGTTATCAACTTTACGAACGACAAGGTTTTCGATTATAGTCGACGAAACCACGGACATATCTGTGAAAATGAGCTTGGTATTGGTTGCCAGATACGCTGATGGCTCATGCAACGTTAATGATCGTTTTCTTGCTTTACTGGAACTTACGAAAGCGGATGCGGTAACAATTTTTAATATAATTAAGGAATTTTTTTGTAAATGTAATTGACCGCTTAAAAATTTGATTGGATTAGCCATAGATGGGGCGAATGTAATGTCAGGTGATATTGGTGGACTAAAAGCTTTATTAAAGACTGAAACAGAAATATTTTATGTAAAATGTACATGCCATTCTTTACATTTATGTTGTAGTTACGCTTTTAAAAAGATTCCTTACTGCATAGAACTTCTTTGTCGAAACATATATAGTTATATTTCGCACAGACCTAAAATAATTGCAGAGCTTAGTGAGTTCCAGGAATACTGCTCTGTAAAGCCGCATAAGATTTTGAGAATTTGCCAAACAAGGTGGCTATCATTAGAAGGCGTTATTGCTCGGTTTGTGGAACAATGGGAAAGCTTGCAACTGTATTTTATTTCATGTTATTATGAAGTTAATGGATTACGGCCTGTTGAACTGGCGCAAAAAATGAATCCGAAAATGAAGGCTTATTTCCTTTTCTTCACTTACGTATTACCTATTATTAATAACTTGAACAAAGAATTTCAATCAGAAAGCTCGCGGCTGCCATATTTGTATTCGAGTATTAAATCAAACTTCCTTTTAATTTTGAGTAATTTTATAAGTCAAGACAAGTTAAAAAATGGCATTGAAGTCCATTTTAAAGACAAAAATAATCATGTATCGACAATTTTTGTTGGACTGAAAGCCGAAATATTTATAGAAAATAATTTAAGTGCTGACGAAATAATTGAAATAATCGAGTATTCTCCTTTTCTACGTAGAATTATTAGAGCAGATTAAGTTAAGATTTGATTTCGACAGAGATGATCTGAAGTTGCTGGATATTATAACCCCAAATAGAATCCTTTCTGAAGATAATTTAACTTTCGTTCCTTTGATTTCAAAATTTCATTATTTAGTGGACTGCGATCCTGATAAAATAGTAACACAATATAATTTGCTGAGGTTAAGTAATACCGGATTAAAAAGCGACATGGAAATAAACTTTTTTTGGCGCGAGGTTAGCAACATTAAGAATGGTTTGAACGAGTTTGGTTTTATTGATCTTGCTAGTTTTGTGTATAATTTGCTTTCACTTCCACACAGTTCTGCTGCTGCGGAGCGAAAATTTTCGGAGCTTTCTCTTATAAAAACCAAACATAGAAATAAGTAAGACTTTAGTACCACAAATAACATTATGTTATGTAAAGAAATTATTCGAAAGACTGAGGTGCACTATGTGTGGTCAGCTAAACGAGATCCCGATTAAGAGTGATATGTATTAATATATCGGTAATATAATTTTAATGCAATATGTACAATTTCGTCATATTTAATGTAATTAATTGAATTTATTTTTGTTTTTTCAATAAAGTGTGATATGTTTAAAACACATTTTTTTCAATGCAATTTACATCTTGGTAGGTTGAGGGCGATTTTGGACCAACTTTGGTAGGAAAAAAATCTTGAGTGGCAACACTGTACATAAGTATGATTTCTTTAAAGCTATCTGAAATCTTAAATAAAAAAACACATACAAATCAGAAAAATAAATGAAACCTTTTTTTGAATCGATAGTACTGCCGATATAATTTAATGTTTGAATATTATTTCATGTAAATGTTGACCGCGGCTGCGCCTCAAATACTCCACGCGTTTAGTCCAATTTTGGCATACTCTTTCCAATATTTCAGCCGGTATCTCACGAATAAATGCTTCAATGTTGGCTTCCAAAGCGTCAGGCTTATCGTTATAGACATGAACCTTAATATAGCCCCACAAAAAATAGTCTAGAGGCGTTAAATTGCACGATCTAAGCGGCCAATTGGCAAACGTGAAATAAACTGTGCTGCACTGTGTGGCATGTGGCATCGTCTTGTTGAAACCACATGCCATGCAAGTCAAACTCTTGCATTTTGGGCAAAAAAAAAGGTTTGCTATCATCCCACGGTAGCGCTCACCATTTACAGTACTCGTAACATTTCAATTCGCATCATCTTTGAAGAAATACGGCTCATTGATGCCGGTAGCCCATAATTCACACCAAATAGTGAATTTGCTCTACACTCCAAAAACGGCAGTATTACTTTTTCACAAATCCATTCAAAAATGAGCTTCGTGTTGAACACAATTTTTCGATAAAATAGAGGATCTTCGGCCAACTTTTCAAAACCCTATTCACCAATGTGGCATTGTGGTAGGTCGTGCGGCTTCAATTCTTGTACCAGTTGTAGTTTGAAACGCTTCACACCTAAATCCGTCCGCAAAATTTTCCACGTAGTAGACTAGCAGAGATCCAATTGCTGCGGATTGCGCTGAATCGATAGTTCACGGTCATCACTAACACTGGACGATACAACGGCGATATTTTCCTTAGTTCGCACACTACGTAAGCGTGTTGGTGGTTTAATTCCAACAATGTAAATATGGTGCGAAATTTAGTCTCAATAGCTCGAATAGCCGCCTCAGTAGGCCGATTAAATTGACCATAAAATGAAAGATGCGCGCGGTGAATATTCTTAACAGAGCACGCATTTCGATAATAAAGTTCAATAATTTGCAAGCGTTGTTTGTTAGTAAAGCGATTCATGATTAAATTATAGACCAAACTGAAGATGTTTGACAGTGACATAAGACATGAAACGTGCGTGACCTGTCAAAACCAGTGTTCCCAAAAAGAAAATAGCTAAAAAATAACCCTCCATAATAGCAATAAATAAACAGTTAGAGTCCTGTTATGATTGTTTTATATACTCCTTCTGTATCTAATAAGAAAAAAATAAGTTCCATTTTCCGTTACCCCCCTCGTCAGCAATGTCAAACCCCAGCGTATTTCTGCTTTCAAAGAATTTCTTATAAAAATAATTTATCGTTCGGAGTCGGTGTAAAGCTGTAGGTCCCTCAATTTATGTTACATATCCAGACAAACTGTAGAAGGTCGGCCAAACATCAAGTCTTCTCGGATGAGAAAATACCTCCACAAATATAAAGCAGCCTTGACTGCTCTTTTAGGCCGAGTGGCCAAACACGAAATTGCGGTAGCACTCATACAGAAAGCATGGGTATGTAGCTCAATGGTCTGTGGGTTGAGTGCCACGCGTTTTAAGCTTTTCGTGGAGTGCGGTAAAGGTAAAATATCTTTCTTTTACTTTATTACAATGGAGGTGACATTACGGTAATCATTGGAATGTAACAAAGGTAGGGAGCCTACTTTCATTACTAAAAATCGTAAGAAAGTATTAGATATAACTCTATGCAGTAGTACCTTATATGAATTGAATGAGAATTGGTGAGTTCTAGAATAACATTCCTACTCTGCCCATTGTTATATTGAGATTGAACTCAACTTCTATCTGATTAACCCAAAAGTCCGTAAAACCCTAAAAAACAAGAGTTGGGTCATTTAAAAAAGTTATTTGAAGGCAAATTAACAGACCCCTGGGGACCTATTTGAAAATGGTAGGTTGTGTCACACATCAGACGTCAAATAACAAATCGGATGATGGAAGGGGTGAATTCGTTTCTAAGAAACAATCACCATCTGAACTCAAGTATACTGCATTTGACAGGGAACTGCTAGCTATTTATGTATTTGAACATTAATCATTTTCGCTATCTTCTTCAAGGACGTTAGTTTACAGTTTTTATAGATCAACGTAGTCTGAGACAAACTGGTCATATTAAATTTATTGCACATTTCACTAAGGACATACGATATATTAAAGGGAAATAAAACGTTTTTGTAATAATGATTTTTTCGCGACCTTTTTTGCTGACACATTATCTCGAGCTTTTCAACTTGAATTCATTGCTAAATTTTAATATTTAGTGTGAGATAGCAAGGGCAAATTCTGGGTGGTTTGTACCAAGCAGTTTACGCAGAACAGTGTTTAAGGGGTTATATACAAAGTTGAGGTGAAAAAGTGAGCTAAGTTCGTGATTTTTTTTAAAGGTTTTTTGCAAATTTTATTCAATAAAGCGAAAGACAGTTTGTTGGTAGTATTATTGAAGAAAAAAAAACAAGTTAAATTTCAAAAAAATATTTAAAATTTTCCGAGTTAGAGCCCATCTCCCGAAGCGTGTTTTTTCTGTAGAGCCTTGCCGTTCACACTCTCCAAGCCGAACCGCTCAACTGAAATCAAAAAGGTACTATAATTATTGAAGAGAAATGTATTCTTGTGTACTTGAACGAACCGACTTCCAAAAAAAAAATTTTTTTTCTGAAAAAAATTCATGGTTTTCAAAAAGTCAATTTTTTTGTTGCTCAAAAATTAAAAAAAAAATTTATTGCAAAAAATCGAAAATTTTCGGATTCAAAAACGATCGTTCAAGTACACAAGATTGTAAATACGAATAATTATAAAAAAAAATTATGATAATCGGTTTATAAGTTTTTGAGTTATCGTGTGAACGGCAACGGTACTTTTCAAAAAATGCCATTCCGAGATAATTGCGTTTTAAGTTTTGTTTTAAGTTAATTATGGATGGGTCCAGTTCGCTGCGAACGGCTGTAATTTCGAATCTAGTGATCCGATCCGATTTTTTGAGCCCCAACTTTGTATATAACCCCTTAACACGTTACATGGGATTACTCATCCTGGGGTAAGAGCTACACATCGTCTGATTAACAAAAAGCACTTTTGGTCAACAACGAATAAAGAAAATATTATTTGGTCAAAAGGATGTATAAATTTGCATAAATCTAAAATTAATCGTCAAAAATAGCTTTGAGATTAACCCATCAAACGCGAAAACGAAATAACAAAGTAAGAAGAACTAAATTTTGTCCGGTAACTACAAGGGTTGATATCTACATAAAACCACAATCAAATGTTTCGACCACTATCAGGCGGGGTCTGTACGACCCGTGACATATATGTAACACTCGCGGGTCTTTGTTATGTAATACAATTTTTCATAATAACATAAAAACCAACATTTTCGATCAACTTGTTTTAATTTTCCAAGCATTATTTTATTATATGAATTATAAACTGTTACACAAAGAAAAGACACAAGTATAAATATTTGAATATCCATTAATTTGTAACTTGAAATGAAACTCAAACTGGTCTAAAGTGGAAACTGTAGAAGCAATCCACACACAAGCTCACGTCACACTTTACACATTTGGTATTTACAGATCGCTAACAATTAGTTCCCGCACACCGTCTTCTGGTGGCATTTCTAACTATAAAATGGCCAATTAGGTCATATCTAGCATCAAGCTCAATTTGCGTTTCTGGACGTCTAAGTCCCCATGGAGGTCGCATTTCTCCATAAGTGCGACAAAAATGATTAGCGATGCTTCTTCTAAACTGTAGTTGGGTTAGCCCATGCCCGCCTTTTCTATGTAATAGCCAAGCATTTTGAATAGAGACATCAACCAACCATGTAAATATTGTGAACCACCACTTTTTTCCTCTGGCTCCAATGCGGTACGCGTTAACGTTTTGGTCCATGCGGTCTGTACCGCCCATGTTCTTATTGTACATAACAATAGCATTAGGAATTTAAACCTGTATTCGGGCGTGTTCTGCTCTAGAGTATCTTACAGCTTTCCCAACTGGCTCTTTCCCAAATAATGTTGATGCGACGGAAAGTACTGCATTTTCTACCCTGAATCTGAAATTCGGGAACTAGTAGTATATCCGCGCTCCTTTTTCTTTAGCTTATCCTTGAGTGGCAAAGGACAAGAGCTTGGTATATGATTTTGCCTAATTGTTCCAGTTCCTTCGTACCCAGTTGAAGTAAGGAGATTATCGAAAAAAAATCTAAATGGAAGTGGCTTCCAAGTGTCGTCGAATTCGTCTATCATTGAAAACAATGGAGCAGCGTTACTTCCGTATTTTGTAGCGTACTGCTCGTTTGTCCTAAGATTTTTCCCCTGATACATCTCAATGTTTAAAAGGTAACCGGAAGGCGTGTTTAGGCACCACATTTTATATCCAAATCTCAATGGTTTACCTCTAATAAAATGTCTACAACCGTGCCTACCATAGTATTCCACCATTGATTAATCGTAAGGCAAATTCTGTTCCGGATGAAAATTTTTTGCAAACCTCAACTTCAGAGCATCAGTAATGGGTCTCAGTTTCCAGATTTTATCTGACAAATCTTCCTTTCTGGGATCAATAAAATGTAAACTTTTGAAAATAATTCGAAATCGATCACGTCTCATCGCATCAGTAATAACACGGCTTTGAATATCTTTATCAATACTCCAATACGCTTCTTTGTTTGGAGAATATGTATATCCATATATAATCAGAATCCCCAAAAAACTTTCATTTCTGGAACTGTAATGTTTGGATTCCCATTATTATTTACGACCGAATATATGTTTGACTTGTCGCAAAGCATTTGCACTAAATCGTCATCAAAAAAATTTTGGTATTGCTCATATTGCTCTAAGTCGGTGCAATCTCTATAATTAGGTAGGTAGGTTGGAGTGGCAGCCGCCTACAGCGGCTCACTTAGGCCAATATTAGGAGGCCCATTGTGTTACCACAAGGAAAAATTTGTACCATCCAAAAGGAAAAATTATCCCTCACCAAACCATTTTGCCTCGGTGATGAACTTTAACAGACAATTTACCTCGGTGCTTGAAACCTCACTAAGGTCATCCAAAAACGGTGATCCCAGATATCGCATTCTGCTTTTACACAGTGCAGGACACTTACACAGTAAATGCAAGATCGTTTCCTCCTCCTCGTCGTTCTTGCAACTCCTACAGCATCTTCGGAAGGGTACACCCAACCTTTCAGCATGTTTCCCTATCAGACAGTGCCCTGTTAGAGCCCCGATGACGTTGGAAATGTTTTCCCTACTTATGCAGATCATACTAGATCTTTGCACCTTGGTGAGTAGTCTAAGGTTAACCTCTTTTTCTAATGCAGACCACCACACGATCACCCCATATAGGAGTATTGGTCTGACGACCGCTGTGAAAATCCATCGACAGATCCGGGGATTAAGACCCCATTTCTTGCCTATGGCTCTCTTCCATGTGTAGAGGGCTACGGAAGCCTTCTCATGACGTTGAACTAGATTCTCCTTCCAGCTCAACTTCCTATCTAAAATAACGCCTAGAAATTTGGCACTTGTAGAGAGACTTAACCGGGTACCGTTTAGTACCGGTGGAGTCACCGAAGGCACTTTATACCTTCTCGTGAAAAGTACAAGTTTCACCTAACTTGAGCTGACCCTGAGCCCGCAGTGGGTGGACCACTTGGATACCTCCCGAAGTGCTCGTTGCATCAGCTCGCATAATGTCTGCGGAAACTTTCCCCTGATTGCAATCGCGACGTCATCAGCGTATGCGACGACTTTGCGCCGCCCCATGCCGTATCTCGCAGTAGCGTATTTACGGTGAGGTTCCATAGGAGTGGGGATAGGACGCCTCCTTGTGGCGTCCCCCTCGACACGTGCCGTAACAATTCGCTCGCGCCCAGCTTAGCCCTTACTACTCTGCAACAGAGTAGCTGGCCGATAAAGTCAACCAGTGAGTGTTCAACCCCTAGATCCCTAACGGCGCCAGTTATAGCTTCTGGAAATACGTTATTAAAGGCGCCTTCAATGTCCAGGAAGGCTACAAGACAGAATTCCTTGACGCTGAGAGACTTCTCAATATAGCCGACCAAGCTATGGAGTGCAGTCCTTCCTCCGCAGTTGTACTACCAGGGAAATGGGTATCTAATAGCAATTCAAGGGTTTCCTTTCCCGTTGAGGTCCAGGAACCGTCTTGCTTTTGCAAGAAACCTATCGGGTTAGGGGATCCTGAGAGAATCTACCTTAGCCTGGCTGTCTCGGAAACATCCTCGATGCCGCCGCAGAAGTTTCTCCATGAGGATCTCTTTGCCACCCTTAAAGCTTTTTTATAGGTCTGGAGAGACTTTTTGTACTCTAGCCATACCAGCTCGAGACTAAGTCTCTTGGCTTTGTTGAAGTTTTTCCTACAAGATTTTCGTAGTGAGTCCAACTCGCGTGACCACCAATGGGGTTTACGTTTGTCCCACTGTTTTGGTTCAGGGCAAGCCTGATTTAGGGCATTTGAGCAGGTCAGCGTAAAAACGTCCACCATGTTCTCTAGATCCCCGATACAATTAGGTTCAATTAGAGGTTCGCTGTTTAGCCTATCCTCAAATAACATTTTGTAAGAGCACCAATCTGTGTTTTTTAGGTTTTTTCGCACCTTTGGGCTGATAATAGAAAAGTTCAATACGATTTCAATATAACGATGATCAGAGAAGGAGTGTTCATCTAGAACCCTCCAACTCTCGATCAGTTCAGATAGACTATCACTGCATAGAGTTATATCTAAAACTTCTTTACGATTACTAGAAGTGAAGGTGGGATCCCTACCTTTGTTGCATATAAGTAGGTTAGTAGTTAGAAGGTAGTTGAAGAGTAACTCACCTCGATCATTGATGTCCGTGCTCCCCCAGTTGACATGGTGAGCATTTGCGTCGCTGCCGACCAACATGTGTCCGCTCTCGAATTTGGACACTAAGTTCCGCACCATAGAGGGAGGGGGGTACTCGGCTTCGTACGGCATGTAAGCCGATGCCAGCACCAGTGACATACCCCCTATCTCCGCGAGAATTGCCGTGACGTCGCCATCACTGTAATTAGGTAAATGAAAGATATTTAAATCTGCTTTAGCCAGAATGCAGGCTCTAATTTTACCTTTACCACGCTCGACGAAAAGCTTAAAACCGGTGGCACTCAGCCCACATACCCTTGAGTTACAAACCCAGGGTTCCTGAATGAGTACCACCGTAACGTCGCCTTTGCTCAGGCGACCTAGGAGAGCAGCTGAGGCTGCTTTAGAGCGATGGAGGTTTATCTGCAGAATTCTCATGCGAGAAAGCCGCTACCTCCCCTCTAGCCACGACGGTGACATCAGCCTCGCACCCTTCGTCACTGAGCAGCAGCTCCTCCTCCGCAAACATCCTGTGCATTGTTGGTGCAAAGTTTGTCTGAGAGGAGACGCTGCCTTCAGCGTCGGACAGTTCCGGTTCCGGCTCCGGTTCGGGTGCCTCAATGCCCACGTCCATTGCTGCACCCGCACCAGAGGCACGCTGAGCGTCCCCGCGGTACACCTTAATGATGACCTCATCGAGGCCATAGCAAACGCGGCCTTGCCTCTTCTCAAGGAGTCCGATGGACTCCTTGTTTAGGGACAAGACCACCTGTCTCGAAGGGCCTTCCGCGTCCTCGACCCGGACGACCCTCCAATCACTTGTTGGGGTTCATCACCTGAAGCATCTTTAGGATGCTTTCCGGTGCCGATGGTGTCACCGGAACCCATGCCCTCGCCCGGGGTCTGACTGGAATGCCCTTCCAGTCTACCACCTCCAACTTAGCCCCTGGGTAGACAGGGCCCACCTTTGCAACGGCGGCCTTATACAGCGCCACCGATCTCAGGTCCTCACAGGCGACCACCTTAATGTGGCCCTGGTACCAACCAGCGTCCTTACAGGCAGGGGGGGTTCCAGGGTTCTCCAGCAGAACGTCAAAGATGACGTTCGCCAGAGCTGCCTTCACCCACCTCCACTGGTCCTTTGGTATTTACCCGTTGCCTCGGTCCAGGACCCCAATAAGGATCCTGTCCTTCGAAACCTCGGCAAAGCTAGGCCTGCCCACCCACGAGTGCGGCCGGATCCTCTTAGAGGCCGGAGTTTGTTCCTCCGCCGATCTCTGTCGTTTTGACGGAGGCACCCGGTTTTCCACCATAGCCCCAGTGACCCGGAAGTTAGGCAGCAGGGCTTTCGCCCTTTCCACCGCTTCCTTCGCGCTCTGGGACAGCGTTTCCAACGGGACCCCGTCGTATCTTTTTAACGTCTTCGCGGCCTTACGCTTGTCAGCGAATTTGAACCGCTCCGACTCCAACATCAGAGGGGCGTGGCTCGTAGTTTCCATCGCTGCCACGCCCTCTATACTATCTTGTGCGGCTGCTTGTCGCCTTAGTCCACTCGGGCCAGGCCGTGAGACCGTTGCCTCCGCGAGACTAGGCTTCGCAGCCGCGCCGGTGTTTGCCGGGCCCCTAGTGCCTACCGCCACTGAGGGATCTGCCGTTTCCAGCACAATCCCCGCAGCTTTGCTGGTGCTAGGTCCCGCCATAACACCCGAAGTCACGGGCCGGCGTGCAACACTCACCACCAGCCCGGAAGAGCTCCTATCGGAGCGAAGCGGCGCGTTAGGCGCTTGCGCCTGCGCATTCTTACCCCGAGATGGGGAAGAAGAATTTTTTATGCTTGTCTTTCCCCGAGATGGGGAAAACAATTTTTGTGTGTTTTTTGTTGTTGTTGTTTTGGTTTCTTTGGTTGTATTCATCTTAGTCGTACGACCACCTGCTCGACGAGGCAAGCGCAGCGGTCTATTAATATTGAGGGGGAATGGGTGGTACACCACGACAGCGCCCCTTGCCGCGGTAAGGCCAAACTTACTCCCTGAGGTGGCCCGGTGTCAGGGAGGCGCCGTTAAAATACAGCCGGAATTTAAACCCCCTGGCTGCAAACCGACCAATGGGCACGGTGACGCTTGACACCCTGGATTAGGGGGGGGATTAGCTAGAGAGGAAGGAGAGCTGGGAGATACTAGGAGGGATACAAGGTATACGGAACAGAGAGATGTTGGTACGGTAATCTCCACATAAGAATCCGTGCAAGAACGAATCCTACACTGATTCTTATATGGAGCCTCCCTCTCAGTTCGTGGTGGCATGGAAGACCTCGAAAGGAACAGCCATGCCAACACTTAAGCCTCATCCCCACGCCAAGGAGACCAACGATGATGAGGAATCTCTATAATTACCGGCAGGGAAAATTGGAACACCTCGTTCAATGTCATCATCGACCCATGTACAGGATCGCTTGGCTCTTTTTGTTTTACTATGTGACTGCGTTGTGGTTACCTTACGGCGACGATATTTAGCTTGTTCTTTAGGCGTTCGAGTTGAAAACGATGTGCTAGGCTTTTCCGGTGCTTGCAAATGATTCCTCTAAAAGGTTTACTTCTTAGTCCGAAAGGGAACGATTCAAGCAGTCTGAAATTTCAGATCCTATATTGAAGTCGGGATCCTTTTCGACTTCGGTGTTTCTTCTTATCACGACTTCACACTCCTCTACAAGTTATGTATGCGGCAAGTTTTCCAAGTTTCCGCCATCTTCATCACCGGAGTCTTCACCTGAAAGAGCGCCTGCGTCAGGTGTTTCCAATTATATAGCTTCCACCTCTTCTTCTTCATTATTATTTAATTCTTCCAAAACGACGCAAACTTCCTCAATTGTTAATTTTCCCCTAAGAAACAAAGATTACCTACATATGTATTTAAAAGTTGTATCGGCCGCCATAAAAGTTGATTTTAACAAATTCTCATTTAAGAAACAACTCCTAGCTGTTGGTATTATGAGTTAGCGATAATTCTTCTGGGTTTACAATCAATATATATATAGAAAATATTTCAGCCACAACTTATGAAATGGTGCTTGGGTGAAATTTGCGTCTATCTGGTGAACTTATTGTTCCATCTTGGGAAAATTTTTCATAATGAGATTAAAACCATTCCGATAGACCTAAAGAAATTACATTTCAAAAATTAAAATAGAGAATTGTGTTAACTTTAATAATATTCATTTTTATTTGTGGAAACAAAGGCTTTCACAAGCAGTACCAGTGGAGTGTCCGCCCCATCCATATGCTGATTGGGGTGAAGCGGTTCTCCCCGCATAGTGTTTGCCCGGATCTCTGCTAGGTCAGGCACCTTGACGTGGGGCAGGGTCTTAATCGAATCACAAATCGCATCTGATCAGGAAGAAAGTGGACTGCTTAAGTTGTGCACCACCTTGGTGATCGGAACCGCTTGAGAACGATGACCAAAAACTGCCACCTCCTAATCCAGGGTGTTATGCGACATCGTGCCCATTGGACCAGGAGGACAACCGGCTGTATTAGTACGGCGCTTTCTCGACACCGAGCCGCATCGAGGAGTAACGGTAGCCTTATCGCAACAAGGGGCGCTGGCGCATGGAATTTTCGAGACCCCCACTCAAATTGCTAGAGCGTGAGTATCGCCTTGGCGAGAAAGCGGTCGTACGAAAAAGATGAAGACAACTAACAAATCACACAATACAAATGAAAAGGAAGAAGACTAGTGGAGAACAGGGAGACCTCACGGAAGACCTCTGCCCCGCAGAGGCAGCCCTCTTCGCCGAGCACGCTCGGGAAGACAGTGATGGGTCCTTCACTAGTAGAGATGCGGCACGCCGCCGAAAAATGGCACCCAGTGGGCAAATGACCACGGGCAACGGGCGTGACTAACCTGTCGAGGCACGATCAGAGGGATCTGCCTCCAGGCATCGCGGGAGCTATGCGCACGTGTCCGACAAGAGCACTAGGGGTAATTTAGACCTAACGCCACTCCATATAGTTATAGAACAGACCGCGAAAAGAACACTACACAATATTACTGAGGAAAGATATGGGAAAGAGAAAGTCATATCGTCTAAGAAAATGGAGACGCTGAGAGCGCGGCTTCCACTAGCTCAACTCCCCAGGGACACAAAGTAACATGGAGTTTACCCGCATTAGAAGGACACCTTCAAGCTAGTAACATGCACTGGTACGCTGACGGTTCTAAAACACCGGAAGGCATATTAGCTGGGGTCTTTGGCCCTAGAAAACACATGTCGGTACTGATGGGAAGGACTTCAAGCATCTTCCAAGCGGAGGTTTACGGCGACCTCTTATGTGCAGAGGTCAACCACAGGAGGAACTACCGTAATGAATAAACAGTCATTCTGAGCGACAGCCAAGCAGCACTCAAGGCGCTAGCCTCGTATGAGGTGAAATCCTAACTAGTGTTTGAATGCATAGAGAGACTTAACACATTAGCAATACTAAATCATATTCAGCTCCTCAGGGTTCCGGGCCATCGAGGCATCGAAGGTTATGAGGAAGCTGATAGATTAGCAAGAGAGGCAGTTCTGAAAACGCCTATAGGACCCGGGCCTTTCCTTGCGGTAGGACAGCACACTATCAAGGAAGAGCTTGGGATAGAAGAAAACAACTTGTTGGCGTTAGTGTTGGGAAGTGAAAAGCGCTTCATTTTGGTAAGTACTATTATTATTTTAACTCTTTGTCTAATTAAACAAGTCTTAAAAAGGGCTAGCTCGTGTGACGAAACATAAATCAAAACTCAATAAGTCGACAAATTTAATTTTTTGAGTGACAAAAGCATAAAAAATCGAATAGCTTTAGAGAAGCATTATTTCGAGCGTAGGAAAATATCGAAAAATTTGCTGGATTTGCATGCGTAAGAAGTGAAAATATTAAAATGGAAACCAAAAGAACTGAAGGTGAAGTAATTAGTGAAACGAATTGCGAAAATGGGTGCAAGTGCTCCACTTTCAATTGGAAAAATGATCGCCCATGCTGATTAGAAACTGTGTGCCACATAATTGCATTACCGCCTTACTGCAAACTGCACCCTCTCCGCTCAAAAATTGCTTGGACCCAAAAAAAAGAAAGTGCAAATACTAAGTGGGGAGTTTATTTATTTTGGTATCCAAGAACATTTTTCGGATATTTAGTTTGAGTTTCTCAAAGATATGAAAGAAATTCAAACAGATCTTGGCATTGACGGGCTCAGACTATTTAAAAGCTCGAATAAAGGTCTGTAGTCAATCTTAGGTGAAATTGTTGGGTATCCGAATGAAAGGCCATTTTTAATTGCTTGCTTCTCAGGTACTGGAAAACAATGGAATATTAACGATTTTTGTGAAGAAGTGTTTGTATTGAGAGAAGTAGGCCTTAAAATTGGAGAAGTTAACGTAAGTTTTATTGTGCCTTTGCTTGTTTGCGATTCACTTGGACGGGCCTTTGTGACGAGTGTTTACTCGCATAACGGTTGCCCTGACTGTTTACAAGTGGGACAATATTTACAAAAGCGAGTAACTTTCTCCAAGCAGGTACATCAGTTGCGATCCGACCTATGTTTCAAAAATAGAGTATCAGCAAATCACCACTGCAACCAAATATATTGGAAGTTGATAAATTTGTCGGCCTAGGAGTAACAAAAAATTTACTTAATGGGCTAATTAAAAGGAACTGTAACTAGAATGAATCAAAATATCCCTTATAGAGTATATACAATTTTTATTATACTTAGGTACATATATTTGTTTTAAAAGATGCTATAGGCGACGATTTGAACTACCATTTTCTTCTACTGTATGCCGCCATAAGGCTTCTTTCATGCGAAAAATCATATATGTAAAGTTAAAAGAAAAGTGGTTCAGGAAGTTTTAGAAGAGTTCATTCATTTATTTGGTGTTATCCATGTTGAACATTTAATATTTCCGATTGTGCGCAGGAGTATGGACCTTTATATAATTTCTACAAGTCTATATGTAAATATTTCTGTATTCCCCAACAAAACAAATTCATTCTTATTCTAATTCTCCACAACCTTTTCCATGAGTTTTGAAATTAGAATACTTGGGGGATCCACAAGGTATCCTAATGGCATAAAGTCAAAAACTAAAAAAAAAAAAAAAATTTCATAGTTTTAATAATTATTTCAATGCATCCAAAAACACAACTTTTGATATTAAAATTTGTGACTTTATGATTTATGACACGTTATGCCATCTTGTGAATCACCCAATTGTTATTTGTACTAAATTGTAAACTTTTAGAAATTTTCAAACTTTTACAACTATTGTTACATTTGAAATGTATAATTGTTAATGATTTTGAAATGTCGAGTGAAAATTTAGCAACATAACATTTGATAACGGTTTCTAAATATAAGTCTCAACAATTTTATATACCGTGACTGAAACAATTGATCATATGATAATATTTTTACAACCGGCTTAGCGTTAAAAACATTGAAAATATTATATTGCGGTCAGCTATTGAGTAAGTATAATAATATAATAATAAAATAATAGTAATAAAGGGAACAAGTATAGAATAGGGTCCACTGAGGGGTCTGCCTTCTTTACTGATTCTCGTGGTGTACAACTTTATTTGCGGAAATGTATACAGAGGTGTTATAGAGAGGTAAAGGGGGTATTTTCACTATTTTTAATAGCTTATATTTCAAAAACTGTTGAACTGATTATAAAAGTACTGATATGGTTAGATAGATAATTTTCATTCTTTCACCTGATGTGTATATTCGTATATATATTATATATATATTTCGACAAAATCAAAAAAATGGAATAATGCTCTTTTTTCATAAGAAATATTTGTTTTTTTCTTTAAGAGGTACGTAATTAACTGTACATAAAAATAAATTTGGCAAGTAGTGCTTGAAAATACCTTTCATTTGATATATAAATTTACATAGTTAGGTTTTAATATTATTAGATATTTTGCTTTTTTGTGTTGCTGGCTAAGGAAGACCATATAATTTTTGCGTGTAACACCTTTCTGCGTAGACGGCCTTCGGGCGCGATTTAAAAAAATAACCCTGGCCGATCCAACACCCGCTACGCTGACCACAGTATTTTTGCGTGAAACACCTTTCTGCGTAGGCTGCCTTCGGCAGCACTTCGAATAAATAACCCTGGCCGATTCAACTCAAGAACATTTCGGTCGCTCAGGATCATAACCCTCAATTTGACCAATTCTCCCACAGTAACACAAATAAATCAAAACATCCTATAATATTTAAACATAACTATATAAAATTATACATCAAATGAAAGGTATTTTTATGTGCTATTTCACAAAATAATTTTTACATATAGTAAATTACGTATTTTTTAAGAAACAAATAGTTTATATGTAAAATATACGCATTGGGTGAAATATCTCTTAATTACCTATCCGACGATTTCAATGTTTTTGAAATCGGTGTAACATTTTTTGAAATATAAGCTATTAAAAATACTAATAATTTGCGCAAAAAGTTGTACACCATAAGAATCAGTAGAAGAAGGCGCACCACGCCCATTTCTTTTTTTATTTTTTTCTAGCTCAGTGGACCCTATTCTTTACTTGTGCCGCTGAATTCTAATATTCTATTTATGACACTTTATGGATCACCCAACTGTATAGTGTAAAATATTTTTGTGTTTATTGTGTTTTAAAGTATAATAGTAGAAGGGATCACACAATATAAATAAATTAAAAAGAAAAGTGCTTAAACGAAAACAAAATATTCGATGTCTTGTGAAATATATTCAAACCGCGATTCAACACCGCTAGCGGATCCTCCGGTTGATAATATAAGCTTAATTCTGAACTTCAAACCTTCCAGACTTAAGTAAAAGTGACTATAATACATTTTTAAATAAAAATCCGTTATTCGTACCGGAAGTCGCCGTAGAGTTCGCTTTGCACACAATTTTGCAATCGAAAGAAATAAGTAAAAAAAAAAAAAAAACAAAATTACCCGAATAATAATTTCCTAATCGGAATAGTTCCAAATCCTGTACCAATGGATATAGATCCTTCCGTCTCTAGGGTATATAATACAAATTATAATTTTAAATTCAGCAGATTAAGGGGTTTGTTAATCAAACTAGTAACGATCAACACAAACGCCCATGGACGTGGATGTCAGGTATAAAGTGTGCATGGAGTAAAGCGACTAAGAAAAAGAAACCTAAGCTTTCGGCGGCAAAGGATAAACAATATCCAAGAGAACTCTTTTTAGGCGAACGGGGGATGCTCTCCCCTACATCATTGTCTATGACAACAAATTAAATAAAGGATTAAAAGCTCTTGTCAATATTGAAGCAATTTTCCGCTACATCAGACAGGCAGTATATGAAAATAAGAATTAACTAGCCATTTACTAGACAGTGGAAGCTATAACGGCTTCTCTACAATAAAATATTAGCGGAAAAATATGGCGATAAAAAAGTAAAAGGAGGCAAAGTCATTAACTTCCATGAAGTAAAGGACAAATGTGAAGAAAAAAATATTAAAAAATAAATCCCTTAGTACACGACTTAGTTCGTCCGCCGAAGTAAATACCTACAAAATAAAAGAAAAATATTAAAATCAAAACCAACAAAAGGTGAGGCGTACAAATACAAAAATTGGAAATATTTATAAATATGCATATACTGCGCCAGCCGAAGAAAATATCTCCAATAAAAAAATAATTCATAGTTCAAAATGTTCTGGAACAGAAAGGTTCTACAAATTTATATTTTCAATATTTATTTTTTATACCGTTCCTTTTTATTACATACCTAGACGACTTCCCGTTCCAATATGTACATATATATAGTGGAAAATTATTTTTATTTGGGACAATTTAGAAATACCGGCAAGATAAAATGAAATTGTAGGGAAAAACAAATTTCGGGAGAAAAATGCTGATCCAAATCAGCGGAAGATTATGTCAACGAAAACATGGAAATGTGAGTTCGGTCATGAACCTTCTAGGGACAAAAATCATGGACGTGAATATAGGTAATTGTCAAGAATTAAATCAGTTATAACAATCGAAGAAATGCATGCTAAAATTAATATGAATTTTCCATTTAGAACTGACGTAAAATCGAAAATAAGAACGGATAATGAGGAACCAATATGGAGCAAGCAGTACCCATATGCGCTATAAGTAAATTCGTTTGTAAATAAAGATGGCGAAAAAATGATATAGTTCACCAATTTGGGTCGTTCCGACAAAAGGATCCAGTGACGACGGTGCTCCAAACCTTGGAATAGTTGAATTGATTGTAAAAAAACTGACGATCATCGGTATAAAAAATTCTTCGAAAGTATTTGTACGGTCTCACTAATCTAGAAATCCACACCGTCCCGTAACCCAAGCCCAAAAATTTAAAGGTGGCACGCATTTATCGGAAAATTTTGGCCAAAATTTGTATACCAACCTGGTAAAACCAATGTTATAACGGACGCACTGTAGCATCTTAAACTAAACAATAAGCCCGATCAGTTGTTCAGAGGATTCGAAAAGTAACGAATCGCAACATTCCGTCCAAAGTATTCGAATACAGGAAACACGAAATCTTGAATATCAGTTTAAACAAAAAATTATATTATGGAAAAACAGGTTCAAGATTCATGAATTAATCGAAAATTTGGGGAATAAAAAACGTGTTACCTTTATGTCAACAGCAACATACCCGGGTACGTTTAGCGTTTTCAAATTACTGTACTTTGGAAATTTGACATCGGATTCACTGGAAATTTCATGATATCATCAACAAAAAAGTTTTGCATCATATTTTAAAGCCTTAGTGGAATTAAACAACCTATCTCAGAGATCTGTTTGCAAATATGATAATATAATGAGATAGTACATGTAAAATAAAAAAATATGAAAAAAAGGAAGTGATTATCTTTGTAATTATATCTAATGCATTGTGACATTTTAGTAAAATGCTCTGCAAACACGATAGCCTTGCTGAGCGTCGTTTGGTGCATACATCAATTACCTTTTGCTTTTATTCTGTTCATACCAACACATTCCTCCTCGCCTCCTACTGCAACATCCATTATCCCCAACGGACCACTTTTATTATTGCGTCTTTTTTTACTTACATAATGCATAGATGAAAAGACCACAACTTATTTATTTAAATGAATATGTCATGCCAGAGCAGCTTACGGGTTTCCATGTCTACTGATGTATGTTTGTGTTCTCATGTTCATATAATTGCCTTTCTATTTTTTTAATGAATAATTATGTGGCACATTTATCAAAGATTAGCAATTTGAATGTTTCCGCAATGGAGAGACCTTTGGTATTATAAATAATACATCACTTCGATCTCTAAGTTCGCACACAAATATTCAAGTAAATGTCAAAGCAACATACTAGTTTGTCTACGGGTCCTTCTGATCGGTGGTTATATTGGACTTCCTGATATAACAAGGAAATCCCGCCAATTATTTACGTCTACCAGCAAACCCCATTATTCACATAATTATACAAGTTTCGTACCTATACAATTTTTTTTCATACATTAAAACCCCACAATTATAAAGTGTGTCCTAAGAAATTCATTATTTCTACAATCTTAAGTTTTTTTCAGAAAAGAACAATAAACACTTGGCTAGGTGGGGCTGAAGTCAACATACTATTTGCAAACATTTGTTATGGACCTATTCGGTTCACACTTGAAACAGAGACTAATTAATTAGGGTAAGAAGTATTTTGATTACTTACTAGAGTCGAGATTTTTCCAAAAATAATATTTGTTGGCCTACTTGGTTCGTAAACGAATCTATTTAATTTTTTGTTTCTCTTTTCTTTTGTTCGAAATATAGTCGCTGCGTCGCTACTCAAATATTTGCCTACAGCGGGTTATGTTTTATATTCCCACGTGTTAAGTAGCAGTAAATGCATTGATATATAATCACCGAACTGATATCAGGTACTGTTTATGTCTCGGGTGATATAAGTAAACTTCAAAATCTTCCATCAGATATTTACTAAAATATTGTATTTTAGAGCAATATGTTCAGATACCTACAGAATCAGGAACTGCCAAAAGAGATTATTTCAAGGAAATGGCAATGCTTTACCATCCTGATATCATTGAAAATTATAACGAAAAATCATGTGTAGCACATCATATTCCAATTAAGGAAAATCTAAAAAAATATGATGTATCTATTTGCGCAACGGGAGCTTGAAAATGTCTTAATTCTACTTCGCGATGATGTCCACCTTGAGGCAAGTGAGCACAATGTCCTGCCTATTGAAGGCAATGAATTCAGGATTTTAGCGCTTCTCTGTGTTTTCATTTCTTGTAAAATAGTCAAATCGAGAATTGGGACCAGAGTGCTACATAAAACAACGTCGTTGTTCAGACCCGGGCTAGGATGACTAGAGCAGGCAGCTCTAAATGTAGCTTGCATTCGAGTGTTGATAGTTTATTTATATCACAGTACGACAGCGGTATACATGAGAAATGCTAACAGAATATGAAAATAGGCTTAAAATAAAGAAACACGTGTCTTGGCGTTTTGCTGTAGCACGTCAGAATTTTGAATTTTTTTTTCATTAAAAAATTTGATTTTGTCGTACTGTGTATTAGGCGCTTTTCCGCCTTACCCATTTACAGAATCGGACGCTGTGGTTTAAATCTATTAAGCGAGTTAAGAACAGATATAAACGACACTCTATTTGTGAATAAACGAGGTATCTTTATATATGCAAAGGCTGAAATTGCTTCTTCAGTTTAACTTTGTAGAATGAAAAAGATATTCTGGGCGAAAAACTTAAGAAACCGTTCTACATATTTATTTTTTATTTATACAGGCAAAGTATTTGGTTAGATGCTTAGTTTGGATAGAGATAAAAAATTGGATATCATATTGCTGTTAGTATCTTGTATTTTTCTTGGGACCAAAGTTGAATTTCCGATTGGGATGCTTTAGGAGCTTTTCGGTCGGTAATGTATTAAAAGCAAACAAAAAGTTTCTTTTTTTCTCCTACGCGTTTCGGCGTCTTCCGCGCCTTCCTCAGGGAATCTGCATTTTATTGTACATAAAACATAAAAACAAGTGTTAACAAAATAACAATATTTTTGCTTACAACAATAATTGCACTTACATTTTTAATTACATTGAAAACAGTAACAACATCAAAACAAATAAAAATATAAAAACGAAAATAAAAATAAAACTCCACATATTGAATTGTACACTACGTTTTTGTCTCTCTGTTTATCTATCGCTCGTTATTGCTGTTCTGTATGCGCAGTTTATATTGTCTACGTCCTCCTTAAAATTCATAGTGTGTCGTATTTGTTGTTGTATTCTCAGCCCTTCTAATGTTAATCTTGTCCTCTCTTTTTTCTCCACGTCTAATATTTTTGTATTTTCGAAATCGGCTGAGTGTCCGCTATTCGTTAAATGTTGTGCCAATGCTGTTGTTGTCTTTTTGTTCTTCGCGTCCGTTTTATGTTCGCTAATCCGAATTCCGAGTGATCGCTTTGTAGTGCCTATGTATACTTTATCGCAATTTTCACCCAATTTACCATTGCACTTGATTTCATATACTACGTTGTGTTGTTGTTCCTTGTTAATTCTGTCTTTTGTTTTGGTAAACACCGAGCTTAGGGTGCGATGGGTTTTATGTGCAAAGCATATTTTGTCTGTCTGTATACTTCTGCTTATTGTTTTTTTGTCCGTTAGTCCTGGTATGTATGTGATACCTGTGTATTTTTTGTTTTTGTTTTTGTTTGTGGTTACAATATTTGTGTGCGCCAATGCCCTTTTGTTGTTTGCAGTTGCTAACAGACTCTCTATTGCTGCATTAGGGTATCCATATTTGTACAATATATTTTTAATTTTCTTGGTGTTCTCATTTTTGAATTCTTGGTCACTTAAATCGTATATTTTATTTATTAAATTGATAGCTGTGTTTCTTTTTTGCGTCCACGGGTGGTTTGAATGATAATTAATCATCCTTGACGATGCTATCGATTTTATATACCAGTTTGTTGTGATTTTATTGTCCATTCGCTGTATTTCCATGTCTAGGAAGGCTAACTTTTTCCCGTGTTCTGTTTCCGTAGTGAAATTTATTTTAATATGTTGTGCGTTTAGTGTTTTTAGTATGTCTTCCACGTCCTTGATCTTAACAATAGCGAATATATCATCTACATATTTGTTAATGTACATATTTGATATATATGTCCTTTTGTTTAAGTTCAGCGATGCTGTCGTCCAGTATTTTATCTAATACAATGTCAGCTACGGTGGGTGACAGTGGGTTGCCCATTGGCATTCCTTGTATCTGTTGATAGTGAGTGTCGTCATATTTGAAATAGTTGTTTTCCCGTAGGCAGAATTGTAGTATTGTCAAAAATTGTTTCTTAGTGAGAGTGGTATGTTCTTCTAGGATGGTCCAATGTTGCATAATCGTGTGTATTGCTAGTTGTATCGGTAAATTCGTGAATAGGGAAACCACGTCAAATGAAATAAGAATTTCATCCTCTTCTATCGTTATGTGTTGTAATCTTTCTTTGAGTTGGAAAGAATTGTTGATATTGTAGTCCTTCGAAATTATCTGCCTCAGTATTTTTCCAATATATTTCGAAAGATTGTAGCACGGTACACCAATTGAAGAGCAAATTGGTCTGAGAGGGGAGTTTTCCTTGTGTATTTTCGGAAGGCCATATAGTCTTGGTGCTGTAGCTGCATTGTATGTCAAGTAGTATTTAAGTTTTGCGTCAATTTTCTTTTGTTTGTAGATGTCATTAACTATGGTGTTGTTTTTTCTCCGTAGCTTTTGTGTTGGGTCAATACGGATGGTTTTATATTTAGTTTTGGCGCTTAGAAGATCCTGCATTTTTTGTCTGTATTCCACCTTGTTCATCATCACCGTTTTGTTACCTTTATCTGCGTTCGTTATTATTATTTGGTCCTTTTGTTGTGCGATAAACTTTTTTGTGTCTTCGTAAACTCTCAATATAAATTTGTCTTTTGGGGAATTTTTGAGTTTATTTTTATAATTATTAATTTTAGTCGCAATTCTACATCTCGTAGTGTCCTTTTCTTTTTCGTCTTCCAAAGTTTGAATTCCTTGCTCTATGTCGGCGATCAAATGTATGGGCGAGAACGTTTTCCTCGTTACTGGTAACGCAAATTTATTCCCCAAAGAAAGAAGCCATTTACATTCTTGGGGTACCTCAATATTTGTTTTATTTACGAACCAATCTCCGTTCGTTCTAAAACCAAATTTGTCGAAGTTGTTGGTGATTTGTGTTCTAAGTTTTGTATTTAGTCGTTCTTCTGTGGTGGTCGTGTAGTATTTTATGAATTGTTTTTGATTTTCTTCAATCATCTTGTAGTCTGTTTCATCCAGTTTATTGTGTAGTACATCCCTAATGTGTCCAATATTTGTACGAATGATTTTCATTTGTATGTTTACTTTATTTGTTATGTCAAGTTCAAATCCTTTATATATATTTTTAATCTTTCCTTTTAAATGTGGTGGTGTTACTACAAAATCTTTACATTTCAATATAAATTTTAGTCTCTGTTGTTGTTTTGTAAGTTTATTGTTGTTTTTGTTATATTGTTTGATGATGTAGCAGGTTTCTTGGCCATACTTAAACCTGATATGCTGAAGAAATTGCTTCATGTTGTGTAATTTACATATGTTTTTAGTACTTGTGCGTATCGGTTTATTTTTGCTCTCCGAATAATGTAATTTGTATTTTTCTTGGGACCAAAGTTGAATTTCCAATTGGGATGCTTTAGGAGCTTTTCGGTCGGTAATGTATTAAAAGCAAACAAAAAGTTTCTTTTTTTCTCCTACGCGTTTCGGCATCTTCCGCGCCTTCATCAGGGAGTCTGCATTTTATTGTACATAAAACATAAAAACAAGTGTTAACAAAATAACAATATTTTTGCTTACAACAATAATTGCACTTACATTTTTAATTACATTAAAAACAGTAACAACATCAAAACAAATAAAAATATAAAAACGAAAATAAAAATAAAACTCCACATATTGAATTGTACACTACGTTTTTGTCTCTCTGTTTATCCATCACTCGTTATTGCTGTTCTGTATGC
The DNA here is from genome assembly GCA_951828415.1 of Anomoia purmunda. Taxonomy (NCBI): domain Eukaryota; kingdom Metazoa; phylum Arthropoda; class Insecta; order Diptera; family Tephritidae; genus Anomoia; species Anomoia purmunda. The sequence continues at coordinate 80,953,896 of OX639993.1, read as the reverse complement.
GCAGTTTATATTGTCTACGTCCTCCTTAAAATTCATAGTGTGTCGTATTTGTTGTTGTATTCTCAGCCCTTCTAATGTTAATCTTGTCCTCTCTTTTTTCTCCACGTCTAATATTTTTGTATTTCCGAAATCGGCTGAGTGTCCGCTATTCGTTAAATGTTGTGCCAATGCTGTTGTTGTCTTTTTGTTCTTCGCGTCCGTTTTATGTTCGCTAATTCGAATTCCGAGTGATCGCTTTGTAGTGCCTATGTATAAGTTAAACAAATTGGTTTTGTTTTCAAATTATTATATTTTATTTTTCCTACTATGTAGGAGTAGCCGGTGTGATCAACAGTTAAAGTCGCTTGTCCGCCAAAGAGTGATATTTTGTGGTTGTACAATAATGAGGCTAACCAAAATCATCTAAAACTATTACATGTTTTTTCTTATTGCTATTGTAGGACAACATAGCTTATTACTACCCTATTCTCTTACTCTTGTTGTCATTGCGCTGCCGCTACAGTTGCTGCTAACGCCTCTGCTACCGCCGCAGTTAGTATGTTGCTATCTCATGTGAACTATTGGTTGCTTTGTTATTGTTATTGTCATGCTCCAAACAGCAGACTTGCCGTCAGCATTTCTTGTGAGAAAATATGTTTAAGCAGCTGCCTTGCCGTTGATGCAGCTGGTGCTCTTCTCGTTACATGTTGATACTCGAAAATTAGCTAGAATGAAGAGCGTCAATTTTGCGTGGGATTGCAAGCTCAGGCAGATGAGCACGTAGTTGGTGTTAACTACTCCCCCTTTTAAAAGCGACCGTCCTCGGGTGCCTTTTAGACGTCGGGTGAGGTGGAGGTGTCTGTATTTATTATCACTTCAAGGATGGCCAATTTTCTCTGCTTCTTGGACCAAAGGTAAACTATTAGAATAACTACCACGACGCAACCTATCATTCCCAATAAACTGACTGATATTAAATGTTTGGTCGCAATTTCCTGTTGTAGCGATGCGATATGCTTTAAGTTTCTCGCATGAATCTCCTCCAGATACGGTAATGATAATATTCTTGCATACTCAGTAAACTTTACTATTGTTACGGGAGGGGCCTCAGGGCGCGATTTAACATTTTTTTTCCAGTTGACAAATTTAGTTTCATTAATGGTGACATTACCTTCAAACATGACAAGGAAGGAACCCTTGGTTGTAATGCTTGAACGTGCTCCTTCGGTGATATGTACGAGCTGGTCGTTCACAACTACTAGCCCATCGTCAATTTCCTCGATAGGTATGATGTGGTCTGCCGAAGTTGTCTTGCACTGTGCTGAATTATGGTTCAGTAGCTGCTCTACGCATGCGGCTGAAGGAAATGGCTGGCAAAATATAATGGTTGTGGCATTTTTGCAGGCTGTAAGCGGATGGTATTCGGAGTCACAATGTGCTGCTATCTCTGTTTCTAACTTAACAATCTTGTTACTATGAATTACAGGTAAGAGCCTTACTTTTTCACAAATTTTTCGGATTATTGGATATTTAATTAGGATAAAAATATTGTCACTATCTTGTAATATTCTTAGCTTAGAGGCTGTTAAAATATCGCATATAGTAATATTGGCAAAGTGTTCGGCAAAAAGTATGGGTTTAGCATCTTCGCTGTCGAAAATAACAGGGTCAACTATGTTGTGCCTTCCTAATGTTACTGTATGAACAATGTTTGTGAGGTCCGCCAGTAACGCCCTGTTTCGTGCTGTAGCTAACCCAAATAAATTATCTGTATCGACGACGTTTTTCTTCGTTATTTTCAACACATCATTCATTGTCCGAGTCAGATTGTTTATTCTTGCTTGAATCTGGGTGTTTATTGTTATCTGTTGGTCATTAGCCTTTATCAGTTCACGCTCCTTAGTCGCTACCTCATTAAAGTCGTCAAAGTCGGGTGTTCCAGCGATGTATTTAAGTGCCGTGCCTAGTATGTTAATACCGCGCGAATGACGATGATGGGCTTTAAGAGTCTCTAGTAAACCGAGTATTTGATCAGCGTCTGTTTGGAGTAATTTTCTTGCAGGAGATTGCGGAAACCGCACAAGGAGTTCTTCTGTGGTCGATGCTATGGCTTCATAGTTTGTCAAGTTAGTTCTGAGCATTAAAATGCCGTATTGGTCATGTATAGCAACTTTTCCAGTAGAAATCAACATGTAATGCGAGTTTGTGTAGTTAAATAGTTTTGCCTGCGTCCAGTAAATAACCATGGAAAGCAAGTATCTGAGAAAAATAAAAGGAAAACAACTGTGTTACCTCAAGTTTGATTTGTGAATCCTTTTCCCATTTATCATTACTGTAGTTCCCAAGTCCTGTTCAATAATATTTTCTACGTATAATTTTCTAAATTTGTTACCAATTCTTTTGTTGGTTTTTACAAACACTTTGTCTCCGGGTTGGTATGTCTTCAATTTCCTAGACTTATTCAAATGCTCTAACTCAAGTGCTTGCGCCCTGGTAATTTTGTTCATGATGTAATTGCCGAGGAATTGAATGAACTACATCTATAGGTCTTTGCCCTATGACAGAGTGAACCGACCTATTATATTTCGACGTAGCAAGCAATATTAAGTCCACAGTATCGTTCAGTCCTTGGGTTAGTTTAGTGCACCTTGCGATCTCTGTTAATGTGCTGTGAAACCTCTCGACTTGGCCATTAGTAGTACTATGGTGCGAAGGGGTTGTAAAAATGGTTACCGAAAAATAGTGACTTTATCGTTTGTGAATTGAAGGACTTTTCATTGTCGCAAACTATGGTCTTTGTATTTTTAAAAAAATTTAGAAATTGTATGATAGGTTCTTTTATGTCAACTATTGATCTAGAAGCAATCGGGGAAACTAATGCGAATTTTGAAAACTTGTCAACGCAAGTCAAGAAATGTTTTTTATCTGTTGAGTAAATGTCCAGGTGGAGAATCTCTCCAGGATACTGTGGTATAGGAGTTTTGTCTACCGTTGGAGTTGGTGGATGACGTTGGTATTTGGCTTCTCGGCAAATTTTGCAGTTATGTACTAATCCTTTCAGTTTCGTTTGTATTTTTGGGAAGTAATATTCTTTTAGAATCTGTTGTAGGTTTTCTCTCACAGAACGATGAGCCCTATTATGCTCTGTTTCCAGTAACTCTTTCTGATCGTTCTCATTGGTAACGCCTATCGTTTGTTTGGTTGTGTGGCGGAATTTTACGGATGGGAATCTTGTTAAAACTTCGTCTTGAATTGCTGCCAGTGTTGTAAGGTCACATAGTATTCCATTAACAACATTAGGATTAACACTGTCCCCTATGATTTTCAGTAGATTATTTCTGTTATTAAAGACGAAGTGGTGTCTCATCTGCGTTCTAAAAATAATTTTTGAAGTTTTCGAAGGCGAGTTACCTTCTTCAAGAATTATTTTATTTTTAAAACAGTTGATAGGGTTATTTATCGTGGGAATGGTTTTAGTGCTTGATTCCTCACTGTGTGCCGTGGCATCCGTAGAGGAGCCTGAATCTTCCAAACCATTAATATGCTGTCGGGACAACGCGTCCGCTACAACATTATCTTTCCCGGGTTTGTAAAAAAAATTGGGGGAAAATTCCTCAACAAATGCTCTCCATCGCTTTAATTTCGAGTTAGGGTTCTTATCAGATATAGCGAACGTAAGAGGTTGATGATCTGTGTAAATGTTAAGCCGTTTGACACCGTAAAGGTAATTTCTCAATTTTTGAAGAGCCCATACTATTGCCAAGAGCTCGCGTTCATTTGTAGCATAATTTTCCTCAGTGGCCGTCAATGTTCGGGAGATCATTGTTATGGGTCGGCCTCCCTGTGACAAAACCGCACCCAACGCGTGTGAGGACGCATCAGTTGTTAAGTCGAAAGGCTTTTCAAAATCAGGGTATAATAAGAGGACATCCTCTGAAGACAAAATTTCTTTAATTTTTCCAAAGCCTCGTAACGCCTCTTCGTCTAACTGAATATGTATATTTTTGGAACGATTGGCACCCACATTCCCATTTTCACCGCGGAGATATTTAGTTAACGGCTTAGTGATAGCCGCGTAGCCCTTCACAAATCGTCTATAGTACCCTGAGAGTCCGAGGAACGACCGCAGAGCTCGAAGTGTTTTGGGAGTTTCATATTTGATAATGTCTTGGACTTTGTCTGGGCAAGTTTTAATTCCATCCCCAGAAACAATGAATCCAAGAAATTCTACTTCATCTTTCAGGAACCTGGTTTTCTCAAGCGACACTCTCATGTTTGCTTCATAGAGTTTTTCAAGAATACGCTTAACGTCCGTAACATGCTGTTCTTCGGTTTTTGAAAAAATAATGACGTCATCGACGTAAACATGGCAACACTTGCCAATCTCGTCTCGGAGAACGTCATCGATTGCCCGCTGGAAGATGCTAGGGGCGTTTTTAAGACTAAACGGAAGTCGACAAAATTCGTATTTTCCGTTATTAACAGAGAATGCTGTCTTTTCTCCATCTCGTTCTGCCAATTTAATCTGATGGAATCCAGATTTAAGATCAAGGGTGGTAAAAAGTGATGATTTCCTAGATTAGCCAAGATGACTGAAGTTTCGGGGATTGGATATCTGTCGCTAATCGTTTTCTCGTTAAGCTTTCTAAAGTCAATAACCAGACGCATCTTCTTCTCTCCTGTTTCCGTAAGTCCCTTTTTGGAAACAACCCATATCGGATTATTATATGGTGACCGTGAAGGTCTAATTATGCCATTGCGGAGAAGATCCGATATTTCTCCGTTTACGAAGTTAGCTGAAGCCATTGGATATGGGTACGTCTTGGAATAGACTGGTTCATCGTTAATTGTTCTTATGGTCCCCACAATATTTGTGTTAAAAGGCAGCGATTCATTTGGTGTAGCGAATACTCCTGAATGTTCTTTAATGAGTGTAGAGATTCGGGTTTCGCGATCACTAGTGGGCAGAATGGCATTCACGTCGCGACAAGAAAAATGTCTGAGGCTTTCCTTTTTGCCATTATAGTGAATTATCCCATTTTTCATGTCTATTTCCGCACATATTTTTCTAACGAAGTCAAATCCTATGATACGGTCAAATGTCTGCAGAGATCTCAAAATATAAAACTCTGCATTTTTGTCAAAGAAATGAATTTTGCATTTATGTTTGATTTTGTCTGTTCCATGAATTGAGTTGACCAGGAAAGGCTTTTCTATTTCTTTTATGCCCTTAAGGAACTCGAAATCTTTAACATAATTTTTCGCGGCACCAGTGTCTATTAAAAATTTTAATTCCCTTCCTGCGAACGAACTGCTGACGTATGGCAGGAGGGACTTTGTTCTAAAAAATTGATTTCATCAATAGGTTGGTCCAAGTATTCGTCCTCGTATTGTGAGTCACCGTTATTATTGATATCCTGGTCGTCGTTGAAGTCTTCATCATACCCTTGCTTTCCGTCGGCATATCCCTGCACTCCTAGATGGTTTATGCGCTGTAACTTCGGCACTGTCTGTCTATCGCTTTCTACTCGTCTTTTTTGAGCACCCTCCCTGTCATTTTCTGTCCAATGGGATCGATAGGTATTGATAGGATTCCTCTGAGGAAGGGGATTTACGGCGGGTTTTGGTTGAATTGCCTGACTCTGACTATTCCGCTAACGAGGTGGAGGTCTGTTATGTCGATAAGAAATAGATGGATCTACTTCCATCGGTACCACATCCTGGCGTCCAGTCTCAATCCTGCGATATTGGGGAAGACTCTGAGGTGTAAGCTGGGTCGTCTTCTGAATAGCTCCTAACGGTCGTTCGTTCCTGTTGACGAAAGACTGAGCAAACGAAAACCTGGCTTTGTTAGCTTCTAGCTCCTCTGCCAGGGCTAGAGCTGTAGGCATGTCGGCAGGCCTCGATGAGAACAAAACATCACACAAAGGTCTGTTAAGGCCTGAAATAAACACTCGAAGTGCGTCCTGACGATATTTTTGGTTAAGCGTGCTAATTAACTCAGCATTGCCATTATATGTCATCATTGTCTTGTTCACAAGTAGTGTCAATTTCCGCTCTACCTCATCGTAGAACTGTAGAATGCTCTTGCCACCTTGGCGCAACGTCGACATCTCTTGTTCAATCATATGGACAGGTCGTTTATCAGAATATGTAAAATCTAACCTGGCGATAATCGCCTAAAAAATTCAAAACCGCGTTAAAGGATGCAAGGACAGTGTCGGCTGTTCCGGTTACCTTGTTGCTGATAATAGCGACCGCTTGGTAATGGCGGGAACTGCCGTCAAAAGGTTCGTACAATTTGTATGCGGCTTGAGCGGCGTTCCTTCATGAAACGTATCGTGATTGAGTCCCGATGAATTCGGGAAGTGATTTTATTACATCGAGGGATTCCTCACACTGAACGTTTCCTGTGATTGCCACAGGCGCGTATTCTATAACTGTAGTAGGGGTTTCTAGGGCTGCAAGTCTGTTTGTCAATCTGTCAATGGTACCTTGGAAGTCCCTCTTGGTTTGTTCTGTGGCAGTCCTTATGGCTACTGCCATTAAATTTTGCAACGTTTGTGCGTCCATAGTTAAGTAAAATTTATTCACACACAAGTAAACACTAATAAAAAAGAAAAAAATAGAAAATTTGGCGCAACTATAAAAAAATTATAAAATGTTGGTTATGCTCCTGACAAGGACTTCACAGGACAGTAATGGCGTCGCCTCTTTATTAAGACAATGTCAATTGGGCACAATTTCATTCACCAACACTTTCAATTAAATTATTTAATTAATCCAATGTAAAAATTCAACAATATGATTCACTGTCGCTTTTTATTTATACAAAGGCGTGAAAATTTTAAAAATATTACAAGAAACTAGTATTTGCCAAACACTTTACTTACATGCTGGAAATCTGCATCTTATATGGTATAACTATAATTATTTTTCGGTCCCTCGCTGGCTACACCTCGGCGTGGTGTGCAAAGCCTTTTTGAAAATTCGTCAATTCTATTTAATACGGTCCCTCGCTGGCTACGTCTCGGCGTGACATGCAAAGCCTTTTTGAAAATGTGTTAACTTTTTTATTAACTTTAAATTATAGATTTATTATTATGCGTTAGATTTTTTATTTACTTTATTATAGATTTACTCACGTATCTTCTTATGAAGACTTTTCTGCGTAACTTATTATCCTTTTATAAGGACTTTTTTTTTGCGCTAACTCGTTATCCTTTTATAAGGACTTTTTTAGATTAACACGTTGTCCTTTCATAAGGATTTTTTATCTCGTGGCCCCACGTTGGGCGCTAGTTAAACAAATTGGTTTTGTTTTCAAATTATTATATTTTATTCCTCCTACTATGAAGGAGTAGCCGGTGTGATCAACAGTTAAAGTCGCTTGTCTGCCAAAGAGTGATATTTTGTGGTTGTGCAATAATGAGGCTAACCAAAATCATCTAAAACTATTACATGTTTTTTATTATTGCTATTGTAGGACAACATAGCTTATTACTACCCTATTCTCTTACTCTTGTTGTCATTGCGCTGCCGCTACAGTTGCTGCTAACGCCTCTGCTACCGCCGCAGTTAGTATGTTGCTATCTCATGTGAACTATTGGTTGCTTTGTTACTGTTATTGTCATGTTCCAAACAGCAGACTTGCCGTCAGCATTTCTTGTGGGAAAATATGTTTATGCAGCTGCCTTGCCGTTGATGCAGCTGGTGCGCTTCTCGTTACATGTTGATACTCGAAAATTAGCTGGAATGAAGAGCGTCAATTTTGCGTGGGATTGCAAGCTCAGGCAGATGAGCACGTAGTTGGTGTCAACTTATACTTTATCGCAATTTTCACCCAATTTACCATTGCACTTGATTTCATATACTACGTTGTGTTGTTGTTCCTTGTTAATTCTGTCTTTTGTTTTGGTAAACACCGAGTTTAGGGTGCGATGGGTTTTAAGTGCAAAGCATATTTTGTCTGTCTGTATACTTCTGCTTATTGTTTTTTTGTCCGTTAGTCCTGGTATGTATGTGATACCTGTGTATTTTTTGTTTTCGTTTTTGTTTGTGGTTACAATATTTGTGTGCGCCAATGCCCTTTTGTTGTTTGCAGTTGCTAACAGACTCTCTATTGCTGCATTAGGGTATCCATTTTTGTACAATATATTTTTAATTTTCTTGGTGTTCTCATTTTTGAGTTCTTGGTCACTTAAATCGTATATTTTATTTATTAAATTGATAGCTGTGTTTCTTTTTTGCGTCCACGGGTGGTTTGAATGATAATTAATCATCCTTGACGATGCTATCGATTTTATATACCAGTTTGTTGTGATTTTATTGTCCATTCGCTGTATTTCCATGTCTAGGAAGGCTAACTTTTTCCCGTGTTCTGTTTCCGTAGTGAAATTTATTTTAATATGTTGTGCGTTTAGTGTTTTTAGTATGTCTTCCACGTCCTTGATCTTAACAATAGCGAATATATCATCTACATATTTGTTAATGTACATATTTGATATATATGTCCTTTTGTTTAAGTTCAGCGATGCTGTCGTCCAGTATTTTATCTAATACAATGTCAGCTACGGTGGGTGACAGTGGGTTGCCCATTGGCATTCCTTGTATCTGTTGATAGTGAGTGTCGTCATATTTGAAATAGTTGTTTTCCCGTAGGCAGAATTGTAGTATTGTCAAAAATTGTTTCTTAGTGAGAGTGGTATGTTCTTCTAGGATGGTCCAATGTTGCATAATCGTGTGTATTGCTAGTTGTATCGGTATATTCGTGAATAGGGAAACCACGTCAAATGAAATAAGAATTTCATCCTCTTCTATCGTTATGTGTTGTAATCTTTCTTTGAGTTGGAAAGAATTGTTGATATTGTAGTCCTTCGAAATTATCTGCCTCAGTATTTTTCCAATATATTTCGAAAGATTGTAGCACGGTACACCAATTGAAGAGCAAATTGGTCTGAGAGGGGAGTTTTCCTTGTGTATTTTCGGAAGGCCTTATAGTCTTGGTGCTGTAGCTGCATTGCATGTCAAGTAGTATTTAAGTTTTTCGTCAATTTTCTTTTGTTTGTAGATGTCATTAACTATGGTGTTGTTTTTTCTCCGTAGCTTTTGTGTTGGGTCAATACGGATGGTTTTATATTTAGTTTTGGCGCTTAGAAGATCCTGCATTTTTTGTCTGTATTCCACCTTGTTCATCATCACCGTTTTGTTACCTTTATCTGCGTTCGTTATTATTATTTGGTCCTTTTGTTGTGCGATAAACTTTTTTGTGTCTTCGTAAACTCTCAATATAAATTTGTCTTTTGGGGAATTTTTGCGTTTATTTTTATAATTATTAATTTTAGTCGCAATTTTACATCTCGTAGTGTCCTTTTCTTTTTCGTCTTCCAAAGTTGGAATTCCTTGCTCTATGTCGGCGATCAAATGTATGGGCGAGAACGTTTTCCTCGTTACTGGTAACGCAAATTTATTCCTCAAAGAAAGAAGCCATTTACATTCTTGGGGTACCTCAATATTTGTTTTATTTATGAACCAATCTCCGTTCGTTCTAAAACCAAATTTGTCGAAGTTGTTGGTGATTTGTGTTCTAAGTTTTGTATTTAGTCGTTCTTCTGTGGTGGTCGTGTAGTATTTTATGAATTGTTTTTGATTTTCTTCAATCATCTTGTAGTCTGTTTCATCCAGTTTATTGTGTAGTACATCCCTAATGTGTCCAATATTTGTACGAATGATTTTCATTTGTATGTTTACTTCTTTAATTTCTAAGTTTAACACTTTCATGATAAATTGCTCTTCAATCTTGTGTAGTTCTTTCTTTGTTATGTCAAGTTCAAATCCTTTATATACATATATTTTTAATCTTTCCTTTTAAATGTGGTGGTGTTACTCCAAAATCTTTACATTTCAATATAAATTTTAGTCTCTGTTGTTGTTTTGTAAGTTTATTGTTGTTTTTGTTATATTGTTTGATGATGTAGCAGGTTTCTTGGCCATACTTAAACCTGATATGCTGAAGAAATTGCTTCATGTTGTGTAATTTATGTTTTTAGTACTTGTGTGTATCGGTTTATTTTTGCTCTCCGAATAATGTAATTTGTATTTTTCTTGGGACCAAAGTTGAATTTCCAATTGGGATGCTTTAGGAGCTTTTCGGTCGGTAATGTATTAAAAGCAAACAAAAAGTTTCTTTTTTTCCCCTACGCGTTTCGGCGTCTTCCGCGCCTTCTTCAGGGAGTCTGCATTTTATTGTACATAAAACATAAAAACAAGTGTTAACAAAATAACAATATTTTTGCTTACAACAATAATTGCACTTACATTTTTAATTTCATTGAAAACAGTAACAACATCAAAACAAATAAAAATATAAAAACGAAAATAAAAATAAAACTCCACATATTGAATTGTACACTACGTTTTTGTCTCTCTGTTTATCCATCACTCGTTATTGCTGTTCTGTATGCGCAGTTTATATTGTCTACGTCCTCCTTAAAATTCATAGTTATTCGTTAAATGTTGTGCCAATGCTGTTGTTGTCTTTTTGTTCTTCGCGTCCGTTTTATGTTCGCTAATTCGAATTCCGAGTGATCGCTTTGTAGTGCCTATGTATAAGTTAAACAAATTGGTTTTGTTTTCAAATTATTATATTTTATTTTTCCTACTATGTAGGAGTAGCCGGTGTGATCAACAGTTAAAGTCGCTTGTCCGCCAAAGAGTGATATTTTGTGGTTGTACAATAATGAGGCTAACCAAAATCATCTAAAACTATTACATGTTTTTTCTTATTGCTATTGTAGGACAACATAGCTTATTACTACCCTATTCTCTTACTCTTGTTGTCATTGCGCTGCCGCTACAGTTGCTGTTAACGCCTCTGCTACCGCCGCAGTTAGTATGTTGCTATCTCATGTGAACTATTGGTTGCTTTGTTATTGTTATTGTCATGCTCCAAACAGCAGACTTGCCGTCAGCATTTCTTGTGGGAAAATATGTTTAAGCAGCTGCCTTGCCGTTGATGCAGCTGGTGCGCTTCTCGTTACATGTTGATACTCGAAAATTAGCTGGAATGAAGAGCGTCAATTTTGCGTGGGATTGCAAGCTCAGGCAGATGAGCACGTAGTTGGTGTTAACTACTCCCCCTTTTAAAAGCGACCGTCCTCGGGTGCCTTTTAGACGTCGGGTGGGGTGGAGGTGTCTGTATTTATTATCACTTCAAGGATGGCCAATTTTCTCTGCTTCTTGGACCAAAGGTAAACTATTAGAATAACTACCACGACGCAAACTATCATTCCCAATAAACTGACTGATATTAAATGTTTGGTCGCAATTTCCTGTTGTAGCGATGCGATATGCCTTAAGTTTCTCGCATGAATCTCCTCCAGATACGGTAATGATAATATTCTTGCATACTCAGTAAACTTTACTATTGTTGCGGGAGGGGCCTCAGGGCGCGATTTAACATTTTTTTTCCAGTTGACAAATTTAGTTTCATTAATGGTGACATTACCTTCAAACATGACAAGGAAGGAACCCTTGGTTGTAATGCTTGAACGTGCTCCTTCGGTGATATGTACGAGCTGGTCGTTCACAACTACTAGCCCATCGTCAATTTCCTCGATAGGTATGATGTGGTCTGCCGAAGTTGTCTTGCACTGTGCTGAATTATGGTTCAGTAGCTGCTCTACGCATGCGGCTGAAGGAAATGGCTGGCAAAATATAATGGTTGTGGCATTTTTGCAGGCTGTAAGCGGATGGTATTCGGAGCACAATGTGCTGCTATCTCTGTTTCTAATTTAACAATCTTGTTACTATGAATTACAGGTAAGAGCCTTACTTTTTCACAAATTTTTCGGATTATTGGATATTTAATTAGGATAAAAATATTGTCACTATCTTGTAATATTCTTAGCTTAGAGGCTGTTAAAATATCGCTTATAGTAATATTGGCAAAGTGTTCGGCAAAAAGTATGGGTTTAGCATCTTCGCTGTCGAAAATAACAGGGTCAACTATGTTGTGCCTTCCTAATGTTACTGAATGAACAATGTTTGTGAGGTCCGCCAGTAACGCCCTGTTTCGTGCTGTAGCTAACCCAAATAAATTATCTGTATCGACGACGTTTTTCTTCGTTATTTTCAACACATCATTCATTGTCCGAGTCAGATTGTTTATTCTTGCTTGAATCTGGGTGTTTATTGTTATCTGTTGGTCATTAGCCTTTATCAGTTCACGCTCCTTAGTCGCTACCTCATTAAAGTCGTCAAAGTCGGGTGTTCCGGCGATGTATTTAAGTGCCGTGCCTAGTATGTTAATACCGCGCGAATGACGATGATGGGCTTTAAGAGTCTCTAGTAAACCGAGTATTTGATCAGCGTCTGTTTGGAGTAATTTTCTTGCAGGAGATTGCGGAAACCGCACAAGGAGTTCTTCTGTGGTCGATGCTATGGCTTCATAGTTTGTCAAGTTAGTTCTGAGCATTAAAATGCCGTATTGGTCATGTATAGCAACTTTTCCAGTAGAAATCAACATGTAATGCGAGTTTGTGTAGTTAAATAGTTTTGCCTGCGTCCAGTAAATAACCATGGAAAGCAAGTATCTGAGAAAAATAAAAGGAAAACAACTGTGTTACCTCAAGTTTGATTTGTGAATCCTTTTCCCATTTATCATTACTGTAGTTCCCAAGTCCTGTTCAATAATATTTTCTACGTATAATTTTCTAAATTTGTTACCAATTCTTTTGTTGGTTTTTACAAACACTTTGTCTCCAGGTTGGTATGTCTTCAATTTCCTAGACTTATTCAAATGCTCTAACTCAAGTGCTTGCGCCCTGGTAATTTTGTTCATGATGTAATTGCCGAGGAATTGAATGAACTACATCTATAGGTCTTTGCCCTATGACAGAGTGAACCGACCTATTATATTTCGACGTAGCAAGCAATATTAAGTCCACAGTATCGTTCAGTCCTTGGGTTAGTTTAGTGCACCTTGCGATCTCTGTTAATGTGCTGTGAAACCTCTCGACTTGGCCATTAGTAGTACTATGGTGCGAAGGGGTTGTAAAAATGGTTACCGAAAAATAGTCTCTCAACAGTGACTTTATCGTTTGTGAATTGAAGGACTTTTCATTGTCGCAAACTATGGTCTTTGTATTTTTAAAAAAATTTAGAAATTGTATGATAGGTTCTTTTATGTCAACTATTGATCTAGAAGCAATCGGGGAAACTAATGCGAATTTTGAAAACTTGTCAACGCAAGTCAAGAAATGTTTTTTATCTGTTGAGTAAATGTCCAGGTGGAGAATCTCTCCAGGATACTGTGGTATAGGAGTTTTGTCTACCGTTGGAGTTGGTGGATGACGTTGGTATTTGGCTTCTCGGCAAATTTTGCAGTTATGTACTAATCCTTTCAGTTTCGTTTGTATTTTTGGGAAGTAATATTCTTTTAGAATCTGTTGTAGGTTTTCTCTCACAGAACGATGAGCCCTATTATGCTCTGTTTCCAGTAACTCTTTCTGATCGTTCTCATTGGTAACGCCTATCGTTTGTTTGGTTGTGTGGCGGAATTTTACGGATGGGAATCTTGTTAAAACTTCGTCTTGAATTGCTGCCAGTGTTGTAAGGTCACATAGTATTCCATTAACAACATTAGGATTAACACTGTCCCCTATGATTTTCAGTAGATTATTTCTGTTATTAAAGACGAAGTGGTGTCTCATCTGCGTTCTAAATATAATTTTTGAAGTTTTCGAAGGCGAGTTACCTTCTTCAAGAATTATTTTATTTTTAAAACAGTTGATAGGGTTATTTATCGTGGGAATGGTTTTAGTGCTTGATTCCTCACTGTGTGCCGTGGCATCCGTAGAGGAGCCTGAATCTTCCAAACCATTAATATGCTGTCGGGACAACGCGTCCGCTACAACATTATCTTTCCCGGGTTTGTAAAAAAAATTGGGGGAAAATTCCTCAACAAATGCTCTCCATCGCTTTAATTTCGAGTTAGGGTTCTTATCAGATATAGCGAACGTAAGAGGTTGATGATCTGTGTAAATGTTAAGCCGTTTGACACCGTAAAGGTAATTTCTCAATTTTTGAAGAGCCCATACTATTGCCAAGAGCTCGCGTTCATTTGTAGCATAATTTTCCTCAGTGGCCGTCAATGTTCGGGAGATCATTGTTATGGGTCGGCCTCCCTGTGACAAAACCGCACCCAATGCGTGTGAGGACGCATCAGTTGTTAAGTCGAAAGGCTTTTCAAAATCAGGGTATAATAAGAGGACATCCTCTGAAGACAAAATTTCTTTAATTTTTCCAAAGCCTCGTAACGCCTCTTCGTCTAACTGAATATGTATATTTTTGGAACGATTGACACCCACATTCCCATTTTCACCGCGGAGATATTTAGTTAACGGCTTAGTGATAGACGCGTAGTCCTTCACAAATCGTCTATAGTACCCTGAGAGTCCGAGGAACGACCGCAGAGCTCGAAGTGTTTTGGGAGTTTCATATTTGATAATGTATTGGACTTTGTCTGGGCAAGTTTTAATTCCATCCCCAGAAACAATGAATCCAAGAAATTCTACTTCATCTTTCAGGAACCTGGTTTTCTCAAGCGACACTCTCATGTTTGCTTCATAGAGTTTTTCAAGAATACGCTTAACGTCCGTAACATGCTGTTCTTCGGTTTTTGAAAAAATAATGACGTCATCGACGTAAACATGGCAACACTTGCCAATCTCGTCTCGGAGAACGTCATCGATTGCCCGCTGGAAGATGCTAGGGGCGTTTTTAAGACTAAACGGAAGTCGACAAAATTCGTATTTTCCGTTATTAACAGAGAATGCTGTCTTTTCTCCATCTCGTTCTGCCAATTTAATCTGATGGAATCCAGATTTAAGATCAAGGGTGGTAAAAAGTGATGATTTCCCTAGATTAGCCAAGATGACTGAAGTTTCGGCGATTGGATATCTGTCGCTTATCGTTTTCTCGTTAAGCTTTCTAAAGTCAATAACCAGACGCATCTTCTTCTCTCCTGTTTCCGTAAGTCCCTTTTTGGAAACAACCCATATCGGATTATTATATGGTGACCGTGAAGGTCTAATTATGCCATTGCGGAGAAGATCCGATATTTCTCCGTTTACGAAGTTAGCTGAAGCCATTGGATATGGGTACGTCTTGGAATAGACTGGTTCATCGTTAATTGTTCTTATGGTCTCCACAATATTTGTGTTAAAAGGCAGCGATTCATTTGGTGTAGCGAATACTCCTGAATGTTCTTTAATGAGTGTAGAGATTCGGGTTTCGCGATCACTAGTGGGCAGAATGGCATTCACGTCGCGACAAGAAAAATGTCTGAGGCTTTCCTTTTTCCCATTATAGTGAATTATCCCATTTTTCATGTCTATTTCCGCACATATTTCTCTAAGGAAGTCAAATCCTATGATACGGTCAAATGTCTGCAGAGATCTCAAAATATAAAACTCTGCATTTTTGTCAAAGAAATGAATTTTGCATTTATGTTTGATTTTGTCTGTTCCATGAATTGAGTTGACCAGGAAAGGCTTTTCTATTTCTTTTATGCCCTTAAGGAACTCGAAATCTTTAACATAATTTTTCGCGGCACCAGTGCCTATTAAAAATATTAATTCCCTTCCTGCGAACGATCTGCTGACGTATGGCAGGAGGGACTTTGTTCTAAAAAATTGATTTCATCAATAGGTTGGTCCAAGTATTCGTCCTCGTATTGTGAGTCACCGTTATTATTGATATCCTGGTCGTCGTTGAAGTCTTCATCATACCCTTGCTTTCCGTCGGCATATCCCTGCACTCCTAGATGGTTTATGCGCTGTAACTTCGGCACTGTCTGTCTATCGCTTTCTACTCGTCTTTTTTGAGCACCCTCCCTGTCATTTTCTGTCCAATGGGATCGATAGGTATTGATAGGATTCCTCTGAGGAAGGGGATTTACGGCGGGTTTTGGTTGAATTGCCTGTCTCTGACTATTCCGCTAACGAGGTGGAGGTCTGTTATGTCGATAAGAAATAGATGGATCTACTTCCATCGGTACCACATCCTGGCGTCCAGTCTCAATCCTGCGATATTGGGGAAGACTCTGAGGTGTAAGCTGGGTCGTCTTCTGAATAGCTCCTAACGGTCGTTCGTTCCTGTTGACGAAAGACTGAGCAAACGAAAACCTGGCTTTGTTAGCTTCTAGCTCCTCTGCCAGGGCTAGAGCTGTAGGCATGTCGGCAGGCCTCGATGAGAACAAAACATCACACAAAGGTCTGTTAAGGCCTGAAATAAACACTCGAAGTGCGTCCTGACGATATTTTTGGTTAAGCGTGCTAATTAACTCAGCATTGCCATTATATGTCATCATTGTCTTGTTCACAAGTAGTGTCAATTTCCGCTCTACCTCATCGTAGAACTGTAGAATGCTCTTGCCACCTTGGCGCAACGTCGACATCTCTTGTTCAATCATATGGACAGGTCGTTTATCAGAATATGTAAAATCTAACCTGGCGATAATCGCCTAAAAAATTCAAAACCGCGTTAAAGGATGCAAGGACAGTGTCGGCTGTTCCGGTTACCTTGTTGCTGATAATAGCGACCGCTTGGTAATGGCGGGAACTGCCGTCAAAAGGTTCGTACAATTTGTATGCGGCTTGAGCGGCGTTCCTTCATGAAACGTATCGTGATTGAGTCCCGATGAATTCGGGAAGTGATTTTATTACATCGAGGGATTCCTCACACTGAACGTTTCCTGTGATTGCCACAGGCGCGTATTCTATAACTGTAGTAGGGGTTTCTAGGGCTGCAAGTCTGTTTGTCAATCTGTCAATGGTACCTTGGAAGTCCCTCTTGGTTTGTTCTGTGGCAGTCCTTATGGCTACTGCCATTAAATTTTGCAACGTTTGTGCGTCCATAGTTAAGTAAAATTTATTCACACACAAGTAAACACTAATAAAAAAGAAAAAAATAGAAAATTTGGCGCAACTATAAAAAAATTATAAAATGTTGGTTATGCTTCTGACAAGGACTTCACAGGACAGTAATGGCGTCGCCTCTTTATTAAGACAATGTCAATTGGGCACAATTTCATTCACCAACACTTTCAATTAAATTATTTAATTAATCCAATGTAAAAATTCAAAAAATTCAACAATATGATTCACTGTCGCTTTTTATTTATACAAAGGCGTGAAAATTTTAAAAATATTACAAGAAACTAGTATTTGCCAAACACTTTACTTACATGCTGGAAATCTGCATCTTATATGGTATAACTATAATTATTTTTCGGTCCCTCGCTGGCTACACCTCGGCGTGGTGTGCAAAGCCTTTTTGAAAATTCGTCAATTCTATTTAATACGGTCCCTCGCTGGCTACGTCTCGGCGTGACATGCAAAGCCTTTTTGAAAATGTGTTAACTTTTTTATTAACTTTAAATTATAGATTTATTATTATGCGTTAGATTTTTTATTTACTTTATTATAGATTTAAATTAAAGATTTATGTATTTGAGTTGACTACTTTGGCTACACTTGCGCTACCGTAATTTTTCACTACCCGTTTTTTTCGTGGGGACCGAACCCTCGGCCACGTTACTCACGTATCTTCTTATGAAGACTTTTCTGCGTAACTTATTATCCTTTTATAAGGACTTTTTTTTTTGCGCTAACTCGTTATCCTTTTATAAGGACTTTTTTAGATTAACACGTTGTCCTTTCATAAGGATTTTTTATCTCGTGGCCCCACGTTGGGCGCTAGTTAAACAAATTGGTTTTGTTTTCAAATTATTATATTTTATTCCTCCTACTATGTAGGAGTAGCCGGTGTGATCAACAGTTAAAGTCACTTGTCTGCCAAAGAGTGATATTTTGTGGTTGTGCAATAATGAGGCTAACCAAAATCATCTAAAACTATTACATGTTTTTTATTATTGCTATTGTAGGACAACATAGCTTATTACTACCCTATTCTCTTACTCTTGTTGTCATTGCGCTGCCGCTACAGTTGCTGCTAACGCCTCTGCTACCGCCGCAGTTAGTATGTTGCTATCTCATGTGAACTATTGGTTGCTTTGTTACTGTTATTGTCATGTTCCAAACAGCAGACTTGCCGTCAGCATTTCTTGTGGGAAAATATGTTTATGCAGCTGCCTTGCCGTTGATGCAGCTGGTGCGCTTCTCGTTACATGTTGATACTCGAAAATTAGCTGGAATGAAGAGCGTCAATTTTGCGTGGGATTGCAAGCTCAGGCAGATGAGCACGTAGTTGGTGTCAACTTATACTTTATCGCAATTTTCACCCAATTTACCATTGCACTTGATTTCATATACTACGTTGTGTTGTTGTTCCTTGTTAATTCTGTCTTTTGTTTTGGTAAACACCGAGTTTAGGGTGCGATGGGTTTTAAGTGCAAAGCATATTTTGTCTGTCTGTATACTTCTGCTTATTGTTTTTTTGTCCGTTAGTCCTGGTATGTATGTGATACCTGTGTATTTTTTGTTTTCGTTTTTGTTTGTGGTTACAATATTTGTGTGCGCCAATGCCCTTTTGTTGTTTGCAGTTGCTAACAGACTCTCTATTGCTGCATTAGGGTATCCATTTTTGTACAATATATTTTTAATTTTCTTGGTGTTCTCATTTTTGAATTCTTGGTCACTTAAATCGTATATTTTATTTATTAAATTGATAGCTGTGTTTCTTTTTTGCGTCCACGGGTGGTTTGAATGATAATTAATCATCCTTGACGATGCTATCGATTTTGTATACCAGTTTGTTGTGATTTTATTGTCCATTCGCTGTATTTCCATGTCTAGGAAGGCTAACTTTTTCCCGTGTTCTGTTTCCGTAGTGAAATTTATTTTAATATGTTGTGCGTTTAGTGTTTTTAGTATGTCTTTCACGTCCTTGATCTTAACAATAGCGAATATATCATCTACATATTTGTTAATGTACATATTTGATATATATGTCCTTTTGTTTAAGTTCAGCGATGCTGTCGTCCAGTATTTTATCTAATACAATGTCAGCTACGGTGGGTGCCAGTGGGTTGCCCATTGGCATTCCTTGTATCTGTTGATAGTGAGTGTCGTCATATTTGAAATAGTTGTTTTCCCGTAGGCGGAATTGTAGTATTGTCAAAAATTGTTTCTTAGTGAGAGTGGTATGTTCTTCTAGGATGGGTCCAATGTTGCATAATCGTGTGTATTGCTAGTTGTATCGGTATATTCGTGAATAGGGAAACCACGTCAAATGAAATAAGAATTTCATCCTCTTCTATCGTTATGTGTTGTAGTCTTTCTTTGAGTTGAAAAGAATTGTTGATATTGTAGTCCTTCGAAATTATCTGCCTCAGTATTTTTCAATATGTTTCGAAAGATTGTAGCACGGTACACCAATTGAAGAGCAAATTGGTCTGAGAGGGGAGTTTTCCTTGTGTATTTTCGGAAGGCCATATAGTCTTGGTGCTGTAGCTGCATTGCATGTCAAGTAGTATTTAAGTTTTGCGTCAATTTTCTTTTGTTTGTAGATGTCATTAACTATGGTGTTGTTTTTTCTCTGTAGCTTTTGTGTTGGGTCAATACGGATGGTTTTATATGTAGTTTTGTCGCTTAGAAGATCCTTCATTTTTTGTCTGTATTACACCTTGGTCATCATCACCGTTTTGTTACCTTTATCTAACGAGGAAAACGTTCTCGCCCATACATAAATACTACTTGACATGCAATGCAGCTACAGCACCAAGACTATATGGCCTTCCGAAAATACACAAGGAAACACTCTCACTAAGAAACAATTTTTGACAATACTACAATTCTGCCTACGGGAAAACAACTACTTCAAATATGACGACACTCACTATCAACAGATACAAGGAATGCCAATGGGCAACCCACTGTCACCCCACCGTAGCTGACATTGTATTAGATAAAATACTGGACGACAGCATCGCTGAACTTAAACAAAAAGGACATATATATCAAATATTTACATTAACAAATATGTAGATGATATATTCGCTATTGTTAAGATCAAGGACGTGGAAGACATACTAAAAACACTAAACGCACAACATATTAAAATAAATTTCACTACGGAAACAGAACACGGGAAAAGTTAGCCTTCCTAGACATGGAAATACAGCGAATGGACAATAAAATCACAACAAACTGGTATACAAA